>CM052799.1:175185142-175284957 GCA_028533885.1 Nasua narica
AGGGATATGGACATTGGGGAGGGTATGTGCTATGGCAAATGCTGTGAAATGTGTAAGCCTAATGATTCACAGACCTGTACCCTGGAGTAAATAATACATTATATGTTAATAAAAAAATTTAAAAAAAAGTTTCATTATTTTATCTGTTTGCTGTTTTATTTTGCTTTACAATTTTCTCCTCTTATGCTGATGTGTGCAAATCAGAATGCATAGGTTTCAATTTCTTTGAATGAATCTAGTTACATATTTTTTATTGTTTTATTTTTTAGAGACAGAGAGGAGAGAGCCAAAGGGGTGTAGGAGAGGGGCAGAGGGAAAGGAAGAGAAAGAATCAACCTGGGGCTCAATCTCAACTCTGAGATCATGACCTGAGCCAAAATCAAGAATCAGACACTTAACCAACTGAGCCAGTCAGGCACCCATGAATGACTTTAGTTACAGAAATATAAGTTGCAATAATGTTCGAAAAAAAATGTGGAGAAGATAATTTTGGCTGATTGGGACATTCAGAAGTCAGACTGAAATGAACAGTTTCAATAATTAGGAAGAGCAAGTTAGAATAACTTAACATGCCAATGACCACAGAAATACTATTTAAATGACAGGAAGAAAGAGAGACGAAGGCTAGTCTGGTATAGCAAAATCTTGATATGATTAGAACATCTCTCTTCAAAATCCCTAGTTCTTTTTGTCTGTCAAGAATACAAATAACAATATGTCACACAACTCATGATTTCCATAAAGCTTTTAAAACATTTGTTATAATAAATTTTATAATTTTCTTGGCCATTTAACACTTTTTTAAAAATTCCAGTATGGTTAACATATAGTGTCATATTCATTTCAGGTCTACAATATAATGATTCAACGATTATGTATATTACTCGTATAGATTTACATATAAATTATTATACGTAAAGACCTAAGTGTGAGTTCTGGATAAGCATATCTTCACAATACCTGCCCTCCTTAATACCTGTCACCCTGTTACCCCTTCCCCCCACTCCTTTCCCTTCTTTAATCCTCAGTTTGTTTCCAGGAGCACTGGGTGTTTTAAGTAACTAATGAATCATTGAACACTATATCAAAAACTAATGATGGACTATATGTTGGCTAACTGAAAATAATAATAATAATAAATATAAGCATACGGTTAATCTGAATCACCTATTTCACCCATCCCCCCACCTTCCCTATGGGTAACCATCAGTTTGTTCTCTGCAGTTATGAGTCTGTTTTTGATTTGCCTCTTTTTTTTCCTTTGGTTGTTGGCTTTGTTCTTAAATTTCACCAATGAGTGAAATTTGTCACTCTGTGATTAGCTTATTTCACTTAAGCATTATACTTTCTAGATCCATCCATGTTACTGCAAGTAGCAAATATTCATCGTTTTTATACATAAAAAGTATCCTAATATATATCTATATCTTTATATCTTTCTATATCATCTATCTATCTTCTATCTATCTATATCTATTTATACACCACATCTTCTTTATTCATTAATCTATAGACACTTAGGTTGTTTCCATAATTTGGCTATTGGAAATAATACTGCAGTAAACATAGGGTGTATGTATCCCTTCAAATTAGTGCTTTGAATTCTTTATATAAATACCCAGTAACATGATTCCTGGATCCTGAATAGTTCTATCTTTAATTTTTTGAGGAACCTCCTTACTCTTTTGGTGGTTGCACCAGTTTGCATTCCCACATGCACAAGGGTTCCTTTTACTCCACATCCTTGTTCTTTCTTGTGTTTTTGATTTTAGCCATTTTGACAGATATTAGGTGATATCTCATTTTGTTTTTGATTTGCATTTCAGTGATGATAAGTAATGTTGAGCATCCATTTATGTGTTTGTTGGCCATCTGGATGTCTTCTTTGGATAAATATCTGTTCATGTCTTCTGTCCATTTTTTGATTGGATAATTTGGTTTTAAGGTGTTGAGTTGTAAAAGTTCTCTATATATTTTGGAAACTAACTCTTTATTAGATATGTCATTTGCAAAAATCTTCCCTCATTCAGTAGGTTGTAATTTACTTTTGTTGGTTGTTTCCTTTGCTATGAGAAACTTTTTATTCTGATGTAACCCCAATAGTTTATTTTTGCTTTTGTTTCCCTGTCTCAGGACACATATATAGAAAGATGTTGTTACAACCAATGTCAGAGAAGTTACTATGTGTGCTCCCTTCCAGAATATTTATGGCTTCAGAAATCACACTTAGGTCTTTTTTTTTAAAGAGTTAATTTATTTATTTATCAGAGAGAGATCACAAGAAGCCACAGAGGCAGACAGAGAGAGAGGGGGACGCAGGATCCCTGCTGAGCAGAGAGCCCGATGTGCGGCTCGACCGCAGGACCCTGAGATCATGACCTGAGCTGAAGGCAGAGGTTTTAACCCACTGAGCCACCCAGGCGCCCCTCACTTAGGTCTTTAATCTACTTTGAGTTTATTTTTGTGTATGGTGTAAGAGTGTACATTTTAATTCTTTTGCATGTAGCTGTCCAGTTTTGCCAAGACCAAGTGATGAAGAGACTGAACTACATATTCCTTTTGCATAGGAATAGGAATTCTTGCCTCTTTTGTTGAATATTAATTGACCATATAATCATGAGTTTGTTTCTGGGCTTTCTGTTCTATTCCATTGATATATGCATCTATTTTTGTGCCAGTACAAGCTGTTATGATTATTTTAACTTTGTAATATAGCTTGAAGTCTAGAATTGTGATACCTCCAGTTTTGTTTTTCTTTTTCGAAATTGCTTTGGCTCTTTGGGGTCTTTTGTGGCTCCATGAAAATTTTAGGATTGGGGTGCCTGGGTGGCTTAGTTGGTTGAGCAACTGCCTTCAGCTCAGGTCATGATCCCGGAGTCCCGGGATCGAGTCCCATATCGGACTCCTGGCTCTGCGGGAAGTCTGCTTCTCTCTCTGACCTTCTCCCCTCTCATTCTCAGTCTCTCGCTCTCTAATAAATAAATAAAAATCTTTAAAAAAATATTTAAAAAAAAATTTTAGGATTATTTGTCTTATTCTTGTGAGAAATTCTGTTGGTATTGTGATAGGTATTGCATAAGATGTATAGATTGCTTGGGTAGTATTGATATTTTAACATTTAAATAATTTCAAAATAAATATTTAAATAATAAATAAATGATATTTATAATTAATTAATTAATCTCCTATATCATTTATTTCTGCTCTAATCTTTATTATTTCCTTTCTTCTGCTGGTTTTGGGTTGTTTGTTCTTCTTTTTCTAGCTTCTTTAGGTGTAGGGTTAGGTTGTTTATTTGAGATATTTCTCATTTCTTGAGGTATGCCTGTGTTGCTATAAATGTCCCTCTAGCTTTTGCTGCATCACAAAGATTTTGGACTCATGTGTTTTCATTTTCCTTTGTATCCATGTATTTTTTTATTTTCTCTTGGATTTCTTGGTTGATGTATTTATTGTTTAGTAGCATGATATTAAACCTGCATGTATTTGTGTTTTTTCCCAGATGTTTTCTTGTGGTTGATTTCTAATTTCTTAGTATTGTGGTCAGAAAAGATGTGTGGTATGACTTTTTTATTTTTGAAATTGTTGAGACTTGTTTTGTAACCAATATGTGATCTATTCTGGAGAATATTCAGTGTGCACTTGCAAAGAATAGGTATTCTGTTGTTGTAGGATGCAATGTCCTGAATATAACTATTAAATCCATCTTATCTAGTGTATCATTCAAAGCCATTGTTTACTTGTTTCTGTTTCGATGATCTGTCCATTGACATAAGTGGGGTGTTAAAATCCCCTACTATTATTGTATTACTATCAGTTATTTCTCTTATATTTGTTATTAACTATTTTATGTATTTGTATGCTTCCATGTTGGGTGCATAAATATTTACAATTGTTGTATCTTCTTATTGGATAGTGTCCTTTGTACTTTTTACAGTCTTTGTTTAAAAGTCTATTTTCTGATGTAAATATTGCTACTTTGTCTTTCTTTTGACAGCTATTTACATGATAAATGTTCTCCATCCCCTCACTTTAAATCTGCATGTGTCTTTAGATCGAAAGTGAGTTTCTTGTAGGCAACATAAAATGGGCCCTATTTTTCTATCCATTCTGTCACCCAATGTCTTTTGATTGGAACATTTCATCCATTTATATTCAAAGTAATTTTTGATAGGTATGTATTTATTGTCATTTTGTTAGTTATTTCATGTTTCTTTTGTTGGTCTTTGTTCCTTTCTTGTCTTACTCTCTTCTCTAACCGTAAGTTTGCTTTCTTTACCGATATACTTGGATTTTTTTCCTCTTTATTTTTTTGCATATCTGTCACTGGTTTTTGACTTGTGGTTAACATTAGGTTTGTATAAAACATCTGCATATAGCAGTCTATATTAAATTGATGATTGCTTAACTTTGAACTCATTATTCCTCTTCTCTTCATGATTTAGATATATGGTGTTATAATTTATGTCTTTATTTTGTGAGTTTCTTGACTGATTTTTACTGATATACTTATGTTTATTGCTTTTGTGATGCCTACTTTTCTTATCTTATTCTTTTTTTTTTTTTTTTTTTTTTACTTTTCTTACTCTTACTTATGGTCTTTTCACTCAGAGTCCTCTTTAACATTTCTTGCAGGATGGTTTAGTTTCATGAACTTCTTTAACTTTTGTTTGGGGAATTCTTTATCTCTCCTTCTATTCTGAATGAAAGGCTTGCTGGGTAGACTATATTTGGCTGTAGTTTTCTCCTTCAAGCTCTTTGAATACATAATGCAACTCTCTTCTGGTCTGCAAAGTTTCCGCTGAAAAATCAGCTGATAACCTTATGTAGTTTCCCTTGTAGATATCTGCTTTGTTTTCTTTTGCTGCTTTTAAAATTCTCTCTTTATCACTACTTTTGCATATGAATTACTATGTGTCTTGATGTGGACTTCCTTGGTTCAATTTTATAGGGCAGTTTCTCTACCTCCTAGATCTGGATTTCTCTTTCTTTCCCCTGATTCAGGAATTTTTCAGCTATCATTTTTTCAAATAAATTTTCAGCCCCCTCTTCTTTCTATTTTTCTTCCAAGATCCTTGTAGCGCAAATATTATTACACTTGATGGTGTTGTTAGTTTCTCTAAGAATAATCTCATTTTGCATATTTTTTTTCTCGCACCTGCTTAACTTGATTACTTTCCAGTATTCTATCTTCCAAGTCACCGATTCATTCCTCTGCTTCATCTAGGCTATGGTATACATCTAGTACATTTTTAAATTAATTTATCATGTTCTTTCTTTTTTATCTCATTGTTAAAGATCTCACTGATTTCTTCCACTCTTTTTTTAAGTGCCATGAATATTTTTTGATCATTAATTTAAACTCTTATCAGACATATTATCTCCATTTGATTTAGGTCTGTTGCTGTAATTTTGTTCTGTTCTTTCATTTCAGACATGTTCCTCTGTCTTCATGTTGTCTAACTCTCTGTGTCTATTTCTGTGTGTTATAAAAGTCAGATATGGCTCTTTCTCTTGAAAGTGGGTGGGTGTGCACTTTTAACAAGGTGGCACTGGTCCTCTTCCACAGGGAACGCACAACTGCCAGAGAGACCAGGGCAGGATGGGGCCATTCCACAGAGTGTGCATGAGCAGTACACACAGTTTTAACAAGGTGCTTATGTCCTCTTCAGGAGGTGACCAGTTGTCATCACCAGATGAAAGCCCTGCAAAATGCACAGTGAGGTGTAGTGGTTTGGCAAGGCTTATGCTGGTCTTCTGAGGGAGGGGACCTGCAAGACCAAGAATTAGTCAGGTCTGGCTGGAGGGGGTGTGGCACAGTGTAATAAGCAAGTTAGATAGTAAATGCCAGTGTTTCCTTGGTTCCCACAGGTGGCTGCATATGCTGGCAGATGAGGGAAGGAATGACATCTGCCAGCTCCTTTGCTACTGGAGAAATCCCTCTGTGAACTCTGAGATGTATAATTAATGCTCCCACCCATGTGCCCCAGGCATTTTCTAAACTGCTACTTCTATTCTGTATTTCTATAGATTGTTTATTATGCTCTCTTTTTAAGGTGGGTACTCAGTTTCCTATCACACTCTTGACTCTCCCAGAGACCAGCCCCCTGATTTTTTAAAGTTATAGGCTTTAAGTCCTGGTGGTTGTAAGAATTCATGAAATTCAACCCCTCTGGTTTTTGAAGTCAAATGTTATGGAGATTCATCTTCCCTGTACTGGCTTCTCAGTTGACAGTCCGTTTCTCTTCCCTCTCCTCAGCCATTGCTCCCTCCTCTCAGGGGCCAGAACTGAGGGGTTTATCTTCCTACCATGTCTTTGCCCTCCCTACCATCTTTTATGTGGCCTCATCTTAACAGTTAGTTGTGGAATTTGTTCTGCTAGCCTTGGGTTATTTCCTGATTTATCTATATTAATATGAGTGTAATCTAGTTGTATCCATGAGATGAAGTGAGTTTAGGACCTCCTACTGGGTCGTCTTTCCTGGAAGTCTTGGCCAAATAACATTATAAAAAATTCAAACTGATCACTTAGCTGTAAAAGAATTCATACACATTGGATTAATTAATCCAGCTCTCTATATAACATTATGTAAATTTTCTTGATGCTCAGAATTTATTTTGGCAGCCTATTTACATGAATAATAATGATGATCATAGTCATGATAATAATCACTGTATTTGAAAATGCCAAATATAATATCAATTTTATTTCCTCCAAAATTCAACTCATAGTATGAGAAGAAGAAAACTAGAAGTATTTATGTCACCTTCTTGATATTGTTAAAGTCATTAATCCCTATTGTGGAAGTCAATATTTGCATTTAAGCTTTGAATAAATTTAAAATTATCTAAGAATACCATCAGAATGTATGTGCACATGCATGTGTGTATGTGTGTATGCGTGTGTGTCTTTGTGTATGTTTCTTAATTCTGATATACAATGGAGGACTAACTGACAGGCTTTGTACCCAAGCCTTTTGTGAGCAAACTAGATAGGAATATTGTAAATAAAAGTGAACAAGCATAAAAGAAAAAGCAATGGAAGGGGAGGAATATGTTCAGCTTTATTAAAAAGAATGAAAGCAATCAGTGTTATTCAAATTCAAAAGAATGATGTTGATAAAGAAGAAAGTTCTTATTACAGACATCAAAGATGACAGTATAAACAAAAACAACAATGAGAAGAGAAATTATAGAGAGCTTGTCATTGTTCCTCAAATTACGCCAGCTAATAATATAGATCAGTGAAGAATTCTCAAGATGTATTTTAATTTAATTTTCTTCACACATTTCAGATAAATTACAAATTCAAAATGAGTATAAAAGTTTAAAACCTCCAGAGTAGTCATAAGCAATTGAATATAATTTTTTTAAAGATTTTATTTATTTATTTGACAGAGAGGAGAGACATCACAAGTAGGCAGAGAGGCAGGCAGAGAGAGAGGGAAGCAGGCTCCCCGCTGAGCAGAGAGCCCCATGCGGGGCTCGACCACAGGACCCTAAGATCATGACCTGAGCCAACGGCAGAGGCTTCAACCCACTGAGCCACCCAGGCGCCCTGAATATAATTTTTTATAAAATAGTATGAAGTGCCAAGTAAGTGCTAAACAAATGAATATCTTATATCAAATACTACATATTAACAGATCAAATGATCTCATTGCGTATAAGTACTTAAAGTAAGAAACGTATCAAGTATCTGAATATGAATCAGATATTCTTAGAATGATTTTAAAACCACTACTTCAACAGTTAAGTGACTTTTTTTAAATTGAATATAGTTTAAAGATCATACATCAAATTGAATTATAGTAGAGCGATCCCACTATGACACACAATACTTTTAATAGATAACTTGGAAATGATTTCTGATAGTTTATAATCTCACTTTTAAGAATATTCATGAATAATAGTAAAAATGATGTCTTGTGTTTGGTACTGGCAAAGAATTAGATTTATGGGTTTCAAATACAAATAATAAACTGAATCACTTGGAACATGAAAAGATTAACATTAGATTCCATAAGGTTTACATAGAAATCTTCAAATAATGTGGTTTATTACTTGTGTTTATGTTAGCAAAAAATAAAAATGCTTTCAGAGTATTGTGGAGTACTCAGAGCTGTTAAAATAAGCTCCTCTTATGTTAATTATGCAGTAATATTTTTCAAGTAATAGAACATATTTTAACTGGATAGTTGCCCAAAAATATCTAATTCTATTGGATCACATATAGACTTTTAGAGGAAAGGATACACAAATATGTTTAATATAATCTATATTTGCTTGATGAGTTGACATCTTTAATGATTGAAAGGTAAATTTAGTGATTATCTATTTCATCTATTTGGAGGAACCTATCTTGAAGTTACTTCTTGAAATCTAAAAAGAAAACGTGTATTTTATACATGCCTCACAAGGAAATTTCTATTTTGTTAATCTATTTTGTATTTAACAATTTTCATACAAAGGTGTTCAATTTTAAGTAAGTCTTTCACCTGGTGTTTTATCATAATATTAATTAATTTATCCATTCAAGAAACATTTGAGACTTTTATTTTGTGTGTGTGTATGTTACAAAAGATGATACATATATGATTAAAGCAACCCACCACCCACAATGAGATTAGGAAAACTGACTTAAATTTCAATTTCAGAATATTGTAGTGATGGTAGTAGATATAAGTGTATGATATGCACGTATTTTAACATTTTAAAATTATTGCATAGGCAGTATTTATTCAGTAACTACAATGAATTCAAGCTTATGTTAAGCACTTTGAGTCTATTGTCCCGTGTAGTCCTCATAAAATTTGTGTGTAAGCTTATTATAATCCGTTTTTTTGTTTTGTTTTGTTTTGTTTTGTTTTTGCCTGTTTTGAAAATAGAGAAACTGAAGTTTAGAGGTTTTTTGTCCAGGGTCTTGTGAATTTTAAGTTAATAGCCAGAATTCAATCCAAGTATTCTGACCCCTGACTCTTCAACCTTACATATTGTTACATATTTTGTTTGTCAGAAAGGCCTCATTCAAAAGACATTTTTCCTATTCTTTTAACCAATCACCTGTGTGATGTCTGGGTGGTTCAGTCATTTAACCATTTGCCTTTGGCTCAGGTTATGGTCCCAGGGTCCTGGGATCAAGTCCCACAACAGGCTCCCTGCTGAGCAGGGAGCCTGCCTCTCTCTCTGTTGGCTGCTCCCCCTGCTTGTGTTTTCTCCCTCTCTCTCTCTGGCAAATAAATAAATAAATAATCTTTAAAAATGTCACCTGCTGTCAGTTGAAAAATCAGTTGACAATAAATATTGGAAAGAAGTATTTTAGTAGGCAGAGAGGCAGACAGCGGCGGGGGTGGGAGGGCGGGAAGGAGGTTCCCTACTGAGCAGAGAGCCCGATGCGGGGCTTGATCCCAGGACCCTGAGATCATGACCTAAGCCGAAGGCAGAGGCTTTCACCCACTGAGCCACCCAGGCACCCCATTATTTAAAAATAATGCTTATTTTTAAACAGTATTCTCCTTCATAATATTAGGAAATTGAAGATTGCGTTACACAACAGAAATTATTTTACTGCTATGATCTGTGCAGTATTTTATGACATCTTACTATGTACTAAGGATTAAATAGTAGTAGACTAAGGATTACTGAAAGCAGACATTGACCTACTGTATCATACATGTTTTCTTAGAGGTGAATTGTTATATCCTTTATTTATTTACTTATTTTTATTTATTAATTTTAGAGAGAGGGGGTGGGGTAAAAGGGGGACAGAGGGAGAGAATCTCAAGCAGACTCCTTGCTGAGCATGGAGTCTGACGTGGTGGCTCAATCCTAGGACCCTGAGATTATGACCTGAGCTGAAATCAAGAGCTGAACACTCAACCAACTAAGACCTCTGGGCACCCCTGTTAGTTACTTTAAATATTGTAAAGATATGTTAATAGCCATCGTTTATTCACTTGGAATCACAAAATAATTGTTAAACCATTATACTTCTATATTCAACAGATTAAAACAAACTTTTTATTTTTATTTATTAGAAGATTTTATTTATCTATTGGAGAGAGAGATTAAGGGAGAGCATGAGTGGCAGTCAGAGGGAGAAGGAAAAGCAGACTCCCCACTGAGTGGGAAACCCAACATGGGGTTCGAGCCCAGAATCCTGGGATTATAACCTGAGTCAAAGTCAGATGCTTAACCAGCAGAGCCACTGAGGCACCACAACAAACTTTTTTTTAGATCTTTTTATGTTATTGCCCTTTTTTGGATTGACTTAAACTCTGTATCTCAAATGTACATTCCTTTTTTGGCTTCTTACAATCTTACAGTTAATTAAATTATATTTATATTATGTTATTTAAAGAAAATTATCAATAATATGAATATTTTAAATATTTAATAAGAATAATTTATAGAACTTCTAGTTCTTAATTATATAATACAGATGACCTTTGGGTTCTCTCCTCAATTCTGAAAAAGAAATGAAGATAGTGGACATATTTGGTCATTCTGATAATCAAGAATTCATTTTATATTTTCAGTCAAGAGAAATAGAATTTCTAGTGAGAATGTTTGGATACTACCTAATCAAAGTGAGCTTGGTGGTATGAAAGTTATCGCAACTCCAACCGTTAAGAGCTATAGACATGAGTCACAGTAAACCTAGGAAGAGATAGTGAATAGTTAGGGAGCAGGTAGTGAATAAAATTGGAACTTGGGAAGTAGAATGGAGAATAAACTCCAAAATGATGAAATTTTCAAAGTTTGAATTCTTAAACCTGATTTTAATTAAAAAGAAGGTGATAATGGTTAACAGAAAAAGTGTTTGTATTTTTTGTTTTAAAGATTTTATTTACTTGAGAGAGAGAAACCAAGCACAAGCAGGGGTTGCCACAAAGGGGGAGGGAGAAGGAGGCTCTCCATCTAGCAGAGAGCCTGATGCAGGGCTTGATCGCAGGACCCTGGGATCATGACCTGAGCCGAAGGCAAATGCTTAACTGACTGAGCCACCCAGGGGCCCCGGGAAAGGTGTTTAAATAGTCATATCAGGTCATCAGGTCATCTCAATACTATTTTGGTAGCAAGCAAAATCATAATTATTTAACAGCAGCTTCCTAACACTAATTGGTGGATATTCTAATAATAATTATTATATTTTTTTACTTTTATGAAGGAAAATGAAGCATCTAAGTCTGAGACCACCAATGTTACTCACTGGTCAAATGGAATTAGCTGAGCAGAAGGAACCAGAAACTTATTGGAACCATAATTATTGTTACTTTATGTACGGGATTACTATACAGAAGACTGAAAAATCCACTTGAAATATTTCTATCACTATCTGAGTGAATTTATAAACATTGAAAAAAATGACTTTTTAAAAAAGACATTTGTGCATTGCCTTCATGCATATTTATGCCTTCTTTAGGCCATGTGAGAATCTATTTCAGAGTGAACATTAGTGAGGAAATACACATTGAAATTATATGATATTACATAGTTAAAATAAGTTGCATTGTTTTATAAACACCTCCCAGTTTGTGTATGAGACTGAATATGCTTATATGCATGGAGAAGCAGCTATTTCTGATGTCTGATATCTGGCTCTGAGTGATCAGGGTGGATGTATATGGTCACCAAGTGTGAGAATCCTGTAAGGTGAGTGGCTGGGAATGTGGACTTAATCAGTAGCTCAAGATGACCAGCCTCTAGTCAGGGCCTCAAAACTGGGTTAAGATATATGCACATATACACATGCATGCACACATGCACTCACGCATACACAAAACCCAAACATCATGTTACAAAGGTACTGCCAATTTGTTTGTTTTCCTTCATTCCAGACATTCCTATAATTGAATAATTGAATCTCAGCCAGAATTTTCATGGGAACTTATTGAATATTAATAATGCTGAGCACTCTTTCATATGTATATTGATCAATTTGATATGCATATTCATGAGGTAGTTGTTCAAACCATTTGCCTACTTTTAGTTGGGGTTTCTTTTTATGATACTTCTTAAGATAGATAAAAGAACATTATAGAGGAAGAGATATAGAAAAATTGTGCAAGCTGTTACTGAGAGTAATTGATCCAAAATTACATAAACAGAATACTTGACCTTTCTTACCAGATTCATCTACCTGTTCAGTGAAATTCCAATAGAAATTTGAGTATTTTTAAATAGAATTAACAAAATGACTCTAAAATTCATATGGAAATATGCACCAACAATAATAAGAAAAATATTGCTGAATAAAAAGAACAAAGTTGCAGGATATACATGCCAGATATAAAGATTTATTATAAGTTACAATAAGTAAATCAGTGTGGTATTTGTGCAAGAATAGACAAGTGTGACAACAGAGGAAAATAAAGCCTACAAAAATATCTTTACATATTTGACCATGTAATTTACTACGCTATTACTTTTATAAAAAGGGAAAATTATTTAAAATAAAAATTATTTTAAAAAATTATTACTTTTATAAAAAGGGAAAATTATTTTAAAATTATTTCCCTTTTTACTTTTATAAAAAGGGAAAATTATTTTTTATTGAAAATTGTTTTCAATAAATAATGCTGGAATAATTGTGTATTTATATGGGAAAAAAACCTGAATCTTGACTTCTACTTTCAAAAATATACAAAAACCAATTCCTGATGTATCATAGTATAACATAAAAGATAAAAATATGCAGTTCTCAAATAATAAAGTAAAAGAATATTTTCACCATCTTGAATGTACATCTATTTGCAAAGTAATATATATTTGTAATAGGTAGAGATATAGCTATGGATAAGACATACATCTGGATCTGGATATTACATATACATATAATTTTACAAATTTACTATATCTAAAGTACATTATAAATGCCTATGATAAGGTTTTAAAAACTTAGTAATCAGAAAAGTATTTTTACTTTTATAAAATGTGTAAGTTGTGTGTAAGTTGTGTAAGTTGACAAACATTTTATAAGTAAAATGTGTAAGTAGATACTGCTCTGAACTAAGAAACCTGAATGTTCATATGCCCTAATGCAAGGACTTCAACAGGTCTAAATAGCTTGGTCAGCAGAGGCAGGGAATAGACAGAAAGAGACTTCAGATGTATGCATATGGGCGATCAAGAGGCTCTCCATATTACAGAATTTTGACTTGATTTTTAAGTCAATAAGGAATCTCTAAAAGATTTTATGTAGTAGTTTGATATTGTGTAATTTGAATTTAAGGTAAGATTACTTTGGGAAGACGATTGAGAATGGGATGAAATGGAGTGTAGGCAGAGTGACTTTCCAAATCTGCCACTGATATACTTGCCCTTGTATAAATCCCTACTCCCTTAATTGCAGGTGGAACCTTTAATTGGAAACAATTTCCAAGAATTTGCCAGAATATGGCAAAGGTGAGAGATATGTAGATGTAATTAATATCCCCAGTAAATTAACTTTGACTTAATGAAGGGGAGATTATCCTGTGTGGGACTACTTACCAGGTGAGCCCTTCAAGAAAGTGTTCAGATCGTCTCTGAAGTGAGACACTCCAAAGAGCAGAGAGAGGATCTTGTTGGCTTCGAAGACATAAGCTGCCATGTTGTCAGAGGGCCAGTGCAGAGGCCTTGGAATAAAAAACTGGGAGCAGCCTGGGAAGCTAGAGGGGTGTTGCCTGACAGTCAATTGGAAAGTACAAATCTCAGCACTATAGCCACAAAGAACTGAATGCTGCCAACAATCATGTGAGTTTGGAAAAGGACTGCAAAATACAGAAAAATTGTAGAATGCCAAAATTTTAATTGCAGCCTTGTGAGAGCCTGAATAGGGGGCCAAGTGAAGCCATACCCAGACTTCTGACCCATGAAAGTGTGAGAAAATGAAGGTATGTTGTTTTAAGTCTCTAAGTTTGTGGTGACTTATAATGCAGCAATAGAAAACTAATACAATTTATATATAAATAGGAAAGACAAGTTAGGAGGAAAGAGATCATTGTGAACTCAAGAAACTAAAACTCAAGAGTTTTAGATCAGAGAATACTACTCTAGACAGAATTCTAGATCTATATTAATAAGGTGAGTTGATCTTATGCCTTACTCTGTCTTGGACCTGGTACTTTAGAGTTTATTGCTTGTTCTTTATTATTAAATCTTTAGCTTCTTGACTTTGAAATGCTTCACTGAAAGTTCATTCAGTAAATTTTCTTTGGACTATAGCTATAGTGACTGTAGTATTTTTATATCTGTAAAAAAATAATCAAATTCAGATATAGATATTTTCTACTCAAATACAATTTACAAACTCATTTTACATACTTTTATTGAGTATAAGAATTCCATACATATCTCAAATATAAGTGTATTTTGATTTCTATCAGGTAAATAGAATGAATTATCTTCAGTGTCTTCTAAGTCTTTGCTATCAGAATAAGAATGATATACTTCCACATTTCTAGAGTTTTTATAATGAGTTAAGCAATACTCAGTATTAAAGGCAAAATAACCATATTTCCTTTCCTCATTCTGGCCTTTTTCCTAAATGGATAAGTTAACATAAAATTGCAAAGTTGGAAGTTTTCCTAAAATGTCTACTTGTTTTAGTAGAAGTAAGACTGGAATATAGTCCGGAAAGTAAATTTTGCGTCATATTTCTAAATAATTGCACTGTCTATAGCAATTTGCTTATTTCTTAACATTTATTTTAGTTAGCTGATGAAATGGCAAAGTTATACTACCAGATTCCAAGGTAATTTCCTAGCTTATTTTAAAATGAGATTAAATGCGGTTATCTATATGGTTATGCCGTTCTAGAATGTATAATTCCATCAATATGTCATTAACACCCATATAAAATTGCATCTAAATACCTATATTAATAGTGCTTGCTTATGAAGAACAACTTTTTCCTTTATGTCATTCTAGCTGTGCTTGCTTTACATATTTTCCCTGGATCATCTCATTTCCACTTATAAATTACCATAGATGACTGTTGTGATGGTCACATGCTGAGATGACCTAGGTAAATAAAGAACTCATCTTCTTGCATTGAGTATAGAATAGGCAAAACTTGTGACTTGATGGTAAAGTTGAAAGGGTTTTGCAGTTGTAATTAAGGCCCCAAACTGATTATCTTTGAGTTAATCAAAAGATATACATATCCAAGGTAGGCCTGACTTTACCAGGAAAAAGAAGGGCTGGCTTTTTGCAAGTAGAGATTCAAAGCAGCAGAAACTCATTATTGCTGGCTTGGAAGACACAAGCTGCCAGGAACCTACAACTGCAAGGGAATAAATTATGCAAACCCAAGAAAGTTTAGAATTGGGTCTTTCCCCACTTAAGCCTCCAGGTGAGAATGCAGCTTGGTTGACACCTTGATTTTATCCTGCTGAGGCTTTGAGAAGAGAACTTTGCCAGATCCTGCCCAGTCAGCTGACCTACAGAAACTGTGACATAATTGTCACAAATGGGTGTTGCTTTCTGTTATGAATGAAGTTGGTAGTAAACTTGTTATAGAAATAGAAAATAATACAAACACTGAGTTCACATCTCCAGAGCTAACCTCCTTCTTGAAATTCTTACAGATATGTCCTGATGACTCTAGACATCTCCAATATGAATCTCACACATACAAAGGTATCCTTCCTCAAACTCTATCTTCACCTGTTCTTTTCCTTTGAATGCCATCTGCAGTTAAAAATATCAAACCAAGCAATGTCCCAACTTAGAAATCCAGAATCAACCAACTGAATAACATACCTGGATTCGTCCTTGTCTTTTTCCTTTGACCAGTCGTGCCTATTCCATTCCCCTTCATGGCTTTTGTGAATACATAATTGTACTACCTAAAGCATCCTTTGAATCCCTCTGCCTTATCTTTCTTATCCTTCCTCAAGTTGGCCCCTTATTTCTTGCCTGAAAAGACTCCTCTGCCAAAGAAATCCCCTTTTCAGGTACTGAAAGCACAAGATCATGTATTCACTTATAAAATAATGTGCTTCTAAAATATCAGACCCTTTTATAATACCAATTTGGCTTTTCCATGATTCTGTACCTACCAAATTCCCCATTACAATGTCCAGACAAGAAGACATCATTATGAGGCTTCTACAGTGACCTTTGGCAGAAATACCTACTTTTGCCAGTTCTGTATTCCTCTGGACTTTTGTTTCTGCCCTTAATAGTATATATCTCATTTATTGTGAGTAATGTTAACATACTTCTCTCTCTTGCTAGACTATAACCTTCAAGAACAAAGGATATATATTAGTCTCCTTTGTATATCAACATTTCCTCTCTAGCAAACATATCAAATACTTCATAAATGTTCATATGAATACATAAATACAGAATTGCTATTATAATCACAAGCAGGCATTATTTGAAATTGTGCATAATGGCCTTAGGTTGATTTGCAAAAAAACAATTTGCTTAATAGTCTACTTGCTGAATGATCCATTCATCAAATTTTCTAACATATGAACCAAAAAGAATGTTCCTTGTATGTACTTATTGTTTTCTATGGATTAGGATGGAGTGGTTTTTAGAGTTTCTGAAAATAACCTACAAAGTCTTCATTTTTTATTCCCTAGCAGCAATAATTTTAAAAATACTTTAACAAAAAATATGCATCATAATATGGTATAGTTTCTTAATATTTAAAAGACTAAATTTAATACATAATCATTATTTCAGTATTTCATAACTGAAAATTTTAGTTTATAATGATTTTGAACAACTTTTAGACTTGTTTCTTAAGTAACACTTGAAACTTAGTATTTGTAGCAAAAGTAGCCAATGTGGGATATAATACTTAATTTTCTCTTTTTAATTTACCTGACTTTAATATTTTTAGGGTATTTATTAAATGGATCAAATTATTTCTATAAAACATAAGTATGTAGATCAGACATTAGGTACTATTCATAGCAATAGTCTATCAATAATATCTAACAATACATTAAGGGATGCCTGGATGGCTTAGTTGGTTAAGCATTTATCTGCCTTTGGCTCAGGTCATGATCTCAAGGTCCTGGGATCAAGCCCCAGGTCAGGCTTTCTGCTCAGTGGGGAGACTGCTTCTCCCTCTCCCTCTGCCTGCCACTCCCTGTGCTTGTGCTCTCTTTCTCTTTCTCTGTCAAATAGATAAATAAAATCTTTTCTAAAAAATATATTAAAACGTGGGGTGCCTGGGTGACTCAGTTGTTAAGCATCTGCCTTCAGCTCAGGTCATAATCCCTGGGTCCTGGAATTGAGCCCAAGTCAGGCTCCCTGCTCTGCAGGATGCCTGCTTCTACCTCTCCCACTCCCCCTACTTGTGTTCCCTCTCTCGCTGTGGCTTGTCTCTGTTAAATAAATAAATAAAATCTTAAAAAAAAAAAAGAATTTGACTAAGTACAATATCCACTCATGACAAAACCCCTCAACACGTAGGTTTAGAGGGAACATACATCAACATAATAAAGGCTTTCTATGAAAGCCCACAGCTAACATCATACTCAATGGTAAAAACTTAGTGCCACCTCCTGACGGCACATGGGAGAAGAATGAGGCACAAACAAGTCAGCTGCAAGAGACCGGGAGCAGGGGACGACAGTAGAAAAGACTGTTGCCCCGAATCATTCCTTAGTCTCATATTTATTAGAAAGTAGATAACAATCAACAAAGAAGCCAGAGTAGGTCACACATTGACCATGAGTTTTGCATATAAGTAAGAAGAAAGGCAAAATATGTCCCGTCACATAGCACATGACGTATAGTGAGCAAACCCAAATAAGAGAGTCATCTAACTAACTGCAGATGTTCTCCGGGGAAGGGGAGATAACGGAAAAACGAAGCAGGCAGCATTCGGCCCTGAGCAGGCCGGTTGTTCCCAGCTGCTTGACTTCATGAAGCAGGCGGCATTCTGCCCTGAGCGAGCCGGGCATCCCCAGCTGCTCGGCTTCAAGGACTTATATCTTCCTCTCTCCAGAGGCTCATTGCCAGTACATGTTTTTCTTAAGTCTATATCTAAGGATGCTTGGTGACTAGTATAATTTCTCATAAGTTATATTTTAAGCAGTACATTGTTCTGAGGGACGGTTACAACTTAGAGTTTCCCCCCCAAGATCAAGAATAAGACAAGGATGTCCATTTTGCCCACTTTTATTCAACAAAGTACTGGAAGTCCTAGCCACCACAATCAGACAACATAAAGAAATAAAAGGCATCCAAATTGTTAAGGAAAAAATAAAACTTTCACTATTTGCAGATGACATGATACTATACATTAAAAGCCCTGAAGACTTCACCAAAAAACTATTAGAAGTGATGAATGGATTCAGTAAAGTTGCAGGATACAAAATCAATGTGCAGAAATACGTTTTTTTTTTTTATTTTTTTTTTTACGTTCCATTTTTATACACTAATAATGAAGCGATACAGAAATTAAAAAACAATACCGTTTACAATTGCACCAAAAATAATAAAATACTTAGGTATAAACTTAACCGTGGAAGTGAAAGACCTATACTCTGAAAACTATAAAACATTAATGAAAGGAATTGAAGATGACACAAACAAATGGAAAGATATTTCATGCTTATGGATTGTTAACATGTCCATATTACTATTACTATTGTTAACATGTCCATATTACTAACATGTCCGTATAACTAAATATTGTTAACATGTCCATATTACTCAAAGAAATCTACAAATTTAATGCAATTACTATCAAAATACCAACAGCATTTTTCACAAAAGATAGAACAATCCTAAAATTTGTATGGCACCATGAGAGACTCAAATAGCCTAAATAATCTTGAAAAAGAAAAACAAAGTTGAAAGTATCACAATTCTAGACTTCGTGTTATACTATAAAACCAGAGTAATTGGGGCGCCTGGGTAGCACAGTCAGTTGAGGGTCCAGCTCTTGGTTTTGGCTCAGGTTATGATCCTAGAGTTCTGAGATTGAGCCCCAAGTCAGGCACCAAGCTCAGCATGGAGTCTACTTGAGATTCTCTCTCCATCTCCTTCTGCTTCTCCCTCTTGTGAGCTCTCTCTGTAAAATAAATACATAAATCTTAAAAAAAAAGCCATAGTAATCAAAACAACATGGTATTGACACAAAGTAGACACATAGATTAATGGAACAAAATAGAAAGCCCAGAAATGAACCCACAGTTATATGGTCAATTACTCTTCAACATAGAGGCAAAATATGATGGGAATATGCAGTGTTGTCTCTGCAACACAGGATATTGGCAAAACTGTACAGCTACATGCAAAAGAATGAAAATGGACCACTTTCTTGCATCATATGCAAAATGAACTCAAAATGGATTAAATTTGTAAGTGTGAGACCTAAGGCCATAAACATCCTAGAAGAGAGCACACACAGTAACTTCTCTGACATTGGCTATAACAACATCTTTCTATATGTGTCTCCAGAGACAAGGGAAACAAAAACAAAAGTTCTAACTATTGGGGCTACACCAAAATGAAAAGCTTCTGCGCAGCAAAGGAACCAACCAATAAAACTAAAAGACAACCTACTGAATGGGAGAAGATATTTATAAATGATATATTCAATGAAGGGTTACTATTCAAAATATATAAACAACTTATACAACTCAAAACCCTAAAAAAAATCCAATTTAAAAATGGGCAGAAGATGTGAACAGACATTTCATCACCAAACATATCTAGATGGCCAACAGACATATGAAAAGATATTCAACATCACTAATCATCAGGGAAATGCAAATGAAAACAATTATGGGATATCATCTGACACCTATCAGAATGCCTAAAATCAAAGACACAAGAAACAAGTGTTGACAAGCATGTGGAGAAAAAGGAACCCTTGAGCACGTGGGAATGCAAACTGGTGTAGCCACCATGATAGTATGGAGGTTCCTCAAAAAATTAAAAATAGAACTACCCTATGATCCAGGAATTGCATTACTGAGTACTTGCACAATGAATTCAAAAACACTAATTCAAAAAGATATGTGCACCCCTATGTTTATTGCAACATTATTTACAATAGGCAAACTACATAAGCAGACCAAGTGTCCACTGATACATAAGTGAATAAAAAATAAAAATGATGTGGTATATATATAAAATAGAATATTTTTGAGCCATTAAAAAGAATGAAATCTTACCATTTACAACTACAGAATATAATGCTACATGAAATAACCCAGTCAGAGAAAGACCAATATCACTCATATGTAGAATTTAAGAAACAAAATAAATGAACAAAGGAAAAGGAGATAAAGCAAACAAAACAAAACAAAACAAAAAACAGACTCTTAACTCTGGAAAACAAACTGATGGTTACCCAAGGGGAGATAGGTGGTGGGATGGGTGAAATAGGTGATGAGGATTAAGAGCACACTTACGATGAGCACTGAGTAATGTATAGAATTGTTGATTCATTATATTGTACACCTGAAACTAATGTAACACTCTGTGTTAACTATAATGGAATTAAAATTAAAAACTTAAAAAAAGAAAGAATTTGTATCCTCAGCATGGAGAGAAAGTCAAAATAGATATTAGTATCAAGAGTTTAGAATCTGGAAGATAAGTGGATGAGTCTTTTCTGAACTAGTGACAAGAACTCAATGTCTAGATTTCATGTATTTATATTATCTCTGAAGAACTTCAGAAATGTTTTGAAATTAAAGAGATTTTGAAATGTGTCCCTGTGAAGGGTGATGAAAACACTATGATATTTTGAAAATATAATTAGATTCCTCTGTCCACAAAATATAACCAAGCACACCCCCACAGTTTCCTGCAGATAAAACTCCAAAATTATTACAAGACAGTATAGTCTCCAAAAGAAAGAAATTGCAAGATTTCTCTGGTTAAACCTCCCAATCAAAGGGATAAAATTGATATCTACTAATAGTTGTAGTCTCCTATTAAGACTTGAAACCTCTAATTAACCCCTACTAAAGCTAATTACTTGGTTGATTTCTTGCATGCTCATGATGCTTGCAATGTAGTGTTAGATCATTCAAAAATGTAGTCACTCAGTGTTCACTACATATGTGAGGAAAAGCTTGAATTTGAAAGACAGTAAAAAATAGGGGAAAAAAACCAAAAATATAAAAAAATGCAGGCATATGAAAAATTCTAAGTATTTTTCTTCTAAAGTTTAGGAGAGAATTTTATTCCTGGAACAAAGAAAGATAAAAGAAATATTAAAAGAATATATATAGGATAAAAAGTGCATGGAAATTAAAGAACATAATGAGTAATTCAGTAGAAGAATTAGAAGATCAAGGAACTATTAAAAGAATCCTCTATAAAAGATGGGGAGTTTGATATACAATAATAAACAACTAAGAATTCAGTGATTTGATTCACAAAGTCCAATATGAATACTAGTAGTTTAAACCTTAAACTCCTATGGTGAAAATGATGAGGGAATATTATCAAACAAATAATTCAAAAAAATTTGTCAAAGACAAACCAAGGCATATTATTGTGAAATTTCAAAACAGAGTGGTTAAAGGGAGATTTCATCCTTTATAGAGAGAATACAAAGACAGTGGGAGATCGCAGGCAAAGGATTAGTAAATAGAACAACATCAAGCTTCTCTACAGGGACGCCAAAGTTTCAAGATCATAAAGCAATGTGCTCAGAATTCTGAGGAAATCACTTCCAAGAGCAAGGAAAAAGGAAATTAAACTGACTCCTTCTCTGTCATCTGTAGGCAGAAGAAGTCCTTAGAATATGGGAATGGATTCATGAAAGCTACATAGAAAACTACAGTGAGGAATTTGTTTACTCTAGGAAATAGTAAAAAATTATATAGGAAAGGAAATATCATAGTATAAAACCACTAAGCTTCCTTCTCATAAAAGTGTATTCATAATGCTTAAACCTTGAACATTAATTGCTTTAGCTAAAGTAGTAACAGAGCCACACTGGAGTATAGGTAAATAGGTGTGAGAAGGTGTGAGGTTTAGGGGATATAAGAAATATCAATATTTATTTTAGGAAGCAGATAATATGAAAAAAAATGAAAAATTAAGGTAAATTGGGGAAAATAAGACAGGAATAAAAGCTTTAAAAAATTTAAATTGATTGCTTCTTGGAACTGTGAATAAAGGTTTTTGCCCAGGAGTTGCTTTTTCTCTTGTTACAAGCCTTTAAGAATGATTAGATTTTTATATTATATAATGTAAAACTTTGATAAAAATAGGAACACGTTTATAATTGATTTTTACAGAAGGTATGTTGCCTCTTATAAGGATCATTGCTTTGCAGGATTATTTCTCGTTTGCTAACTCTGGTGCTCAGTTTTTGCCATAGACTCTTGAGGTTTAATGCAGTATTGTTACAGTTGTTTTGTCATTTTCTGAGGGGCACACTGTCCTAACTTCACAGCTGTACTACTTGTAAAAAGCCTGTGATCTAATCTTTAATTGCCAGGTGAACTAAAAGAGGGAAAGTGTTGGAAGAAAGATTTGGTCTACAATAATATCTTAATGATTTCCTTTCTTGGGACCAAGGATCTTAATGAAGCCTTCTAAATTGTTCTTAATAGCCTCCTTTATTATTCATGTGGTGACTCATTTTGGTACTCAGAAACCTAGAGATAAAAGAAGGGGAATTGGACATAGGAAGAAAATAAGTTGTATATAGAGTTTGTATACCTGAAGTTTGAGAACTTTCAACATTGATAGAAATTTTCTTCTGTTTACAGCATGGGGTGTATTTTGGAGATATGTAGGCAGGAAGAATGTTCATTTGACTGACAAGAACAGGAGCAAACAAAATTAAATTTGGCATCTCTTCTTAACAAATATGAAAAGTTCTATTCAGTATCCCAGTCCTTCAGCCTCCTGGTGCCTAGTACCTTTGCTCTTGTTTCTTTGTAGGGCCCTTTCTTTCTGACTTTAGGTTTGGTCATGTTACATGCTTCATCAATACAATAAAGAAGACATGACAACATGTCTTTTCCAAATCTTAGGCCTTAGGAGGCCTCCATCAGTGCTCAGGCTTGCTCTTGGCTTTTGAGATTACTGTGAAAACATGAGAGAGAACATGATAATCAATTGAAGGATGAGAGACCTGTGGAATCCCAGACAAAGCTACCCAAACCATGAAAAACAACTGATCCTCCCGACAGGGCCAGACATGTCAGTGAACCCAACCAAAATAAAGATGTCTTGACAATCCCAGATGACCTCATATACATGAGAAACATACACTAATTATTGTTTGCTAGTAAGATCTGGTGGTTGTTTTGTGTGTAACTTTGGCAATGAGGAATTGATAAACACACTAAATGTTTAAATTTATTTTAAAACATCTCCAGAATTATACCTTCATGTAGACCCTTGAATTACACACTTTATAACTCCAATGTATTAAAATATAGGAGATTGTTAAATTATAATATGACTGAGGTAATTAATATTTAATAATAATTATAACAATATAATACAGAATTCAGTGCTTTATTTTTATTTGATTATTTTAACTTGTATTATACAAACACAAATGTCTTTAATCAACATTTTATTAGTTAACTATCTTTTATACAAAACAGCATAATTGACAGCATGAAATATTATTGCTCCTATACATGAAGAAAATTCTCAGTAATATCGGAAAATAAATACATCCAATATTAGGAGTTGAAATTTTTCTACCATAAACATGTGATTTGCTTTCTGGGGCTGCCATGACAATGTGCCAGAAATTGGGTGGCTTAGAATAGAAATTTATTCTCTTACAGTTCTGGAGTCAAGAAGTCTGAAATCAAGGTATTATTAGCAGAATTGGTTACTTCTAGAGACTCGAAAAGTCCACTCCATGCCTCTTTCCTAGCTTCCAGTGCTGCAGGGTATGCTTGGCCTTCCTCAGCTTATATCCTCCCAATCACCGGCCTCAGTGTTCACAGGGGCTCCACCCTGTGTGTTATTCAGGTTTAAGAATATTAGTCATGAGTCACTTAGGCCCAGCCAAAATCTAGTATGAGCTTTTTCTGGTATTCTTAATTATGTCTGCAAAGACCCTATTTTCAAATAAGGTCACATTCATAGGTAATGGAAATTACGACTTGAACTTTTTTTCTTTTTTCTTTTTTTTTTTTTTTTTTGATGGGATGCACCATTCAAACAACTACAATGTATAAAAGTAATTCTAAATATTATTTAAAACTCGAACCTATCAAAGACTGGGTACTACTCTACTGTTATCTTTACCTTTGGCAAACCTCATAGTCATTCAAATTTATGTTGAAAGGGGATTTGAGAGAGAATCTAACCTTTTACAGATGAGGAAATAAGAGTACATAATTCATTTTAGTAGGAAGTCAGAAATAATACACTGTGTAGGTGCTTAACATTTAAGTAAAAGCAACTTTTCAGTAAAGGCAGCCAGAGGTCTAATCTCCTTGCCACATAAGACCTGTGCGTCACAGGAGATGACCCCTTAAAACTTTTGA
Source organism: Nasua narica (assembly GCA_028533885.1). Classification (NCBI taxonomy): domain Eukaryota; kingdom Metazoa; phylum Chordata; class Mammalia; order Carnivora; family Procyonidae; genus Nasua; species Nasua narica. Next base: position 175,209,592 of record CM052799.1, read on the forward strand.
ATATCCGTTTTGTCATCTTAAAATTATGTATCATCATATTTTCCTTAAAGTGTCATTAAAATAATTAAATGAAATTAAATAACTACTATAATATTTGGTATATTGTAGATTAAGGAATTTATTAGAGTCACAAATAGAAAATGACAGAGCTTCTTGATCCTTAATCATTGGCCCCATTGCTCCTTTTACGTTAAATGATTGAACGCTGGGGTTCTCTGTGTTCTAGAAACCAGTATTCCCATAGAGCCTTATTACTGTGACATTTCATAAAAATCCTGTCAGTCTTTTCTTGATCTTAATGTGAATATTATGAAAAGTTACAATAGTAAATCCGCATGCAAACACATATGGAAAAATGAAAGGCTATACCTGGAAAATATTTCTACCTAATAGAAAAAATTATGAACTTCTCTGAAAGAAATAAACAATATTTCTTTGGTTATGTATGTGTAATATTCATTCTTTTTTTTAATTAACATATAATGTATTATTTACCCCAGGGTACATGTCTGTGAATCATCAGGCTTACACATTTCACAGCACTTACCATAGCACATACCCTCCCCAGTGTCCATAACCCAGCCACCCCATCCCTACCCCCCCACCTCCCAGCCACCCTTAGTTTGAGTTTAGGAGTGTTTTATGGTTTGTCTCCTTCCCCATCCCATCTTGTTTCATTTATCACCCCCACCCCCCCACAACCCCCCACCCTGCCTCTCAAATTCTTCATATCAGAGAGATCATGTGATAATTGTCTTTCTCTGACTGACTTACTTCGCTTAGCGTAATACCCTCTAGTTCCATCCATATCGTTGCAAATGGCAAGATTTCATTTCTCTTGATGTCTGCATAGTATTCCATTGTACATATATACCACATCTTCTTTATCCATTCATCTGTTGATGGACATCTAGGTTCTTTCCATAGTTTGGCTATGTAATATTCATTCTTGATTATTTTCAACAAATATATAATGGGCTTCTTATTTGTGTCTGGAATCATGTTTGATTAAAAAAAAGTAATTATAGTTTTCTTTTTCCCTTACTCCTTATAAAGTTTGAAGTCTAACTGGGGAAGACATTGATGGTAAAGTAGTCTCCCAGGTAAGCTGCTGGTCTCCTTGGAGGAAGCATTCTCCTCTGGTAAATTAATTCCTCCTTCATGTACTATAATAATATGCTTATAAGTACCACTAAGAAGTTTATAGCTAATGACCACAAACATAAGATTTAAAGATACATATAGAGAAGAAAGTACTATTTCATGATTATTTATAGAGAGAAAGCAACATATATGAGATTTTGCAATTGAACTTTGTTAAATATGTTCTGATTTCTCAAACATACAGATGTTACAAATAGTTCAAGGAACTTTCACATATACTCTACCCAGATTTAGCAGTTGTTTGCATTCCACTACATTTTTTTTATATTCTCCTTCTTCCTTCCAACTCTATCCACCCTCCTCCTTCTTCTGTGTTATCTGTCATCCTATCACTAATACCATTTAAAGATAAATGTATTCATTTCTTGTGATTGCCATAGCAAGTTACCACTTAGTGGTTTAAAACACAACTTGGTGGTTTGAAATTACAGAAATTTATTCTCTTACATTTCTTGTGTCTAGACATCCAAAATCAAGATCTCATCAGTATTGTGTTACCTCCAGAGACTCAAGTGAAGAATCCCTTCCTTGCCTCTTCTAGCTTCCGATAGCTGAAGGCATGCCTTGGCATGTGGCCATATAACTTCAGTCTCTATCTTCTTATGTTGCTGCTACTGCTTCTGCCCTGACACTGCATCTGTATCTCTTTCCTATAAGATGGATATGATTGCATTTAGGACCCACTGTGTTAATCCAGGATATCCTCTCCTTTAGACCCAGAACTTAATCACATGTTTTCCACATATATGGTAATATTCACATGTTTTAGGGATGAGGAATTTAATATATCTTTGGGGGACACTTTTTATTCTCTACAGTAAGAGATATCTTGACCCTTTATCTCAACTTTCTTCATTACATATTTCCTAAGAAGTATATACTCTTAAGTAAACACAAAATAGTTGACAAAATTAGATAATCTAACATTGATAGAAACAGTGTTTACCTAGTCACATTGGAATGTGAGACAAAAAGGAAAAATCAAAAGTAATCTTGTAATTATTTAAAATGGATACTTTGTTCATCATGGATTTTTGCATTAAGCATTTTAAAATATTACTTTCAGATATTATTTATTTTGATTGCTAAGGGATTTTTTTGTCACTATAACTTTTGCCCCCAAGAAGAATGGCTCCCTCATTTCACATTATCCCAAGCTTAATCCATAGCCTATATTGGAATCTTAGCAGTTTTCCTCATGTTATTCTCAAGAGCTATCTTCTCTCATCCAGAATTTCAGGATCGTGTGTCACACTTATGCATGTCTCTTTATTCCAGAGCTGTTTCTCAATCTTTCTCTTGTATATTAACCTTGATATTTTGAAAAGGCCAGTTATTTTGTAGAATGGCTATCAATTTGGATTGACCTGCTCTTTCCTTGCATTTGACATATGTGTGTGATAGCAGGATATCACTGAAGTAATGTATCTTTTTTCAGGGTATTGTATTAGGAAGAATATGATGTTGCTTTGTTCCACCTAGTGGTAATTGGTTAGGTCAAGACTGGTGACCTGATCAAGGTGGTATCTGCCATATTTCTCCACTATACAGTTACTGTTTTTGTCTCTATAATTTTTAAACGGGTTTTGGAATATCTTTAGCAACTATGCAAATGTCTTGTTCATTGTCAAAATTTCACTCAAATGCTTTAATAACCATTGATTTCTAATTTCTTTGTTACTAAAATTAGAACTATTTTATACTAGATTTGTAAATATATTTTACTTGAAATTCTACTGTAAGAAAGAGATTTTCACTTTACATGTATTTATGTTTGTATGTGTATATAGATAGATATAGCTGTAGATAGATATAGATATCAACTCATACATTTGTATTCTATTCAGTGGGACATTACATTACCCTTAGTATGGTTAGTGAGAGTTCTTCTAGCTGACTTTTGGATCCTTTTGAAAATTCATCTTTACTCTCCTTGAACTTTTCTCATGTTCCTGACCCAAACAAGATGTTAAAATATCATCTAGTATTTAATATGTAGCAGTCCTGGCATCAGCCATTTATCCAAAAAGTTTGGTAGCTTTTAGTGTGGAATGGACTCTATTGCTTCTGGTGATGTTAGCTGTCATTTAGATCCTCATTCCCACTTATATAATATGACAGTTTCCTGTGGCTTTTTTCAAAATTTTTCTCTTTATTTTTGGATGTTGTCATTTTGACTTTGATGTGTTTAAGTGTGATTGTATTTACCCAGCTCATGGTGCACCACTCTTCTTGAATCCATAAGTTTAAGTTCTTCATCAGATTTGAGATACATTTAGCCTTTTTCAAATATTTTTTACATTCTCTCTTCTTTTTTGGGGAATGTCAATACAGATGTCTTAAAACACTTGATATAGTCCCAAAGACTATTGAATTTTTCTTCATATTCATTTTATTTCTCTTCTACATATAATAAATATACAATCCCATTGAATTTTTATATTATCTTATAGATCATTAAGTTTTTGTTAATGTTCTTCATTTTTTTTGTCTTTTATATATTGTAATATCTCTATTGATCTCTTTGAGTTCGTAGACTTTTTTCCTGCTGTCCAGCCCGTCGAGAAATTTTTTATTTTACTTATGCCATTTAATTTAGTTTTTATAGACTTTCCTTTGTTTTTCATAGTTTCAGCTTTACTGCTTGTATTCCCCCAAATATTAATTGTAATTAGATTTTGTTTCAGGACCTTGAATATATTTAAATAGCTGCTTTAAATCCCTTCTCTGATAATTTCAGCATGTTTGTCTTCTTGGGAATCATTTTTGTTGACTTTTTTTCTGAGTATGAATCATTTTATTTGTTATTCATATGTCTACTAATATTTCTATTGCATGTCGGGTAATGTAAATATGTTATGGGGTTCTGGTTCTATTTATATTCTTCTTAAGTGTACTGATATTTGTCCAAGCAATGAGTTTAAATTAGTGAACTCAAACTTCAAGCTCTGTTTCTTTTATGATGGTCAGAAACTGAAACTCTGTATCTTTCCAGCTTCTCACTGCTTTATTTGCCTGGATCCTTGTATCTCATTAATGCTTAACTAGGTAAGTGTTTAATCATGAATTTTGCAGGTTTAATAGATAGATTTTGACACATATTCCATGTGCAACTACTTTTTAAAAAGGGATTTTCTCCCTTAATCTCCTAGCCAATATACCAGTTTCAAAGTCAGTATGCTGACCTCCTATCCTCTGTACTATAGAGATCAGGGAGTACCCTCCAGCAAAATCATGAAAACATGTAAGCCGCACATGGTGGGTGCACTTGCTTTCTTTCAGACGTCGTCTTCCTCAAGACTCTTCCTGTTTTAGGTAAAAACCTAATTACAATATTTCCTGATAATGCCTATAGTTTTTATAGGTGTTATCTATAAGAAAGTTTATAACGTTTCTCTGTTATTACTGAAAGGTAAAATCTCAAAGTTATTTTTAAGTGTGAACATTTTTAAAAATTAAAATTTATACTAACCTAAAACTTAAATGTGGAACTTTTTTGATTGAATAAAGAAATGGGAACATAATCTTGGCCTTTTTCAATAAAATGAACACATACAACACAAAATAATTTATGTAGCACCTCCCCAAATTCTACATTTTCATGGACTGTTTGAAAATATTTATACCAAATAGTGGCTATATAAAAGGGAAGCCTATACTATAAAGAATGTGTTCATATATGTGGCCAGAACAATTAATTAAGTTTCACCACAATCTTTAGGCTCCAAAACTCCCAAAACTTTAGGCTCCACCACAAAACTCACAAAAAACATCTTTAAAAACGTGTAACACTTTATATACATTTAAGAATGTTTTCAAATATATAACTTAACTATTCACAATACTCCTATAAGTACGACACATATAATTATTGTCATTTTAGTACTGCTACTCCTTTATAATCCTACAAGACATCATGAAAACATGTAATTTAGTGATTGTATATACCTGACACTATGTTAAGAGTTTTGCAAATTTCTTACTTCATATCTACCCAAAAATGTTGATGCTGAATTATTAGTTCAATTATAAAAAGTGAAACTGAGCAATCAAAAGATCTTAAGATTTACTCAAGGAGAAGAAGATAGTATAAATATTATTCACAAATCAAACCGTAGTCTGTATGCTTGTGAAAGATTTTTTTAAAATATCACTCTGCATTTCCTACAGAAGATAAATGTCTTTCAAAAGAATTGATTATCCTTACTTTAAATATACAGTCATTCTACAGAAATTGGAATCAAAATCAGTTCTTGTAATGGCTGGACTCAGTCATTTTTATATTTTATCTTAATGTTTGAAAGAAGGGACAGACTTTAAGGACATTTAAGACTTTAGGACATTTATTGCAACCCAGAAACTTCAGTAACTTAACTAAATAAAGATCTAGTTCTCATTTACATATAATCTAATATGAATCAACATCTGTTCTTTATTTTGGATTATAATTTGAGCCAGTGATAACCATTAAAGGTTTCATGTGAGGGTTACATTCAAGCACAGACTTTAGGGAAGTACGAGTCTGAGCTATGTATGTTATTTGGGAAAGCACTGGTAGGGGGAAGAGAAAAAAAGTGCAAAGGTCCATATTGAAACTGTTCATAGAACATGAAGAATAGTAAGGAGACCAGTGTTCTTGATACAGAGAGGGGAGATTGTACAAGGTGAGTTTGAGGAGGTAAACTCTGTAGGTTTTTGAAAGCCATTGCCTGTAAATGAGATAAGATTCTTTTTCTTCAGTCCTCCACATCTAGCCCAAGTACCTAGAACAGACTCTGCGTATGGTTGTTATCATATGTGCAACAGACTTGTGTGTTTGGTACCTAATCTGGAAAGATACGCTTTTATTAGCATGTCTTTATTAGCATTAGCATGCTCTTATTTCTTGATAAACTTCAGATTTTATTTTTCACATTGCCTCTTTAATTTTGTGGGTACCCCTGTGAAAATGTAGTTCTCTTTATGTGCTAAGAACCAAGTCATTGGGTTTTCATTATGCTCTTTGACCAAAATCAGTTTGGCTCTCTAAAAGCGAACTCCACCATAGCATGCATAGTTATGTCTTTTTGCCACGTCTGGAAATTTGGACACTCCATCCAAGTCAATTGATTTTTCCATTTTTCTTGTGTTTGCTGTATGCTATAACTCACCATCCTGTGCTGACTTTCAGAGTCCTTGTCCCTTCAGTTCTGCTCTGCCTCAACTAACAGAACTGACACCAGCCATAATTATTTAGTCGTGACATATGGTGCTGACATCCTGAAGACTATAAAATGATCTGATAGTGCATTTAATTGCATAATCATCAGTTCGAGTTGATAGGCTACTACTGTTATGTGACTTATTGCTGTAAAATAAGTCAATGTATAATATGCATGAATTTTCTCCGAAGTTGTCATTTCACAGTGGCAATGCAAAAATATGAAACAAAATAAAATGAAACAAAACAATTAATAAGACCTTGAGAGGTAAAATGATCTGCTTCATTCTAGAAATATGTTTCACCTCAGTACGGGAAGTCATGATAATGCAAACACTAAAGATTAAGTAAATTAGGAAGACTTAGTTGTGGAGAGCGAATTCTGAAACTTAGTAACATTGATTAACAGATTAAAATTATAACGAGGGATTTGGTATGTTTTGAAACATCTTTACAATACTATTGGAAATAACACTATTTTTTAATTAATGTGACGAAAGAATCCCTATTTCTGCATCTGTTTTGTTCAAATAAATGTACTTTAGACATCCACTTTAAAAGCAACTTCCATGGATAAATTTTAGTAAAAGAAACAGGTAACAAATTGTTGCCAAATATGTTATAGATACTCTTAATGACACATTTGATTTTGGCTCACATGGCTTATTGAACAGCTTTCAGATGAAAGCCTACAGAAATGTATATGAATCAATACAAATAAGTTAAAATTTATTTTGTTATAATAAAAGTTGAGTTGTATATTTCTTTTCTAAGTCAGAATAACACTTTATAATGAAAACAAAATTTTTTCCTAAAATAAAATTTATTTATTATACCCAGTGCCTATTTTTTCTAAGTCTGTGTCTCATTAAAGGCAGCCCTGGGTCAGGGAATGAACAGTTTTTTCCTAACTTAAATTGTAGAAATATTTTTAGCATCATGGTGCTTTCTTCAAGAATTGGCTGTGTTTTCCCTATAGATTAGTTCTTGAATTTGATAGGTATTAAAGTTTATGATAAAAGAGCTCCTCAATCAGCTTATCCAGATATGCATCTAGGTTTTCTTTTGCAGATGAGTAAACTGTAATCCCCTAAGAGCTCATTTTGTTGAATTTTTAAATATGCTTCTCTCTGCTGCCTGCATGAGAAAGTGAATGTTTTTGAGCAAAAGAATGTTCCTCATACTTTCCAGGGCAGCAGTATACAAATATTCAGGTGTTATTCTGAGTCCCAAAATATTTTCATAGAGTAGGCAAGCATGTAGAATATTAGGAGAGAAAAAAGAAACAATTAACTCCAGGTTTTTAAGGTTCATATTTACTTTTTCTCAAGTTATTATACCTGAGAATGCACCTAATTCAAGGCATGAAGCCAGTTTTTCTTCTGTTCACTCCCTTCATAATAATCATTCTTCATTCACAAAAAAAATTCATGCCAATCTTTACCTATCATGATACTTCACTGTTACTTCATTTTGGGGATAAAAAGCCTCAAAGATGCCAAGTCTCTTAGTCAGGATTTGTAACCGTCCCTCAGAACAATGTACTGCTTAAAATATAACTTATGAGAAATTATACTAGTCACCAAGTGTGCTTAGATATAGACTTAAGAAAAACATGTACTGGCAATGAGCCTCTGGGAGAGAGGACGATATACATCCTTGAAGCCTAGCAGCTGGGGATTCCCGGCTGGCTCAGGGCAGAATGCCACCTGCTTCGTTTTTCCGTTATCTCCCCTTCCCCGGAGAACATCTGCGGTTAGTTAGGTGACTCTCTTATTTGGGTTTGCTCACTATACGTCATGTACTATGTGACGGGACATATTTTGCCTTTCTTTTTACTTATCTGCAAAACTCATGGTCAATGTGGGACCTACTCTGGCTTCTTTGTTGATTGTTATCTACTTTCTAATAAATATGAGACTAAGGAATGGTTCGGGGCAACAGTCTTTTCTACTGTCGTCCCCTGCTCCCGGTCTCTTGCAGCTGACTTGTTTGTGCCTCATTCTTCTCCCATGCGCCGTCAGGAGGTGGCAAGGGTTCTCCAGAGAAACAGAACCAATAGAATATATATGTACCAGAACAAACGGATATAATATATATATTATGTATATGTATAACATATATATGTATATACATATATATGTGTATATATGTAATGCAAATATAAATATCTATATAATACACACATATATACATATGCAAATATATAAGATATATATGTATTAAGATGTATTATGGATTAAATTTACGGGAGTAATATCAATTTCTCTTAAGAACTTTGCCTCTTCTATCCCTATTATCAGTGTATTCATTGGTACTGAGAAAAAGAATCAAGAGGTAGGAAAACATTCAAAGCATTAATAAGAGCACCTGAAGGAAGTGACATCTGATTTCATTCAGTAACCTCTGATAGTAAAGTAGGCTTGTTTGTCTCTAGAAATCTTAAGAGCTACACAATTTGTAAAACGATTCTGGCAAACACATAGCTAATATAAACTTACCCATTCTGACTTTGCATTCTCACTATTATTTTTTTTTTTTTTTGCATTCTCACTATTATTGATCAGAAGAAGAAGCCTGGTCAATTCTCTTATTCACTTATCTCATAGATATGTAACATTGCATATTTCCCATGATTTTAAGAAAAACATAAATTTATGCTCTTATTTTCTTGCATATTTGTTTAGAATCACAAGAGAATCCTCTTTTCTTTTTCCCCCTACCCCCACTACTACCATTTGGCCAAGCTGTGGTCATTTCTGATTTGGATTATTGTAATTATGTCATAATTATTTTTCTCCTCCTGAACCTGTTCTATTGTCTGTTTGCATAATATAGCATCCAGAATAATCCCAATGAAACATAAATTTCTTTTTGCTTTAAGATTTTGTTTATCTGTCAGAGAGAGAGAAAGAGAGTACAAACAAGGGGAGTAAGTTCCCTGCTAGATAAGAAGCCCGATGCTTGACTTGATCCCAGGACCCTGTGATCATGGCCTGAGCCAAAGACAGACAGTTAACTGACTGAGCCATCCAGAAGTCCTTAAAACATAAGTTTCATTATGCCAGTTCTGTCTTCCCACATACCTCCTCACCTCTCTCAAGCCACACCCACTTCTTTATTCTCCTCCAGTATCCCAGAATATGTTCACTTCAAGATGTTTATAAGACTCTATTTGAACCCTTGTATAATGGGCAGCAGGATAAAGAATTTTCGTCAAGTATTTCAAGTTTTTGTGCTTTTTCTTAGCAATAAATATTGGTAGTGCTTTAAAAACAGTCGTGAGCAGAAAGTGAAAAAGGGCAAAAATATCACATCAGATTACTGCAATTATTGAAAGAGGGTGATAAGATGTGAGCTAAGGTGGAAAGAATAGTAAAAGAATATAGACTTTGACATATTTAAGAAATGTCTGGCCATTCTGTGTAGTAAATAAAAAAATTGAAATGATTCGAAGGTTTGTTTGGGCAACCTAAAGAATAATCATGGCATCAAATGAAATTGAGGTTAAGAATGAGCTTAGAAAGATAGAACTGACCTTTATACACAAATCTGTTCTTCCATAGATTGTCTGGCTTGAAAAGATGCAAATGGTTCATGGACCTGAGGAGACACCATTCTGGACTACCTGGAGGCTCATTTCCTCTGTCTTTGTGTTAGTTTAGCAGCTGGCTTACAAGGTCCAACATAGCTCAATTAAAAAAACAAACAAAAACTGAAATCTGCTTATGAAGCTACATAGAGGTTTCCAATACTCCTAATTCTAAAGACACTTTGAGCATTACGGAGATGGAGCCATGTTCTAACAAAATATTAGCCATAGTAAAGTCAGACTAGCCATGTCCAATCCAAGCTGTGTGATAATGTGGTTGTGATCGTGCTACTAATTCCTTTATTCTAAGACTTTCTCAGGGCCTGGGTGGCTTAGTCATTAAGCTTCTGCCTTCAGCTCAGGTCATGATCCCAGGGTCCTGGGATCCAGCCCCGCATCAGGCTCCCTCTTTTGTGAGGAGCCTGCTTCTCTCTCTCCCACTCCCCCTACTTGTGTTCCCTCTCTCAATATCTCTGTCTCTGTCTCTGTCAAATAAATAAATAAAATCTTAAAAAAAAATTTCCCCAGTAAACCATTTTTCATGGGTTTCTTCCACTTTTTTGCACACATTTTTAATCTTCCTTTGTGTAGTGGCTCATTTTAATCTTTTTTAGCCGCCAAGATTTCTAGTTTGTATTTAGCATTGTGGCTCCCTAATTTTGATTGCAGTCATTAAAAAGAAATCTTGAGATTTGTACAACCTGCTCCACATTGTCAAATAGAAAAACAGCAATCATTGAGATAAACTAAAGGAGAATTTCAAGTAAGAATATATACAAAAATCTATGCACCCTGGGGTTTTGTATGTAAGAGATGAATCACTAAGTTCCATACCTGAAACTAATATTGCACTATATGTTAACTAACTGGAATTTGAATACAATCTTGAAGAAAAAAAAAGAATATACACAAAAATTCTAAATCAGAACACTAGGCTATTTTGTGAATTATCTTGATTCTATAGGGAGATATTTTTTTTAAAAGATTTTACTTATTTATTTGAGAGAGAGAGAGAATAAGAGAGAGAGCATGAGAGGGGGGAGGACTGGAAGAAGCAGACTCCCCCCTGAGAGGGAGCCCGACGTGGGATTCGATCCTGGGACTCGATCCTGGGACTCTAGGATCATGACCTGAGCTGAAGGCAGCTGCCCAACCAACTGAGCCACCCAGGTGCCCCACTATAGGGAGATATTTTAAACACTAAGGCCCTTGAGTTTATACTTTCCAACTCTGTAGGTGTCCAACAATGAAGCATCCTTGGCTTTAAAGTGGATATATTGATGGTGTCTTCTTACAGAGTTACTTTAAGAGTTAACTATGATAATTTATGTAATATGTGTTTACTAGTATTTAAAAATATTAGTTTATATTATTGTTGGTGTCATTGTTATTGTTCTAGACTGTGAACTTCTAGGATTCCTGGACTTCAACCACAGCTACATTTCAAATGTCTACTGCAGTGTGTGGTAAAGACCGAGTTTTTGATATTTTTTTCTTTAAGGAATTAACCATTTATATGAATCTTGATTCCATTATTTTTCACTTTTAAAAGACTACAGAAAAAACTGATGTTGAAAGGAAAATTCAATTAAATTTGAATGAGTACAGATTTACTTTTACTTTACTCTTTTACTTTATTACTATTACTATTACTATAGTAAAGATTTACTTTACTCATAAATCCTTTACTTATTTATGAGTAAAGGAGATAGTGCCATGTTCAAATATTTACACCTTCTATTACCAAGTCTAAGTAAAAAACTAAATACTACCCTCTATTTTGCTCATTCCATCTTTTTTTTTATTTTTTTTAAGATTTATTTATTTACTTTGGGAAAGAGAAAGAGAGAGAGAAAGAACATGGACAAACTTGTTGAGTGGGGGGAGGAAGAAAAGAATAGGGATAGAGAGAATCTCAAGCAGATTCCTGCTGAGCAGGGAGACACATGCGGGATCTCATCATCCATGAGATCATGATCTGAGCCAAAATCATAACTGACCGAGCCACCCAGAGGCCCCTCATTCCATCATTTTCTTTCCTTAAATTATACCTTGTGCTGTCCTTTTGTACACCCAATTTGAAAGTTATAAAAATTATCTTTTAGCATACAATAAGTGTTTAGAAAACCTCTTTTTTGTGTCATCACTAAATATCATGAGACACCATCATGTATGCAATTTTAAATATAAGTATGCAATTCTAGAAGATATTTTAACCTTATTTTGGTTCATGATAGAAGTAGTTTTAAGATAAGTATTTTGACCAATACCCTTATTATTAAACAATTCTACTGAAATTCTTTAATAAGAATTATATTCTATAGCCTACATGTTAGCTATTATTAGCCATAAGTCAATTCTTATATTCAACTTTTTAAGTTTTTAAAATTTTAATTTAGTTTTATTTTTTAATTATGTTCAGTTAGCCAATATATGTGTGTGTATATATATATTTATAGTACATCATTAATTTTTGACATAGTGCTCAACAATTCATTAGTTGCATATAATACCCAGTGTTCACCTTTTTTTTCAATTTAATGTATATGACCTCACTTCTGGGCCCCCCAAATAGTAGAAATCATATTTATAAAACAGCAGGATTGTAAGACTAGAATATTGCTTTTTAAAATTTATAAATATTTAAAAGTACATTATCCAAAGACTGCTGTATAATTGTGAACAGCATAAGACAATTTTTTTTTTTCAGGGTAATTCGTTTATTTCATTGTCCTTGTTTGTGCCCATCATATGAAAGAGTAAGTTGTTGTAGTTTCCATCTGGGATATTTCTCAGATACAAAAGTGCACTTCTGAACTTTCATTGCTTTAGATGAAATCTAAATGGTAAATAATGGAAAGATGGAGAATTCTAATTCTTACTATCTGATTCTATCTAGATTACAAAATCAGATCAACATAAGTACAAAGAAAATGCACAGAAAATTCTGAGGATTAAAAACTAAAAAAAGAATTTACAGTGTCTTCCTCTTCCAGTTTTGTAATTCTTAAATTGGATGCCTAGGTTCCTGCCATGATTCTTTTGCTTACACCCATTTTAAAACCCTAAAACCTTTCATTTTATAAATCAGAGCATTTTTAATTATTTTAAATTTTGTCATTCCATGATACTACTGATTTTGAAAGTTTTGGAAGAAAAGGGATATAAATCTATAGAATTTATATATTGCTTTGGTTCAGTGTGAATTCAGGAGGGATAACCTATAAAACTAATCAAAAGTGTTAGTTAAATTAGAAGCTGTTCAAATTAACCAGGCATTTTCCCCCCTACTCCAAAAAGAATCAAAGAAGTCCAAATACTGTCATAAAAATTGATACAGTGAAACCATCACACATATGGTTTTATCAGAACATATTCTCTTCTCTAAGTGAAAATAAACTCCTTCTGGGAGCAAAAAATCTGAACAGAAATCCCATTCTTGATTATCTGCAAAAGCTACAAAAACACTTATGGGCCTATTCAACCATCAGAGAGGCAGAATTTTAGGGAAGTCCATTCCTGAAATGTATCTTTATTTCCTGATGTGCTTATTGCCAATGTTATTTTAGCTGTTAGAGTATCTTAAAGACATAAAAGCAGTTGGCTAGATGTTCTAAAGATGATGGCAGTAGCCTGCAGCTTACATAAACACTATAGGGTCCATGGACATAGTCGCAATAAAGCAGAACATCGAAAACACAGCTTATATAAAACTTAATACACTCAGCCCGGAAGATACTTTTAAACATTTGCTAAAATTACTTTACAAGCAGGCATGTTCACTATAAAATCATCCTAATGGAGAAATAAAGCAGGGGTACAGAATAAAATGTAAGAAATTCTCTCAAACAATTCTATTTAAGCATCTAAATAACAACTAAGGTTATCTGGATGCAATTTACAGAATTCCTTTACATGAAGATCTCATTTATAGCTTTCTGGTATAGATAATTATCTTATTAAATTTAATGTTGTTCCCAAAAGCTCTCATCTTTCCATAATATCTAAATGAGTCTCTGGCCTATTTACCTTCCAGACATGTGCGCTTATGTGCATATACTACTATCTTTTAAGTAAGATTAGTTCAGGGGCTATCCCTACAACCCTGTGTGCATAGTTTTTTTTACAGTTAATTTTATAATACAGTGCTTATTAATGACTGGGCATTATTGCTCAGAGGGAAGAATCAGTAGTATTGGAAGAAGAAAATTTGTCAATTAGCAGAAATTTGTCAATGATTAGTAAATTCAGGTAAAGTACCAAACCCACAGTTGCTTGGAACTAAGCTGTCTGTGTATCCTTTCACCAAATTGATGCTTTCTCATCATTTCCTATAAAAAAAGTAAAATTGAGGGGGGAAGGTACTCCCTCATGAACTTGATCCCACATGGCACATATAGTAGAGCTTCTTAGCCACAAGACATATTTCTGGGGGACAGTGGGATGATTTCTTGGTGACCTTGTTTTTGTGAGCTTTCACTTTCCTCAGTGGTCTATTCCCTATGGCAGCCAGCATAAAGTTATGGAAGTTAGGGAATTGACACTGAATTTGATACCCAGCAGGTAGTGGCCATGAAGGAGCCTACCTTATCCAATAAGCTGAAAATACTAAAACTCAATATATAGCCATATACATATACACAAATTTAATTTTTTAAAAAGAACGTTTTAGTATCCTGTGGAAATTGTTAATCATATTTCTTAGGTAAATACTAGTCATTATGCCATAAATGGCTTACAATAAAAAATCATAGCATGTTTGCTTTGCTTGGCTTTCTGTTTCTTATTATGTAGAAAGCAACAAAAGAACATTATATCATCTTTAACAACAACAAATTGAGTAGCCCTCGAAATCTTTCTTTTTCAGTTCATCACATGACTAAGATTGCAAGGTCACCTAGTGAAATGAAATCCAAAGAATGGGTGGAAGTTCAGAGAGGTAGGGTACAGAGAGAAGGCAAATGAATTGACTTACTTTAGGCAGATCTGCAAGGAGAAGTGGTAGGTGCCCACCACAGAAGCAGGAAATCAAGCAACTGAAAATTTAAATTCTTAAAGGTGTGGGTTAGCCTGAGAGTTTAGAATCCCAGGAAAATCCCCACACAAAGGAAGTCAGTCACCACCCTACAACTCATATCCATAGTCCTTCACTAAGGGTTCACGAGAAACATGAGTGGTAGGGCAAGAGGCTTGAGAGAAAAGCCCCTCCATGATGAAGATATGAGGGGATTTCCCAGGTGAAAGCAGCAGAACCAAGAGGAATCTCTCTGCACATTGGACTCTGCATAAGTTTGAGGTAGTGTTTGGCTGTCCCAGGGAGACAAATAGCATATCTGTATACCACATATGAGACAGAAGCCATCTACTGCTTGAAGAAGGACAAGAAACCTGTTCATCCCTGGGACTCTGCACTGACTTGAGGAAGGAGAGATCTCTGACGCTGGGTGAGGGACACAGAACGCTTGGCCTAAGCAATGCGCTGAAGAGCAGGACTGCTAATAAAGCCTCGCTTCTGAGGTTAGGTATACAATTCCTGCCTCAGACTAAGGATGAGGAATGAGACTTGAACAACCTCTCCACTCAAGCTATGAGCCAGCAATGAGTACCAAGAAACATGTACATACACACAACTAAAAAATTATAGAATATCCCTTATGTAGACACACATAGAAATCCTTAGCAGAACATTAGGGAATGCAATTCCACAATATTAAATTGATAATACTTCATGATCAAGTGATATATGTCCCAGAAATGCATGATTGGTTTACCAAGTGATAATTTGCTATATGAACAGATTAAGGGTGTAAGAGCATATGATCATTTAAATTGATATAGAAAAGTCATTAGATGACTATTTTTCCTATTCCTCAGAATAGGAAAAAAAAAAAACTTTGTCCACCTTATAATGGACATTTACAAAGAAGCTATAGCTGATATAATCTTTTTAAAATTTTTTTATTGTGTTATGTTAGTCACCATAAAATACATCATCAGTTTTTGATGCAGTGTCCCAAGATTCATTGTTTATGTACAACACCCAGTGCTCCATGCAATACGTGCCCGCCTTAACACTCACCACCAGGCTCATCTTTTAATGTTGATAGCTTTTTCACTTATACTAAGAACACTGCAAGGATGTACTTTTTCACCATTTTCTCACATAACATTGTACTGGAAATCCAAAGCAGTGCCATAACACAAGAACAAAAAACATGTTGAATGAAATTAAAAAGTAAATTTTGGGGATAGTATCTGCGTGCATAGAAAATCCTAAAAATCCTACAGGAGACCATAACTCAGCAGTTTCTTATACATTTTAACAAGCAATTGCCATATGACCCAGTAATTCTACTCTTGGACATTTATCCAAGAGAAATGAAGACCCATATTCACACAAAACACTGTACACAAATGTTCACCAGTACACAAATGAAGCTTTATTCATAATAGCCCCAAATTGGAGACCACTCGGATGTCTTTCATTGGTGAATGAGTCAACAAACTGTGGTTCATACACACCATAGAATGTGTGTGTATGCTATCCAGCAATAAAAATGAGCCAACTATTGGTACCAACAACTTAGCTTAATCTGTGAGGAAGTATGCTGAGAAGTCAATCCGAAAAGGATATAAAGTTTATAATTTCATGCATATAACATTCTTGAATTAACAGAACCTAGAAATGGAGAACTGAATAGTGGGTGCTGGACATGGAAGGTGAGGGGCGGCGAGCTACAAAAGGATACCACTAGGGATCCTGGCAGAAGTGTTTGGCATCTTCACTGCCTCAGTGTCCATATTCTAGTGATGATATTCTAGGGTTTTGAAAATGTTAGCATTGGGTAAAACGTATGAGTGATTTCTATTTCTTACAACTGCATGTAAATCAATAATCATCTCAAATTTACTTACAAATCAACTTCTAAAACTGGACATTTCAAAATAATGGCTTTCTCATTTCAAAATTTTCTAGAATTCATTACATATTTAATTTTGATTGCAAAATTTAAGAGTTCTTATTCCATAGGTATATGTTCTTTCTAAATTATTACTACTGTGGCTTATATAGCATTTTATACTCCTTTAATATGTAGTTTCTGTTGCTCATATCCTATAATTAAATGTAGTAAGTTTAGGTAAAGTTGATTTGTTACCCTTACTAGTTTTTGTATTCATTTCAATATTACTACCAAATTAAATGCAGTATTTTTAAAAAGATACTGCATTTTAAGGTTTATTTATTTAGCACATTAGTGATTTAGATTATTTTTAAAATAAAACAAGTTGAAAAGTGATCAGTCTTTCAAAATGTATATTTGAGCTAAAACTTTGAGACCTCTGTCCCCAAATTTTAATATTTGACTATATGTCTTACCTTTGACCAAAGAAATATTTGCTCACATTAATGGTCTTCCAAAGTCTTTTGGTATAAATACTAAATAGGGGCACCTGGGTGGCTCAGTGAGTTAAGCCTCTGCCTTCAGCTCAGGTCATGATCTCAGGGTCCTGGGATCGAGCCCCACATCGGGCTCCCTGCTCAGCAGGGAGCCTGCTTCCCCCTCTCTCTCTCTGCCTGCCTCTCTGCCTACTTGTGATCTCTCTCTCCTTCTGTCAAATAAATCTTTAAAAAAAAATACTAAATAAGTACTTTCAGCTATTTGGAACATAAGAACACTATTAAAATGGGGCAGAAAAAATATATTTTCATTAATTAGTTTTTTAAAAACCTAATTATCCAGAACTGAGTGTTGTTTCTATTCATATCTTCCAGTATGAAATGGGAAGTTGGATCACTGTTCTCTGGTGATATAATATGGAACGTGTTTTAAAAATTAAAAATTATTTTTTGAAAGATGTTTCCCAGATTTATAGAGTGCATGTATATATATGCAAGTGTGTATATCCACATATAAATATATAAATTATTATATAATACATAAGCCATTATTATTAATATATAAATAATTTATTATATAAATTATTATTAATAATATTTATAATATTATATATAAATTACAAAGATATTTGAAGTTTAGTGACAATGGATCTAATGTCAGTTACTTTAACTGTGTGTCTGTGTTTATATATACATACTCTCCACCTACATACACACATTTACAATTTATTTACTGAAAATATAGACTAAACTATTTTTTTTAATGATTTTTATTTATTTGTCAGAGAGAGAGAGAGCACAAGCAGAATGGCAGGCAGAGGCAGAAGGAGAAGCAGGCTCCCCACTGAGCAAGGAGCCCGATGTGGGACTCAATCCCAGGACCCTGGGATCAGTGCCTGAGCCGAAGGCAGCTGCTCAAGCAACTGAGCCACCCAGGCATCCCTAGACTAAACTATTTTGAAAATATTACTTTAGAGGATTTTCCCTTAAGTGTGGTCCAAAGCAGTCATCTACATGTGGTTGTGGCTTCCTTGAGGTGGATAATGTGAAAATGAAGAGGTTTTAAATCTTTCCAGACTTCTCCCTAGTCTCATAAATGGAGGAATAGGATTGGACAATCTTTAATATCCTGTAATGCCAACTTTGTTTTGAAAACAAAAGTCTTTAACAAAAACTTTTGTCTATTTTGTCTATTGTTTTTTGAAAACAAAAGTCTATACCAAGTCTTTATCTAGTTTACACTGAATGGAGAAAACAAGAGAAGATTCTAAGCAATACTTATTTTACTTTTATGAGTATACAGACAACTATTTTAGTGCCATTGGCATGCCCTTTTGAAAAGGAGGATCCTGGATCCCCATTATGTCTCTACCTCTTACATGTTCTATACATTTTGGAGGGTTACTTAAAAGCCATAAAAAAATGGTAACAGTCATGTCTTATAATAGTTACAGTGGTTGAAGGGCATCTTGTTTTAAATTATCTACCAACATTTGGGGGAACAGAAAGTGGAGGCAAATAAACATGTTGGCCTCTTACTTTACTTCAATTGGTCCCATAGATATTCAGACATATTTGAAAAAATAAAATTGCCAACCCTTTTGCTTCATACATATTACATAGGAAAACAAAATGATATATGATTTTAGTCAGATATTCTATTGAAACTTTCTGCTTAACTATTTAGCATACAATGAGATTATGCAATATTTTATAGGGTATGAGAGAGTCTTTAAAGTTTTTCTGTTTTGGAACAGTGAAATGTGAGCAGACGTAAGGTGTATCACTTGTGGGAAGAAACTTATATCTAATACCCACTTTACAATTTTTCCATTTGCTGCATCATGGAGACTGATATATCCCAAATGGTGAAGTTTTGATAACCTGTATCCCTGATTAAGAGTGACAGGAGTTGGAATTATCCACTTAAGAAATAGCCACCAGCTTAAATGTGAATGAAATTGTCAGTGGATCATAGTTGTAAGAGAGCAAGACACTCTCTGAGGAGCAATACATGGAGAAGCTCCAAAGCCAAAGGGAAAGGCAGAAAGAATTCTAAGGCCTTTGGAAGCCTCTGGGATCTAGATCTACAACCAATTCTTAGCCACGATAAGATATCCTCACACTAAAGTTTATTTACCTCAGTTCTTATATATAACAGTTTTCAACAATAGAAATTATGAGGCATGCCAAAGGGTAGGAAAAAAATATGGTCTGAAGAAATAAGCAAGCACTAGAACCAGATTTGGATATGACATAGAAGTTGGAATTATTAGACAGGGAATTTAAAATAATTGATTGACATTCTCAGGGTTATGCAAAAAGTGGACTACTTGCAAGAACAGATGAATAACGCAAGCAGATACACAGACACCCTAGAACGTGTAAAAAGCAAATGTTAGAATTATAAACAAAAACACCTGTGACAAGCCACAGATTCCTTCAACAGGTTCATCAGCATACCTAACAAAATGGAAGAAAGAATCAATGAATACAGGTCAATAGAAACTTTCCAATCTGTAATGCAAAAAAAAAAAAAAAGCAAATTGACCAAAGCATTCACAGTAGTGAAATAGTTATACCCAACTGTTATACCCAAAAAAAGTTATACCCAACTGTTAATAATTAAAAAATAAAGAATATTTGAACATAAAACCCCACAAAAGATATATGTATAACTTGAATACCACAAAAAAAGAATGGAACAGAAGAAATATTTAAAATAATAATCACCAAGAACTTCTCAAAATTAATGATGGACATCAAATGACATATCCAGGAATCTCAGAGATAACCACAAGCTTGACATCTGGAGTGGATAGAAATACACACACCCCCAGTGTTCCCATAACCCTCATGGTAGTGATTGCTGCCCAAACTGTAGTGATTCTTTGAGGTAAAAACATCCCATTTCCCACAGATGTAGTCAGGGAAAGAGCTATGCTAAACTAGCTAGAGTTCTTTTGTTCAAAAGTTTTTGATTCACTTACATATCCCCTTTCTGTTGACCTAAATCTGTTCCCAAAAGAACTGGTTAGGGTCACTAATCAGTTAGAATCACTACCTTGCAACCCTGGAAAATATATTATAATCTACCTACTCAGGGCCTTCCAATTCATCCCAGTTATGTTTGCCTTAAAGGTAATTTTTTCCAGGGGCTCTTTTTTTCCTGAAGATCTTTATCAGGATCATGCAGTTCCATCTCAGCCAGGCTTCCTAAATTTGACCCTCAGTGAACAGGAATCTTGTTCCCTCACAGAAGGCTTCTGGCTTCTACTTAATAAGGAAGATTCTTTACCTTCTCACCCACCATCGCCTGTACACACAACATATAAACACAGACACTTAACAAAGTGCCTGTTTTATTTTAAGGCTACATAACATGAAGAAGAGCATTTTAGGTAACCACTACTGGACAAAGATGGTCCTCCTGTAAATGCTATGTGAACTTTTAAAGATAAGCAACCAGGAACTGATTTTGCATTTATGGAGGAAAAAAGATCTGCCTTATCAGGCCACACATGAAAATTGAATGAATACTTAGGCTTAATGATTGGTGCTAAATTTGCTTTTTAATAACTCTGAATTTATGGTTTTGCAGAATATAAGACAGGAAAAAATTCTTAGGTTTTTCAAAGTTCACTTATATGTATGGAACAGGACAGTTAGATGAATTTGGAAATTTAGAGGATTCAGTGTCATACAGATAATGAAAGTAATGATGATATCTAAGAGAGCTATGCTTAAAAAAAGTGTGGGGGGGCGCCTGGGTGGCTCAGTGGGTTAAGCGTCTGCCTTCGGCTCAGGTCATGATCTCAGGGTCCTGAGATGGAGCCCCGCATGGGGATCTCTGCTCAACGGGGAGCCTGCTTCCCCCTCCCTCTGCCTGCCTCTCTGCTTGCTTGTGATCTCTTTCTCTCTGCCAAATAAATAAATAAAATCTTAAAAAAATTAAATTAAAGAAAAATGAGAGGTCCAATCTGAAAAGAAAGAACACTCTTGTATAAAGGATTCACCAAAAAAAAAAAAAGAATCCATAATAGAGACAACCAATGACCTATGGAGAATTAGGAGACTAAGGACATCTGAGGGATGTGGAGATTTTTAATAAATTTAGTGAAAGAGGATTCACTGGAGTTATGAAAATAGAATCTTGATTTTGATGGATTGC
Source organism: Nasua narica (assembly GCA_028533885.1). Taxonomy (NCBI): domain Eukaryota; kingdom Metazoa; phylum Chordata; class Mammalia; order Carnivora; family Procyonidae; genus Nasua; species Nasua narica. The sequence continues at coordinate 175,231,118 of CM052799.1, forward strand.
TGAGGAAATAAGTCATGAAAAGCTTCAAAAAATTTTGTAAATTGTGATTTTGAGAAGACTGTATTTATAGCAGAAAAAAAGTAAATTGAATAATGTCATAACAACATGGTATGAGAAGAGTATGCTAGGTCTGATTCAGGTTTAAGGCTTTATAGGCTATTTGTTTTGAAGGCCAATGTTACAGAGGGCAAAACACAAATGTAGTCATAGGAGGTAAAGAATTTCAAATTTTTCTATTTTTAAATTATTATTATTATTATTATTATTATTATTATTATTTTATAGAGAGAGATCAGGGAGGGGCAGGAGGGAGGGACAGAGAGAATCCTAAGCAGGCACCACACCCAGTGGACACATAAAGGGAAGATATGGAAAAATGTTAATGAATTTTGACTTACAGTTTGGAAGTAGTTCTTTGGCTGAGGCTGTTGATTATCCACAAATACTCATTTCTCTCTGTTTCAGGCACATGACTTTTAGCTTGACATTGCATTCTTTAATGACCCTTGTTAGTTGTGGCAAAGGTACTGGGATAATACTGGATAATGCCATTTTGGTTCATACTCTTAAAAGTAATACACTCTTTCAGCCATTTCTCCCTTCCTGTCTGAAAGACATGGCAACTGTTGCAACTTTTTTGGACCTTGAGATGGAAGCTGTTCTCTCAACTCTGACTTTTGTACCACAGGACTAACACCCAAAGCAACAGTGGAAGTGTCTCTTTTTAAGCCACTGTTACAGTGAGCTACTTTATTACAGTGTCACAACTTCTACTCTTCTGCTAAAGTTCCCATAATGGACAATCCATTTTTATAATTCCATTAATGTATTTCTTCTTGACATGTGCAGATATCTAATATCTAAATTACATTCAAATGATCAAAAGTACGGTTATATATTTAACACTATAATGTTCACAATTCAATACTGTTCTCCAGGATACATCAAAATAGCCACAGCTAACCTTGTGTTATAAAATTGCATAGAAGTTTTTAATTTTTTTAAAAAATGACAATCATCTCTGAGTCAGTATTACATGCAATGCTAAAACAAAATCGTCATTTTAACTGTATACTTGGGCTGAGGTATCAGTGAACAACCTCCATGACCACCAGAACAAAGAAATTTAAATAGTCCCCATTTAAATTATCCTAAAAAATCCTTTTGGTTTACATATATTCCCAGTTATACAAAGGAGTTACTAATCTTGAGTATGTTCCTCCCAGTTGATTTCCCTCCTCCCCTCAAAATCAAACCAAACAAAATTCCATCACTCAATTCTTAGTTCTTTAATATGAAATAGAAAGAATTACATATTTTAAGAATGCAAAGCCTTTATGCTGTTGCTGGTGTTGTTATTTTTTAAATTATATTTCAGGATTTATGAAAGCTTTCACTAGAAAAATATTTTTCAAGATAGACTTGGGTTTTCTAACTATGATGGCAATAGTAAGAAGATACTTGAGTTTTTAAAGAAGTCAGTGAACTGCATGCACATGTACAGCCTTTATGTAACACCGTTTGTGTGAGTCAAGCTGTTGTTAAGCATTTTTCGGTTTATTCTCCAGAGTGTACTGACCAAGCTCTAATCTCATGGAAAGGTAAATATAACTGAAGTGTTTGAAGAAGTTATGGGAAATCAGTGCCCAGAAACAGCACTTAGCTATGTTTTTAACCATAAATGTCAAAGAACAGGGTCATAAGTTGTTTCTTTCTGTTTCTTGAAAGTGTTCTGAATTTGAACACCTTTCTTTTTATTTTCTCTTGAGCTCTGGAATGAGAAGAGATGGGTAGTGAACTGACTTTCCAATATTTACTGTCTTAATACAATTCCTTCTTCGAATAGTAACACCCTTGTATATAGTTTCCTGTTAGATTTATGTACAATTATCTTCTAATACTTTTAAGTTCTTATATCTTACTATTTAAGGTCATTCCACATTTGTTCATGGTCAAGGAATTCTTAACTGAAATATACTTCCAGGTGTGGAAGTTGTCATGTAGTGGATTCTCCCTAGATTAATTCTGTTCTCGTGTTTTCTGTTATGCAGGGCAGAGCATCTGGCCTTTCAGTTCTTGGACAGAAATGGTAAACCGTGACTCCCAACAGAGTGTACTTGAAAATGTTATCTGATACGTGACTAAAATACATAGTTAATAGGTTCCAGTATTTTATTTCTAGATTTATTTGTTAATTCAATAAATCTTTTCTAAGAACTTCTACTAGCTATGTTGCCATTCTAGCTTTCAGAGTTATACAATTTTTAATGTGACCCACTACTCCCAGGAGTTACAAATAATATATATCAGGAAATAAGGTAATTTCTAACTTGATTATTAGGAAGTCATGTAATTGCTACTATATGGATCATATTTAGACTCCATTAAATGTCAAGCACATTAGCCATGTTCTTATCAAGATAGAAGAAAATATTGTGAATAAGCAAAGAGTCTTCTCACAAAAGTATGAAGTGAGTTTGTAAGTTGGGAGGTTTTATTCTATTTTCTAATTCCTCATTAATTAAATGATGGCAATGTTCAGTAGCATGGTTAATGGAATAGGTTGATTTTTTAAATTTAAGTTCAATTAACATATATTATTTCTTTCAGGAGTACAGGTCTGTGATTCATCAGTTTTTTATAATACCCAATGTTCATTACAACATGTACCCTCCCCAGTGTCTATCACCCATTTACCCCATTCCTCCACCCCTCTCCCCTCTAGCAACTCTCAGTTTATTTCCTATTATTAAGAGTCTCTTATGGTTTGTCTCCCTCTCTGGTTTCACCTTTTTTCCCTCTCTTTCCCTATGAACCTCTGTCTTGTATCTTAAACTCCACATACCAGTGATATCATATGATAATTATCTTTCTCTGATTAACTTATTTTGCTTAGAATAATACCTTGTTACATCCACATCATTGCAAATGAATATACATATATATACATATATACATATATATATTTAATGGCTGGAAAAGGTTGATTTCTCACAAACACACTAATCCAGGGCTTCTTATACACACACTTACATAGCGCACAAACACAACTACACACTTATAGTTTCTAAAATGATGTGAGAATTAATTCCACTGAATGCCAATGCAGATACCCAAATATTCCCTCAGAAGCAGATTTCTATAGATTTCAGGAAATAGTTCTCACACCCATTACAGAAGGAGATAGCTGGGATTTGGTTCAATCAGAATCCCTGTTAACAGATAAACCTGCCATGCTGTGTATTTCTGTTAAACTGGGTCATCATTCAAGAAATAAACCTGTCTGTTTATTTATTCTCTTCCTATATTCTCATTTTCATGACTGCTTTCTGTTTTTCCTTCCATAAACCAATCCTATCCTCTTTCTTCTAAAAGCCATATCCTGCATTCTTTTATATTTTTTAAAAGATTTAGCTTTTGGAGTAGTTTTAGATTTACATCAAAATTGGGGAAAACATAGTTTCCTCATATGCCGCCTGTCCCAGCACATGCATAGCCTTCCCCCAACTCCGTTATTGACATCACTCACCAGAATGGTATACTTTTTATGGTAGATGAACCTACATTGACACATTATATCTACCTCAAGTTCATAGTTCACCTTAGGATTTACTCTTGCTGTTATGCATTCCCTGACTTTGGACAAAGGTATAATGACATATATTTATCATCATAATATACAGAGTAATTTCACTGCCCTGAAGATTCTCTGTACTTTGTATATTCATCTCTCCCCCAACCCTGGCAACCACTGATCTTTTTATTCTCTCTATAGGTTTGCCTTTTAAAAAATTACATGTAGTTGGAATCATACAGTATGTAGCTTTCTGGTGGGCTTTTTTCACTTAGTAATATGCAATTTAAGTATCCTCCATCTCTTTTCATGGCTTGATAGCTCATTTCTTTTTTAAAACTGAATACTATTCCATTGTCTGGGATGTACTAGTTTCTTTATCTATTTACTTGCTGAAGGATATCTTGATTACTTCCAAGGTTTGACAAGTCTGAATAACGCTGCTATAAATATCTGTGTGCAGGTTTTTGTGCGAGCATAGTTTTCAACTCCTTTGGGTAAATATCGAAGAGCATGATTGCTGGATCATATAGTAAGATGATATTCAGTTTTGTAGGAACCACTGAACTGTCTTTCATTACATATTGCATTTCTTACCAGCAACAAATGAGAATTCCTGTGGTTCTACATCCTCACCAGCATTTGGTCATGTTAGTGGTAGAGATTTTAGTCATTCTAATAGTTAAATATATTCTCTCATTATTCTTTGAATTTGCATTTCCCTGATATGGAGCATCTTGTAATATGCCTATTTAACATGTGCATGTGTTCTTTGGTGAGATGTCTGTTAAGGTTTTAACCAATTTTTAATCTGAGTTGTTTGTTTGTTTGTTTTAATTTCATGAGTTATTTGTATATTTTGGATAATAGTCCTTTGTCAGATGTGACTTTAGCAAATATTTTTCTCCCAGTTTGTGGCTTGTCCTTTCATTCTCCTAATACTATTTTTTGGACAGCAGATTAAGAAAATTAAGTCCAGCTTATCAGTGATTTGCTCCATCTATCATGTCTTTAGTATTATATCTAAAGGGCATCACTATAGATTTTATCCTATATTATCTTCTAGGAGTTTCATAGTTTTGTATTTTACATTTAGGTCTGTAATCCCTTTTGAGTTAATTTTTGTGAAGAGTCTAAGGTCTGTGTATTGATTTACGTTTTTGCAATGGATTCCAGTTATCCCAGCATCATTTATTGAAGCAACTATCTTTGCTCTTTTGTATTATCTTTGCTTCAGTTGACTATATTTAGGGAAATCTATTTCTGAACTCTCTATTCTATTCCATTTATCTATTTATTTTTCACCAGTCCCACATTGTTTGATTACTCTAGCTTTATACTAAGTCTTGAAGTCAGGTAGCCTCGGTTTCCATCAATATTGTGTAGGCTATTCTGGATATTTTGCCTTCCTAATTATTTAGAATTAATTTGTTGATATCCATAAAGGAACTTCCTGGGATTTTGATTGAGATTACACTCAATCTATAAATGAAGTTGGGAAAAACTGACATGTTGACAATATTGAGTTTTCCTATCCATGAACATGGAATAATTTTCCATTTATTTCGTTCTTTGCTTTTGTTCATCAGAGGTTTTAGTTTTCCTCCTATAGGTTTTATATGTATTTTATTAGATTTATATATAAGGATTTCTTTTCTTTGTATGCTGATGTAAATGGTATTGTGTTTTTAATTTCAAATTCCACTTGTTCATTGTTGGCATAAAGAAATCAATTGACTTTTGCATATTATTTATGTATTCTACAATCTTGCTATAATTACTTATTACTTCTATAAGCCTTTTTTGGTCTGTTTTTCAGATTTTTTTCTACATAGAAAATCATGTTATCTATGAAGGACAGTTTTATATCTTCCTTCCTAACCTGTATACCCTTTAATTTATCTTTCTTCCCTTACTGCGTTAGCAAGAACATTCAATATAATGTTGGAAAGCAGTGGGGAGAGGGTCATCTTTGCCTTGTTTCTAACCTTAGTGGGAAAGCTTTTATTTTTCACCATTAATAATGGCATTAGTTATAGTTTTCTTTGTGGATTTTTTTATCAAATTGAGAAAGTTCTCCTCTATTCCTAGTTTATGAAAAACTTTTACCAAGAATGGATGTTGGATTTTGCCAAATGCTTTTTTTGCATGTATTGATATTATCATATGATTTTTTTTTATTCTGTTGATATAATGAATTACATTATTTGGTTTTTGAATGTTGAACCAGCTTTGCATGCCTAGAATAAACCCCACTTGTTCAGGTTGTGTAATTCTTCTTACACATTTTTGGATTCAAATGTTATTATTTTGATAAATTTTGCATCTGTGTTCATAAGACATATTGGTCTGCAAATTTCTTTTCTTTGAATGTCTTTATCAGGGTTTGTAGTAGAGTAATGCTGGCCTCATAAAATAAATTAGGAAGTATTCTATTTCTATACTCTGAAAGAGATGTAGAGATTGGTGTAATTTTCTTCCTAAATCTTTGCTAAAATTCACCAGTGAACCCAACTGGACCTGGTGCTTTCTGTTTTATAAGATTATGAGTTATTGATTCAAATTAACAGATATAGGCCTATTAGATTATCTGTTTTTCTTGTGTAAGTTTTGAACAATTATGTTTCAAGGAATTCATATAATTCATCTAGGTTATCAAATTTATGTACATAGTTTTTCATAGTGTTCTTTTAATCTCCATAGAATTTTTAGTCATGTTCCCTCTCTTATTTCTGGAATTGGTAATTTATATCTTTTTTCTTTGTTCTGACAGAGGATTATCTATTTTATTGATCTTTTCAAAGAACCAGCTTTTGATTTCTTTACTTTTTTTCTTATTGATTTCCTTTTTCAAATTCATTAATTTCTGCTTTAATTCTTATTATTTCTTCAGTTCTGCTTGCTTTGAATTTAATTTGCTTTACTTTTTCTAGTTTCCTAAAGAGGAAAAAAAGATTATTGATTTCAGATCTATCTTATTTTTTACTGTTTGCATTCAGGGCTATAAATTTCCCTGTAAGCCCTGTTTTTACTATATTTAATAAATTTTCACAAGTTGTGCTTTAATTTTCATTTAATTCAAAAGGTTTTAAATTTGTATTGTGATTTTTTTCTTTTACTTATGTGTTAGAAATATGTAGTTTAACCTGTATTTATTTTGAGATTTTCTAGTTATCATTGTTAATGATTTCTAGTTTAATTCCAATGTGGTCTGAGAGCAGACATTATATGATTTGTATTCTTTCAAACTTGTTAGGTGAGTTTTATGGCCCAGAAAGTGGTTTCTCTTGGTGCTATGCTCCTTATAAGCTTGAGAAAAATGTGTACTCTGCTATTGTTAGATGAAATAGTCCATAGATGTCTGTTATATTAATTAATCAGTGGTGTTGTTCAATTTAACTATGTCTTCTCTGATTTTCTGCATGCTGGATCTGTCATCTCTTGTGAGAGGTGTGATGAAGTCTCCACATATGATGGTGGATGCACCTATTTCTCCTTGGAGTTCTATCTGGTTTTACTTCATGTAGTTTCACGCTCTGTTGTTAGGCACATATACGTTAAGAGTCACTTTGTCTTTTTAGAGGACTGACCTCTTTATCATTATGTAATGCCCTTCTTTATTTCTAAGAACTTTCCTCACAGTGACATCTGTTCTATCTGAAATTAATACAGCTACTCTGGCTTTCTTGTGATTAGTCTTAGCGGGACATATTTTTCTCCATCGAGTCACTTTAAATCTATGTGTCTTTATGTTTAAAGTGGACTTCTTGTAGACAACTATAGTTGGGTCTTGTTTTTTGATTCATTCTGACAATGTTACATTTGCACTATAGACTTCAAAGTGATTACTGATGTAGTGAAATTAATATCTACCACTTTTTTTTGCTGCTTTCTATTTGTTGCCCTTGTTCTTTGTTCTTATTTAGTCTTTTACTCTTGTTCTACTTTTTCTGGTTTTATTGAACATTTTATATGATGCCATTTTCTTATTTTTAGCTTATCAGTTATACTCCTTTTTGGGCGCCTGGGTGGCTCAGTGGGTTAAAGCCTCTGCCTTCGGCTCAGGTCATGATCTCAGGGTTCTGGGATTACGCCCTGCATCAGATTCTCTGCTCAGCAGTGATCCTGCTTCCCCCTCTCTCTCTGCCTGCCTCTCTGCCTTGTTGTGATCTCTCTCTCTCTCTGTCAAATAAATAAACATAATCTTTAAAATATATATACATATATTTTTTTTCTAACATATCATATATATAAACCTGTGCCATGGTGTCCTCCCTTTCCTATTCCTCCTCCTCCACCTCCTTGTCCTTCTTCATGCATCACTGGCACAGTTCTAGAGTAGTATACTCTTCATTTTATCCAGAATCCCTGTGTTTTTTATTGTGTGATTTTGTATAGTGTACTGATTTTAAGAATGCATAATGTCACATGATAGCATATCTCAGTTGGCAAAACTTTTCTGGTGACGGAGGTACTAAGATATTCTGTGGGAGAAAGTTATACTGCTACATGTTTCTGACTTTCAGTTTTAGTGAATTTCTTTTGTGTTTTCAGAGATTATATTTTCATCTTTCTCTGTACTTTCAAATTTCATACAGGAAAGTAAATAATTCAGACAGTAAACTTTAGGGGTAGTAAAAACAAGAAAGCATACCAGATATTTGAGTTTAGATTACATTATACACAAATAACCACAAACTATTGAAATGTTTTATGAGAATAAGTAGAAAGATCCCTAGTTCTCTGGATTGACAAATGATGCTATAATTAATCAATTTATAAAATATAAGAGGAGAACTTCCTTTCTAAAAATTTTGATACGTATAGCTTTGTTAAGTCTGAGGGACATGTGGATCAGCATACAAGAAAAGATGGTTATTGAGAGAAGAGCTAAATGAAAGTTTGATCACTTGTACCTTGGTTATTAGTTTTAATACTGCAGATGTATAAAAACTGAGGGAAAGTCACCAGTATGAAGGACAAATCTGAAGCTTTAGGAGGTAAACAAATCTATAAAGGAGGAAGTTCTTTTGACAGAAGACAGGAGAATCAAAATTAATGACTGATTATATGTGGGTAGCATGAGATAGGCATTCTCTACCCGGATGTGGGGTAATGTAGATGCAGGCACAATTGTACATGGCAGAGGAAGAACTCATAGCAGTTCTAGACTGATACAATCTATTTTTCCAAATTTAACTACTTAGAGTTGATCACAATCCAGAAGCAATTATCTATTATTCTCTTCATTGGACCCAAAGCAAAGAAAACATCATGGAGCTCTTGCTTTATTTCCTAATCACAACTTGTGAAAGTCAGTCAAGCAACCCTTGCACTGATATATATGTTTCATGCTTGAATATATATACATATACATATGTATGTATACATACACATATGCATACATAATTCCATCCACTGCCTTATAATTCCTGAATCAGCCAACATAAATGAAAAAAACTTAAATAAAAACTGACCTTAATAAATAAATAACATAAAAACTGACTTTGAAGAGTGATTTTATATACCCAACCATTTCTTTCAATTATTTTTTAAATTATTTATTCTATTTTTTATAATATAAAAAATGCACAAACTTCTTAAAGAATCAGGATATGCAGCACTGCCTCATGGCCATGATTTCATTCTTAACCTCTAACATCCATAATTTCTAGTTCTGTAATGTGAAATAACAACTAACTTGTTTAGGAGACAAATGAAATTTCCTTATGTAAATCTGTTTATTAAAGAACAGCATTACGTTACCAATGTAGACATTTATTCCCGGACTGGGAAATAGTTCTTTGGTGAGAAATATCATTGTGGTCTTAGTTATACTGTGAAATAATTGTTTTAGTCAAGATAGAAAATATCTAACTTTCAGCTCAACTGGTATAAAATTTAAAATAAAACTCTTTAAAGCTGTAAAATTATTGTTTATTAAAGGAAAATACTTATAGATATCTATCAGGTGTTTATTTCTTTAGGAAAGAGATAAAAATGAATAACCAATTTAATATAACAAATGCTGCTGGCACTTAAAAATAGGATTACTATTTCCTGATCGGAAAAAATTACATAAGAATCTGTGTGCAATATATTAGCTCACCCAAGACAGAACTGTCCTTCTAAGAAAATTTGCATTGCCCAGTCTTGACACAATTATAAAACTGTGCCATATGTTTCTTACATATGCCAAGCATTTGTGAGGAGCCGATAATGCAACTTGCTAGACAATGATGAAGGGGAAAAAAGATATCTTAGGCTCCTGAACAAGCATGCCAAAGAACAAGTGATTTTATTATAAAAAAGTACTCTAGTTGAAATTCTTGATTAAAGATACAGAGTGACTATGAAAGACAAAATTATATAGCCAAGTGCATGGGATAAATATAATTAAGGCGTGGATTCCACTAAGAAAAAAAATGTACAGAATAATTGTGAGTTAAGTTTATTTGAGTCACTGCTTTTCCCACTTTACTACCTATTTGTTCTGAAATGAAATCAGATGAGAGAAGTAAAATCTAAACTGATGAAAAATGCTTTCATGCTTTTATACACTACAAAATCATAACTTTCTATCAAGCCTGTGTATAGTTAGTGAGACTCTCTCTTAGCAGGAATCTGCTGCTTGAATACAAAGATAAGAAGCACCATGCTGTGACCTGACAAAAAGAGAACAAAAACAATATAGGAAAAAGGCTGAAGAAACAGGCTTATATGTTAATTATTTTAGTCACTAAATAGATCTGAATAATACATATTTTACATTAGCATACCCAGTTGATTTTGATGTGAGAAGTTAAACATATGGTTTAGAGACTCCAATATTAATGGAAACTTAGAAAGTATTTTTACTAAAATTCATAACATGTATACGTATAATTACAAAAAAGTAAGAACAGATTATATATATGTGCATTTATATATATGTATGTATATATGTGTATACACAAACACACAATATGCATTTAAACTAACAAATGGCATGATAGAAATTTCACTGAATAATTATCAATTAGGAAAGTATTGAAGTATTATTACATCTTGAGTTTTTATAGCTCTGTTAATCTGTATATAAACAAATACAGACATTCAGATATTTTATATGTCTGTACATATACACATTGTGTGACAGTTTGAAAGGGTTAGATGTAATTTGAATATCTAAAGAACACACATATGATTATTAATTTTCTCTAGTAATTTAAACTAACTGATATTTATTTAGCATCTACAAATTTATTACCATTATTGTGGAATACAGGAAAGTTTAAGATATGTTCCCCCCTACAATTTTTACAATATAATTCTGTAGATCTAACTAATGTACCTAAAATAGTTGAGGAAAAAATGGCATTACATACAGATTCAGGCAATTAGAGAGGAGTCAAATATATTAAAAACATGCTACACACATGGAATACACAATTTAAAAAATAGATTTAGAATTATGTGGGGTACATTGAGTGACAACTTCGAGAGGTTCTGGAGCTAGGACCGTGCCCTAAATAATGTATAGTAAGAACAAGAACAGGGTAAGAATAAAATCTAGTAGAGACAATGGTATTATTTTAATTTACAGACTAATTTATATGCTTTATCAGCAGTATATTTACATGTATTTTATTTAAAGACACCTTATTTGCGGCGTGCCTGGGTGTCTCTGTCAGTTAAGCAACCAGTTCTTAGTTTTGGCTCAGGTCATGATCTCAGGTTCATGGAGATAGAGCCCTGCATCAGGCTTCCTACTGGGTTTGCAGCCTACTTAGGGTTCTCTTTTTTCCTCTCTCTCTGCCCCTCCCCTGCGCCTCTCCCCAACCACACTCTTTCTCTCAAAACAAAACAAAAAAAGACCCCTTATTTGGTATATATTGTTTTTTTCTGTAATACGAATGTTTACAAAGGCCCAGTGCGAAAGCACAAGGAAATACTTACAATTCAACAAAAAAGTACGATACAGTACAATATAATACAATAATGTTAGCTGAGTTATCTTAAGCAAAAGTGAAACTCACCCTCTATGTTCATGGAGAATAAGGATGAGGATTAAATAACCAGATCATGGGAAACATTCCATAAGGGGATTAACAAAAAGGGGAATATGGTAGGAAGCGGACAAAAAGTATGGTATGGATTGATACACAGAAATTGGATAAACCAAAAATAATTCCTATTGCAAGAAATGCCATATTCACAAAGTACATATAAAACTGGAAAGCCAAATTTAATGGCTATCCTTGCTGATACACATATATACAGTGTTTCATTCTGTGGGTTTATAAAAATCTATTTTTTTTCATAAGAGGAAATTAACTAGTATAAAAGTCTTCTCAATACTTTATTAAAGTATACAAACTCCTTTCGGGTACAAAAATCAATTATTATGTGTACATTATGTTAAAATTTTATTTTCTCTGTGTTTTTTTAAAGAATCTTAGTTCACTAAAAAGGACAAAGCCAAGCCTAGGATATTAGCACAAATTAAAATTCTTTATTCTTCAAGTGAAAGAACTAAGACCCAGAGATATAAGAGAATTTTCTGTTCAGAATCCAGCTAATAACAGAAACTCTAGGATTTAAGTGCAGGCCTACTTTTGTCCTGGGAGCTCTACAGCCCTGGTCCACAAATTAAAGCCTTCTTGCTTAGATCATAAAACAGCACCGCCTAAGTGTCTTACCTTACAACCAGAGAACTTCAACAAAACGAACTGGCAACCCACAGAATGGGAGAAGATATTTGCAAATGACACTACAGATAAAGGTCTGATATCTAAGATCTATAAAGAACTCCTCAAACTCAACACTCAGAAAACAGATAATCACATCAAAAAATGGGCAGAAGACATGAACAGACACTTCTCCAAAGAAGACATATAAATGGCTAACAGACACAGTAAAAAAAGTTCATCATCTTTATTCATCAGAGACATTCAAATCAAAACCACACTAAGATACCACCTGACATCATTTAGAATAACCAAAATCAACAAGACAGTAAACAACAAATGCTGGAGAGGATGTGGAGAAAGGGGAACCCTCCTCCACTGTTGGTGGGAATGCAAGTTGGTGTATCCACTTTGGAAAACAGTATGGAGATTCCTCAAGAAATTAAAAATAGAGCTACCCTACGACCCTGCAATTGCACTACTCGGTATTTACCCCAAAGAAGCAGATGCAGTACAAAGAAGGGCCACATGTACCCCAATGTTCATAGCAGCAACGGCCACAATCGCCAAACTGTGGAAAGAACCAAAATGCCCTTCAACAGATGAATGGATAAGGAAGATGCATCTATACAATGGAATATTATGCCTCCATCAAAAAGGATTAATATTTAACTCTTGTATCAACATGGACGGGACTAGAAGAGATTATGCAGAGTGGAATAAGTTAAGCGGAGAGAATCAATTATTTTATGGTCTCATTTACGTGTGGAGCATAAGGAAAATCATAGAGGGCATCGTGAGAAGGAAGGGAAGGGTGAATGGGGGGAAATTGGAGGGGGTGATGAACCATGAGAGACTGCAGACTCTGAGCAACAAACTGAGGGGTTTAGAGAGGAGGAGGTGGGGGGTTGGGCGAGCCGGTGGCGGGTATTGAGAAGGGCACTCTTGTAACACTGAAAAAATAAAATAAACATATTTGGGAAAAAAACTGTTTACACATTTTAAATGTGCATTCTTTCTTTATTTGGAACTTGGAGATGCAAATTTCTTTTGTAAACTCACTGCTTCTTACATTTTTCTAAGTAGATATTTCCCTTTTTTTGAATATTGGTTTCATTCTAATATTTATTATTTTAGGATGATAAAATATTACCTTGATCCCTGAATATGTAATGTGTTTCTAATATTAAATGAAACCATTTATCTGTGTAAAATTAAACATTTTACATAATTATACATGAAAAAGTTAAAAGACAAAATGAGTTGTAAAAATAGGTACAATAAATACTGAGCTCACACATTTTAGATACAGATTTATAAATGAGTGATAAAATGTTAAGAAATATAAAACCAAAATCAAGCACAGAGAAAATAAGTTATTAATAAAAATACAGAAATATATAAAATGTCTGGAAATGCTATGATATATTCAGGTTTGCTAATCATAAAAAAATGTAAGGGAAAAGTGATGAAGGGTATCTTTATATCTTTCAAACTGATGAATTTTCTAAAATGTGTTAATGCGTCATCATCAGTGATGGATTGCTAGAAATGGAAATTAGTGTTTCTGGAAACCAACACACAGACCAGAGTTAGTTTAGGACATACTATTCATCCTGTGTCTAGAAATCTAACCTAAGCAATTAAGTTTAAATTTAAAAAAATATAATGTATTATCAAGAAAAAAAAACACCCTAAAGATTCCATCCATATTAGGAAAGATGACATATCGAATGTAAAATCTACATAAAACTGGCATATCTCCAAAAGATGTTCAAGTTTTGAACAACTTTGTTCAGAGACTTCTCCGAATTTTTCTAACTTGAAAGGAGGTTGATCTTTCGTCATACATTTGGGGGTCATTAAACATTGAAATTTGTAAACTTAAAATTTAGTCGTATTCAGAAAAAGGAAGTGACGTGCAATGCTTTCTGTACTCCTTTTCCCCTAGTTAAACATAGAGCCTCTTACAGACACTATTTCCCTGCCCAAGGTGTAGGCTTCATTTAATGAGGTTTTTTTTCAGAATCGTACTCTGTGTGTGTGTGTTTGTGTGCATGTGTGTGTGTGTGTTCACTATTATCCTCTCTGGGTTATTGCTCATACTTATGAATCCTCTTATGCCCCTGGCATTCTGACTGTCCATTCACAGCTATTTTCTTGGATAAAGGCTTTTTACTCCTGCAGCCAATTCTCCTGCAAAGAGGTGTTTAGAAATATATCCCCTGGTGGGCTCTCTTTTGTAGATACCTTTTGTAGATACTATCTTTTCCCTAACCCAGGTATAACTGTGAAGCCTGCTTTAGGGTAGCACTTTCTCTGGTCTGCCATGTAAGCCCAAATCCCAAGTGTCACATCCTTGAAGACTGGCTTCATCTGCCTTCAGGAGATCCTAGGTCGTGGTGGATTGTTCCTGGCTCCTCTAGTTTTAAAATGCCCTCATATGTCCTGCATATTTGGTCTAACATCTCTTTAGTATATGCGGCATTTGACTTAATATTTATTTTTTGCCTCTAGGGACTTAGCAGAAGCAGAACACCTCAGAGTGAATGATTAATTATTGCTTTCGATTGGTTTTGAAATTTTTAGATGTGTCATAGATATGTGGTCTCTCATTTCTTTGGTATGTAGAGATTACTCTGAAAGGGTTTATTGTTCTCCTTTGAAGCCTTTGTTGAAACCAAGACCCTTAACAATTTGCAGTGGAATAATCCTGAATGATCCAGGTTTAAAATCTCTTAGAATGTTCTAAAATCTTAGGATGTTCTTCATATGTTTTCAATCACCTCTTTAAGACATTGACATACATATCACAGTTATTATTGTTCTTGGTCTCTGGGACCTCAACTGAAATGAAGATGAAATTTGTGCCATTTTAACAAAATTTTATATATTGTATGTTTCCAGTTGTAAATACTCATATCAAATTAGGGATATAGGGTGCCTGGGTGGCTCAGTTGGTTAAGCGACTGCCTTCAGCTCAGGTCATCATCCTGGAGTGCCGGGATCAAGTCCCACATCGGACTCCACGGGGAGTCTACTTCTCCCTCTGACCTTCTCCCCTCTCATGCTCTCTCTCGCTCTTCTCTCTCTCTCAAATAAATAAATAAATCTTTAAAAAAAATTAGGGATATAGAAAAAAATATATGTAGACATAATCATATATATGCTGAACAGCCCAGGGGAGTGTATGTTCTGAAAGAGCAGTTATCTGAACTGAGCAGATACGTACTTCCATCTTCTGAATCAGAGTCATACATACTTCCAAGTCAGGATCGCCCAGCAGATTGAGCCACATTTTTTATGGAAAAGTACCATATCCACCCAAGTTAAGAACATGATTGAGAAAAAATCCACAGGTCCCATGCATGCCATCTTTGTTTCCAACTGTCAATATACAAGATACAACCCCATTCCCCAAGAGTTCCATAACATTCTATTTTTACCGCAATGAGTTGTATACATTATTGTCACTGTCTCAGCCTTCAGCTTCCTTTCTCCTTCAATATGGAGCACCATAACTGCAGAATTTTCTGTACTCTTAGCTTTATTAGCTTTCAACTGAATTTACCAAACTCAGATTCTGTTTCTCTGAGGAACATATAAGACTGTACCCCAGAATTCTCTTGGACAATCATTTATTATCTGCTTCATTCTGATCTAAGGATCCAGAGGTGGAGGCTGATATTCTCTTCTTTGAGACTATTTCTTCTCTTTAAATATCTTTTATTTTTCATTCTCTTTCACTCTCAAACACTTTGGCACCTGGTTTGCAATCATTTTGTCCACCTCCACATGACACTGGTATCACCCTGAGTTGTAGATGTCCACACAGACAATCCAGAGAACAACCAAATTCTCAGTTTGGTGATTTTTAAGGTTTCTATGCCAGTGACCTTCTAGACTCTCATTCAGCAATCCACTTCCACAATTTCAGTTTTGATCATGTCGTTACCTGTAATACAAGTATTCTATCTCTACATATCACTAATAATAAGTGATTCCCAGCTGGGCTCACAGCCTCATTTATTATGCATCTGCTTGGTCAGAAACTCTTGGTCAGGAACTGAGACCTCTATAACTTTTCCCCCACCCACCTCTTTATCTCACTTTATTATTATCCAGCTTGGGTTCCATGGTCCATGATTTCAAGGACATTCTTGCAAATATTCTCAACTTTTTTGTTCCTCTGTTATTCTTATTGAACCTATCAAGCAAAACAACAACCTTCAATAACCTAGACTATCATAATACAGCATGTCCTTACCCCAGCAGCTGAGCAAGGCTAGGTAATTTCACACATGAGGTCATATAAGCCTCCTAAAATGTATTATCAGCATTTACAAGCCAGCCCTTGGGACTGCCCATCTATCTCTCCACAAAATGTTTTAATCTTTTCCCCTCTCTTCAAATTTTGTTAATCACATATATCCTTAGCTCTAACAGATGTTTTTTTCTGTCTACTTGCCAAAGAAAATAGAGACCATAAGATCAGGCTACAAATATATAGACATTTTTTAGAAGTGGGGAGGGACAGAGGGAGACAGAGAGAATCTTAACAAGGTTCTATGCCTGATGCAGAGCCTGACCTTGAGATCATGACCTGAGCTGAAATCAACAGTTGGATGCTTAACCAACAGAGCCATCCAGGCACCCCAGGCTACAAATATTTTAATACTACAAAATGTAAATATAATCACATCTGCACTCTCACCTTCCCTAACATTAACTCTTTCACCTTTGTATTGGAGTCCATGATTTTTTATCCCTTCAGTAAAATTTCATTACTGATTTCCTCTAATTGATCTTGTGTATTCAAGTATTTAATATTCAACCAAAAATTCACCATTGATTTTTATCAATTTACTTTGTTTTAATCAAAATGGTAAATGTGTTGGAGGCAGTTTTCCTTTTCCTATCTTCCTATGGTTTGGAGAAAACTTAAGAGATTCAAATTCATATGTTGAAAGCACCTTGATCCCTGAAACAACCAGTTAAGTATAGCCACTTACTTGCTCTTAACGGACTGGTGATATGAATAAGAGAGAAAATCTGGGGTTTTTGTGTTTCCAAAAAAAGAAAGAGTAATATTTTATTCCTTGGAAACACATTTGTAAAAATGTATCAATAAGATTAAAAGATTCAGAACACATTTATTTATATGCAGCACAAACCCTGAGGATGAAAATATCTGCTAAAATGGAATACACATGTAAACAGAGCATATAGGTGACTGACTCCACTGTGCAGGGCATTCTTTTGTGTTGTTTTTAATCACTGATATTGTCATTGATCTCTTGCAGTGTTATAATAGCCAGCATTATTTTCACTAATACAGAAAATGTTACCTTGAAGTTGTATTATGGTTACGTGTACAAAACATGATATAGAAAGGCAAAATAGAATAAATACATTTTAGATACATTTATATATGTATATATTTAAGTATGTAATACATTTATGATTCAGAAAAATAATAGTGTTAATTATTACAAGATAAACAGTTTGCTTCCTTTAAAGATACATGACTATGAAGCATAAATGCTTCTAAATACAAAAAGGGAAAATTTAGTCGACAAACTTTTATTCATTTTATAAAATGTAGTATTCTTCATTAACTTTGACTTCTATAATCTAATGTCCATCCATGTTTTCTCTACATATTTATTAACTCTGTTACTGCTTGAGGTGTAAAAACATTTATTATAATATAATTAAAATAATAATAGAAATAATAATAGAAAATTCTCATTGGTGTAATCCAGTCTCGTTTACAAATATTTCAAACACCACGGTAAGCAATTTCTAATAGCAGTGCAAAAAACAAAATTTAGTTTTAATAATTTAGTTTCCACATGACTTGCATTGTATTAGTAACATTTTTAATGTCTTCTCCATTTTTATTGAGGAATAATTGAAAACAAAATTGTACGTATTTAAAGTATGCAGTGTGAAGATTTAATATACATATACAATGTGCAATAACTACCACAATCAAGTTAATTAACACATATATTACCTCAGATACTTAATTGTGTGTGTGTGGCGAGAACATTTAAGATCTACTCTCAAAATTTCAAGTGTGTAATACCATACTTGCATAGTCACCATGCTCTTTATTAGCTCCTCAGAACTTAGTTTGCAACTGAAAATTTGGACCCTTTGACAGTATCTCTACATTTTCCCCACCCTCTAGCTCCTGGAAGCCACAACTTTACTCTGTTTCTGTGGATTTTATTTTTTTAGGTTTTCATTGTACGTTCCACAAATAAATGATACCACATAATATTTTTCTTTATCTGGCAAATTATTTCAAGTAGCATAATGCCCTCCAAGTTCCCCTGTGTTTTCACAAATGGCATGATTTTCTACCATTTTTTTGCCTGAATAATGTTCCATTATATTTATATATATAAATATATATACGGTATTAACTGAATTTCTCCCAATATTTAAAATGGTTTCAACTGTCAAAATGCTGACAGACCCTTGGTTTTACTTTGTAGCTATTTACAGAAAATTTCAGGAACGTGAGATTGCTTTTCATAATCAGGCCTTTTCCTTAGTTGGGTTATAATTTGTAGTAATTAGGGGCACCTGGGTGGCTGAGTGAGTTGAGGCTTCTGCCTTCGGCTCTGGTCATGATCTCGGGGTCCTGGGATCGAGCCTCGCATTGGTCTCTCTGCTCAGCGGAGAGCCTGCTTTTCCCTCTCTGCCTGCCTGTGTGCCTACTTGTGGTCTCTCTCTCTGTGTCAAATAAAAAAATAAAATCTTTAAAAAATAATAATAATTTATAGCAATTATACATGAAAAAAATTAATGTATTTTTGTGATATGCTGTTGAGAAGGAAATATATTTATAATTGTCATAAATTCTTATCTAAATATTGTACAATGTAATATGCTCAAAAATCTTAATTTTTGTTAATTTTCTAAGATATTAAAAATGTTTTGTATTTTTTAGCAAATGAACTCAATAAGAAAAAACATACCAGAACAACAAATATACATATATATGTATGTAGAAATATATATATCGCATTTTCTTTATTCATTCATTCATCAGTAGATGCTTAGATTTTTTTTCCATATCTTGGCTATTTTTAATAATGCTGCAATCAACATAGGAGTGTATTTATCTCTGAGATACTGATTTTATTTCTTTTATATGTATAACCAGAAATGAGATTGCTGGATCACATGGTAGTTCTATTTTTAATTTTTTGAAGAAGCTTCATGCAGTTTCTCATAGTGATTGCACCAATTCAGAATTCCTAGCCACAGTGCACAAGGGTTTTCTTTTCTCCACATCCTCACCAACACTTGTTATCTCTTTTCTATTTTGACTTAGGACTCAGGGACAGGGCTCAGGGCAGAGACAGCAAAACCCTGGGGATGGTTAAGATGTTTTCTACGCTTTTATATGTGACAATTTTTGTTTTTTTGTGCTCCAGGGAGTTTCCACTGTAGTCCAGAGCTTTTGCATAACTATTTTCTGTGATTTGTAGTTGTTTTTTGTGGGAGAGATAAGTGGTAGGACCTCCAGCCTATCATCTTGTTGACGTCACTTTCTCTATTTTAAAATTTAAGGCACTCTAATGTTATGTGAGTGTCCTGATTATGGAGAAGAATCCATAGAGAAGTGCACTAACATATATACAGTATGGATTTTGAACAGACCAGACATGAATCAGTGAGAAAATTGGCATTTCCTAAATAACCTCTTGAATACAGAGAAGAGGAGGTATCATTAAATCATCTAACCCATTCTTACTGGATTGCTCCTATGAGTTCATATTTACATATTAGCTAAACTACAGGCTATTAATAGATAACAAAAACACCTAAATCATAGTATAATTGAAATAACATGTGTGCAGTTTATTCTTCATTTGTCTCCATACTCTCTGAGCTCTTAGAAGCCTGAACCTTTGGACTGAATCAGGTGGTGTGATTCTCTCACCTGCTCCTGATTGGGCTCAGAAATAGGAAACAACAATAGGCTAGTCAGGGGGAATCCCAATTATCTTCCTTTATCCTTGATGCTGGAATGCTGGTTCAGTGTCTCTGTGGTGGGAGTGTTTCATTCTACCTGAAGCACCACATCCATAGTTCCCCACACCGTCCTGTTACACTTTTGAATCTAGATTTGAAAAAGACTTTCCCTAGTTGATAGTTTCTTAGTACCTCAATATCTTTTAATTCCCATACACATTTATAAGTTATCCCCTCATTAAAGCTTTCTGAAAACTCTATTTGATAAAAATAATAATAGCATTCCCAACTATATCTTGTCTATCAAAGACCACATCTGGTTCTTCAGTTTCTTTCCTGCAGGTGTTATATTAGTAATAAAAATGATGGAGGTAGTCAAGTCAATAAAGTAAATAAATAAGAGCTACATGCATCATTTAGTTTTTGAAGAGTAAAAATTTCCTTTTTTATATTTCAAGGAAGTGATTTGAATAGACTTTCCACCTAAAATATATTCTTTTTTATTTAATAATAGTCAAGTATTGATAGTTTGAACCTCTGAATTCAAATGATACATACTGCTTTTAAAAATAATTTATTTATTTTTTCAAAAGATTTTAATTATTTATTTGTGAGAAAGAGAGAGAGCCCAAGCAGGCAGAGAAGGCAGAGAGAGAAGCAGGCTCCTCACTGAACAAGGAGCCTGATCTGGGGTCATGACCTGAGCCAAAGGCAGCCACTTAACGGACTGAGCCATCCAGGTATCCCTAATTTACTTAATTTTTATTTTTTTATTTTTTTTTAATTTTTAAATAGAATTTGTATTCTCAGGTAATGGAAAGTTGATACTCAAAGGAAGTAAATTTAGTACTATAGTACTATCACCAGTACTATAGTACTACTTTAGTACTTTAGTACTACTATAGTAGTGGCTTATTTTGATAGATTTTGAACACTTCAAAGTTAGGGACAATATCTGTTTTATTCCTTTTTATGTCCCAACTCTAGATGGATCCCAGTACATGCTTGCTAAATGCTCTAAATATGTGTTGGTTAAATTAGTAAATATGTGAAAAGTTGGAATCATATAGCATTTCACAATAGAGAGCTTTCACATACTTAAGCTCTTTGGCTTTTCACAACTCTAGAGATAATGTTTTATCATCAGTTTCTCATGTGAAGAAAGAGGCATGGACATTTTAAAAACATTTCCAAAATCGCATAGCTAACTATGTGTTGGAGTCATGGATCCATTTAACTTATTCTATAACGTGTTTCAGTGATAAGGTGCTACATGTGTCCCCTTAATGTAGTTTCCCAGTGTTATTTAGCATTATGAATATACCATCAAAGCCACTTTTTATTGAATGCTTATTATATGTACTGTGCTCAATTATCTATTTACTGGTTTTAAGTGCTTAAGACAACTCTAAAAACTACTACACTACTTTATCATCATCATTGTATTATTACCTTACACAGGAGGAGACTGAGGCAGAGGATGCTACTCTCCAATAGAGTACTCCGCAAGAGACACAGAAATATTAAAACATAGTAGCCCACTTTAAGAAAATACTTTATTTTCCATCAGCAATAGTGAAAAATAAAACTTTACCTAAAAACAAAAGAAAACATTAGAAAACAATGGGATAATAACTAACCCATTTATCTCCATAATAAAAGTCATTGTGACTGATTTTTCCAAATCCATTGATATTGTATTATGAAAAATCAAAACTTAAAATTATTGACATATTCTAGACATAAAAAGTCAGCGGTGTGTGTTTCTTAAGGTTTGGCTCAAATGACACCAAAACAGAGATCAACTCAATATCTGTTCAAAATATCAGTGTTGAGGGGGTTGCCTGGGTGGCTCAGTTATTAGACCTTGGCCTTCAGCTCAGGTCATGATCCCAGGATCCTGGGATTGAACCCAACATCAGGCTCCCTCCTGGGGTGAGGGGGCTGCTTTCCCTCTTCCACTCCCTTGCTTGTGTTCCTGCTTTTGCCATCTCTCTCTCTCTGTCAAATAAATGAATAAAATCTTAAAAAATAAAAAAATAAAATAAAATACCAGTATTGGGGCACCTGGATGGCTCAGTTGGTTAAGTGTCTGCCTTTGGCTCAGGTCATGATCCTGGGGTCCTGGAATCCAGCCCCACGTAGGGTTCCCTGCTCAATGGGAAGCCTCCTTCTCCCTCTGCCTCTGCCTCTCCCCCCGTTTGTGCTCACTCTTGTGCTCTCGGTCTTTCTTTCTCAAATAGATAAATAAAATCTTAAAAAAAATAAAACACCAGTGTTCAGAATTAGTGAAAACCTGTTTGTACATCATGTACATCATTGTAATATAATATCATTCATTGAAATATACATTTATTTTTTTTTCTATTAAAATAATTCCATCTTTATATATATGTTTGAAACCATTCCATCAGACTTGGTCTTCTCTATTGGTGCTCTTAGAATTAATCTTGTGTGAAGCAACATTTTCACTGCTGGAAAACTTTTATAGGGTTTTCTTTTGAAATTGGATTTTGTAAATTTCCTTTCTTAAAAAAATAAACACAAACAAAATTGGATTCAGTATATAAGCATAACATTATCCCTCTGTTTCAATATATAAATAACAAATGTCAGGCTAAGTGAGATGTTCATTCAGGAAGGCACATCTGTTGAACATCAATATCTGAAAACACCCTAAAATGTAATTATAACATGTTTTTAGTGTTGAGGCAGAACCTATTTTTGTAAAGGGTTTGGTTATGTCTTCTATTTTTCTATCAATATTTATCTGTTGTTTACTGCTTGGATTCCTTCTTTATTTCTTGGTATTTGGAGCCATCTATTTTTCACTCGTTATTGTCCAAATAGAGAAACTTAACTTGATTCAATTTATATGAGATAAAGATGAAACACACTCATAATAGTAAATGGAATCATAAGAATAACATTTTACTTATCATAGCTAAATAGACATCTGAAAATAGCAATCAAAAACTTGAAAAAATCCATAGCAAGGAATAGGAATTTCTGAGTTAAGCATCCGATAATAGTTGAAAATCATTTGCATATCTTAGCAATCACCCTGCAATAAAATTATGGTTCAGTGGAACATTAGTTCCTGCTTTTATTCATAGTTTAGTTCTTACACAGACAATCTTAAAATACTTCATTTTATGTAAATGGCATAAGATTAAAAAATTATGCATAGGAAATGTGTTTGTGTGTCCACATGCGTGCATATATGTATCTTAGTCTTTGCTAGTTCAAATAAAAATTCAGACTTGGTATGATGGTTACTTCCTTCATATTTACCTTTGAATGTCCTGTTTTTAATAAAGGTTGTTAAGGAAATGATAACAGAAATGTAATTGACATAAAACAAGGTTGCAATATTGACTACAAAATACATATTGCTATTCTTAAACCAGATTTCAAGATGAAGAAATAACAACAAATAAGACACAAAAAAAAGATACTTTTATGTAAAAGTTGCTATCCAAAAAAAGGGATGAATAGATATTGAGACATTGAACATTTCATAGGATAGAATGTATTTCTGTTTAAAATGTTTAGTGGAAGTTAAGTAATTGAGAAATATATGTATATATATATATATATATATTTTAAAGATTTTATTTATTTATTTGACAGAGAGAGAGATTACAAGTAGGCAGGGAGGCAGGCAGAGAGTGGGGGAAGCAGGATCCCTGCTGAGCAGAGAGCCCGATGCGGGGCTCGATCCCAAGACTGTGAGATCATGACCTGAGCCAAAGGCAGAAGCTTAACCCACTGAGCCACCCAGGCGCCCCACAATATATGTATATTTAAAATGCACATATATACAGTTTAATCATATAAAACTACTAATATTTAGCTACTTTTAACTTATATAAACAGTGATTCAGCCTAATACTCTTAAGTATTAATGGTTTATATATCACACAAATGTGAGGATTTGCTTCACTATAGGTAAAACCATAGTTTTTTATTGACATGATTCAAAAAAAAAGAAATAACCATTGACAATATTTATATTTATTTTACACGGCCACACCAATGATGAATTTTTGATTGCTAAGGAGCAGGGAGCATATAATTTAATCGAAATCATTAATTATTAAAATTGCATAAATATATAAACATGCATAATCTTAGTACATTACCTTAGTGCCACTTGATTACAAATTAAACACTTCAATAATTTTAAAAAGTTAGAGACCCAATGTCAAATTCAACAAATTTATGCTCATAATAATTGAAATACAGAAAAAAACACAAAAACACTTCACTGATGAATACTCCTTTGTGCAAAATTGCATTTTTATGTAAAATATATATTTACAAACAGTATATATATAGGAAACTGTTAATGTTCTGTGCTAATAACTTTGCTAATGTTAATGAAAAGAATGCTAAGATACCTTCTCTTGATTTTTGAATCTCTTTACCTTACTGCAGACTTCTGATAACTGCTAGACAGTTTCTCTTACAAAAAGGAAAGATTGATTGATATATCTGTGTAAGGGAGGAGATATTAATGGTAGGAAGGGGCAGAGTTAAAGGAGGTCATCTTTCTACATCATTATTTAAAGGGTGGACATTTGACTCAGATAGAACTAAATGTATTTCCAGTTTCTATTCCTTCAAGGTAAGTTTATTTTTAGCAAGTTTTATTCCAATTTTCTTTTCCTTTATCTGTGAAATGGTAACATCAATTGGACTAACTCAAGAAGTAAATGAACCAATTCATAAGAAAGCACTTGCCAAAGGACCTAACACATGCTAAGTCTTCCATAAAGAGAAGCTGTCATTAGTTGCCATTAACATCACTCCCAGGGCTAGGTAAAATGTGCAAAATGGAAGTACAGAGCACCTTATTTAGAAAGCAGGGAGGAAGGTATTGGTAAAGACAGTAAAATATATCCTATTTCATGACGTTTTTACTTTTTTTCTGAAGATCACAAACTCATTCCTCTCGAATATCTATTCCTCTGCCTTTGTAAGTTTAGTTTACATGCAATTTCAGAGTACCTTGACCCTGAAAATGCCTCAAGGAAACTTTGATTAATATCTATACCCACTGTTAACAGCTGTGCTCTTTACATACTTTGAAATCTAAATACCCACAAAAGGAGTCTGATTTTTTCATTCCACATTTTTAGAACAGGTCACTGGTTGTTGGCCTCTACCTATTGGCTTTCTTTGATTAGCTTACCCACCATTTTTCCAATTAGCTATGTCCATGGGATAGAAAGGGAGGGAGAATCACAGAGTATTAATCCCTGAGGGGCATTAGTGGCTATGCTGAGGCATTTTGCATTAAATAAGGGGTAGACAAGTCAACCATGGTGATTAGCATCATTCAAAATATGGAAAAAGCCCTTTTATCCAAATAATTTAACATAGCAGAAAATCTTAATTAAAGGTGTTATATATTTTATGCACTTCAACATTGAAAATATAAATGTGAATTTATTTAAAATTTTTATCACCTAAAGCCAAAGGCTTTCCTTGTAAATTAGCTGATGAACAATCCTGTGCACTTTCTTTTTCTTTTCTTTTTTTTAACATAAACCATACTCATAATTCATCCTATGCAATTTTGTTTCCATCTCTTTAAAGTACACCGAGCAATTACAAACACTTGTAAGCAATTTGTGTGCAGTATTCTTTCAGATGTCTGTGATTTCTTCCCCAGTTTTTTTTTATAGTGATGTCAAGCCCACACTTTGAAAGCATATTTCAAGCAACTCACCTTTATGGAGTTGTTTTCAAGGCATACAGCTTAGCTTTTATAGAAACAATTCTTTATTTTCACACGGCTATTTTCATGTTTAAGTGATATTTAAATAAATTATGTAAGTGAAGAAACAAAAACAACTGGTACAAGCAGATTTGGGGATAAACACATCTGATACTTGGTATACATGCATGCTACTGAAACAGAAGTGTGGGAGACCGAAATTTGTAAGCCAAAGACATTCAGCAAGCCATAGACTTTAGGAAATATGTTCAACAGGACTGGGAGGCATTGTTTTATGTGGTAAGTTGGTAAAATGGAGGTCATCTAAAATAATTTTTGCTATGCTTTTATTCCTTACCTCATTAAATTTATTTTTTTGCAGTCTAACCAAATGTGTCTCCAAATGGGAAGGGAAAGTGGAAACAAATGTGTTTTTTATTCACGTCTACTAAATAGGTAATTAAACACTTTTACCTTATTTAATTCACATACTGAGATGACAATGCTCATAGTTGAGATGATGAGCTTGAAATCAGTATTTTTTAAATGTGCTACAGTGCAGTTCTTAAGGATGGAATCAGAAACAACATATAAAAAGGGTCCTGTGTATTTTAGTTTGGGAAATGAAACAGGAAAGATAAATTTGTTAAAAATAACAACAGTTTCCTGTTGTGGAAACTTTTCACTTCCGGACAGGGTGAATGAATAGAGATTACACATAAAGGAACTAAGGAATATTATAGTTTGGATTTTTTTTTCCCCAGGACAAGAAATCATTTTAGTGATTTAAATTCACATCATACACAGAGGATGACTTTCAGACAAACCCCCTAAGGAACATTAACAATAAACAAGACAAGGATAGGTATAATATTGTCTAAAGATGCCTTCAACCTACTCATATTCATATTTATATTTTTAGTATCTTAAAGACAAAATGTTTTGCAAATATTTCAAGCTTTTTGTCTTTAATAATAATTGAGGCTTCCTTCCTCAATTATCTGTCATCAACACTCTCTTTATCCCCAACCATTTATCTAGAACGACTGCTAATTCAAGTTTTAGGACCCTCAGTCTCAGGAAGCAATTTCTATTTTACATATTATTTAAAGCAAAAAAAAAAAAATAAGAATCTGTAATCTTCTGTCCTGGTATTAAGAATATGGAACAAATAATTTCCTGTTTCTACAGTAATATTTTTCTTAATAATACATTACTGAAACATATACCCCAAGAGAGATAGAATTTTATGTGCTTGAATTTTTATCTCTATGTTTCTAAAACCTAGAAAAGTATTTGGCACACGTTTGACACTAAATTGGGATTCATTGAATGCATACAGGAGTGCTACAGTTTTCCCCATCACTAACTGGTCTGTAGTAAAATTAGCAGTGACTGTATAGCATTCCCTAATGAAGACTTGCCTGTCCCATAAATGAGGACACACAGAAAGAATTGGTAAATACACATTCGTGTCAGTCTCTGATCTTTAGTAATTTCTCCAGAACTAGAGATCCTAGTTCAAAGTTTGTGAGCAAATTCAGGGATCTTGCTAAAAATGTCTGATAATCTTGTAGAAGGAATATTACTGCCAGCATTATAAAAGTACATTAACTACAGAAGTTAGTCCCATTAAATTAAAATATATATTAATATATATATATTAATTTTAGCATCATGTATAGAGATGTTGAATCACTAATCTAATGTAACATGTGTCAACTATACTCCAATAAATTAAAAATAAAAACTGAAAAAACTACATGTTAAATTTGAAGTGTACTGATTTTTGTTAGGACAGATTTTCTTTTCTTCATATTAACTCTATAGCTCACCTTCATTTAATTTTCCTATATTATGAAGTATGTTATAATACATTTTATCAATATTTAGTAACTCTTTACAGATAAAAATATTGGATAATATTTTATCTGATGATTCCAAATGTTATATATCAATTTGTTATGTTTCATTTTTTTGTGTATTCTTAATCATTCCTAGAGATATATATTACCTTCTAAAAAACTATAGTTCTATT
Organism: Nasua narica; assembly: GCA_028533885.1. Taxonomy (NCBI): domain Eukaryota; kingdom Metazoa; phylum Chordata; class Mammalia; order Carnivora; family Procyonidae; genus Nasua; species Nasua narica. Next base: position 175,259,119 of record CM052799.1, read on the forward strand.
TTAATATATGATTTTAATATCATCCTATTATGACTTATAAATAGGCCTTAATATCAGAGGGAGAAGTCATAGTTGGGCTGGTAACCTTAACTGATGTTATTCTTCCTCAAAAGTAGTAAATTGTAGTCAAGGATTCTTCTAAATTAAATCTGAAATGATGATATGCTCTTGTACTACACAACAGAATTTTATGGAAAAATTTTTTGCATTATATTGACATCTAAAAGTTAATTTATTTTGGGACACCTGGGTGGCTCAGTTGGTTGAGCGGCTGCCTTCGGCTCAGGTCATGATCCTGGGGTCCTGGGATTGAGTCCCACATGGGGCTCCTTGCTCGGTGGGGAGCCTGCTTCTCCTTCTGCCTCTGCCTGCCACTCTACCTGCTTGTGCTCTCTCTCTCTCTGACAAATAAATAAATAAAATCTTTAAAAAAAATAAAAATAATTTATTTGGTCTATTGTCTATTTTTACATGTTCAATTTCATGAAACTATTCTTTCTCTATCCCTTCTTCCTTGTTTTGTTTTCTCCTTATTAGAATTGGTTTAACTGTTACCTTTTTTGTATTTTTTTTCTGAAAAAACAATTCTTTGAGTTAATCATCAGTGCTATATTTCTCTTCACTATCACTTCTCCTTTTATTTTTATTTACTCTTGAGGCTTACTTGATAATAGACTGCTAGTTGATAGACTTGATTTCATTTAGTTCAGTATAATTTTATTTGGGTTTTAATTTTCTTAGCCAAAAATCTCTATATTAGAATATATACCTTCTTCACTCTAATTTCTGAAAAATTCGTAAACCTGTGATTTGGCTCTATGTAATCTTGAAGTAACTAAGTGTAATGAAGCCTTTTTTGAGGATTTTTTTTGTTTCTGTAATTTGGAAACATCATTAGAAAATGGAGCCTCTCAGGGGCATGCCTGGGTGGCTCAGTGGGTTAAAGTCTCTGCCTTCAGTTCAGGTCATGATCTCAGGGTCCTGGGATCAAGCCCAGTAGCAGGGAACCTGCTTCCCCCTCTCTCTTGCTGCCTCTCTGCCTACTTGTGATCTCTCTCTTTGTCAAATAAATAAATTAATTCTTAAAAAAAAAGAAAGAAAATGGAGTCTCTCAAATCTCTCTTTTGACTTTTTAAAAAAGTTTTTTGGTGTGCGTATGGGTATATTTTAACTCCCAACCAATGGTTACTAAATTGAAACTCTCTTATAGACACTTAAAAGTGACATTTGTGTTCTGTATGATCTACAGTTTTAATTATTTAATTGTTCTATATTGCAGTCATATTGCATTTGTTTTTTCATATTATCCTCTTTTCCGCATTTGATTGCTCAAGGGTTAAAGGATCTTTGAAACCACTATTCCAGTGCATTTTTTTTTGGCTGTATTCATAGGACATTTAAAAATATATTTGTTATTTTTTTCCTTTTCAGTAAAGTTCACGATAATGAGCTATTCTTTTTGAATGACTTAACATTTTTCTTGATGTCTGCATTTTGTTGTAAATAAATTGATCTCTGGTTATTTTGATATTACTATTGTTAGCCTGAGAATAATTTTGTTATCAAGATATTAGGCTCACTTAGGGGCACCTGGGTGGCTCAGTGGGTTAAGGCCTCTGCTTTCAGCTCAGGTCATAATCTCAGTGGGTGAAGGCTCTCTACTCAGCAGGGAGCCTACTTCCCCCTCTCTCTCTCTGCCTGCCTCTCTGACTACTTGTGATCTCTCTCTCTGTGTCAAATAAATAAAATCTTTAAAAAAAAGATATTTGGTTCACTTTGTTTTACTTTGATAGTTCAGTCTTCAGAAAATGCATGGTTGACGGAGTAATTTTTTTTTCTAATCTTTTCTTTGTGGTTTTGTTTTGTTTTTGTGGTTTGTTTGTAACCCAACATGAAAATTCTGTGTTTAGCAATAGGAGTTTTAAACTCATTTACATTTACTTTCAAAATTGACATAATTGGTCTTTTGTTAACTTCAGTGCATTTGTTTTCTTGTATTTTGTTGTTTACACCATGCATGCTCTATGAACTGCTTTTCCTCTGAATCTTTTCTATAGTTTGGTTTTCAGGAAAAAGCATATCATGTTTTACTAGCATTCTATACTTGATATAGGCAATACTATCTATATATTTTTAAAGATTTTATTTATTTATTTGACAGTGAGAGAGATCACAAGTAGGCAGTGAGGCAGGCAGAGAGAGAGGGAATCAGGCTCCCCGCTGAGCAGAGAACCTGATGCGGGGCCAGATCCCAGGACCCTGAGATCATGACCTGAGCCGAAGGCAGAGGCTTTAACCCACTGAGCCACCCAGGCGCCCCACTATACTACCTATATTTTTAAACAAGTATGTTTACTAAGAAACAAAAGTTTAAAAGTCCTTGTGTGTTGTTAGGCTGTAAATTAAGTGGTGAAACCAGAATCTTAATATGGTTCTGATGTTAATGCCCACCTTGAAGAAAAGAAGAAAAATTTTGCTTGTATATTTTACTAAGGCTAGTAGTTCATACACTGAGCCATAAAATGATATTTGGAACTGCAATAGAACATAGGCTGAGATGGAATGGAATGAGCTCATCCCAGTAAAGTATATCTGTGTATGCAGGGTCTCTGCATGTTAATTGGTGTAATATTTTAAAAGACATGGTCAGTAATTTTCATTTGATATAAGTGGCCATTTGGCAACATGATAATGCTATAAGAAGCTGAGTAATGGGATCAAAAGGACACTTGCCGTAGCTGACTATTACTTCTTATTTAATATACATCGAATAGACTATTAGTCAGGAAACCTTGTAAGGAGAGTATGGCACCATTTATAGCTATTGAAAATAATTTAGCTAAATCGTGGTGGGATGATTAAAATAAAGTGTTACACATAACAAAATACATGAACAAGGAGTTAGAATGATTTGGCGATGCCCTAAAAGAGAATATTAAAAGTCATCTGAAAATGGTGAAGCACCTAATCTTTATGATTGCTAAGGTCAGCTTAATACTTGGCCAAAGTGGTGTAAGAGTGTAATGGCCTTGGTTTTATATTTATTTAGTTTAGGTGCCTGCAAATGAAAACGATTAGGTCGCAAATATAAGAATTATGGCTTATAACAATTATGTCTGAATCTGAAAGTCACAAGCAAATACATATCCTATTGTAGGTTACAGACAGTAACTTCTTAAACTTTGCAGGGGAAGCATAACTTTACCTATCTTAGGCTGTCAGCTGGAACCTTAACAGAAAGACAGCTTAACAAGAGAAAGTCAGTGTATTAGCACATGCAACACACCACAGGAAGAAACCCAAACAAAAAAGTGACTCAAAGCAGTGGTTTAAGCTAAGGCCTATATTATGTTTTCAACAAAGAACAATAAATTTGTAGAGAAATGACAAGATGAAGGGAAGCAGTTCTAGGCTTCCAAGGGCAGCAGTCTGGGAAGTAGAGTATGGTTAGCAGATTCCTCTGCTGTCTTTTCTAGACTCATTAAGAATTTGTCTCCAGTCAAAGGAGATATTATATCCTGACTTTAGGCTGAAAAGGGGGAACTTTCTTTTGGGTTTGCTGCTTCTTAATTGCCTTCAGCTCAAAATAACTTTCATGTCAAAGAGGCATATCTCAGAGTGACATATTCAGGTTTCCTTCAACTTCCTTATTTACTTCAACTTCTTTAGAGAGGAATGCTGGTAATCAGAAGTAACATGTAATGGAGGTGAGAAATATTTGTAAATAATTTTTATAATTCTAAGGCATTAGTAAATCTAGCACTTGAGTGTAGGAATATATTGGACATTGTATCTCTGTTGAGTTTCTGAATATATCAATGAGTACTGGACCTTCCAATCTCTGATTATGATTCAGTAATGTATTAGGGGTTGCAGATGATGAGCTTTTGGAACATAACTGGTGTGATGCGGAGAGAGTTTCTTCCATTTTGTGCTCGCACAGCAAGTAACACAAATAACATCCGGTTACAATTAAATTTCTGATAGGAAGTTTTTAGTATGAGTATGTTTCAAGTGTTTCATGGAACATGTTTACTAGAAATTATTTTTTATTTACCTGAGATTCAAATTTAACTGCGAATCCTGTATTTTATCTCATACTCTACACTTATGAGACATACCTTATACCTTATAGTTGACCAGGCGGTTAAATGTTAAGTATTGTTGCTTAGAATTCACAATCAAACCTTTTGGAGAATATGGAACATTTTAGAAAAATAAGACTCTCTCTAAAAAAAAAAGTCAAGCTAGTGGTGTATGTCCATGACTTTTGTTTCCTCCTCAGTATGTGCTAAAAGAGACAAATGCCAATGCTACTAAAGAGAAAAGCTTCAATTTAAGTTAACCTGTCTAAAAGAAGAACAGACAGATATACAGTTGTGAGAAAAGAAAATCTTTCTGCTTTTTGCCAGAGATCCAACACTGCTAAATGTCCATAATTTGAAACTGCCAAATGTGACTCCCCTGCCTTATGCTGTAGTTGTGGTAAGCCAAAAATATCAGGATTAACTTGGCATCCAATGGGAAATTAAGATGACAACAAAAGGAAAATTAAGGGGTCTAGTTCATTATCCTCTCCTAGAAAACTCCAATGGGTGCTACGTTTGGCAAAGAAACTAGTATCCTTACACCTAGGCGTAATTTACAAGATGGTAGGCAAGGAAAGGAAGTTACTAGTTTTACTTATCCTTTTTCATTGTCAGAGTTAAATACCAAGTCCAATACCAAGACTAAAGCCACAGACTGAAGTCTATATATCTATGGCCAAAACGCAAAGTCTGAGAGTGGACTACACATTAAAATTTTAATTTTAATTAAGATTTCTGGTGCTGGGCATCAATAGGATGGGTTCTTGATCCCAATTAAATATTTGGGCAGTAATCTAAGATTTTAAGGAAATTAGAGTCCTGGCATTAAGCTGGATGGGGGCATATGGTTATTCTTTTCAGGGCCCTTAAAATCACATCAACAATGAATGGGCAGTCTGTAGATTGTTAGCCTTGGGCTAGTACTGATGATCATTGGATCTGTAGCAGAGGACCTGTACCAATGATCACTGTATATTTCTGCAATTGGTAGCCTTTTCTAAATTAAAATGTTTATTTCAATGCCTTGTTTTTCCATTCACTAGTGCATTTTACATGTAGAGTCACGTTTAAATGATCAGATAGCTCAAAGTTTGCAGAGAAACATCTGGATAAAGTTACATGTACCTTATGTTTATATTCTGGAATAAGATACTATAGTACATATGAGCATGGGCATAAGAGTTTCTTCATTTAAAAAATTGGCATGGGGGCAATTCCATTGAATTAGAAATTCTTACATGTATATAAATAAGTGAGGATTAATGTCTATATATATATCAGAGACCTGTGTGAGTTCTGAGTTCTCAAGGGGTAGACATGTAACATTCATTGTTCAGGTGTGTTTGTGTGTTCAGTATCTTATTTTCCTATGCGATTCTAGTAACCAGAGAAGAGCACCTTCTTCAGTAGGGTTTAGGTTGGAAATAGCTCTTGATTGCTTAATTCAGACCAGAACCATCAGGCTTTTTTCTTTGAAGCTGGTAGAGAAGTGTCACCTTTATGTGATCTCTAACGCTGAAAAAAATATGACTCCCAAGTTCACAACCAGTATGTGTCCTGCCCTATGGAGATAGGAAAGCAAAAGTGGGAGATCAGGGAGAAGAAGTGAAAGACCAAAAAAGAAAGTGCCCTGGAAGAAGTTAATGTATCAAAGGACCCTAGAGACTGCTGTCTTCAATCTAGATGTTGCCACACATATGTGGGTTGTAAAATTAATGTAATGAATGGTGGCCAGCATTATTTTAAAAACCCAAACAAAATAAAGCAGAATAGAATAATTAAAAATATGAATGTGTATCATATAGAATAAAAATATTTTATAACACTTATTTATGTGTATATACATGCATGTAAGGTTTCCCAGGATTGTAATGCAGAATGTGTTTCTTACTTTGAGTAGCTGTCAAGTGTTTGAGTCCAAGGATGAAGATATTTTCTAGTTCTCTGGACTAATTTTTTTTAATAGTGTAAACTACCCCCTAACTCCCTCTATTTATCTTCCATTTTTACTTCGTTTAATTTAGTGTTATAAGCACCTAGTGCAAAAACTCATTTAATCCTCCCAATATCTTAGTGAGGGAGGTACGTTATTATCTTAATTATAATGGTGAGAAAAATCAAGTCACACAGAGTTCAAATAATTTTGCCTAAGTTCATTCAGCTAGTAAATGGCAAAGTCAGGGTTACACTGGTACCCGAGAAAACTCTCTCTTATTAGGTAAAAGAAACAGAATACAAAAAAATCTGTATTTTGTAAAAATATGTAGTGTTTTATAGGAAGAAGAGAATTTTGCTGAAACTAACAAAGAAGCTGTCCTATTAATTGTTGTGTTCTAAAATGGAGGTCATGACTTCTTGTAGCTGAGATTCCTAGGACCATCTTGGTCCAGTTCCTTTTCTTATGTGCAGTGTTGTGCTATTATTACTGTCTATAAGTTAGTGAACAATCCTTAAATCCTTAAATGCCCCACACAAGTCTTTAGAAAAAAGTGGACACTCTTTACGATGACATCAATAACTGTTCTTGAAGCCAAATATAATTGTTGACTTTTTTTAGTTTCAAGATTATATTCATAGTATCTATCCAGAGCCCCAAATATGATGTTTTTGGTAGTTAAGAAAAAGTGCTATTTATATTGTAAAAGTGAAATACCAAACTTAAGATCATATTATCTCTATGCATTATAATCTAGTTCATAAATACTTAAGGATATTCATAATAAGATCTGTGGATGAACTGGGCTTCAAATGGAAGATATAGGGAGTATATGTTGGTTCACATCCCTCTCAGGAGACTTCCTGGAGTAATCTGGACACTCCCCACCCCACGGCACCCTATCCCCCACTGCATGTAGAGGTCAAGAAGAAACCAAAGAAAGAGGCAGGCTGTTCCATTTTGGTAGGTGACAGCTTTCCTAAGCAAGGGAGCTTATAAACAAGGCTGGTCTTATGTAGCAACAAGACAAATGGATCCTACACCTGCCAGCCAAATCTCTAAGGTAAAGAGGCGAGAACTGGATTCAGTCATGTATACTGTGCAGGTGTTCTCAAAATCACATCACGATCTCAAGGCTGTGTTCTTGGAACAACAGCCTGTAGGAGCATATTCCAATGACGGGGGGGGGTGGTGGCGGGTAATCCTGAGTGACTGGGTCTAGCTCACAGGTCAGTTGAAAGTCATGTCTTTTCAGTGATGTTCCCCAACAGCATATCTCATTATTATACAATTTGTTTGATCTATCATATAGGTATAAGCAATTCATGGATAATTTGGCTACTGTCCATAGCTTTGGAAGCAATGAGTAAAAATGCTCATACTAATTCTTGTACCTGTATATGAAATCTTCTCTATGTGAGGCATCTTACATGCTTTGTTTCCGAACAATAATGAAACATAATAAAGTAAAGCTTAGTGAGGTTAACAAAACAAGACTATTTGGTACATTAGTTGAAGAATTATCATATAACTCTATATGCCTGAGCCCAAAGTATATGCTTTTTCAACTAAGTCAACTGCTTTTTACTGGGTGTAAGTTGGAGACCTGAGCAAAAAGAGTTGAATAAGAAGTGTAGAAAGCATTATTGTCAGAAAAAGTGAAAATAGAACTACCCATAAATAGATAAAATATTAACTGGCTAAAGAGAGGATAAGCTCACCAAGATGTCTTCATCATTTCTTTATAACATTTTTCTATCTTTTACTGTGATCTTAATTTTTATTCATATTAGGTATACTACCCTTAATTCTCCTCTTTAAATGTCCTAGTTGCTCTTAGCAACATCAAATTATGATGACTCCCATAGTGCCTTCACAGCTTTAAGTATATTTTACTGCTCTGTGACTTGCAGGGCATAATTTAAAGCTAAAATTTAACTTTTTAATCTCTTTTTGGTTCAGTAAATTTATTGCCTAGGAAAAGTAAAAGAATAATAGGAGAAATAATTCTCCAATGAATTAATATTATAGAACCACCTTACCAAATTTTCTAATCTACAGGGTCAGCTAAGCAGGAAAGGCTGAGGAAAATGTTAGGGGGTCATGGTTTCTCTAGTGACAATGGAAAAACTTGGCATCACTGCTTGTGACAGTGCTCATTGCCACCATGATGGGATTGTGAGATCAACTGGAAAATACTTAAACATGGTCATGCAGGTAAGTTTCTAAAATAAAGGTTTGGAGTTTCAGTACTATCTCTTGATAACTGTAATAAAAGTCTGCCCCCTGTGCAAAACCCCAGACTTTGATCAAGGACAAAGGTTATGTGCCAATCAAGAATCATTTGCTGTCCCCACACTGGAATAAAATTCATTTTAAAAGCAATTTCAAGACATCAATCCCCTGCTAGAAAGTAAGTGAATTAGGCAAGGCATGTGTAAATTACTAAATGTAAAAGCTTGAGATCAGGATATTCTGGAAATATTTTGTATTGGTTGCATAGGTAGTTTGTGTCTCTTCACACATTGGAGCTATGCTAGATGAATTCCAACCATGTGAACTTGAACTGACTTTTGTGAATAAGATTCTGTCTCCTAGCATTAAATCTGAGAGGGAGAAACTAGCAGTAAACAAGTGGCTAATGAGAAAGTAATTGACTTTGTGGGACTATATACTTCTTGCTCCAAAAAAATAGATAATAAACTGAAAGGGATATATTGTAGCATGAGAAAAAGGAAGAATTGCCCTAAAGATTTCATGATTAAAACATATACATCTGAAAATTTAGTCCAAGAAGGAGAATACTTTTTTAGAAAATGTATTCTTTGTGATCAAATATAAGAGATAACATGCATATGAATGTACATATACACACATCCAGAGGGTGGCAAGAAAGAGAAAAATTCTCAGAAAATAGCAAATTAAGAGTAAGCATAGATTTAGGGAGGTAATTTAACAATATGAAAGCCCAGATGCTAGGGTATATACATTCCTTTAGGACTCAGAGCGTGGTCATAGTAGACAAGCCTGAGATGATGCTTAGGAGAAGTAAAAATTATCCATCACACAGGGGTAGAGACAGAAAAATATCTGTCTCGGCTTTGACTCTGAATAGAGAAAGGGAAAAAAGAGCTCCTTAAGAATTTTAACTGTGTGTGACTGTTCTCAAATAGGTCCAGGACTATAATTTACAATATACCTGCTTCCAGAAAAACCTATGTGGTTGATTTGGTTTAGATAGACTTAAATTATATAGTGCCTGTATTTCTCTGGAAGAAACAAAAGCAAAGTTTACCTTAAACAGATCTCAAAAAATTCCCTTAAAAGTGTTCACAAAGCATGGACTCGAATTATAAACCACAAAGTACATGCAGAAAGAAGCCACCGTTAAAGGCAAAAACAAAAACAATCCCCTAAGCTAGCAGATATGGAATTTATCACAAATACAACATGAAATAATTTTGTTTTGTATATAAAAGCAAAATTTTATATTTTAAAAAATTCCGAGATTTAAAATATAACCCAGTATAAGTTGCTTAAAAGAGATATATTTGTACGTACCCAACATATTTATATTAAATGTTATGACCAATTAACAGAGAGTTTGGGAATATTGTTTAGATGCTTCATTGTAACATACATGAGTTTGTCAGATATGCATGTATTGTTCCAGGAGGCAAATAGATCTTTTGCTTGGGGTTTTATCTACCAAATATTCTTTATTAAGTTTTTTTTTAACAAGAAAATTGCATCATTCTTTTGTAAATATTGCAATTTGAATCATGCATAGAAGACATAGTTAGAAATACTAAACCAAATAAAACATGTATAGCTGAACTGATGTGAAAAAAATTAGACAAATTATACATTAATGCAAAAAATTTAAGTAATAGTAAAATATTTGATTCTACAAGAAGATACAACCATTCTGAGGGATAATGGAACAAAACTAACATTTTTAAAATTCTAAAAATAGAATTCTAAAAATAGAATTTTTAAAAACCTAGTATCATATTGAGGCATTTTAATAGATATTTCCTGGGAATTGACTGATAAATCAAATAAAATAATCTGTCAGAAAATTAAAGATTTTCACAACACAATTAACAAACTCAATCTAATATGAGTATCTGAATATTTCACTCAACAGCTGGAGAGCACACCTTGTTTTCTAGAATTCATAGCACATTTAAAAATTAAACTTGAGGTGCCTGGGTGGCTCAGTTGGTTAAAGCCTCTGCCTTCAGCTCACGTCATGATCTCTGGGTCCTGGGATTGAGCCCCACATCAGGCGCTCTGCTCAGCAGAGAGCCTGCTTCCCCCTCTCTCTCTCTGCCTGCCTCTCTGCCTACTTGTGATATCTCTCTCTCTCAAATAAATAAATAAAATATTTTTAAAAAGTTTAAAAATTAACCTTAGAAATTAAAAATTAACTGATTATTAAAATTAATAATCAGTAAAGAAAGCTTCATTAAAAATCTAATTAAAAAACATGATATTACATAGATCTTTCTGATCATAATGCAATTTAGAAATCAATAAAAGAAATTCCTGAAACAACGATTTTAAAAAATATGGCACATTGAAACAAAGCACAGGTAACAGGACAAATCATAATGGAAATTGTAATTTATTTACATTTGTTAGCAAAATATCATATATAAAAACATGTGGAAGCATACTTAAGTTTTATCTGTAAATATTTGAAAAAGTCCGTGATAAGTCTCCACCTTGAGAATTTATAAAAGGAATAAGAGGATAAAGGCAGAACGTAAAAGAATTTCAAAAATACAGAGAAATCAACAATTTTAAATTCTTGTAATTCTAAGTCTAATGAAATCTCTGACAAATCTCTGACAATCTCTGACAACATTGATGGAGAAATACCATTGAGAACTGAAAACAGGGATTACTTAGTGTTGTAAACAATCAGTTAAGTGTCTGACTTCAGTTTAGGTCATGATTTTGGAGTCCTGGGATTAAGCACAGCATAAGGCTCCCTGTTTGGTGGGGAGTCGCTTCTCCCTCTTCCTCAGCCTCTTCCCCTGCTTATGCTCTCTCTCTCTCTCTTTCAAATAAGTAAATAAAATCTTTAAAAAACAAAAACTGAAAAGAGATAAAACTGAATATGTAGTAGAAATATTAAAAATTTAAGGAAAAAAATTAAGGAGAAAATATGATAAAATATATGCCAGCAAATAAGAAAAAGTTGCTTTAAATGAAAATTGTTCTAGAAAAAGTGAATTTCCATAATTAACTAAAAATTAGATACTATTGGTGGTTTCACATTATTAAATAATGAAGTATTTTTTTTTTAGATTCCAGATATGAGTAAACTCCTATAGTATTTGTCTTTCTCTGATTGACTTAATTCCACTTAACATAATACCCTCTAAGTCCATCCATGTTCTTTAAATGGCAAGATTTTATCCTTTGTTATGTCTGTATAATATTCTATTTTGTGTATATGTGTACACACACCCACACACATCCCACATTTCCCTTGCCCATTCATCTATTGATGGACACTTAAGTTGCTTTCATATCCTGGCTATGAATATACAAAAAGCAAAATCAGAGGTTTAAATACGGAGAAACTGACAGTTGTCAGAGGGAAGGAGCATAGAGGGATGGGTAAAATGGATGAAGCTGGAAGTGAGGGACAAGTTTCCATTTATGGAATGATTAAGTCACAGGAATATAAGACACAGCGTGGAGAATATAGTCGATGCTATTTAATAGCGATGTATGGTGACAGATGGTAGCTACACTTGTGGTGAGCAGAGCATAAGGTATAGAGAAGTTGAATCACTATGTGGTACACCTGAAACTAATGTAACAGTGTGTCAACTATACTTTTTTTTAAATAATTAAATCAATACTTAAACATTAACCAAATAGCTGTCATCATACCCAAATCATCTTAATAATGAATTCCACTAAATATTCAAGAAGCAAAATATTTTAGCTTTCAAAAATTTGGAGTATTAAACAAGAACAATAACAAATTTCTTTACAATCTTATGAATCTTTTATAGATTTGATACAGAAACCTTAGGAGAAAAGGAAATTATAGGCTACTACACTCATAAATATAAATTTTAAAAAATGAACAATATTAGAAAATTGAGTCTAACAGTGATTTAAAAATATAATCCCCCCATAACTCAAAGTTGGATGAATATTTAAAAATCCATTAATAACATATACTGGATTAGCAGATTAAGGAAAATCAATCATGTTTATTTCAATGGGCTGAGACAATCATTAGATTATTCATACCATTCATGATTAGAGATAAAAGAACCCTAAATGGAGTGACAAAAAATCGTTTTCTTAACCTGATAAACTGATAAAAACTTACAAGTATATTACTAAAAAGTAAATTTTTAAAAGGCTTCCCTTCAAAATCAAGAGCAAGTTAACTATGTCCACAGTATTTCTTATATTTTACAGTTAGCAAGTAAGCAAATAAAAGAAATAACCCCAAAATTTAAAGTCAACGTGATTGGAAAAAGGAGATTTTGCAAAGTGAGGGTGTGTATTTACATAGAAAACCTGGAATAATCTACAATCAAATACTTAGAATTGTAGGATTGTGAGCTGTATTAGGATAGCAAGAATGTGATGTAGTAATTAACAAACAGAAGCTGGTTTAACGCCTGCACACAAAATTGATGCTTGCCCACACCATGTCTGATCTTGGCACAGGAAACTCTATGGTGTGTCATACATGCTGTGATTCAGTGATCAAGCTGATGGAGACCGGAGATACTGCTCCTCTCCACACCAGGCCTCCGTATTCTCCTGAGCAAGGCAGGCAATTATGCTCTCATATTAATATAAAATAGAGATATATCTTCATGAAATGTGACACATTTATTTCTCCTACCCAAATGCAAGCTGTTCCCAAATCGTGGAGTTAAAATAATTGTGAAGTGGTCTTTGAGCCTCTACTCATGGCTGTGATATTTTGCCAGTCTCCCAATATTCCAACGCCACAGTTTTGGTATTGATAAAATGAAAACAAAATGTGTTATGAGTTCACTGCAATTACCCTGGTGTACAGTATTTTATCCTGTTTTCATCTCTTTTTTGTCTCATGAAGCTTTTTATAGCAAACAAAAAAAGTATAGTATATGCAGAAATAATTTATGTCACATAAAGATCTATACAGATGTAATAAAAGGATATACAAGAATCATTCCTCAGAAATTTTAGAAGTATAAACCTATCTATGACTGAGTTTGTGATTCCAAGTATTAAAACATGAGTAGTAGAGATAAAATATACATAATGTTTAGAATAAACACTAAACACCACTATTCCCTCGCCAAAAAGTAATTTATGTATTATAAAAGGCCAAATAAGCCAACATTAACTTCAGGCTGATATTCTAAGAAAGGTTTAATGCAGTTCGGAATTAGAACTCCGCCCAATCCTTGAAAACTATGTAGCTTTCAAAGAATGACAGGAAAGAGAGGGAAGCGTTCCAGCAGTAAAGGAAGGATGGGCATCAATGGAAAGTTACCAAGGCTATATTGGTAATACTGACTAGTCTAATGTGGCTGAGATATGCTATTTATAAGTGGGAACAGTGAAATAAAGAAACAGAAGTGGTGTGAGCACAGGCCAAGAGGCCAGATCATAAGGTTCTCACTTATATTTTGTAGAAAATGGGAAAATACTATTTCCCTGATTATTGGTAAGCTTGAGCGTTTTTTAATGTACCTGTTGGCCATTTATTTATATGCCTTTTTTGAACAATGTTTATTTAAGTCTTTAACTCATGTTTAAATCAAGTTATTAGTTTTTTGTTGTTGCTGTTACTGAGTTGTAAGAGTTTCTTATCTATTTTGGAGATTAACCCTTTATCCTATAAAATAGTTTGAAAATATTTGTTCCCATTCTGCAGGTTGTCTTAATTCTGTTGATTGCTGTGCAGAAATTTTTTTTAAGATTTATTTATTTGAAAGAGAGAAAGAGAGAGCACAAGCAGGGGGAGGGGCAGAGGGAGAGGGAGACTCTGCAATGAGCATGGAGCCCCAGGTCTGGTTCCATCCCAGGGTCCTGGGATCACAACCTGAGCTGAAGGCAGACACTTAATCAACTGAGCCAGCCAGGCATCCCTGTGCAGAAACTTTTTAGTTTGATGTAGTCCCAGTTGTTTATTTTTGCTCTTATTGTCTGTGCTTTTGTGGTCATCTCCATGAAATCATGAAAAGACTATTCTGACCAAGCTTTTCCTCTGTTTTCTTTTAAGAGTTTCACAGTTTCAAGTCTTACATGAAGGTGTTTAATCCATTTTCAGTTGATTGCTGTGTATGGTCTAAGATGCGGGTCTGATACCATTTTTCAGCATGTGGATATGCAGTTTTCCTAGCACCAGTTTTTAGAGGTTGTCCTTTTCTTAATCTGTATTCTTGATGCCCTTGTCAATGGGCATCTATGAGTGGATTTATTTCTAGCCTCTCTTTTTTGTTCTATTTATTTATATGCCTTTCTTTGTACCACTACCATCATCATTCTGAGTACTGTACCTTTGTATTATATTTTGAAATCAGACAGTGTGATGTGATGCCTCCAGCTTTGTTCTTCTTTCTAAAGAATAATTTGACTATTTGTGGTCTTTCGAAGTTCCTTATAAATTTTAGAATTTTTTTTTCTATTTCTGTATAAAGTGGCATTGTTATTTTCATAGTAATTACATTGACTCTGTGGATCATTTCCAGTAGTATGGACATTATTACATTATTAAGTCTTTCAATGCATGATCAAGGATGACTTCCCATTTATTAGTGTTTTGTTAGTGTACAATTAGTTTTTTAGTTTGTTAGTGTACAAATAGTTTTTTGTTAGTGTACAATTATTTTTGTATGTTGATTTTGTATTCTGCAACTCTGAAATTTTAAATCAGTTCTAACAGTTTTAGTTGTGGGATCTTTAGGGTTAGGGTTTTCTGTATTTAGGATCATGTCATATGAACACAGAGACAGCTTTACTTCTTTTCCAGTTTGGATGCCTGTTATTTATTTTTCTTGCCTTATTTCTTTGGCTAGAATTTTCAATAGTATGTTGAATAGTAGTGGTGAGAGTGGGCATCCTTATCTTATTGCTGATATTAGTGGAAGGGCTTTGAGTTTTTCATGATTGAGTATGGCTTTCCATATATGGTCTTTGTTATGTTAGTTTCTTTCCTTCTATTCCTCATTTGTTGAGAGGTGTTTTGTTTTGTTTAACCATGAAAGGGTGTTAAATTTGGTTAAATTATATTTTACATTCACTAAGATGATCATATAATTTTTATTCTGTGTTCTGTTAATATAGCATATCACAGGTTTTGTGTGTTGAACCATCCTAGTATCTCAGGGATAAATACCACTTGGTTATGAAGTATAATAATTTTTAATGTGCTATTCGATTCAGCTACTTGTATCTTGTTGAGAATTTTTGCATCTGTATTCATCAGGAATATTGACCTGTAGATTTCTTTTTTGTAGTACCATTAGTAAGGTATTACTTCTCATTGTTAAGCATGGCTATTATTAAAAAAATACAGTAAGCATAAGGATACATATATCTTTTTTCAATTTATGTTTTCATTTTCTTTGGATAAATACCCACTAATGGAATTACTGGATTGAAAACTGTTTCTATTTTCAGTTTTTTGAGGAACAACTGTGAGTATAGCACAATATACAGTCTTTGAATCACTATATTGTACACCTGAAGCTAATGTGACATTGTGTGTCAACTATACTTCAATAAGAAAAAGGCAAATGTTGGTGAGGATGTGGAGAAATTAGAACCGTTGCACACTTTTGATGGGAATGCAAAATGGTACAGTTGCTATAAAAACTGTAGATAGCTTCCTCAAAAAATTAAAAATGGAGCTAGCATACAATCTAGCAATCCCACTTCTAGGTATTTATCCAAAATAATTGAAATTAGGATCTCAAGAAGATAGTAGCACTCCTATGTCCATTGCAACATTAATAACAATAGCCAAAATGTGGAAACAGCATAAATGTCCATCAACAGATGGAAAAAGAAAATGTAACATATACATGTAATAGAATCCCATTCAGCCTAAAAAAGAGAAGCAAATTCTGCATTATGTGAAAATAGATGAATTTGAGGATTATGCTAAGTGAAATAAGCTCATTATAGAAAGACAAATACAACATAATTTCATTTATATGAGATATCTAAAATAGTCAAATTCATTGAATCAGAGTGGAATAACAATTGCCAGGGTCTGCAGGGAGGGGGAAATGGTTGAGTTACTAATCAATATGCATAAAGTTTCAGTTAAGTAACATGAATAATTTCCACAGATCTGCTATACAGGATTGTAACCTATAGTCAACAATTTGTTATACCCTTAAAAATTGGTTAAGAAAATAGATCATATGTTAAGTGTTCTTACCATAATAAAAGAGAATAAAAAGATAAACAGAAGAAATATATTACAACCACAACAACATAAAAAGAAAACAGGCAATCATTATTCTTTTTCAACATTCTGAAGTAAAAGAAAACAAGGTAGAATATTAGATTTAAAAAAATAGCAGAAGCCTATATTTGCAAGAGATGCAATTTGCAACTTAATTGACAAATTTAGTCAAACAGTGCCTGAGAGGATGGGAGTGCCATTTAAATAAACAGTGATATAATATCAAAGAACAGGAGAATAATATGCTGATAATTTTTATCCCAAAGCCCTTCCCCACAGTATCATGGGAACATCAACAAAAAGAACTTATTTTCAGTTTGCAGCACAAGTGGACTATCAATGAACTAAACATGTAGGACTTGAACTTGAGATTTCAAAGCCAGAAATGCAGATTTCAAGACCATGCAGGTAGATTTCTGACACCATGAGAGTATCTGGCTGTCCCGGATGAATAGGCTCAGACAAACAGAACTCCTCAGGGGCACCTGGGCGGCTCAGTCGTTAAGTGTCTGCCTTCGGCTCAGGTCATGCATGATCTCAGGGTCCTGGGATGGATCATCAGGCTCCTTCACAGTGGGAACCCTGCTTCTCCCTCTCCCACTCCCCTCACTTGTATTCCCTCTCTCACTGTCTCTCTGTCTGTCAAATAAATAAGTAAAATCTTAGAAAAAAACAAAAACAAGACTCCTCATATTTTTTTAGAGGTGGTTTAGTTTTACCAAGATAAAAGGAAAAAAACTTCATACGTGAAGCAATATCTTTTGGTTACTACTGTATATGTTAATGTGAGTGGATGTATTAAAATACAGAAATTGAAACAGTTTGCTTTCATGTAACTTATAATCTAATAAAACATAGATTGGTAGAAGAAATGCAAACTATAAATACTGAACATGAAATTGTAGTATTTGGGGTGTTTCTCCTAAATTATTTTTAGTCCAACAACAGCCTGGCAAATTATCTAAATTTGTGTATATGGATAAAAAAGACATGGAAAATAACACAGGGACAAAATTCAGATTGAAATACCTGTGCTCTTTTTCCTTGATCAAATGAGCTGTTAAGCAGCAGAGTAGTAAAGGAAATGTCTTTATGATTAAGAAGTCATTAGGAACCTTTGAGGACTTGGTTGTGTAGAATGTTGGGAGAGGTAGACATAACTCTCAGTGATTAATGGATTAGCCAAGGAAGAGGAAGCCAGAAATGACATAAAATTGTAAGAAATATGATTGAGGGAATATAGCCAAGCATATGGTCTTCAGGGTGAAGAAAACTCATTGGAAGATTCTTTTTTTTTTTTTAAGATTTTTTATTTATTTATTAGAGAGAGAGAGAGACTGAGAATGAGAGGGGAGAAGGTCAGAGGGAGAAGCAGACTTCCCGCAGAGCCGGGAGTCCGATATGGGACTCGATCCCGGGACTCTGGGATCATGACCTGAGCCGAAGGCAGTCGCCCAACCAACTGAGCCACCCAGGCGCCCTCATTGGAAGATTCTTAAAGAATAAAAGCAACTAGTATGTTTGCAGGCAAATTGAGAGTGGAAAAAAAAGAAAAAAATGATTTCATCATTGATATTCTAGGACCCTTGGGAAGAAATGTAGACATCCAATCAAAAACCTAGGTCAAAAGGCAGCACTTTGAACAATGAAAAGAATAAGAAAATATATGCAAATCCCAGTTATGTGGACAGATGACAAGGAATAGCAAGTAGGAACACTGATAAAATTATAGCAACAGAGAATAAGAATCTCTTAGGAAATGTCATTAAAACACAGATTCTGGATTTGTGTTTCCTCACCTTTAAAAGTCAGAAGTGCTTCACTGTGTTGTACACTTGAAATTAGTGTAACATTGTATGTCAATTATACTGCAGGAAGGAAGGAAGCAAGGAAGCAAGGAAGCAAGGAAGGAAGAGAAGATCTTAATAAACATGGCTTTTTGGGATATTTAAATAATTTTCTTTTAAATCTGGAACCATTTTTTGTTATTGTCCTAAAACTACACGGTGATCCCCTTACCAGTCATGTATATACTTATTTACAATGTTAAGTTATATATATTTATATGTATATATAAATAATGTAGATACATATATAATTATATACCTGTATGTGTGTGATTTTATTAGGTATATGTTAATTTCAGAAAAAGAGTGATTTAAATATTAAAATATTACATGTTTAATGAATATGAGCTTGAATCCAGATTCTTTAGCAATATAGCAATAAATGTCATTAGCATCAGTAATTATCATTATTCAAGGCACGTGACATCTAAGTTCATATATGTGTATGATCCTTAGTTGATTCTATACCCATTTTCTAGAGTTCTGCCCGAATTCTACTCATTTCTCCTGATCTTAGCTTCCTGGCAGTGATTTGTGTCTTGAATATGTAAGAGTTTCAGAGAAAGTGGTAGTTTACATTGGAAAGAACCCAAACTTCACATCCTGACACAATTATTATAGCCAGTTTGAGTTATGGTAGATTACTCTAGCTTTCTGGTTTCAGCTTCCTCGTATATAAAATAAGGGAATTAACTATTATCTTATAACCTAATATGTAGTAAATTCTCACTTATCTTGTAACCTAATATATAGTAAATTCTCAGAGAAAGTCAACATTATTAATAAAACTTGTAATTATGTGATTGTGTGTTGTTTATTTCATAGTTAGGGATTAAGGTCTTTCTTGATTTTTCAGTATTTTCTTTGGTCACTGTTAACTGGATATATGTTTTCAAAATCAAGGAATGCTTTTTTCAAGTTAATATGGTCATATTAATATGCTAAAACCATAAAAATAAATTTATGTTTGGAAATATGCTAAGCCATATAGAGACAAATAGCATTTATTGTACAAAGTATTTCATATAAAAATGTGATTGAAACTCAGTCTGATATTAAACCTGATAGTCTCTTATTAGAGTTATTGCTACACATGAATATACAGCGGTGCCAAATATGTGATCTAAAATCCACTTTAAATTACACAGAGACATATTTATTCATCTGAATTTGAAATAGAGTTTTTACAGTGTTTTCAAGGTTTAGAATTCTACCAAATTTATTTCTAAAAAGAAAATTTCCAGACACTCAGGATGGATGTTTTCCTCATTGCTGATCTTTTACAGAGACTGATACCAGACTACTCTCTTCTCTAAGCTTCTACCTTCATAACTAACCTCACCTCCCACCGTTTCTGTCCCCTGATCTATTAGTTCTCTGTTACTGAGTTTGTTTGCACTCCCTCCATATCTTCCACTTTAGACTGGAACATTCATGGCTAGCTGTGACTTTAAAACCAAACTCTCATATTCCTAGCTCTGATGGAGGTGGTTTAGCTCCTCTTCCTGCTTTTGTTTTCCAAAAGGTAAAATTTGAAGGGATACTTAACACAGTATCTGATAGAATTATCAGCAAAAATAAATGATGAATCTCTCAATTCATATCTCAAGTAATAATGTTTTCTATTCATATTCCAACTGAGAAAAAAACTATAGTGTCCTTAAACTGCAAACTAAAATCGTACTAAAATCAGAGGGCAATCATAGGAGTTATTAATAACTCAATATCTGCCTTAACTCTACCTTGTTCTACCAATTTCAGCCTTCCCTAGAATATAGTCATTTTCCCAACAGCAATTTAGGTGTCAAAGAAAAACATGCTTAGAGACATGTGATCCATCAAGGATACAGTTTTCTACTCTGGAGTATTATACAAATTTTGGAATCAATGCAGACTAATTAATAGTGTATGTTCTGCTACACAACCATCAACATAACCTTGCATAAGTAACACAAACTTTCTGAGTATATTTTATCTTTAAAATTTGGTGTTTATTAGTATTTACTTTCACAAACTTCCCAAACACTGAGCAATGCCTGAGATTAATCTAGAATGCAATCTTTAATGTAGTAATTAATGGGAAAATCTCCCTTAAGTTTAAAAAGAGATATTTTCCTAAGAGACTAAAAACTTGGAATCTGCTTAGAAATGGGAGAACTGCCTCAAAATTTTAATTTGTTACTTTATAGTGTTAAATATGTCTTGCTTTTCACAAACACTTATTCTTGAGAAAACAGGAGGCATGTATACAATTCACGTTCCAACTGATAATCTTTAATGATCTCTTTTTAAAATGATTTTATTTATTTATTTGACAGAGAGAGATCACAAGTACGCAGAGAGGCAGGCAGAGAGAGAGGGGGAAGCAGGCTCCTCGCTGAGCAGAGACCAACGTGGGGCTCGATCCCAGGATCCTGAAATCATGACCTGAGCTGAAGGCAGAAGCTTTAACCCACTGAGCCACCCAGATGCCCCATGATCTCTTTTTTTAAATGGAATTCTGCTTGGAAACATAACCTAAGAAAATAGTACCCATTAAAATTAGAAATTATTCTCTTCATATTATATTATTAGATTGAACAAGAAGTTGTCATTTCTGAAGGTCAGAATGATTGAATCTACCAATTTCATGATTCAAACCAATTATTTAGCACACACTCTAAGTGTCAATAATGAGTAAATGTCAGATAAATAAGCTACATTTTAACTATTCTTGTAGATCAAAAGGTAAATAAAGTCATCCCTTAAAATATTACTACCATATAAAATATTGTTATACAATAGGCAGAGACCCATTTGATCATATTCACAATGTTAAATTGTTCTTGGTTGTTTTTTCAATTGGAAATGTGTTTTAAAAAATATTTGTGTGCATGTGTGTGTGCTGACCATATTTATTTATGAGTTGGAATTCTTTTTTTCTTTTGTTGACCAGGAATTTTCATATTTTTTTTCTTTTTGGTTCCACATTTTTAAAAACAGCAATTCCAATATAATTAACATACAGTGCTATAGTACTTTTATGTGTATAGTATAGTATTTCAACTATTCTGTACATACCCAGTGCTCATCACCATAAGTATGTGCAACCCCCTTTACCTATATAACCCATCCCCCACCCACCAGCCCTCTGGGAACCACCAGTTTGTTCTCTATATTGTCTCTTTTTGTTCATTCATTTTATTTCTGAAATTACATATAGGAGTGAATTCATATGATATAAGTCTTTCTCTGACTGATTTATTTCAACTAGCATTTTACTGTCTAGATCCATTCATATTGTAGTAAATCATAGGATTTCATTATTTTTTATAGATGAGTAATAATGTACTTTGCATATATCCATTCATATATCCATTCATATATCAGTGAGCACTTGGGTTGCTTCCATAATTTGGGTATTAAATAATGCTGCAAAAAATATAGGGGTGCATATGTCACAAATATATGCCACAAAGAATGTTATTGTATATACCTTCTTCCATACACAGATATTTCTTTAGGAAATATATTAAACAGTACAACTGGGGTTCCTGGGTAGTTCAATGGGTTAAAGCCTCTGCCTTCGGCTCAGATCATGGTCTCAGGGTCCTGGGATTGAGCCCCGCATCGGGCTCTCTGCTCAGAGAGTAGCTGGCTTCCCCCTCTCTCTCTGCCTGCCTCTCTGCCTACTTGTGATCTCTCTCTCTCTGTCAAATAAAGAAATAAAATCTTAAAAAAAAAAAAAACAGTACAACTGCTGGGTGACAGGATAGTTATATTTTAACATCTAATCGTACTAACAACTTATTCTCTAAAAGGACTATGCCAATTTACACTCCTTTTTGGATTACTGTTTTCATATTGTTTGGGGAAATACCCAGTAGTGGATTACTGGATCATATGATAATTCTATTCTTATATGCCAACAAATTAAACAACCTAGAACAAATGTATAAATTCCTGGAAACATATAACCTCCCAAAACTAAATGAGGATGAAATAGAAAATGTGAACAGACTGCTCCCCAGCAATTACATTGAATCAGTAATCAAAAACCTCCCGACAAACAAAAATCCGGGACCGGATGACTTCACAAGTGAATTCTACCAAACGTTTAAAGAAGAGTTAATACCTATCCTTCTCAAACTATTTCAAAAAACAGAAGAGGAAACACAATTTCCAAATTCATTCTATTAAGCCAGCATGACTCTTACAACAAAACTAGATAAAGACACCACCAAAAAAAGAGCACTAAAGGCCGATAGCTGATGATGTTGAGAATTTTTTCATGTGGTTATGGGCCATTTGTATATCTTCTTTATAAAGTATTTGTCAAAGCATTTGATCATTTTCTCAAAACCAACTGCTTTCTTATCTCCATGGTGTTGAATTCTAAGGAATTTTTTTAAAAGTAGGCTCCATGCCCAGCATGGAGGCCAGTGCAGAGGTTGAACTCATGACCCTGAGATTAAGACCTGAGCTACAATCAATTGTGTGACACTTAATCAATTAGCCACCCAGGCACTCTGTTAGGGATTTTTATATATTCTAAATAAAAGTTCTATGTACTGTGAATCAGTGTTGGGAATATATTGTTCCGTGAGTTTATTTTTTGTCTAATTTTCTTAATAGTATCTTTAGTTGGACAGTAGTTAAAAATTCTAATTAAGTTGAAGTCATCAGTATTTTCTTTTCATGTTTCATGCTTTTTGTTTCTATCTAGGAAATCTTTGTCTAGTCCCAGGTTGTGAATATATTCTCTTAACTTTTTGTTTTTGGTTTTGGTTTTTGAATTTATTTTAGATCTCTAATTTTAGTTTTTGTATTAAATCCACATTATTTTCACTTTTTAGATGCCGGTGAGGGGCAGAGGGAGAGGGAGAGAGACAATCTTAAGCAGGCTCTACCCGCAGCTCTATCTCATGAGAGCTGAGATTATGATCTGAGCCAAAATCAAGAGTCAGATGCTTAACTGACTGAACCACCCAGGCATCCCCATTATCATTTTTAAGCTAATTTTTGTGTACCATTGGGTCAGGGTTTTTTTTTTTTTTTCCATGTGGATATCCAGCTCAAGGAAAACACTTACTGAGAAGATTATGCTGTATTGATTTACCTTGGCAATTTTAATGAATAAAAGTGAATATCTACATGTGATTATTTCTAGACTCCTCATTCTCTTCCACTGATCTGTATGTCTGTATCTACATCAATACTACACTGTGTTGCTTATCATATTTTCATAAGTAAACATTAAAATCAGGTAAAATATTCCAACTTTGTTTTTATTTTACAAGGTATTTTGACTATTCACAGTATTTTACATTACCATATTTTGAGGACACATAGATTCAGGGTGTCAGTTTCGTCTCCCACACACCCACCAAAAAAGGTGGTAGATAATGTGATTGGAATACTTTGGAAGTTTTAGATCAATTTTATTAAAATAAGTAGCCAACAATTAGGTTGACCTTACTTAAGACATTTTTTACGGCTGTTCTTTGTCAGGCCAAGAATATTTTCTAGTTCTAGTTTGTTGTGTTGAAAAGTATTGAAATTTATTCAAATGATTTTCTGTATGTACAGCAATACTCAAATTTTTTCCATTCTATTTATGATTTATACTGATGTACTTTTAATATTAAATCTTGCACTATAAGGATAAGTGTTATTCATTCACAACATAATATTTCCATATATTGATATATTTGGATTTGGTGATATTTTTGCATCCGTGTTCATGTGGGATACTCATTTTTAGGTTTCCTCTATTTATTGCCTTTTCCTCATTTGAGTATCAGAGAAATTGTGTCTTCAAAAAACAAGTTGGGCATGCATTCTGTCTCTATTCCTTTTTTAAAAAAGTTTGTACATAAATGGTAATATTGCTTCTTTAAATGTGTGATATAATTTATCAGCGAAAATAGTCAGGCTTTGGATAATCCTCTGTGGAAATGTTTTCAATCATGTATTCCTTTAACAGATATAGACTCATTCAAATTTTCTACTTTTTCTGGAGAAAATTTTGTTAATTTTTATTTTGATTAATCCATTTTGTGTACATTTGCAATTTGTTCTGTCATAATTTGTACACGGTATTACTTTATTTTTTAAAAAATGTGATGGTCATATTGCCTCTTTCTATCCTGTTACTGGTAATCGGTCTTGCTGTTGCTTTCTTGAACTATCTAGCTAAAGGTTGAGGAAACTTTTAAATCCCTTCCTTGATTGTTTCTAATATTTTTCAGTTCTCTATTTTATTTATTTTCATTTTTTTATTATTTACCAACATCTACTAATTTTGAATTTAATTGCTCTTCTTTCCCCAGATCTTTAAATAATTTATTTTGGATTATTATTATTACTATTATCATTAGTTTTACTAATGTAAGAATTTAAAGTGATGAATTTTCTTCTTGCACTGCTTAGCAGAATTATTTTGTTTTCATCATCATTCAGTTCAAATTATTTCTAATTTCCTTTTTGTTTTCATTCTCCTGTAGCAGGCTAGAACTTGGACCTATCTTTTGGGGTGTCATTATTGAATTTATTACATGTATAATTGGATTTTGTCCTCCCAGTCTATAATTTCTGCTTTTTTGGTTGAGGTTTTTTTACTATTTGCATTGAATGATATTATAAATTACATTAATACTATTATGTTCTCATTTACAATTAATATTCTATTTCTTCTGTTCTTTTTTCTTTTCCCCTCATCTTCTGCCTTTCATTGAGTACTAAGTATTTTTAATATCTTACTTTATTTCTCCTATTAAAATTTTAAAAGTTTCTTTTCCATATTTTATCTTTCACAGTTGCTCTAGTGTTTGCAATATAAATCTAACTTACCCCAGTGTTCCATGAAATAATAGTATGCCTCTATGGACATAAGTTAAGAACCTTCTAATAATATACCTATATTTTTTCCTCTCATGGTTAGTGTTATTTTTTCATACATTTTCTTTCACATATGTTATAATCTCCTAGTCAATGTAATTAGTTTTGCTCTAAACTGATAATTATTTTTACAATAAAAGTAAAAAAAAAATATCTTTTATAATTACTCAAAATACGATATTTCTGGAACTCTTTATATTTTTGCCAGTCAAAGTTTCTATCTAGCACCATTTCTATTTATTATGTAGATTTTATTTTAATATTAGTTGGACACTACTCATCTGGCAGCCTTTCTCCCAGCTTAGTTGACCTGAAAAATTCTTATTTTGCCTTAATTTTTAAAATAGGTAGTTGCTTAATAAATAATCAAGTAGATAGTTTTACTTTAATTTTATCCTTTAAAGATACCATTCTCATAAACACTGAGAACATTTTAATCCCTTAATTTCTTATTTTTCAATGATGTCCTTTGTTTTAATCATGCAATTATATTACAATTTCTTAGACACTGTTGCATTTTTTCCCCCCAAATTTGTTTATTTTAATTTTTCAGTGTTACAAGATTGATTGTTCATGCACCACACCCAATGCTCCATGCAGTACGTGCCCCTCTCGATACCCACCACCAGGCTC
>CM052799.1:175285457-175364357 GCA_028533885.1 Nasua narica
TCCTTGGTTAGCTTCTGGTGGCTCCCTCCCCCTTTTATTTATCCTCCGATATCAGCTCGAGTGATCCCACTTTGCTTTTACCTCTCCACTGCTGTCTTCTGCTCTCGGAGAGATCCCGGGGTTAGAAATCTTTCTCCTCAGGGTGATTTCATGGGTGTTCAGCGTGTTCTGGTAGATTTCCAGCTCACTTTTGGGGACCTGTTGCTGCAGGACCTCTTACTTCTCCGCCATCTTGCCCCCTCTCACTGTTGCATTGTTTTATAACATTAATAATCATTTTTATTTACTCAACTATTTGTCATTTCTTTTTTTTAATTATTTCCTTTATTTTTCTGCTTCCATCAAGATTATTTCCTTTCTTCTTAAAAAAGGAAATATTTCTTTATTTCCTTTAAGGAAATATTTCTTTTCCTTTCTTCTTCTCATTTATTAATATAAGTCTCCTGGCAATGAGTTCTCTTTCTTTTTTTTAATTTGCATTAAATCCAGTTTTTGTTTTTGTTTTTAATGTAAGCTCCATGCCCAAGGTGGGGCTTGAACTCATGATCTCAAAATCAAGTTAAATGTTTTACCAACTGAGTCAGCTGGATGCCTCTCATTCTTTTAAAATCTAAAAGTAGGGCGCCTGAGTGGCTTGGTTGGTTGAGCAACTGCCTTTGGCTCAGGTCATGATCCTCGAGTTCCGGGATGGAGTCCCACATTGGGCTCCCAGCTCCATGGGAAGTCTGCTTCTTCCTCTAAGCTTCTCTCCTCTGATGCTCTCTCTCACGTTCTCTGTCTCTCAAATAAATAAATAAAATCTTAAAAATAAAATAAAATCTAAAAGTATATTTACTTTGCCTTTATTTTTAAAATAGAAAAACTGTAGGAGTACACCTTAGCAATTATTTTTCTTTAGTACTTAAAACTATCATTCCGTTTATCTTATTTCACTATTTCAGTTATCAATTTTGAGTCAGTCTCATTGCTACTTCTTTAAAAGTGTGTATTTTTCTCTTGTTGCTTTTGAGACTTTCTCATTGCCTTTAGTTTTTAAGCACTTTTACTATGATGTGCTTGGATAATGTTTCTTTATTTACCCTTTCTCCTTGCACTTTAGTCTAGATATATTGCATTATATTGACCTATATACCAATTTGCTATTATTTATATAACTGGGATAGCTGAGCAGATTATTTTGCTGGTAACCAAGAGAAGGAAAATGAACCCAGGAGCAGATTATAATGGAACAGTTGAATGTAATAAGAAAAAAAAAAAAGAAAGAAAGAATGGGTTAGATTTTGAACATAGAGTTTTAAATCCTCAATATTTATATGGAGGTGAATACTGAGAGACACAAAAAAATTCAGAATCAGAATTTGGTCCATATTCTTTAAATAGGCTTCTCCCACACATGTATACGTAGAGCTGGTAGCTCCTAAGATCCTAGTAATATTGAATGTTGTTTCTTCACTCACCCATTTCTACCCATTATTCTTGTTCTTGTCTTTCTGGCTTGCTAATAAGCCAGTATTATCTTACATCTAAGTTCTTGATTCATCTTGTCACCTTGATTCTCACTTCTGTCTCCTAAGACAATGTTGCTGCTTATCAGCTGTATTATAAGAACCACAGCTGTGGACAGGACACTGTACTCTCCCTAACGAAGTCCTTAGCCAGCCTTTTCTATTTCCTCCAGAAAAGATAAGGCTTAAACCTTACAGTATCGTCCTGGGCTAGAATCCTAAACTTCCATGTTGTCAATATGGTATTGTCAGTACATATAGTTAAAGACAAGGAAATGGGAGAGATCTGGCTCATTATGTACATGATGTAAATTCTATATCTGAAACTAATATTACACTGTACGTTAACTAAGAGGAATTATATAAACACTTGGAAAAAATAAAGGGCTTGGAGGTAGGCATAGACTTGAGAATAATTTACTAATTTTTTGAAACTGTTATTCATCCAGCCAACCTATATTTATTACATGCTTACTAAAAACCATACCCTTTCCTAGGAGCTGTCCCTGGAACAACACAAAAATCAGATATGCCCCCCTGGGCCAGGAAACTGCTGTATAAGGCAATGAAAGCTTATAAAACAGATGTTAGACTAAAGTCATAATTTACAATCTCTAAACTCAGATGAATTAAATGTATAAATTACTTTGGTTCCTGTAATGTGTCTTCCTATATCCACATGCAAACAAGCAAGCAACAGGGTCGCTCATCTTAGACTCTTCTAATTTGAAATTACTTCTTTTACTTTCATTTTGTCTCCTTCAGATCATCATTTCAAGGCTTACATCCATTCAAATTTGGGTTTCCCTCTCACTATTCTCTTGAGGAAGTAATGGATCTTGCTAGTGTCAGAGAGAAAGAGAGGTGTCCTTCATCTATGTTCTTGTCCTGGACTTCAAACAGGTGTATTTCACCTTGTCTAGTAGCTAGTCATTATTTCTGGAATGAGCTGACACCTGTCCAGTTATGCCTGTGTGTGTGTGTGTGTGTGTGTGTGACACTGAACTACACCTAATACTAAAAATACGTGTGGTCTGTTCTTTAGATACCATTATTGATTTTCTATAATTTTCTCCATACTTTTTCATGCTTTTTTTTCATATGCTAGGTACCTACTGATATATCTGTTCTTTGAGACTATTTTAAAACTGTGGGACTCCTGACACACACTTATGGATTGCTTTTTTCCCCCAGGCTGATGTGTGCGTACCTTTGTGCATTGTACTCTGGACCACGTAATTATAGTGGTTGTTTTGTTTTGTTTTGTTTTCCCTAATCCAGAGCTCTAGCAGAACATTAGTTAGCATGCTGGATACCACATATCTCTAAGACACTGCACATTTTCAAAGGCTATGCTCTTGGAATCAAGAAATACAAGCTCCTTCTATGAGATTTACACAATTTCCTCTGAATGTTTCTTTTTTCTTTTCTGTTTTTTTTTTTTCATTTTTTTTGGGAGGCTCCCTGAACAAGGGGCTTCAACTCATGACCCTTAGATAAAGAGTCACATGTTCTACAGCCTGAGCCAGCCAGGTGCCCCTCCAACATTTTTAAAACACATTCCCATCACCCCAAATAAAAGTTTTTTATAGAAATATGTGTGTGTGTGTGTGTGTGTGTGTGTGTGTGTGTGTGTGTGTGTGTGTTGGGGAGAAAAGTGATATGGAATGTTCATGATAATTATCCTTTTCCTTCTATTCCTTTCTCCCCTCTGTTTCACCCAGTACCAGAAGTGAATTCTACTCATTTTTGCTTTATAGGAATTTATTCTTTTCTTTCCCATTGTAGCTTTATGACTTTATCTGCTTAGTGAATGGTGGCAGAGGCAAAAGTCCATATTACCCAGGAAAGAAAATAGAGGAATATTTTTAAAAATCCCTTTGTATGTCTCTAAATAAAGAGTAGTAATATTCATATGGAAAAAGTAAAATGCTGTAAGAATTTCTAAGATGGTGACTTATTTTAAACTTAGTATATTGGGGCGCTTGGGTGGCTCAGTGTGTTAAAGCCTCTGTCTTCAGCTCAGGTCATGATTTCAGGGTCCTGGGATCAAGCCCCGCATCAGGCTCTCTGCTCAGTGGGGAGCCTGCTTCCCCCTCTCTCTCTGCCTGCCTCTCTGCCTACTTGTGATCTCTCTGTGTCAAATAAGTAAATAAAATCTTTAAAAAAATAAACTCAGTATAGTCAATATACCCCAAATATGTGTAAAGCTAAGATAGAAAACAGAAAAAAAAAATAAACCTGACCAAACTAGTGGAAAAATAGTTTAGTTTCCTATATAAAAAGTGGAAGGGCAAATTTTTCTTACCAAAGGAGTTCAGCTGCCACTGATTCAATTTTATTAATGAAATTTTATACAACTTTAGAATTATATCTCAGTAAGTAAATTGGAATTATATATATACATTTCATGACTGTTGAACTTTGCACAAAATAGAATTTATAAAATTCCACTTGAACGTGTATACAATTATTTCTGCTATTTTGGAGAGATTGAAAAACTATACCAAATGTCTATTGATTTTTAAATTTTCATTTTTATCCTCAAAGAGCAAGCAATTGAAATTAAATGTCCTGTGACAACTAATTTGATATTATGTCATTATGACAGCAGCAAAAATAACTTCAATGACAAAAATAAATGGAAATGTCATAGATTTATATAAAGATCTTATTATATTTTATTGGTCAGCATATCTTAAATGGAGTTTTGTTAGATCTTTTGTATTTATTGAAGTGTAAAAGCAAAAATAAGCTAGCATATGCTTTACCAGATGGTATGCATATCTTTCAAATATTAGTGCTTAAGCATTGTTATTTGTCAAATTTAAACAGGTAAATAAAAATTGAAAGTAAAAGTCCTTCACTTTACTTCTTATACTATCCTTGTGTAACATAGAATTACTTTATAGCTGGACAAGGACAGCTCTTTGCTTATTTATCTTGTTAAGCCATAACATTTGGTTTTGACTTTTGGCTAGGTTGAGAACAAGTCTGGTAACTAATGATTTATAGTGAGCTGTTTAATATTAACAACTTGTGGCACCCAGGGAGGTCTTGCTTACTGGTAGCTCACACCTGATATAGCTGTTCAGAATCTGGTTTGGCCCTGACTAGGTCCCAGCAGGAAACTCGGTGGGACATCTCCCACAACCAAGATTCTTTACACATATTCCAGTGGTTCTATAGAGACAAAGCGAACTTGCATAATTAAAGAAAGGACCCTCAGGAGCTCTTCCAAGAGCCTCTCTGGGGCCCCAGGCTTTTCTATGCTTTTTCTCATGCTGTACTGTATCCTTTACCTTAACAAGTCGTCTTATGTTAAGTATGCTTAGTGAGGTCTAATGAGTCATTTCATTATCCAGCTTTTTCAGTCCGACTACCAGATGCGTACTCATATTACTCTTTCTTCTTAATTCTGTTGGTAGTCATCTCTGCAATCCTGACAATATCCTTATGTCTTGCTTTAGCAAACTTGAAAAATATCTACTCAAATACCTTTATGGGAAACGGTTTTACTTAACCTACCTCCCGAACATACCACATATTTTTGTTAGTTTTATATTTCTTAATCCATCAATCTTAGACAGTCTCTTTGTACGTATAAAGAGAGAGAGAGAGAGAGAGCAAAGAGAGAGAGAAGAGTGCTTCTACAATCTCATCTATTTCCAAATCGTTTAGCTTCCAACTTCTAACAATGATGATTTTATTTCCTATAGGTTGTAAAAGTCTATAATGCATTTTGAAAGTTTTGATGAGTTGATTAAGAATAAATAAAATGAGGGGCACCTGGGTGGCTCTGTCAGTTAGGTGTCTGCCTTCAGATCAGGTCCTGATACTGGGGTCCTGGGATGGAGCCCAAAGTTAAGCTCCCTGCTCAGCAGGAAGCCTGCTTCTCCCTGCCTCGGCCCCTCCCTCACACTCATGCTCACCCATGGGTTCTTTCTCTCTCTCTCAAATAAATGAATAAAATCTTTGAAAAAAAAAAGAGTAAATAAAATGAAATTTTCTGTATAACAAAAGTGAGGTGGCTGCCCACCTCCCAATTACCAGGATGTTCCTTGAAATATGAAAGACTAAATAATAGGTTCAGTTTTTGTATCTTGCACTGCAAGATCTCAGGTCTTCTGACTGTTGGAGCTATAAACACATACTCTGAAATTAATTTAGGAATCCCTCATGAGTTTTACAAGACACTTTGTAACAGGTAAAATATATGTCTCTCAAGGAGATAAAAAAAGTTTTATTGATCTTTCTTCTACATTGGTATATGTAAACTTGCATGAGTTTTGTCTTGACTTCGTGGTCTTTCAGTGACTATCTGCAAGCACAATGTCAGATTGTCTCCTCAATAATAAATTGTGTTCTCTCCTTTCCATTATGATATGGAGGACTCTCTCTGTTAGTTGAATTTATTTCCCTCACAAATGTCGAAAGCTGATTCTAAAAATTAAAATTCAATGCAGAGTTTTTGTAAACGTATGATTGTATAAATCTTACCCACCAAGATGATTAATGGAAAAGAATGGATGATATATATATTAGAAGTCATTTAACCTGTCAATTTGAAAGAGAATGTTAGAAGCATTAAGGTTAAATTGCTCTCTTTACATAGTACATAATTGCTTTTGAAAATTCATGCCACAAATTGCATTATAATTAGAACATGACTTTGATATTGTTTTATCTCAAGTATACAATAGTCTTATGACTCTATTTTATTAATAAATACATTGAATGTCTTATACCACATGGATAAGTAAATCCTATTTCAAATTGTAGAATGTTGGATCCTGGAGGGATTCAGAAAATGCCATCCCCGAAAATATGCCATTTTGGCATGAACATTTTGAACTGGAAGCAAATAAGAATCAAGAGAAGCAGATAAAAGACTTCCCAGAGCTTCCCTGATCTCACTACAAGGAGAACCTCTAAGAAATAAGGACGACCATAAATCTCTCTTGGGGAAGATTTGTGGCCATAAAGAAGATGGAAAGTAGGGGCTGAAATGGCACTTCACAAAAAAAACCTTACTTCATTTGTGTCCCCATATATTTACTTTCCCACAACTGGCTGCACTGGAAAGCCTAACTCCCTTTTCCTTTGCCTGTCACTTCTTTACAAATGTATTTTTCTTTCTTTAAGACGTTAATAAAAATTCAAGTTCTAACTACTCTTTTGAGTTACTGATCACTGACATGTGCTATACACATTAACAAACTCTGTTAGGTTTCCTCTTATTCATCTCTCTTTTTTCAATCTATGTGCAAAGTCCCAATCAGAGAACGTAGGCAGAAGGTAGAAGAAAAGTTTAGATTTTTCCTCACCTGCAACCCCCAAATATCAACAGGACAACTTGTTGATAAGAGAAAACCAACTTTATTGATCACCAGGGTAAAAAGGAGCTATGTTTCTGGAGAGTTTGGGTTGTGTCTCAGAGTGAGATTGCAAGATCAGATTTTATAGACAGTTGGAGGTTTAATTCAAAGCAAGACTTTCAGTCCTGGTAGGCTTTATTAAGCTGGAGTAAGAATCATGACATGTTTAGGTCTGGATTGAGGGAAAAACAAGGTATGGATTTTGAGGGAAATAGGTCACAAACCATCTGTTGGTGGTTTCCATTGAAGACTTGGTAGGTGTTTTACAAAATTCAGTAATCAGCAATCGAACCATCTTTTGGGACCAGAGACCCCTTGAAAAGTGCAGTAATATTATTGGAGACAGTGGAATAGCTAAGGCATGTTATTGTAGTATTATGGGCTGAATTATACCCCACTAAAATTCATTTGTTGAAGTCCTAAACCTTAGTATCTCAGAATGTGACTGTATTTGGAGGTAGGACTTTAAAAATGATAATTAATGTAAAATGAGGTCATGTGGGTGGATCTTTATGAAGTATTTGCTTATCTTAATGTTTATTTTGTCTGCCCTTATATTTGATTTGCATTTTACTAGGTGTAAAATTTATGTTCTATTTCATTTCTCCTTGTAATATTTTCCATTGTTTTCTAGCATTTAATACTAGTTTAATGAAAACCATACACACACACACACACACATACATTCTTTATGTTCTAAAAATCTTTAAAGTATGTACTATGCCTGGTGATTATTAGTTATCTGTTCATAATTATAGATACTGTTCTTCACTGTGGCTGTTCATTAAAATCATTAATCAAGGAGTTTTAATGTATTACATGACATTATGGCAGACCAATTAGATTAGAATTTCTGGGGCAGGGTTCTCTTAAACACATTCTAAGTATTTCCAAACAATTATAAGCTTATTGGGAAAATACATACATACATACTATATATACTTACTATAGTATACTATACTATATAGTATATACTATAATATATACATATGAATATATATTATTTCATTATATATTATGAAACCACATATACATATATAATTTCATAATAGCTATTTCTTCTGAGTGGGAGAGGCAGTGTGGGATTTTGTGTTTGTAAGAATGGTGTTTCTAGTAGCAAGCTTAATATTAGAGCCGTGTTTACAATGATGACTACTGAGATCAACCTAAAATTAGTAAAATGCAGATGATGAATTTATTTTGGCTTGATTAAAACTATGGTAGGATTTCTAGGTATATCATTCCACTTTTTTAAAGATTTGCTCTGGGAGCCATGGCCATACTGCAAATGATTCTACACAACATGTAGGTGAAGTTAAAAGGTAGGAAGAATGATTGGCACAAATTTCAGCCATTGGCATAACCGTCGGTTAATATCCTTCTCTGTTTCTTCATTGTCTCTCCATTCTCTCTCTTCCTAGGCTGTTGTTTCTCCAGGCTGCTGCTGGGGCAAACAATGTTACTGCAGCCTTTTCTTGTTTTCTTATGTGTGCATTGGACCATGACTCCCTCCACTATCTTTGATGTAGCTGTAAGTTTCCATCTGCCTCTCATTTTCCAAACATGTGTCAAAATCTCCGTACCAACAATTATTCCCTTTCCTACTATCTTCGTGCACTATTGTACTCTTCTTTTTTCTTAAAGAATCATCAGAGGGAGAGAAAAGAAATATGCTTGACGCAGAGATACAAATCTTGGTGTCATTCACATTATGCCTTCGTTTTGGTTGTCTGAGAGTACAGGCTACAGATAAAAGCTAGTAGAGAAGGAAATAAAACTGTACTTACACTTAGTTTATCCAGACATCTATATGGATTAATTTATATGCATGTTTTTGAAATACAGGATTAAAATTTCCCCGTTAAGAATGACACAAGGAAGTTTAAACACTTGTAATATATTATCCTCCAATTTACAACTCAATGTTTTCTTTTCCACTTATTCTATGAAAATATACCCTATACCTGGCTTGGATTCACTTTGTCACTATATCCTCGCCGCTCAGGGATTCCTCTTCTTGTGATTTCATCTTCTATCTATTCATGAATAATTTTCAAAAACTGAGGTCTCATATTTAGACAGCTTTGTTGCAGCGCGACCCCTCATCGCCTACACAGCAGGATACCCTGGATTCCTGCCTTGCATGTCAGCTTGTGTATATCAAAGACAGAATTTTACATTCATCTCAAATGCCTCAATATTCTGCATACTCAGAGTCATTACCAAAATGTAGAGAGTTTCCATGTCTGGGCTTTTATTGAGTTAAAACAGCTCTCTTTTCTTAGGTTTTTGTTTTGTTTTCTGTTGTGTTTTTTTTTTTTAATACGTCAGTTTTGTTGGGACTAAACCTAGAGCACAGTATGCTTATGAGACAATAGGACTAGAAGAACTACAATGTTTGGAAAAATATAGGTTAGTTTCGTTTTGAGTACAGAATAATAAAAAGCATCTGTTTACTTGTTTTCAAAATGTTAACTCCTGATATGCTGGAGAAAATTTGAAATGAATTATCTGGGATGGTGAAGACAGATATACTGTCTCATGGATTATAACTTCCTGGCTTCCAGCGGGAGACGCAGAAGCTGTGGTTTTCAAGATCAGTCAGTAGAAAGTATATAAAGATGATACTTGGGTGGAAATTCTATGATTTAAAAATAAATGAGTGAGTGATGTCCATGAAATTGGTGTAATAGATAGCTCCAAGGGATCAACACTCCACAAAAACATTGAAGCTGTCATCAGTTTTGTCAGAATTCTGGAAACTCATGAAAGGTTTACAGCAACCAAGCAAATGCTGAATCAAGGAAAAGACAACTTTAAAATGGTGGTAATGCTTTTTGGCTTTTCACTTGCCCTTTTCATACCTTCTTTCCAGCTCAGAAGCAGACTCGGAGATGGCAGCCTATGTCCCTGAATGGGTCTCTGGGCTCTGGCTCCGGAAGGCACAGAGCAGAGTTTATTCTCAAAGAATTGTTTTGTCTGTTCTAACTTCCCTGGGGGCTTTCTCCGTCTGAAGTGTTGAGGCAAGGAATTTGTCTTTGTTTAGTCTGACTCAGAACTCACTCAAGTCTGAAAATCTGTGGGATCGCCTCAAAAACATTGTAAGGCAAATGAAAAACCCATAGCCACTTGGGGCAAAAGATTACAACTGAAGCAAATGACAGAATGCAAAATGCCAGGGAGGAAAAGCTGCAATAAGAATTTCTTTGGGAAATGAGGGTACTCTAAAAATTGTATGTGCAGATGAATTTAAAAATCATATGCATGCCCAAGTTAAGACACATTCTCAGAAAAGACCTGCAGATACTCTAAGTTTTCTCCTCTGACTGATCTCTAAGCACAGGGCAAGCAGGATGTGAAAGCTAAGGCAGTTTTAATTTGCCTAAGGGGTGCCTCATCAGAGAGCCAAAACTATAAAAATTGGGACAGATTTTCCTGAATTTCCCTCTCCTGCTTCCTATCCCCTACTTGCCTCCCCTTCCCCTCTGCCTCTCAGCATTCAAGAAACTGTCAAAACACTAGCTATACCCAAGCTGGAAGAGAGATGCCTTCAGAAACCAGTCATGACAAAGGATATAGGCTTACATCTCAAAACAATAAAATGACCCAATTAAAAAAATGGAAGAAAGTTGTACACAGATATTTTTCCAAAGACTTTTCCATAGTCTAACAAATGACTAACAAGTACATGATCAAAAACCATACTGCCTACTGAATAATGGGTTTATTGCAAGGCTTTCAATTTATAAGCCAGGAGACTCAAGGATATGGGAGCAATGAGGTCTCGGTTGCTTACAGACTAAAGGACTTTTATGGGATAAATACAAAAGTTATTTGGTTGGTTGTCTACTAGCCTTCTTTCTTATTTGGGTTGGGGTAGTTGAGTCAGAGGAACAAGGAAGTCTAGAGATGGAATGAATAGACTAAGCATTTGGGAATTGACTTGTATCCTCTGCTGATCTCTGAGAAGAGCTGTAAATTCCTATAAAGTTTGGATTAAACTTTCATAATGCACCTGTACTGACTGTTTTTGTTTGGCCCGACATAGATAACTCCATTTCAGTTTTGTTCTACAACATCAAAAGATGCTCAATATCATTAGTCACTAGGAAAATACAAATAAAAACCACAAGATACCATTTTCACCAACTAGCA
Organism: Nasua narica; assembly: GCA_028533885.1. Lineage (NCBI taxonomy): Eukaryota > Metazoa > Chordata > Mammalia > Carnivora > Procyonidae > Nasua > Nasua narica. The sequence goes on from CM052799.1 coordinate 175,296,496, forward strand.
TGGCTCCAACCAAAAGAGAAAGAAAAAGAAGAGGAGGCAAGAAAGAAGAAAAGATCAGAGAAGAGGAGGGAAAGACAGAAAGAAAGAGAAGGAAGGAAAGAAGGGGGAAAAAGCACTGATAAATATGTAGAGAAATAGAAACCCTCATATACTGTAGATAGGGATGTAAAATGATTCAGCTGCTATGGAAAACGGTTTGACAGTTTCTCAAATATATTCAAACATAAAAATGTCATATGATCCCACAATTTTACTCCTAGATATTTACCCAAAGCATTGAAAACAGGTGCCCACATGATCTCAGGGTTCTGGGATCGAGGCCCGCATCAGGCTCTCTGCTGGGCGGGGAGCCTGCTTCCCCCTCTCTCTCTGCCTGCCTCTCTGCCTACTTGTGGTCTCTCCCTGTCAAATAAATGAATAAAATCTTAAAAAATAATAAAATAAAAATGGTAAAACATACATATTACATGCATCTCCTTGTTTAGTAATAAAGGATATTTTGATATTGAAACCACATATTATAATAATATTTATCTAATAGTTTTCTCATTTTAAAAATTTATTCAGACTTACTCAACATGAAACTTAAAAAAAGTGCATGTGAAAAAATTATCTAATTTTTACTCTAAATGGATAATTCATTTAGAAAACATATCATAATTTAATATTAAAATTTTCTGATGATTAAAATGCCTATTTCAGAACTTTTAATATTAAAGTCAGGGAATGTTCACATTCAGTAGGATAATCTGACCAAATCACATATTTTTCAGCATCGACTGTGCAGAGAAGATCCATGTTTTTCTTTAACTCTTTTTTCACCTTTTCTCTTTTTACCAGATATTTTGGGAAAGACCCAGAATCTACTAGGATTATAGTCGTTAAATAGCAAATAACTTCATTCAAATTAATGAGGATTATCAAATGCATGTTCTGAGTAAATATTTGAGACGTATTCAATCAATAGTTAAATATTTTTGCACCATTTGTCTTTTTTCTTCTCTCCCCCACTTTAGAATTCATTTAACCTTCATCCACTGAAAGCCCTGTAAATCGCTCAGTGCTACCCTCATTATTCATAGAACCAGAAGCAAAGAAAACTAAAGAAGCTTTTGTACTTAAGCGATAGGCCAACAATAGTTACAAAGCAATGGATTCAGTAGTAATTAGAGATTTGGAGGCTCTTTGTGAAACTGTTATTCCTAAGAAACCTTTAATCCCTTCAAGTTCTTCTTTCTCCTATATTCTATAGCTCTGACTTCTGTCAGGTAGCATATAGTATCTGTGCCTGCAGGAAGTTTCTAAACTAAGCATATACAACCAAATTTCCTTTCCAAGAATCAACACTGACACGTTGCAAATATGCCTCCTTTAAACTGTGTTATAAAAGTACATAAAGGCATTGGTTTAGTAAATTAATTTTTATTTGAGCCCCTGTTAGTATAAGATTATGCAATTAAATGATATAGTGCATTAAAAGAATATGAGATGGTTTTCTACCTTTCTGTGCGAATGATTTGAAAATGTAACTATCCACAGTTAATTAGTGGCGGTAGTAAAAGTAGTATTTTTAGTAGGGGAATGTTTTGTTAACTAAAACTAAAATATGTTTATGGCTTACTGTGACCTTATTTTATAATGTTAAACTTAAAGGTTACCTTACAGAATGTGATTACCAACTTTCAGAAGTAGTTTATGGGGGTGTTACAACTTCACACTATTGAATAAAATATTTACAGCTCTGTGTGATGATGAACAAAATGCATGGAGATCATACTAATAGATCCAGAGTAAGAGTAATGACACTGTTTTTTCATGTCTAGCATCTAAGATGAAAAGCTTACGGAAGCAAAGGTCTGGATGGTAAAGAGAACACAATAGCAGGAAGATATTTTTTAAATGATTCTAAGAGTGTTCTAATTAAAAACATTCTTAAAACCTTGCTCTCCATTTCTTTCTCTTTTTGAATAATTTTGATGACCAGGAAGTCCTTCTTGTTTTATCTAAAATTTAATCAATTCTGTAGAAAATAAGCCCAGTGGATGTGAAATTTGGCAGGGACTGTTATCTCGAGCTTGCATTAACCTCTGTAGCGTAATGGAGACTGTGAGACTCTTGGGAGTGACAGTAACCACGGTGACAGAAATAACACCTGGTTATTGGCATTTCATCCCTTATAATAGATGCCCAAACAGGTCCCCAGACACCTGCAGAAATTACTAGGGTGTGTTAGACCATGACAGTTGATAAATTATTACCAGACACAATCTGAAGGTGGGTTTCTAAACTTTACCATAATCCCCCAGGGAAAAAAAAAAGTACTGCTTGCCTAGTGGAGGAAAACTTAGCTAAATATTCTAAAGAAAAAAAATAAAATGAATGCATAAGATAAGCATAATTCAAAACAAGACATTCATTGGCCCAAGTTCGATCTGCTCAAGCCCAACAGTCCAGTAAGTCGAATGACAAGTTCTTGAAGCAAGGAATATATGACTTCATTCAAGAAAGCCAGCTAGCAGAGAAAGGGTTGGCCTAATGTCCCAAATAACTGCCTTACCACTTCAGTTCAGGGGGGGATTTTAAAGAGGAAAGGAAGGCGAAACAAGTCTCAAAGATTAAACAGACGATGTTGAAGGCGAATCATGACTCTTCAGAGGAACTTATAGTCCCCAGTTGTGGTTATCTGTTTTGAGCAAGTCCCCAGTTGTAGTCCCTTGACTGTCACAAGCTTATGGGTTGGCATCAGTTTAAGTTTCCTTTAAGTTCCCTATAAACAATATTGATTACAATCTTCGTTACAGTTTATGCTTTAGATTGTGTTTGAGAGTTACGTGATAGAATGTTAACATAGTTTGCTTTGAGCTATAAGCCAGGGTTTCCTATGTATAGATTACCTTACTTTTAAACCATTCAAAGCAGAAGAAAAGGGGGTGTTCTTCAAAATGCCGTTAGTTCTGCTACAGTTAGATGGCAAAATTAGGCGACAAAATAATGTAAAATATAGGAATGATCATAAGTAATACGGTGTAAAGGCAGAACATCTTTCATTTCTTCCCTTCTAGATTCTTTGGCTGGTCTAATAATTCAGCTGACATAAAACAAATTAACAAGAGAAAAGCAAATTTAATTTTGAATATGCAGGAGCCTCAAAAAAATGAGACCCAAAGGTAGTCAGGCAGTTGAGGCTTATATGCCATTTGAGCTAAGCAGTGAGATAGACGCTATCTTCAAAAGGGTAGAGGGCTTCAAAAGGGTAGAGGGTGATTCACAGGAACATAAGTAGAGCAGCTGTTGGTAATTAGAGGTTTACCCTGCCATGCCGGTAAGCCTTTCAGATAAAAAAATTATCTCTGGTAATAGCTCTCTTTCTAGGCCAGCCCCCTATCTACAGTATTTTAGATGGTTAAGAGAGAAGTAAGAGTTTTTCCTGAGACTACTGAGTCTTAATTGCCTTCCCTTCAAAATAATCTACATGTCAAAGCAGTGCATTTTGGGTTGCCCTATTTTGTTCCTCTTCAATCATAGAATGAATGTCAAATAAAATAAAATTAGGTACTTATACTCTTTATGAACAAGGACGTAATATAGCCAGAAATTATGCTATAAAATTTTAAGCAGAAAATAAAAACAATGGTATAATATTAGTACTGGGACCAATTCTACTTTAATTGCATAAAGTGCAAAATGTAAGTTAGACTTCCATATATTCATGCTAAACTAGTTCTGGGATGATCTTCACAATGCCGTTGGGAGTTTCCATAGAGTAGAATTTAGTAACAGTAAAGCTTTCTGATTGTCCACTTAAGTTTTTACTAAAAATCTGTATATATAAGCAATTATTTCCAAATATATGCTAATTAATGATGTATAATTATATACAATATAACATATAGTATGTTATATAATATATACATATCTATGCCTATATCTATAGATTTATAGATATATGCGATTTTTTAAAGGTTTATTTATTTTAGAGAGAGAGAGAATGTGCAAGAGTGGGGGAGGGGCAGCAGGAGAGGGAGAGAGAGAACCTTAGCAGATTCCCCACTGAGCAGGGGGCAGGATGGGTTGGAGGGATCCCCATGAAGGGCCTAATCCCATGACCCCAAGATCATGACTTGAGCTGAGACCAAGAAGCAGAAGCTTAACCGACTGGGTCACCCAGGTGTCCCATGACATATTATTTTTTATATTGGCTGGTATCTATTACAAAAAGGCTATTTTATTTACTAATATTGTTCTCCAGTTTTTTCAGTGTTCACAGAAAAACCAAAAACAAACATGAGCTTTTTCCATGAATAATATTAAATTATTTTGTTACTGGTTTGTGTATCAAATATTATACATTTTTGAGGGGGAGGTCTCAAACCCTCTGTAGCTGTTTTGGTTTGGTTTGGTTGGGTTGGGCTGGGTTTGGTTTGGTTTAGTTTTCCCCTCAAGGATGGTTAAGAATTCCAAACTCAGTGGCATTTATCCAAGAGATAATGCCAAACTAGAAGAAAGCAGACTTTCTTGGGGAGAATTTTAATATGTTTGGGGAGGAAGAATTTTTCTCTGTCCTTCAAGTTCTTTCTAGTTGGAGTAAGAATTAAATTGACATGAGATAGATTAACAGGAGAAAATCAAATTTAATAGCTTACCTATGGGGAATCCATACTCATGGAAATTCCAAAGATAGTCAAGATGTTTATTTGAGATAAGAGGAGAAATAGAAGTCTGAGGATACAAAGGGGAGAAAGACCATTAGCAGAAAGGTGAAAGGAGATGTTCAGAAAACAAAATTTGCTTTATTATGTGGCTAAGTTATGGATAAGTTTCTTAGATAAAGAAGACTCTCTGTTAATAGCTTTCATCCTTGTACAAGCAGGGCATTGAGGGGAGGTAAAGGGCTTTTCCTGAATGTGCTGGGTTTTGATTACTTTTACCTTGAAATAATGCTCATACCAAAGTGGCCCAATTTAGGGTTTTATGTGCTTGGCCCTGACAAATACCTACTGTAGCCTCTTACTCCATTGGATTTTTTCATTTCTTTCTTCATATTCCTTCATCTTATTTACAGAAATCCCTTATTGTATGCAATGTGAATTTAATGCTGAACTCAATGGTTAATGATTTTAGAGCATTTCTACGAATGAGCCAACAAATCGACTCAATCATCCAAATTAGTCCCCATGTGATTCTTATAATTAGCACTTATTCTTAGATTTGAGGACAAACCTTATAAAGAAAAAAGTTATTTGAGTGCATTTATGCGGTACATAATTGTTATAGACAAAAACCTAAGATGATCCAAATGACAATAAAAAAGTTGTGAGGTACTCATGTAGTAGTTTTGGTTAACTTTTTTTTTTAAGTAGATAATGGAGGATAGTCAGAAGAAAGGCAGGCAGGAGCAACAGGCCTTGTCTTAAGAGGAGACTACCCTTAGAAGGAAAAAGACCCCATCCTCTTATTCTACACCGCCCCAAATATAGCCCTCCACCCTTTCCCACATAAACAACTACCTGATAGGTAGATGAGCACATGGACAAAAACCTGATTGGGTGTCAAGTGCATGGAGGGTTAATCAGATTAAAACAACCCACCAACATTCTCATACAAACCCCTAGACTTAGAAACTCCTACAGTAACCCTCTCGGGTCCCCTCCCGCTTCAGGACCTTTGTACTATTGCTCAGTAAACTTTGTTTTGCTGCCCATCACTCTTCATCTGGTCTATCTCTTCATTCTTCAAACTGCATGGTCAAGAACCATGGACACTAAAAGAAAAGAAATCCTGAAACATAGATAGGTTTGTGTTGATTAATTTATATTTCCAGACAAAGGTGATAATGGAAATTTCTACCTGATATATTTGAGTTAGTTTAATCAGCATTTCTTTAATACCTTCTTTATAACTCTCTAGATACCACAGTATAAACACATGGTCATGTTACTGAAACATCTATCACAGCTGCTAACTCAGGAAATGAATGGGTGAGCCCTGGAACGTTGCAGAGGCCAACTGCTCTGTCCTGGGGACTCTCAAGGGGGCTGGACAAATCTAAAGCATAGCTCCTGGCTGTGTTTGCCAATACTGTTGTCAAACAAACTCAGGATAAACACGTTGCAAGAGAAGCCAATAACTCAAGAGACTAAGGTTTGGGAAAGAGACAGGGAGAAATTTATTTTGGGTGTCAGCAGCCAGGGATTTTATTTTTATTTTATTTTTTAAATTTTAGGTACTTAATTTCTATTGTTTTTACCTCACTGAAAATATCCCCACATTACTCTTACTATTCCTAACTTTTCTGCTTATGCTCATAAACTTATGTTTCCATGTTAACTTCAAAAACTATTATCTTCCCGCAGAATAATGAAGGACAAAATGAAATGAGGGTTATGGTGAATTAATAACTTACAGTGAATTTTATAGTGTAGTTTTAAAAACTTCTAAGTTTATATCTAATGTAATAATAGGGCGCCTAGGTGGCTCTGTTGGTTAAACAACTGCCTTTGGCTCAGGTCATGATCCTGGAGTTCTGGAATTAAGTCCTGCATCAGGCTCCCAGCTCCACGAGGAGTCTGTTTTTCCCTCTGATCTTCTCGCCTCTCATGTTCTTTCTCACTTTCTCTCTCTCAAATAAATGAATAAATAATCTTAAAAAAATAAGCTAATAATAAAGAACATAAATTAAAAGTTATACATATTTATTACAATATTAGATAATGCATACATACATATTAAATACATATATATGAAATAATTTCCCACCTCATCTCTCAGCATCTCAATTAGTAAAAATGTAGACTTAAAAAAATATGTTCATTAAAAAAATATGTTCATGAGCAAAAGGAGGTCACTAAGAAATATTGTCTGATTCATCCTGAGATAAAATATTTCCCTTTTATACGCCTTTTGAGATAGGGTTGTGGGTTGAATTTTCAAAAAAAGTGCATGGACGAGAAAATCTCGTCCATGGTGAGAGAGTATCTCGTCCTGGGTGAGAAAGTAACCAAGGAGAAACAAGCAAATAGTCTTTAGAGTTCCAGATACAGTTAATTTAAAAATGTAGGAAAAGGCAGACTCAAAGAGAACTTAAAACCCTTCCCAAACTAGCAGTGTAAATAAAGAGAACCCCTTTGGAGCTTTTGAAGTGATAAAATAGAGTACAAAACAACAGCGACAAAGGGAAGAAATTAAAATGTGCGTATTAATGAATACCTATCCCTATAGAAGGTTTTTCCCTTTGCTCTCATTGACAGAATCTTAAATTCTAACAGAAATTTCATATGTTGGATAACAACATAATTTTTTAAAAAAAAGAAAAGAAAACATATTTGGCTACTCTGAATAAAGAGCAAAATTTTGCAGGTCACTAAAATTAGGTATGGTACTACTAAATGCAGTGAAACTATATATAAACTAAAGTTTTAGAAAAAGTCGTTAAAAAGACATCTCATTTTTTATTTTCTACTCCTCCATTCTGCCACCTGTAATGTATAGGCCGCCATGGTTAATTCTGAGATTTGAGTTTCTGTACAGTGGAGATAAATGAGTGCGAGTGATAAGTTCTTGAAGTAGAAGTGATACACTAGTCCTGGACTACTAATTGGACTTAATAGTTTTGAGTAAGAGAGTTAAAATCAACATCATCAAGCCACTTCTATTTTGGTTTTTACTTTCCTTTTCTTTCACTGCTGCTCTCATGTACTTTTCTCTCTAAAATAAATAAATCTTAAAAAAAAATCCTAGAAAAGAGGCTTCTTAGTCTACTAATGCTTCCTACTGAAGGAGCAGAGCAGGGCTAACTCCGTTTTGCATTGCACCTGCCTTCTTGTGTGTGACCCCACACGACCTGCCTCTGGGAGGAACTGCAGAATGTCAGAATGTGGCTCAGCCTTCCCTTGAGCTAGTTGGCCCAGCCCGCCTGTGAGTTTGAGTTAGTCAATAGGAATGCAGAACCCCTGACCACCAAAGAATGTAAACCCCACCTTTTGCCCGTCAAACTTGTGCGCCAATTCTGGCCAGAGTGATAGGCTAGTTCAAACAGTTCAAACAGTTATAGGGTAAATTGTAATTCAATTGGCCACCTGCGTATGGCCTGACATGACTAAGCAACTTTCTGTGTGTGTTACAATCTCATTGGCCACTGGCCCCTATAAAACCACTGTGCTTTTTGAAACTCTTTCTCTTTCTCTACATCACGCAGCTGTGTTGGTGAGTGTGGGAGACTGAGCTCAAGCTAGCTTGAATAAAGGGCTCTTTTGCTTTTGCATCAGACTTGGCTCCCTGGTGGTCTTTGGGGATCTCAAAATCTGGGCATAACACCTACCACAAAATGTATGGATAGAGTTGTAAATAAAGGGGAAAAGCTAAAAACGTTTCATTAAAAATCAGGGAAAATTCATAAATTCCATTCTTAAGTTTATAAACTGCAGTTCCTTTTTTTACACATGCACAGGATATTTTTGAATATTTATAATATGGTCTCTTGCATCAGTGAAGAATTGGATGAAACCTAAATGTCCATCACTGATATAGACTTCTACCCCCTAAATATAATAGTGCATTCATTCCATGTATTACCATACAACATTCTCACAAACATAACATTGAGAAAAAACATACATTTCATAGGATATATACAGTTTAAACCCATGAGAAACAAAGCTATATATCATTAAAGATGAACACATGTGTAATAAAATTACATAAAAATGCATAGGAATAACTGAAACTAAATTTACTATGGTAGTTACTTCTAGGGAGGGAAAGGTAAGATAAATCAGGGAGGTGTTATCTAAACTCCATTGGCAAAGTTTCATTGTTTAAGCTGCATTGTTGGCTCATAATTAGTCATTATGCTGTTCTTTATATGTTCTAAATAAATATTGCAAAATTTTAGAACTAGGGAATACTATTTTAATAAACTTCATTCTATGATGTCATTTCAAAGTCTAGCAAGATAATGGGATGCTTAATATATATGTATTTAATATAAATGATATTTGTATACCTTATGTATAATATGCATCACATATATATTCATGTATATTTATACACACACACAAACACAAACACACACACACACACACACACACACATATATATATATATATATACACACACATATATATATTCCACAGATGTAATACATTGAAACTGGAAATGTTCCACAACCAAATAGGAGGAATCATTAAGAAATGATTGTGTAGAATAAATACATTTTATGGGAAAATGAATGTATATATTTGTGATTATGGATATAAGACTGGATAGCATATGCTTTAAATATATGAAAAATACTTTTAATATGGAGCTTGCATGTTTAGAATTTGCCTAGTTATTTTCAGATCATTTATAAAACTTTGAATAGCAAAACTGCTGCTATGGAGATTTTGCTTAATACTCATAAAAGTAAAGGCTAAAAAAGAAAAAATTTGCATTCGTAAGAACACTGTGCTTGTGTTTATATTTTGAAGACCTACAGCATGAAACACATGCTGAGGTCCTGCCAAATTTTGAGGCAAACCCTTCCACTCCCACTTAATCTGAAATTATTCTATTACTTTTAGATTAATTTTATGTATTATTCATATTCACCGATCTTCATATTGACAAAAGATCAAGCATTATGTACTGTTATTATAGGCAGTAGCTGGAAAAGAAATAAAGAACATTCCATGAATTATCTGATACTGTTGGGGAAGAGCATATCTGAATCCTGCAACTTGGTTCAGAGCCATTGCAGAAGCCCCACATACAAAAAGGAGTTTTCAATGCAACAATTTTATTTTTTCTTCCTCATGATTTTGGCTGGGGTTCATAGCTTGCTTATAGGGATTCACAGGTTTTTAAGCCTCCAAATCTGCAAAATTACCACATTTCATACATATTGCCCACTATGAAATTCTGTCCCTCCTCAATCTGGCTTGCTCATCTGTGGTCTGACAGATGGATTCTACCCACAGGCAGAGAAAACCTTGTTTTAAAAATAAAAATTAATTAAATTAAATTTGAAACTTCACATCAAGTTGCAGAGAATTTTTATTGAATAAAATTGTATTAGAGCACTGATAGTAATGTTTTAATATCCATTTTCATCTGTCACTGAAAGTACTTTTTAAATCTTTGCTTTCTAGCTTCTGTAGGTGTCTTTTTTCAAATTTGGTAGAGCACTCAGGTTGCGGTAGAGCACTCAGTCTCAGACACAGACTCCTTAAGGTATCCTGGTGAATAAGATACCTGTTCTTGTTTGAAGCAACAATGTGCTTAGCTACACACATAGATGGTGATTGAACTAAACTCATAGTTAGAATCCTGTTCCCTGTTTCTTCTTGTAGCCAACAGTGGCCCTTGCAACACTGCTTTTGCTAGAGGGACATAACGGGAAGTGTGTTGGGTGCTTGTGGGGCTTTAGAAAACTTTTTGAGTTTTTGAGAAAAGAGATAAACCTGTTAAATTTCCTTCTGCTTTTTTTCCCCCTTGCTGCCATTGTAAACAACATGATTACAAGTGGGACCATTTGTATGTATAAAGAGGAAATCTACGATTCTAGAGATGATAGAAGAAAAACAGAAAAATCTCGTGCTTCTAATGACATAAACAAGTATCTGAGGCATCAGTGCTAGAAACAACCTAACTTCAAATTTCTTGTCCTTTAATTGACACAGAACTGCTCATGTAATCCATTTCTTCTTGAGGGGATGCTTGTGGTTGGTTTCTTTTCAAGTGTTGTGTTCATTTTATCTAAGTTGTCAAATTAAAGTTGTAACATCTCTGTTAATATTTTAAAGATTTTACTTATTTATTTGACAGAGAGAGAGATCACAAGTAGGCAGAGAGGCAGGCAGAGAGAGAGAGAGAGAGAAGGGGAAGCAGGCTCCCCGCTGATCAGAGAGCCTGATGCGGGGCTCGATCCCAGGACCTAAGATTGTGACCTGAGCTGAAGGCAGTGGCTTTAACCCACTGAGCCAAGAAGGCACCCATTTATGCCCATGTTCTTGTTTTGATTTTTAATTTGATCTTTATTTTTCTAGTTTTTTAAATTAACATGTAATGTATTATTTGCCCCAGGGGTACATGTCTGTGAATCATCAGGCTTACACATTTCAAAGCATTTACCATAGCTCTAGTTTTTTTTTTTTAAGTAAAAACTTAGATTGCAGATTTGAAACACTTATTTGCTAATCTAAACATTTAATGCTATACATTTTTCTTTAAGTACTGCTTTAGCTGTATCCCATATAACTCATTGTGTCATTTTCATTTTCCTTCAGTTGAAAATATTTAAAAATTTTCTGTGTGGCTTCCTCCTTGACTTATGGGTTAGGTAGAGTATATTTTTAAATTTTCAAATATTTGGAGATTTTTCAAATATCTTTCTATAATTAATTACTTCATGTGTCGTCAGAAAGCGTATTTCAACTCTTTTAAATTTGTCATTTTATTTTTTATGACCCAGAATCTGATTTATTTTGGTGAATATTCCATATCAATTTAAAAGAATGTGCTTTCTGCTATAGTTGAGAGGAATGTTCTGTAAATGTCAATTAGGTCAATTTAGCATTATTTGTCTTTTCTATATCCTTGCTGATTTTCTGTCAGCTTGATATGTCAATTACAGAACAGTGAAATTTAAAAAAAAATTTTTTTTCAGTTCTATCACCTTATGCTTCATATATATAGAACCTCTTTTTAAAAGTATATATATCTTCTTGGTGTACTGATCCCTTTATCATTATATAATATCCCTCTTTATGACTGATAATGTCCTTTTTTCTAAATTAAACTTTGGCATTAATATACATAGTCTAAGTTTTTTCTAGCATTTCTATGATACCATTCTTCACCCTCTAACCCATGTACTTATTTTTAAAGGCAGACTCTTTGGGAAGCAGATAGTTGGGTCTTGCTTTTTCATCATGTCTTTAATATCTACTTTGAGTCAGTATTTTTAGACCATTTTATAATTTATTACAATTACTATTATGACTAGATTTATATCTAAAAACTTAGTAGCTGTTCTCTTTTCAATTTATCTCTTAATTCTCCATTTCCCCCTTTGTTTTCTGCTTGCTTTGGGGTTGTATAGATTTTTCAATTATGCCATCAAATCTCAACTAATGGCTTATTAATTATATCTCTCTTACTATTTTTGGTTGAATTAATACACATTGTTATTTAATCACAGTGTAACTTCCAATAATATTAAGCTTTTCCATAGACAGTATAAAAACCTAAAGTAGTACACTTTTACTTTCTCCTTCCTACTATTTTCTGGTATGCACATGTTACTTTTCAAATAATATAAGCTCACTGTTTTTGCCTTAGGATGCCGATTGTCATTTAAACCAAATAAAAATAAGGACAATGTATTGTTATTCACCAGTATTTTAACTATTTATGGAAACTTCATTTCTTTGTGTTGATTTTTTTTATGTATAATATTCCTTCTGCCTAAAGAAATTCATTTAATATTTCAGTGTTCTTCCACAGATGATGGGTTTTCATAGCTTTTGTTTTTCTTAAGGAGTCATTATTTGGAATTTATTTTTAAGAGATATCCCAACAGCATATAGAATTCTGGATTGGTACTTTTCTTTTTTCTTTTCTTTTACTTCATTAATATTATTCCATTGTCTTCTGACTTGCTTAGTTTCTCATGAGGAGGTATCCTTATAGCTCTGTGTGTGTGTGTGTGTGTGTGTGTAGGTGCACACACACTATATCTTTGTAGTTGTTCTCTAAGGTTCTGGGATCTGTAGTTTCATATATTTTATTATGTTTGGGAAGTTTTTGACCATTGTCTCTTCAACTCTTCTCTCCTGTTCTGCCTCTTATGTATTTCTAGAATTCATTTATTACACTATTTGATATCATTCTACATCTCTTAAATGTTTTTAAATTTTTTGTCTCCACTTTTTTCTTTTTTGTTTCAATTTGAGTAATTTATTTTCACCTGGCTTCAAGTCCACTGATTTCTTCTTTATCAGACCTACTGGTGAAACTTGCTATGGGTTCAATTGTACCCTTCAGACGGATATATTGAACTCCTAATCCCCAATACATTAGGATGTAACATTATTTGTTCATTTTTTAAAAAGAGTTACTTATTTATTTGAGAGAGATAGAGATAGAGAACATGAGTGGGGAGGTGGAGTAGAAGGAGAGGGGGAAGCAGACTCCCTGCTGAACAGGAAGCCTGACTTAGGGCTCAATCCCAGGACACTGAGATCATGATCTAAGCCAAAGGCAGATGCTTAACCAACTGAGCCACTGATGTACCCCAGGATGTGACATTATTTGGAAATGTATCTTTGTAAGGGCCACTGAGTTAAAATGAAGTTATTAATTCATTATGAATGATATCCTTATAAAAATGGGAAATTTGGATGCAGAGACATGCACAGACACATGTGAAGACACAGAGAAAGCCATATGAAGAAGGATGATTGGAGTGATGCATCTATAAGGAATGCCTGAGAGTAGCACAAGTTAAGAGGGATTATGGTCCTGATGACACCTTCTGTCATGCAAAATCTGAGACAAATTTCTGTTGCTCTTCCCATTAGTTTGTGGTACTTTGTGGCAGAAACTCTAGGATCTAGTAGTAAAAAACAAAAAAAAACAAAACAAAATAAAAAAAAAAACCCATTAATCTCTTTGAGATATTTCTTCATTTCTGTTACAGTATTTTTTTAAATTTATACTCATTTTATTCTTTATGTATTTCTCATTGTTATATTGAATTTTCCTGTTTGTGCATATTAATTTTTCCACCACAACTTTTAATATAGGGATCTTAGTTACTTAAGTTTCAAGTTAAATATTTCCAAAATATATATAATCTATCAGTCTGGTTCTTTTGGTTGTTTTGTCTAGACATTAGATTTGCTTTTTTGTGTGTCTCATGATTTAGGCTAAATGCCAGCCTTCATGCTTGGAACAGTATAAATTGAGGTAATCAGTATTTATGACTAGAGGTGGGCATATCTTTTTCTTTTTTTTTTTCTCCATTATGTGGGAGATTGTGCCAGGCTAGTCAGGAGTTGAGCTTGATTTGGATTTTATTACCATTAAGGTTATTTTTAAAGTTACTGTGCCATTGGCTTCAAGTTCCTTTAGTATTGTCCTGAACTTAGTTATAGTGAGGACCGGATTGCTTGGGAAACTTTCTTAATATTTCCACTCTAACCTCAGCTTCCAAATTTCACCAGGCACCTACACCTCGGGAGTATTCTTCCACATTCCTTTCTTTCTTCTGTAGAGGATTTCAGTGGTGTTCTCAGTATGAGGTAAATGGGAATGCTTTATCTTGTCCTGTTCCACCTTTAATCTTGGTTAGCTCCTACAGTTTCTGGATGTGGGGGGTGAGTTGGTCTTTTTGTTCATTCATCCACTTCCAATTTCCATGGCAACCAACCCACCTTGAAATTTTGTCAGATATTATACAAGTGATTTTTTCCTCTTCCCAAGATATAGAAGATCTCTAATAATCTTGGTTTAGAAGGGTTAACTGCCTTCCCCTGAGGTTAATGATTATTTCATTATTTTATTTGTTCTTCCTGCCACTGTCCCCTAGTGGTGTCTTCTTATTGTTTTGTAGGGGAGGGTACTCTAGGCAGATTTTATTCTTCTTTTAGTGAATGCTTCCTTCTTCCACATCTACACCACACAGGGGCTCTTTCTCTGATTTCCTATCCTCCCAATATTTCTCATGAACAAAAAGGGAAGGCTTGTGGAGTAAAACATGATAAAAGTTTCTGTGAACTCCCTTTGTGTCTGCAGTTCCATGGATTTCTACACTCAGAGGGCCCCACTTTCACCCTGGAGTTTTGGTAGGGGGGTTTGTGTGTTTCCTTTTGTTTTAATTTTGCTGAATTTGTATCTGTTTGTGATATGCTTGGTCTCTCTTCGACAAATATTTCATATTTATTACCTTGGGAGAAGTCTGTCTTTAGATTTCAGGCTGTTTGCTTAACCTGTGACCTTAGCACTCTGAAGAGTACATGAAAACTTATTAGTTTCTAGTTTATTTAGGGTTTTTTTTTTGTTGGTAAAGAAATCATGGTCTTTTCATATCTCTCCCTTTTAGATGGAAGTGGAACTTTCTCTCTGATCTCCATTATATCTATCTATCAATACATGTCTACATGTACACACACACATATATGGATAATTTAATAGAAAGGGAGAGAGTGTGTGTAGATGAGCATCACTTGTCTTATTAGAACTGTTTACAGATCAGGAAACAGACACAAAGAAAGGAAGCGACTTGCTAAAGCTTATATAACTAGTAACTGAGTCAGGAGTTGAACCTATTTTTTCTGACTTCAAAGCATATTTTTTCTACTTTGTTGCACTTTCCTCATGAATTGTCTTCCTTGTGGACTCCTATTTGTCTTTCAAAACCCAGTGTTACAGTGTTATTTCCTAAATGAATCCTTCCCTCATTCTCTCTCCATCTCAGGTCAGAAAATTCTTCTAGAATTCTTTTTTTTTTTTTTTTAAAGATTTTATTTATTTATTTTTAACAGAGAGAGAACACAAGCAGGCAGAGAGGCAGGCAGAGCCAGAGAGAGGAGCAGGCTCCCTGCCGAGCAAGGAGCCCAATGTGGGATTCGATCCCAGGATGCTGGGATCATGACCTGAGCCGAAGGCAGCTGCTCAACCAACTGAGCCACCCAGGCATTTTCTAGAATTCTAAATGAAGTTCTGTTTTAGTAAGTTTAGAGAGTCTGAGAATGCCTGAGTTTTTCTCTGTTAACTATCCTTTCTTAAGTTACACACCCAAGAAATAACAGAAAAATTGCCTCTTATTTTTATTTGGGTCAGTGTCTGATGCCCCAAGACAGAGCTCCTGCCTACAAACCTAAATCCAAAAATTTGTATCTACAGGCATACCTCAGAGATATTGCAGGTTCAGTCTAAACCTCTGCAATACAACAAATATCACAATAAAGAAAGTCAAATAAGTTCTTTGGTTTTCCAGTGCACATGAAAGTCATGTTTATACTACACTGTTTCAAACATTGATAGTACATTAAATATTTATACAGATAAATTATACTCTGAGTTTCTTTTCAGTTATAAACCTTAAATAATAATACTCAAATTTATTTAGTTTGAATATTCTATTTAGTAGCACAGAGAGTGAGAATGTATATATTTTTGAGTTCCTGCCAATCTTAGTCTAGCAAAGTATCATAGACTGAGTAGTTTAAACAACAGAAATTTATGTATTCATAGTTCCAGAAGCTAGAAGTCAAAGATAAGGGAGCCATCATAGTCAGTTTTTGATAAGGGCTCCCCCTGGTTTGGATGTTTTCACCTTCTTACGATGTCCTCACATGGTAGAGAGAAAGGACCAACTTCACTGGTGTCACTTCTTCATAAAGTCACCAATCTTATCATGAAGACCCTACCCTCATGACCTCATCTAACCCTAATTTATATGCCACGGGCACAATCTCCAACCACTATCACATGAGGGATTAAGACTTCAACATATGACTTTTGGGGACCACACAATCATTCAGTCCATAACACTGCCCAATAATTTAAACAAAACTAGTTAGGATTAACAGAAAGAAGAGTGTCACCATTGAAGTGATATCTAATTTAATTTTAGTATTACTATTTAGTATTAATACATACAAAACATATACATGTGTATATTTTTCAACATAAAGTTCTATTAGAACCTGAAATCAGTAAAAGTTAGTAATCCAATTTTTTTTCAAAATTATTTTTTAAAACTGTTTTGGTCTTTTGCATTTTTATATATACTGTAGAATGAGTTTGTCAAATTCTACAAAATTATCTGCTGGGATATTCATAGGAATTGCCTTGTATCTATAGACCCCATTGGGGAGATATTTGAGTTTAGCTATATTGAAATGTTTTTCTGTTAATCACTTCTTTAATTTCTTTCAATAATGTTTATAGTCTTTAGTGTATAGGTCTAATACATATGATGCCTTTGATATGAGTGTTTAGCCCAGCTTTGTATAACAAGAGTTTAATATAAGCTCCATGTGTAATTTTAAAATTTTCTAGGGCCACATTTTTAAAAAGTAAATGTAGGTGTAATTAATTTGATAATATATTTGATTTCACCTAATACATCCATAAACTATCATTTTAGCAAGTAATCAATATTAAATGCATTACCAACAAGGTAATTCTCATTCTGTTTTTAGTAGTAAATCTTCAGAATTCAAGGTAGATTGTATTCTTAACAACATATCTCAGTTTGGACTAAGCAATATTCAAGGGCTCAGTGGCTACCTATGGCTACTGGCCACACACAAAGCAATGCAGATTTAGATGATTTATTTTTAATGTGATTTATTCAGGGATAAATCTACTAACTTTGTCTGATTTATAGTTGCCCATCTCTTTGTTCTGCCATCTTTCCTCTAGTCCTGCTGTTTTTTAGATTAATTTTAACACTGTTTATGATTCCAACTTACCTCTGTTTGGGGTAAGTTGGCAACACCACTGAAGTGTCTTAAGGGGCTGCTCTAATGTTTACAATATGCATCTTTAAGTTCTCCTACTCTACTTTCTAATATTATTATACCATTTCACATATATTTTAAATTTTACAACATTCCTCTACATGTCTTATCCTTGTTCCACTTTTTAAAAAATTTTTAAAAATATTTTATTTACTTATTTGAGAGAGAGAGACAGACAAACAGAGATAACAAGAGAGAACATGAGTGAGAAGAGAGGGAAAAGCAGACTTCTCCTGAGCAGGGAGACCAACATGGCACTTGAACCCACGACTCTGAGATCATGACCTGAGTGGAAGGCAGAGGCTTAATGGACTGAGCCACCCAGGTTTCCCATCCTTGTTCCACTTTTAACCTATGATCTAATTCTACATATTTTTAGTCTCCATAATTTATTGTTAATTTTCCTTTAAACAGTAGATTACCTTTTACAGGATCCCTGCCTTCGCAACTCAGCAAAATTCTGGTATCTATCTTTCCCTTCCATTAGCTGAGGCCTGTAAACTTTTTCAGGGACTACTATACTCTATACTGCTTATTGTCCAACATTGGAAAAATCTTAGTTTTACATATTTTGTCTGGTTTTCTAGTTGTTCAAGTCAGAAGAGTAAATCAGTCCAGATATTATTTCTTTAAGTTCAGTCTATTCTAACCATGTATAATTGTTCTTTAATTCCTAGGGGGAAAGGGATCCCAATAACAATTTTTAAAACTTTTAATTACCTTGGCCATACAGTGCTTTAAGAAATAGATATTTTTAGCTATGTGTATACCCAATAGTATAAGTTAGTGTAACAGTGAAATTAAATACACCTCAGCCAAGTTTCTAATCATACTATTACATTTACAATCTATGGATGAAACTCAACAGTTGTACTGCCATGAATATAGTCATAAATCTAGTGTCATTCTAGTTAATTTGAGTTTTTTAATTATTGTGTTTGTTCTATTTAAATCTTTTTAAAACAGTAAAGAAATGAGAATTCAGTATTCTTCTTTAAATATGACATAGATTTCTCTTTTATATACAATCCACAAAATAGTCTCATTGCTTTTTTATTAAATTTCAGCCATTTCAGATTTAATAGTAATTCTTAGGATAAATTTACCCTTGATTGCATTTACTTTCCTTCTGCATTTCCTTGCCAAGGATTAGGTAAAGTTGGCATTTTTAAGCTACACAAGATAAAATACCTTATATTCTGATGTCCATTTAAAAGGAACAAGTGAAAAATTTATAACTCGTCTGGTAAAATTTTACGTTCTTTTATCCTTCGGCAGTTAATGGAAGAGGATCATGGAAAACACTTTTACAACATGCAGTTTAATGAGTAGAAAATATTCTCTTATCATTTTCATCCCCTCAAACTTTTCATCATCACCCCATGGTGCAGACAGCAGTCATTTATACAGAAGTCAAATTCTCCTATGGCATAATTAGTTAAAAAGTCACTGAGATTTTTGTAGCAATCTTAATAAATATTACTATCCTCATTTTTAATTACATAAAATATACTAAAATATATGCCTTTTTCAAGTCATTAAAATCATAATATAATGCTATATGAAATAAGGATTAAATGAATAATGAGCCGTAATTCAGTGAATGTAAGTTGTCAGAAGGATGTCAGCATGACCCTAGTGTTATCTGCTAAGGCCAGCAATTCTTTTTACTTCCTACGTATCAATATAGTGAATGTGATGTCTTCAGACTACTCCTGAGTGAATGATAATATTTGTCTTAGAAACTGAAGTTCCTCAGAGTCCACAGTCTGAGAAACAAACTGAGGGTTTTAAAGGGGCGTTGGGTGAGCCTGGTGGTAGGTATTAAGGAGGGCACGTACTGCATGAAACACTGGGTGGTATATAAACAATAAATCTTGGAACACTGATATATTTTATGGTGATTAACATAACACAATTAAAAAAAAGAAAAGTAAAGTGATGTTCCTCAGGAATTTGTTTTACTTTATACAATTTTATTTACTAGGTTATCCTATCAAATGATGCATTAAGTGTGGTCATATTAGCCAGTATTTGATAATTAAAATATTGGTGATAAATAATGTTTCTTTTGTCCTTATGGATGTGGAAATACAACTTTTCTGTATCTTCATATCATCTGTTATATAATAAGCCCTATTTGTAGTAGCCCTACATGCTTTTAAGTATGCATGTTGTACTGACTCAAATATTGTGAAAGCACTTTTTTAAAGTTTTTTTTTTCTTAGTTATTTGACAGAGAGAAACAGATCACAAGTAGGCAGAGAGGCACGCAGAGAGAGAGGGGGAAGCAGGCTACCCGCTGAGCAGAGAGCCCGATACGGGGCTCTATCCCAGGATGCCGAGATCACGACCTGAGCCGAAGGCAGAGGCTTTAACCCACTGAGCCACCCAGGCACCCCTGTGAAAGCATTTTTTTTCCTGTGAAAGCATTTTTAATATTTTAAATAATAATATAGTTTTAAAGACAATGTTAGTACTAAATTTATTATTTAATATTGAGAGAGAAGGTATATAGAACTGATCATCATTTTTTAGTGATGAAATTGTTAGGAAGAAAATGTAAATAAAGAGAGAAAGAATAAGTAACAACAACAAAAGTATAATGGCAGACTTCCTAACATGATGTCAGCAAACCATGAAACTCACAATTTCTTTACCAAAATCATGTTTTAACTCCTATGCCAATGATTCCTCCAAACTCAGAAGCTGGCTCATTTTAGGCATCATATCAACCTAAATATAAAATGATTTGACTCTCCAATAAGAAATCTAGTCCCACCAAGAATTTTTACTAAAAATGTTTGGGGGCAAAGAGATTATTTACAACCATAGAACCCTGATAAATCCATATAAGCCTTTTTTGTTTTATGAGCTGTCTTGGCCAAATCACACCTGAGAGCTCTTCCCCAAGAAGGTTGAATTGTGTCTCCCACCAATTCATATGTTGAAGCCTTAACTTCCAGTACATCAAATGTGCCTTGACTTGGAGATCTGGTCTCTAAAGAGGTAATGAGGTTCAATGAGATCATCAGGATGGGTCCTATTCCATTATAACTGGTGTCAGCAAGACACGAACCTACACGGAGGGAAGACCAACTGAAGACACAGAGAGAATATGGTCACCAACAAGCCAAGGACCGAGGCCTCAGGAACAAACAGTTCCGCAGATACCTTGGTCATGGACTTCTGGCTTCCAGAATCATGAGGAAATAATGCCTGTTGTTTAAGTCACCTAGTCTTTGAAACTTGGTTGTGGGGCCCTAGCAAAATAATCACCCTCTTTAGCCCTTCCTTTACCTATTGCTTCTTCTCCTCTCTCCTAGATATTATGAGCACGTGGCACAAAGTTACAGAAAATGGTCTTTCCTGGAGATCTATAAAATGTTAACAGTTTAAAATTTCTCTATTACTTCTTGGAAATAGAGCTGACAGAGCAGTGGAAATGAGAGTGAAATCTGTTTAATTGGTCTCTTCGGCTCTGCAAGTCTATATGTCACTAACTTCTAAAATGTGAAGTTTATTGCTATTATGTTTTTACTTTCATGTGGAAATGCAAAAGGAATTTTAATACAACTTATTTTCTTGTGCTTTTAAGGAAAAATGTGTTTTGAAATTTCTCAGCTATAATTTTAAAACAAAATAATTCTTCTGAGAGCCATCAATCAAATATATCATCTAATAAAATTTGCATACCTTAAAACAATAATGCCTCTTCCTAAACATATACATCCTTGAATATATATCCTTACAAACTTTTGAGATTTCGGACTGTTTTTCAATAAACATGCAAGAATGCTATTGTTTTTTTAAAGACTGGTAAATCACATCCTGTTATATTCTAGTTCTCTTTTGTTTATAAATAAATCTGTACATAAAATAATGCACAGATTTTAATAAATATAATGACAATGAGTTATTGATATTAGAACAAAAATAGAAGTTTAGTTTTGTTAGTAATGCCTATTCACAGAGATTCCTGACCATATTTATTTTAGTGCTGTCAGTTAGGTTCTGTTGCATGCTTTATTTTGGAGCTTTCTTTTTTTTTAAATTTCATTTATTTGAGAGAGAGAGAGAGATAGAGAGAGAGAAAGCATGGAAAGCATGAGCAGGGGCAAGGAAGAAGGAGAAGTAAGCTCCCCACTGAGCAGGGAGCTGGACGAGGGGCTCCAATCTTAGGACTGAGAGATCACAACCTGAACAGAGGCATATGCTTAACCAACTGAGCCAATGAAGTGCCCCCTATTTTTGGAACTTTCAATCAATCAATCAATCAATCAATCTTTAGGCTTTTAGTTTCAGGACTGTTTGATTTAACATCCATACTAACTTGAGTGCTCGTGCATGCACACACACACACACACACACACACACACGTATACAGGAGCAGGCACACACAGGATTTCAAGACTTTTTGTAGTTCAAAGCATTTAAGACATGAATTTAAAACACGCACATTGCCTAGATATACAAATATCATAATTTCAAGACTTCTCCAACATTTAACCTCTATGAGGTTTTGAAGCAATATTCAAGTTTTGTTTTAAGACAGAAAAACCGAGACAGTGTGGGGTATACTACCTGAGAAGGTTGGTCATGGGGAGATTACAGGTTGTACCCGTGAAATAAAGTTAATAATCAGAGACATAACCACTTATTGGACATAACCACTTATACGTTTTTGGAATTAGGAATAGACATGGAATATGTGTTCTAATTATGATCTATGAAGAAGAATATTATATTCTATAACCCCTCCAATGAGATTTTTCCTTGAACTTCTCTTTGAAAGAAATAGAAAAGAGAACATGATTTTTTATTTCCCAAAGGAAGGGTACATAGTTCCTCTTTTACATCCATTTTCCACTTTTGTAAAGGCTAAATTTCCTTATTAAATCAAGAGTCCAGCTCCCAATTCCTGGCATAATATTACTTATTCATCCCAACTTTACTGAAGATGAATTCCTCCTACACCACTGCTGGGTGCTATAATCTCTGAACCAGTGGATAACATTATTTTCTAGGAAATACAGAGGAAAATTAAACGTATCTATGCATGTGTATATATTATGTTATATATATAGATATATAATATTTGCTTCCCTATGTCTTTTCTTTCCTTTGCTACTCATAATAGGGGGCTGAATATGTGGGGGGTGTCTTCTCTATAATGGCTTCATATAATTGTACTTCTATGGGAAATGCTCTGAAAGCTATTCACCTACCTTAATGAGCACTATTTACAGGGAAAATGCCATATTAGACTAGGGTATGGCAGCCACTTGAGGTGATTAGAAAGGTAACGTAAGCCCCATTTTTGTTGCCATACAGCATATCAAATTCTCAGATACAATATCCTGTTGGAATGATACTGAGTGGCTCTTTAATACCCTATCCTATGTGATATTAAATGCTGGACTCATTGATGATATTGCGCACAGTGGAATGTGGGGGGAGTGGGGCCAAAATATCAGATAAATCTTGTTCACCCAAATTTGTATGAACAAATGGCAGATCTAACAAGGAAAACAGGCTGGAAAGTTTACTTAAGTTTTTCTTGCCTTCACTAAAGAAGCTACTGAATATCTCAAAAGTATCATATTAAAATAATTTATCTTCTTTTGGAGGGAGGATTTAAAAAATCCATTTATATACTCCTGCCGAATTGACAGTTGTGAAATAAAATGACGGCATAAGTTCACATTATGT
This sequence comes from Nasua narica, assembly GCA_028533885.1. NCBI lineage: Eukaryota > Metazoa > Chordata > Mammalia > Carnivora > Procyonidae > Nasua > Nasua narica. The sequence continues at coordinate 175,319,718 of CM052799.1, forward strand.
TTGTTCATCACCTAAGTATAGGAGGTTCTATTTAGTTGTTCAATATTTTTCAAAACAGAGTATGTTTTCTACTAATTGTAACTGAAGCTTTTGTTACAATCTAAATTGTAATTAGAAACTGCCTTCTGGTTAAGGGCAAATTCCAGCTAAGATCTTTCCACTAGGCTTGATGTAAGTAATAACAGAGGAAATGAACAGTATCGTAAAACTAGTTAATGAATTTCCCATAGGATAATCTATAGAACTCACATTTTTATTCCGATATCTACAAAATACTAGGGCTCAGAGGACCAAGTCCAAATCAGCAAATAATTCTCAACAATATCTCTCAGATCCTTAATGTTGCTGACAGATAAAAGCTGAAATAGCAAGAGATAGCAGAAAAAAAAAATCCAAACACACACACACACACACACATACACACACACACACACAAACATACACAATGCCCTAAACAACAACAACAACAAAAAGATCTCTATCACATAACCCAAGATGGTTGCAAATGTGAAGCATGATTCTTCTCTGACTACAACACACCAATGCATGGGGGAAACTAGGGAGGGCATCAAGGACACTTGGCAAGCTAAAGATAAGGAAATTCAATTTTCCAGTTAAGTAGACGAGAAGAAATGAGAGGTATACTGCTCTTTGGATTAGAGTGATATACACATTTTTCCTATTCTTCACAGGATGATATGGGGTCTGTCTGCACACTCCAGGGTGAGCCCTCTCCTGGGACTGTCATTAGCTAGTTGTGTTTCTGTGAACACATCATTTCTGTAGACCTTGATTTTATCTTCCATAAAATGAGTAAGAGATTGGAAGCAGGCTGGCTTCTCATTACCTTCCACCACAAATACCCAGGCATACATGACGACCTGAAATGTTATATATAACACTGTTCGAAACGAAAGAGAAGAAAGGAAATGTATGGGCCCTACTGCTAATGATATATATGTGTTTCATTCTTCCTTTTTCTTGCTGAACAGGGAGCTGTTTTTCTTTTTGTTACAGGAGGCAAGACACTTCATTTATTCGCTTATCCATATGTATTTCTTTATTGCATGCTTGCTTCCTGCTAGATACTGTCATAGGCATCAGGACACAAAGGCTCTGCCCAAGGAACTCAGGTGGAACTTCTGATTCTCTTTCAGCTTGGGTTACTAGATGGAGTTCAGCTTAGTAAGACAAAAGTGGAGTTCTAAGACGTTTACTTTGTCTTCATTAAGACAGGAAATACTCAGCTAGAATTTGCCCTTTGCCATTCTCTCTAGCCTTTCCTCTTACCCTATTCCGACCCAAGATGCTTATGAAATGTACAGAGTTGTAAAAGAGATAATGATAGCTTGGGGAGGATTGGTTCATCTTAAAAATTATATAAAGATAATTATAGGATGTATAAAGAAATTTAAAAAATAATGATCAGAATATGTGTGTGTGTTAGTCAGCTAGGGCTGCCAACACAGAATAGCAGAGACTGGCTTAACCAGCAGAAATTTATTTTCCCCCTGTTCTGGAGGCTGGAAATCTAAGACCAAGGTGTCAGCAGGTAAAACCTCTCTCCTTTACTTGCAAATGGCTGCCTTCCATGTCCTCACATAGCCTTTCCTCTGAGAGCATGCACTTCTGGTATCTATTCTTCTTATGATGATGGCTCCAGTTCTACCAGATTAAGACCCCATCTCATGACTTCCTTTAATCTTAATTATCTCCTTAAAAGCCCCATCTCCACATGTAGTCACATTGGAGGTTAAGGCTTCAATTTATGGACTGAATTGTATCCTCCTAAAATTCATAAGAACATAGATCAACATTGACAGCTATTTTTCTCTCTCATTCTTGCCAGCATATGTTTTCAAAGAGCACTTAAACAGGGCAACATCATTTTCTGTACTAGCCCCATTTTAATCACTGACTCTATTGGTTGACATTGTAATCCTTTTCTCTTCATTTTCTCTGACTATACCTAGTCCACTACCTTCAGAGTTTTTTTATTTCTGCTCCTACATCACTACTAACCCTTTACATTGTATCCTCTGCTCTCAGAGCCGGGGTGCTAAACACTCCAGAAAATTACCATGTACTCTATAAAATTTTGTGGTTTCTTTTATTGAGTTCATGCATGCGCAGTTCTGTGCCCATTAAAGCCTTACTCATCCTGCAAGACTAATACAAGCAAATCCACTACTGTGACACATTTCCTAACTCTAATCCGCAATTAGAATTATATACACTAACCTTTCTATTACCACTGTCTTGTGCAATAGAGTAACTGTGATTTCAGATTGTTTGTTTAAAAGTCTATGTCCTCTATTAGGAACTACTTTGAAAATATGATCTGGATCCAGCAGTTTTCTGTACATGTTGAACTCTAAAAAGTCATATATATTATTACTTGCTTTGCCATTTCTCTATTGCATGCAACACTCTTCTTCTGTGATATTGGAACAAGTCAACTCATTGAGTCTGTTTCCTTATCTTTAAAATGGAATTATGATATATACCTTGTAGGGCTGAATGACAAATGTGTAAGAAATTCTAACATGAGTTTGGCACATACTAGATCCACTAAAGTAGGCACTGGAGGAACTGACAGGTTCAGAATGAGATTGAGATCTAACTGTACACTTCTCCAAATTGTGAGCTAAGGGGTTTAGTCTTACATGACTAACAACGACAAATTTTGAGTAGGGATATAATACAAGCAAAGTACTTGGAACATGGAGGAAGAAACTAAGGCATAGAGACATTATATGAACTGAAATTTCTAAAACAAGCCCTTATCATGTAAACATGTAAACTGGTTCTTTATACAAGTGTTTCAGTCTCTAAAGACTCATACAAAGCTCTAGTGCAAATGCCTTAATATCCCTCTCTCCATCTATAAAACATAAAAGGTGAATTAGATGATTGCTTTGAGATAGTATAACTAAATATCAAGCAATACATTTCGGATAGCTTTTGGAAATGTTAATGTATTTGTAGCAATGTTAGAAACACTATTTCTCTTTATTTAGTACTCTACATTTAATATAACATTAAAACAGAAATGTCTCATATTAAAAAGCTTGAAAACAACTATAATTCCATAGTAAGAATCATTTTTAAAAATATTGAATGCATGAAGTTTCCTACGTAGGAATTATGTAGTGATATTTATAAAGACAAAAGATATCCTGCAATTTTTTTCTTATGTGTCACAGGTTAACAAATTAGGGATGCTTAAAGTAAGGACTGCTATAAGTCTTGGCCAAGAGAAATGAGGTGAAGAAAAAATTAGCCTTCCAAAGGTATCTAACTTGTTTTATACCAGACTTATTGGCAAATAATTCGCATAGAGTACAATGAACTTGTTTTAAGGGGATATTTTGGTGAATTCCAATACATGTACATAGTCTTGTAACCATCACCACAGTTGAAACAATGGATCATCAGCCTCAGACATTCTAATAGAACAAAACATTCTCCCAAACCCTTTATAATCAATGCAGACACTTCCCTTTATGTCTAGCCCATGGCAACCACTTTGTAATTCTTATCTTTATGGTTTTGAGTTCTGCAACATGTCATATAAATGGAACCATACAGATGCAGGGCTTTGTTTTGGTTTGGTTTGTGTGTTTGTTCTGTAGCTAGCTTCTTTAACTTAGTATAAAGATATTGCATTAATCTGTATTGATGTCTATATAAGTAATTTGCTGCTTTTTATTGTTTAGTCATATTCTGTTAGATAGTATTGTGATTTGTTTATCTGTTTTCCAGTTAAAGGTCATTTCATTACTGCCAGTTTGGGGTTATCATGAATAATGCTGCTATGAACATTTCATATAAAAATATCTGTGTGGATATAGATTGTCATTTCTCGTGGCTTGATAGCTGGGAGTGCTAGTGCTTGGTAAAATGCTGTTTGCTTACATAGGACACAACTATGATGCTTTTCAAGGCCATTGTACTGTTTTCCCATCAGCATGTGTCAGAATACCAGTTACATTGTAACCATGCTGCTTTTGTTACGTTCAATGTTCTGAAATCTATCACTCTCCCTCCTTTAATTTCTGTAAGATTTAGATTTGCATATTCAAAGATCTATTATTAAGCATATACACAATTAGAGAATGTATCTTCAAGATGAAATAAGCATTTTATAATTATGAAATATTCCGCTTTAAAATGTGAAGGGCATGGGATGCCTGTGTGGCTCAGTTGGTTGAGCAGCTGCCTTTGGCTCAGGTCATGATCCCAGCATCTTGGGATCGAGTCCCGCATCAGGATCCTTGCTCTGCGGGGAGCCTGCTCCTCTCTCTGCCTCTGCCTGCCTCTCTGCTTGCTTGTGTTCTCTCTCTGTTAAATGAATAAATAAAATCTTTAAAAAAAATTTTTTAAAAGTGAAGGGCATTTGCAGATGTAGTGAAAGTCCAAAATCCATTGATTTTTGAGTTAATTAAAAGGGCCATTATCCTCTGTGGACCTGAATTTATCAGGAACTGAGGAATTCTGGAGGAACTGAGCCCTTCCTGAGGTCAGAGACCCTTTCTATGTTGCTGGCTTTGAAGAAGTAAACCATGAAGTACACAGCCATGATGGGGAAGCCTATATTGCAAGGAATTATGGGTGGGAGGAAATGAAGCCTCCCTCCCACAGCCACAAGGAAATGAATACTGCCAACAGCCTGAGGGAACATGAATGTGACTCTTGGCTAGTCTAGCCTCTGAGGAGCCTGCTGTTCCAGCCAACCACTATACTGCAGACTGGGGAGACTGGAGCAAAGAACCTAACTAAACTATACCTGGAATGTTGTTCCGCAGAAACTGTGAGACAATAAATATGTGTGTGTGTGTGTGTGTGTGTGTGTGTGTGTGTGTGCATGTTTGAGCCATTAAGTGTGTAGTAGTTTATAATACAGCAATAATCACCAACTTTAGAACCCTTAAGGAGCCAGACTTCATGTGGACATCTCAGTTCAGCTGTGCCACCAAAGTGATTCTAAGAACTCTGTATCTCTGTTACAGCATAAGTCCTTGCAATTTATCCATAGGGGACCCCATTTATCCTATTTGTATACTGCTAACCCTTGCCTTCTCTGATTCTCTCTCTTCCTCTGTGTCTCTGTCTCTCCCTGTCTCCCCTCCTTTGTATTTTGTATTTGCTGCAAGTTTTTCTTGTTATACAGCAAAGTCTTAAAATATATGCCTTATCTAGATCTAGTTACTGTACAAATGGAGGAAGAACTATTATTAACAAATATAATTATAAAAATATATTGGTATATAAACAAAGAATTGTGTGGTAATGAATTTTTAACTAGATACATTTTTCACCTTTAAAATAAAGGAATCCAAATAATACAAAATCCGTTTTTCAAATATGAATAAAATAGAAATAAGACTTTTGGATAACACATCTATGTGAAACTTTTAACTACTTTAATTAGGAAACTATAAATTTAACAAGGCAAAAGAAAAGGCAACTTTAAAATTACTCATAGCTGTGATTACCCTAAATGCTCTTGCTTTAATCTATATTTGCCTGTCCAACCTCTGGAAACACCTACATACCTAGTCTAGCATGAGGTCTCAGGTTTATATATTTCTGCATTGTTAACAAATACATATCTTGAACCAAGACATCTTATTATCATTTTACTCTTTATATGTTGACATAAAGCATTTGATTCCCTGAATTGGCTATGTAAATTCAAACTTCAAATAAAGTCTCCCTAAATCTCAAGCCTCTAAGCAGAGTTTGCTCAGTGGTATTATTTCACCAGAATTTCACTATTAATATTCCATAGCAAATAAACCTCATCAGAATTGATCTTTTGGATGTGCAGTTACAGAACAGAATATAACGTTACATAGAAATGTAGTTTCCATAAACCTGCAATGCATTAGAAGTATATGGAATTTCAGGACTTAAAATGCTCATAAAGATTGAACCTGATCTTAAGCCCTTCTCTTTTCTCAGATGAAAATCACACATCTGTTTCTCTCTCTCTCTCTCTAACAGATAAAAACAATATCTATGTGAAAGAGAGTCAGCACTATGAACCAAAGGCCAATGCTTAGAGAGTGCTCTGTTTTTTGTCTCCTCACTACTTTATCAAGAAGAGATTATGGTAAGGCCAAGAAAGAGCATAGTTTTGGATTTCGCATTTTTTTAAAGCAAAGACCTATACAATCAAAACAAATGTGTTGAGTTAGTTAAACCGAAGAGTCAATCACCTAGATTAAATGACATATGACATGACACATCGGAGTCATTTTGCATCAGAATGCAAAGGTTTCTTCAGCTGCTGAAGTGAATCTTAAGCCATTGAAGGTGTGCACATTTAACAAATTATTCTGCTTGAGCAATACTGTCAAAAAGGACAGTCATGTCAAGCTGAACTATATAGGCTCCCTGATTAATAGAAGTCCCCATATGATGGAGTAAGTTACAACCTTAATGTACAAATAATGAACCTCGATTAAAAGGAAGGGTATCATAAATCAAAATACTGTAGAAAAACCATAAACCTGTGGCAACATAATGGCCACCAGAGCCCAAGCTATATTAATCTTGTATGGTGCAATATCATTTCTCTGGGAGAGACAACTAAATATATCCCATATGAAAGTGAATTATGAGTATGATAAAGGTTCTGGACTTCATTTAAGTTAATGGCTAGGTTCATATTGAGATACCCCTTGGTTAACTCCTCCACTGTGCCTTGAACTCTGCTTCAGCTAAAACAAACATCAACTTGCTCAATCTTCATTCTAACCCTTTTATTTGTCTGAAATGTCCTCAGAAAGAAAAATGGAAAGCAAAAAATAGGACAGAAGTAAACAGTAATTCTCTCCTTCAAAATAATTTCAGTTTTTTTTCCCTTCATCTAGTATACCCTCTAATTTTATTTAAACCTTCATATACACATTCGATCTCTATTCATATTTATATACACTATTTTGTAGCATTTTAGCACTATGTCAACATTGAAATTTAATTTTTTATTTATGCCTTTGATCTATTTTTTCTATTACCAATTGTTTATTATGAGTAAACCTTCCACATGAACTAAATTCTGAATAGCAAAGATAATATTTAATACAAAATGTCACAGTATAGCATTTTGTTTGGAAACTTTTCACTTATAGTTTAATGTAAGAGAAGTCATTTTCTGTTTGTATACTCTGCTATGCCCTGATTAAAACTATCTTTTATGGATAAGACATATTTTAGTAGGATAAAAATTCTTGGTTGATTGCTCATATATTTTGTGCTCGTTAAAAAATATTTGCATTCAGTGGCACCTGGGAGACTCAGTCAGTTAAGCATCCGACTCTTGATTTTGGCTCGGGTCATGATCTTAGGGTCCTGAGATTGAGAATAGTTTGGGCTCTGTGCTCAGCAGGGAGTCTGCTGGAGATTCTTTCCCTCTGCCTCCCTCCCCACACTCTCCCTCTAAAATAAATAAATAAATATTTAAAAAAAATACTTGTATTTAGTCTTATTCTATTAGGAATTTCCCATGCTGTGATCAGTGTGCTTCAACGTCACCTAGATCAAGAGCCAATAGTGTCTGCTCCTTGCTTTTAGGGATACATGTATTCTTAGTTGTAATAGGCATGTATTTGAAATATTTGACTATTTATTTGCCTATAGCCAATTTAAACTTATTTCTGGAATTTGTTTTTATATTAGATACTTTTATTTTAAAAATACAAATATATCTCAGATTTTTTTCTCCATGAGTCTCCTTGGGTAACTCAGTCAATTGAGGATGTCACCCCCCATTTCCTGTTTTGCACCATGCTGATCCATTTTTCTAGGCTCATACTTGTCAGCATTAATTTACCCTGAATTATATAATTATGTAGAATTCCAAAGAGTTTTTGGTTGTGAATAACTGTCTTTTTTAATATCTGCTTTATGGGTTCCACCATCATACCAGAATAACAAGCTTATACAAACTATATGCTTCATGTCTGAATTTCTAAGTCATGATAAAACCCCTAGTCCATTATGGTGGGTAATGGGTAGGAGGTGAGGGAACTGTTATTTTCCTGCTCGACTTTGTGACACAGGGGACTTAAGGAGGTGATATATATACATAGAATCATAACAATAGAGAAGTAGCTGTAATCTGGTCATGCATTTGGGAAAGTAACTAGATGAATCCATTGCCTAGGATCATGAGAAGTCCATCCTGATAAAGTAATATTTGAGGTGGCAGTAAAATGAAGAGGAAAGTTCAGATATGTGATCATTTGAAACACTTTTCAATCAGAAAACAAACAAACAAAACCCAAAAATTATAAATAAACAAACAAAATGCTTTGGAAAAGAAAACCACTTTGTATTTTTGAGGAACAGAAAGAAAGTCATTATAATTAAGATGTTGAACATCGGGTAGAAAGTATAGATATGTGGCCAGATCAGATTCAGGAGCCAAATGTGTAGGCCATCATGAGGAACTTGGTAATTATGCTTTAAAAACTTTATTATGGTTGCTTTATGGGAAGAAGACTAGAGCAGAACAGTAGTGGAGGGAGAGGGGAGAGCTATTCGTTTAAAGCCTAGAATTGGAGTTTTCTAAAGAAGCCATCACAGCTTAGAACAGGATTACAGCCCCACAGTGAATGAGAAATACTAAAAAAAGATATGGGCCTGAGAATATCTCAAAATCTATATGTGTTAAATAATATATGAATGGTTTAATAATTTCCTTAAATGGAGAAGACTTTAAAAAAGAACAGATTTGTTGTGGGTGAGGGGAATTGAAGGCTTTGTTTTGTTTTAGCCATGTTAATTCTGAGCAATGAATGATCTACTATCATGAGGCATGTACTCTCATAACTATATTTGAATAAAGGATGACCGAATAAACCAATGAGATACCTATAAAAACCCGACTGGAGAAAATGTGTATGTTTATATCCATTGTTCCCAGGATAGTAATATTAGCAGGCTGGAAATATAGTTTTGGGAATCATCGCATACAAAGGGCATTGAAAACAAAATGAGAATTTAAAATTATAATAGGCAAATAGTTACTATAAAGATACTGAGAAAAAGCTGGTCTTACAGTAGGATAAAAACCCACTGACTACAACACAATTAGATCAAAAGATCAGATTCTTAGTATATCTAGACATTCAATAAATATCTATTGAATTATAATTTTCTGTTCTAGTCCCTAAGACAGATGGAAAAAAGAGATGCATAGTATATAGACATTGTCTTTGAGACACTCATTCTAATTGGAGTTAAAGGCATAAATTACAAGACACAGTGTTAGTACTCTTCTCTCTGAGTAACGTTTTCTGAAGACAACATGTGAAATGAAGTGTCTTCCAAACATCTAAACTGTAAAGTTCAAGGTGATAGGAGAGCCCAACCAGTCCTCTGGTTCTCAGGAAAATAAAACAATTTTCTTGGGAATTTTTGTTTTGTTTGTGTGTGGTAATATAGGTATTATGTTCCTTTAGATTGTAATCTGAAGTAATAAGTCTACTTTAAAAGAAAGCAAAAGCCAAATAAATACTATTAACATGTTGCAACCTGAATCCAATTTGAATCCAGTTTGGAAGATATGGGAAGTTTGGGATTCTGTTGGTGAACCTCTATAACCCATTGCTATAGATTATTGGGATTAATATTATATACTGTGATAATATAATATTGAGTATTGTGATATTCTAAAACTCTTGGAATTTCTTATTAGGAGAACCAGAAATGTATCTTTTATATTAATGAAGTGATTTTAAAAGCACTGTAGGATGGGGGCCAGTTTCCAGTTGGCGCCTGCCACGTGATTATAAGGCTGGAACTTTCAGCCTCCCACCTGACCTCCTGGGAGGGGAAAGGGCCTGGAGATTGAGTTCAATCACCAGTGGGCAATGATTTAACCAATCATACTTATTTAATAAAACCTCTACAAAAAAACAGAGGGACAAGATTCAGAGCTTCCTGTTGACAAACTTGTGAAGATGCTGGAGGAGGGGTGTGCCCATGGAGGTCCTGGAAGCTCCATGCTCCTTCCCACATACCTTACTGTCTGTATTTCCTCCATCTGGCTGTTCCTGACTTATATTCTTTTGTGACAACCTAAATTTGCAATTAGTGTCTGAACTGGGAGTCTCATGGGTCCAACCCTCAGCCTGTGGAATCTGACACCATCTGCAGGGAGAATTGAGTTGAATTGTAGGACAGTCACTTTATGTCCCAAACTAGTGGTTTGCTAAAAAAAAAAAAAAAAAATCCACATACACTGGAAATTTTTTTTAAGATTTATTTATTTATTTATTTGACAGAGAGGGAGACAGAGAGAGAGAGAGAGAAAGAGATCACAAGTAGGCAGAGAGGCAAGCAGAGAGAGAGAGGGGGAAGCAGGCTCCCTGATGAGCAGAGAGCCCAATGCGGGGCTTGATCCCAGGATCCTGAGATCATGACCTGAGCCAAAAGCAGAGGCCTTAACCCACTGAGCCACCCAGGTGCCCCCACATACACTGGAATTTAAAGTTGAAAGCAGAAATATTAAATGAGAAGTTTTACACCACTGTATTTTTTGTTACTCTCCAGAATGTTGTATAATAAACTCATTTTTTAATATAGAAAATATGCAAAGCAGACATGGAATTAAAATATTTCTACTGGTAGGGTTCAGAGACAGAAGTTGAATGTTAAATTGCACCTTGTCACAGAATCCGAAAGATTCTGGGAAAATTTTCAATGTTATTTATAATGTCCTAAATGAGGATATCTAAGAAAAAATAACCATATGTATTTTGAGCTCAAAGTAAAAACAAACAAAGCAAATGTGAATATATCATTATATTAAACTTGATGACAATTTAAATGACAATGTTAATAACTGAATTTTCTATAAAGTGATGGTGATGAAATAAAATGTTTCTATATAGAAATGGATATCATTTGTCAGCCTAACAGCCTGAGCTTTTTTGAGCACTCATCTGCCGTACAAGAGTGATGAAAGCCACAAAGAACCCAACAGATTGTTTCTGGACTACTGACAGTAGCTTTCTGCCAAAAGAAAATGATTCCATTCAGGGGTGTATTCTAAACAATTATATACTCTCATTCATTACAACATTAAAAAATAATAATAAAATGAAAAGAAATTCATTTAATTAACAATATTTCATGAGAAAATTGAAATTATTTTTATTTGCCATTAAAAATTATGATACAGGGGCACCTGGGTGGCACAGTTGTTAAGCATCTGCCTTCAGCTCAGGTCATGATCCAAGTGTCCTGGGATAGAGCCCCACATCAAGCTCCCTGCTCAGCAGGAATCCTGCTTCTCCCTCTCTCACTTCCCATGCTTGTGTTCCCTCTCTCACAGTGTTTCTCTCTGTCAAATAAATAAATAAAATATTAAAAAAAAGAGGGGGGCCTGGGTGGCTCAAGGGGTTAAAGCCTCTGCCTTCGGCTCAGGTCATGATCTCAGGTCCTGGGATGGAGTCCCACATCGGGCTCTCTGCTCAGTGGGGAGCCTGCTTCTCCCTCTCTCTGCTTGCCTCTCTGCCTACTTGTGATCTCTCTCTGTCAAATAAATAAATAAAATCTTAAAAAAAAACAACAGAAAATTATGTTACACGATATTTAAATAGTCTCAGTCAATATTTAAATGTGTGGTAAAAATAATAATGAACAAACAGATAAACTTAAAAATTGCTCTTCCTATTTATTAAAAATATTAACAGATGTTATTGTAAAAACCCACTAAATATCACTAGTTAATGGGTTATGTTCCATTGATACGTAATGACTCATGTATGGATGTATAACTTTTCATCTGACTGCTCTTCTACTGTATATTTAGGCTGTTTCTTATATTTCTCTGTTAACTAAAAAAATGTGTTTAAATTCTATTACAATAGTAGGATGGGTTTGCAAAACATAGACATGTTTCCATATATCTGCTTCCGTTTTGGTTTCCTGAATTTTATTTTTCCTATATAATTTCAAAGTCAAAGTCAATCTGTTGAATCTTTCAACATTAGCTAGTAGTTGTGACATCACTGTTTTAGTGACATGAGAAAGCATCAGGCTTAATTCTAGACCAGTGTAATTTCTGTTGCTCTCACATTAGATGTTGTATTCAATTTGCAGTTTCCCTTTAGGGGGATATACAATTTGTAGATAAACTATCCCTTGAAGGACTGTGAAACATAATGAAGTTAGACTTTGAATTCTCACTCTATAGCCTAATAGAATTTAAAAACTATCTGAGATTTACTTCATTCATGTGAATAAACAAACAAAACTATACTATATCTTAGAGTGTCATTAAAAATATGTAAAGAATATCAAATTGTCTAGTATGTAGAAAAGATTCAATAAATGGCAGAAATTATTTTTATGGGATTATTTTATTCTCCCCAGAACTTGGAGAAGTTTTAAAAGTATTCCTCAGCAATAAGAGACTGAAATCAACATAAAATAAATATATCTATTTGTTCCTTTTATAAATAATCAGCTGATGTGATGAGAATTTTTTTTTACTCAAGGTCTATACTTATAAATTCAATCAAAATAAGTTTGTTCTATTCTTATTTTTAAGATTTTATTTATTTATTTGACAGAGAGAGAGGTCATAAGTAGGCAGAAAAGCAGGCAGAGAGAGAGGGAAGCAGGGTCCCACCAAGCAGAGCCCCATGCAGGGCTCGATTCCAGGACCCTGAGATCATGACCTGAGTCCAAGTCAGACGCATTAACCCCCTGAGCCACACAGGTGCCCAGTTTGTTCTGTTCTTAAGAAAGCTTGTCTTGTATAACAGGAATATCTGAAAAAAGTTTTACAAGTGGCAACAAATTTTAATGTAATACATGACAAATAAAATATAGTACATAATATGAAAATTTATTAAATTTTAAATATTTTCTTAGTTAAACCTGTTTTATACAAGTTCTAGTTATTTCAAACTACCCCTTTGCTCATCAACCTAAAACGAATACAATCTTTTAAGCAATACTTCTCTGAGAGACTGAATGAATGGACAAGGCCCAGACTGTAAATAAAGGCAGAACTCTGGCTCTCAGTCTATAGCAACCAGCCCACAAACTGACCCATTATCTACAGTGACCAGCACAGGAAGCCAAACTACTATCCACAAGTCAATGTAGGAAGTCAGACCACTCACTCTCTCTAGCAAACATTGCAAAAGTCAAACAAACATCCCTGTAACAATCAGCCTATTATGGCGAGGACCTCCTTAATAACTCTCATCCTCCCTAATTTTTGTCCTTATTTCCAGCATAGGATCAAACAGAGAAAGCCAAGTATACATACCTGACAAAGTATGGCTAGCTTACATTTAGCCCACTTATAGCTTCCCTGTGTCACCAGCCCACAAATAGGACAGACCTGGAGACTTCTCTGTTTTCCATCATAAAGCTTTCCTATGCTTCCTGTCTTTGAGTTTCTGCCAAAGCACAAGTGATGGTGATTATATCCTTGCAATCGCAAATCCTGAAAAATAGCCTTTGCCAGTTCTCATTTGGTTGTTCTTTGTTTATTTCCACAAAAGAAAAGATAAAATCATTACTGGTTCTTAATATGAACCAAATGTAAAAAATGAGAATACAAAATCAGTGTAAATGAAACAAATGTTCACTCCAAGTGGATGCCACAACTTTACCAATTTGCCTAGCCCAAATTGGCACCATCCAAAGCTGTTATTTCCTTCCTTAAGGCTTAAAAGCATGATGTGAAGGGCCTAGAGGAATAAAATGTTAATAGTGAAGTAGTAAATGCCTCTCTAAAAAGTAATTGGAAGGAGCTTTATGTTTTTTTCTTTTCTTTTTCAAATTGAATTTTTAAGGAATATTAAGTCAGAAATAAATGTTATTTCTAAAAAATTATTTCCATAAAGTTCATATAGAAGACACTCATCTAAATTGAATAGTTACTCAAAGAAGTGAATGACCACCAAATCAGCCCCTTGGAAAATGACTGGGAAAGTTCTCACAGAAGATCAGAAAAAAAAAAAAAGAAAGAAAGAAAGAGAAAGGAGGAAAAAAAATATGTTAAAGGAACTGAAGTAAATTTGTTTCACATCATGAAGGCTTTGTTAACACAAAGCAACTAACCATCAAAACCTGATTGTATGGGGCTTCTGGGTGGCTCAGTGGGTTAAGCCTCTGCCTTTGGCTCTGGTCATGATCTCAGGGTCCTGGAATTGAGCCTCTTGGGCTCTCTGCTCAGTGGGGAGCCTGCTTCTCCCTCTCTCTCTGCCTGCCTCTCTGCCTGCTTGTGATCTCTCTCTCTGTCAAATAAATAAATAAAATCTTAAAAAGAAAAACCCACCAGATTGTAAATGCAATAATTTTTAAAATATGATCTGAATTAAAGGGGAAATAATCTTTTTGCCTCTCCCCAAGTAATTAAATTCCAACTTACTAGAATTTTTAAGCAAAGGGAGGGATTCTCTAACATGACAATTATAAACTATTATCCAATTATTTTGGATACAAAAAATATAAGAGATCAATATAAAAAAGTTATAACATATTTAGCACAAATTCCACACTTAGTACTGTGCAAGGTTCTTGCACATCTAAGTAGTTTCACTTATTCCATTTAAGACTGTTAACCTTTAATAACAAACCATAACTTCTCTTCTGGAATTCACTATTCACTAATGTCCATATACATAAAAGCAGCATTTGGAATGCTTTGGGACCTATACATGTTTAATATAGAGGGAAAAATACAACTTCACACCTTTCTGTTTATGTAAGTCTATACCAAAGAAGTGAAATTTTCTATGAAGATGTAGATAATTAGGTAATCAGTGCTTCTCAGAGTTATGATCCTGTTTAGAAATGATTGGAGTTTAATATAGTTGAGAAGGAAGGAATGTAGAAATATGTATTGATATTTAATATCATAGTGCTATAAAGGTCATAGTGTTATAAAATAACTGGGTGGGGGGGAGGATGATGAAAGGAAAAAAGATAAATCATCATTACACTTCCATCTCCAAAGGTTGTAACTGTTGGATATGTCACAGACTATAGATGTCATTAGACCTTGCCAGGTAATTGTAGTATGACATTAAGTCAAATGGTTCAATTTTAGTCCCTGTTTTTTCTTTTTCCAGAAATGGCATATTTCATGCAAAGTAAAATAAACCTTTTATAAGCAATCATATAATCAATATTTGAATATTGCTCATGACCCTCAGAAGAGGACATGGTAGGATCTCTATTTTACATTTTAAATCATATTGAAATAGAATTTCATTTAGTAGCATACAAAATCATTTCAGCCACAATTAAATATACAAGTTTGGATGTTTCCCAGTATGTAAAATATGTTATAACAAAACCACCCTGAAAAAGTAGCATTTATGTATACCTGCAATATTCATGCAGGGCACCTCTCAGGAAGAGTTGATGGTTCTATACAGAAAAAATAAAATTAACAAAGCAAAATATTAAAATTGTAAAGAAACCCAGAAAAGTAAATTGTAACTGGGAAAATTAGAGGAAGAATCTAAAAAAGAAACAATGTCCAGTTATGAAGGATAATAAACTGTCATTTATTATGGAATCCTCTAGCAATATCATAACTTTAGTTGATTTAACTACTCTTTGTTTCTGGCTACTTTAGAATAATTTCTTTACCAGTATGAGAATTCTACTACTGAGACTTCATTTTGCTTGTTAATGTTCCACTTGTGTATTGTGTGGTCCCCACTCTTTTATATGGAGCTTATAGGCTGTATATGCACAAAAATATGGGTGACCAAACAACAGTGCTTACAAGATTATGCAAAAAATAAATTATACATAGGTGTGATTTTTTAACTAGAGCATTTATTGTGGTGAATGTTATATGAAATGTAAAATTTTTCTAGTGAAAGCTTGAAAAATCAGACAGTACCTAAATTGGATGTCATGTCAATGTATAAAAATTGTTCCTGTGCAAGCATGTTATTGAAAGTGACCTTCTATAAGTGTCTTTGATTGACTGGTGTAGCCAAATAAATGTATAAAGAATAATGGAACATTTGATATCCAGTAACCTATTATCAACCTGCTTTAAAATTTTAGTTTTTCAACTTTACTTCCTGGTGGTTTTAGAGTTTAAAAAGAAAGTTTAAGTGACAGACTACTATTTTAACATTTGTACTCCCAGTATATAAATGTCATTGAAAAAAAAAATCTGAGATGTTCTTAAATACTCTTGTCAATATTAACCTACCTAAACAATTAAATTTCCTGAGATAAAATTAAATATGGAAAATCGATTTCACTTTTCATTCTAATTTTGAAGCATGTCATAAAATGTTTCACCCTGAAAATACTGTTTAAATACCTTTTTTTTCCAATAACTTCATTTCCAACAGAGCTTAGCAATTTAAGTCTGATATGTTTTAAGATTTTTATCTCATTTTTATTCTGAAGCATTGTACTTAGATTCTATAACACACTCTAAATCTATTTTCAGTAGAGCAATTGATGAAATAAATTAAACAATATTCAGAAATCATTGAAATAAATCTCGGATGACCCTGATAAGAGACTCTCCTGATCTTGCCTCAGTTTCCCCATTTGTGATCATATTTGTTCTTTGAATTAGAACAAATGAAATTGTGTTTCTGAAAGCATTTGGTGTAGTTTAAGCTTGAAGTTGCTATGCACATTTCATGTGTAGATAACGTAAATGAATGTCAGTAGAGGTTATACATCTGAGGTCTGATCAGTCAAAATTTATTTATATTAATCAATGACAGAATGGAAATTGTCATGTGTTGTCTATAATTATATTAAAATACTGAAAGTGCCCATTTTAAAGGAGCATCTGCTTTAAATGACACTTTGATAAGCTTGTCAAATAAGTTATTCTTAAAAATACATATTTTGCACTAATAAGAAAACTTCCTTCAAGGGAGGGACAAATAAAAATCTGAAATTACATTTTACAGCAATACATTTTCTGTATAACCCAGAATATCCTTTATATGTTTTCTTCCTATAGATTTTTTTCAAACATGTAAGAATAATATTTTCTTCAGATAAGTCCCTGAGTTTCATTTCTCTTCAGCTACCAAAGTACATTTTTTAATCAGGGCACAATATAGAGGGGAAATAATTGGACTAGTTTTCAAAACACCAGAGTTCTTAATATAACACTTTTAGTAACTGCTATCACAGGCTGCTATCATAGCTAGTCACAAAAATCTCATCAGAGTTTTTACATATCTATATAATTTGCTAAGTTTTTTTACATAACTAAATAATGTAATTAATATGAAAATTCTTTGATAAGAACATAATACCGCTTACTTAAAAGGTATTAGGAATATTTCACTTCCTCCTGCGGCTTCCAGCAATCCTGCACAAAAAATTCCATTTGTTTTAAGATATTTGTGGGGCCATGGATATGAGGTGGCATGGGTGTAGAAATTAAATTAGATATTTTATGTAAAAATTCTAAAGGTGAAGTTCTGCTAAAATGTAATAAAAATAATGTTGCAATATATAAGTAAATAAACTGAAGAAACCACACTTATAAATATAGGTCAGCTGCTTTTCACATTATTTTTATATTTATTCTCCTTCCTGTTTCAGAAGAGAGGGAATGAAGCAGAGAAAGACAGGGATAGAGAATCTACAAATGGGGCAACCGTTTAAGACATCATTTGCTTCTTAAGGCTTCTCCAATCCCACAGTGTAAGCATTAAAAGAAGTTTCTGGACACTCTTCATAGAGTAACCTATTCAACAACTCATCTTTTATGATTCACCTACATCTTTCTAAACCTATCACAAACCCACAGCAATGAAAACTATCCTGCACTCATATTTCAAAATAAAAATTATTTATTACAGTTTATGATGAAACACTGAGTAAAGGAATAATACATCTGTAGACTCCAATTAATTCTGCAACTCATTTTAGTGATGTCCACTAAATAATTCCTTAAATTAATAAAAATTTTTAAAACTAAATATGGAATACTTGAAAAGACCCTTCCTTTTCCCTCCTAATGTACGGTTTTCTCAGAGTCACACACTAACAAAAGGTGGAACTGGTCTTTGGACACAAGAGGTCAAATATCAGAGTTTTTGTTTTTTATTTTTAGGATATGCAACACAATCTCTCAAGAGTATCATGGTAGAATGAAAACCAGAGGAAGTTAATGTTTAATGAATCAGGACTGAGGAGTCTGGCTCCCTCCTGGTTAAAAAACTGAATTTTTAGGCACAGCCATAAAAAATTACAAAGATTTTATCTAACAGACCTCACAAGGAAAGTTGCCCTCCACACACCAGACATGGTGCCTGGGGTGCTGGAGTCTCTGAAGGTAGTTGCAGTTAGAGATTCAGGCCCCCCAGGCTGGCCATGTTCTTACAGGTACATTCCTAGCCCAGGAGCGTCTGCCTAAACCTCCTTAGCAGACGGTAGGCATTTTCCCTTCACTTGGAGTCATTATTCAGAACGTCACTCTTACCCTTTTTCCATTGTTCTTAGCCTGTTCGCTGGGTTTGTAGCATTATAGGAGCCTTTTCTTTTTGGGGGGTCCTTTGGAAGTAAGATGGCTCCATCTCTGTGCTGATCCTCTTGACCCTTAACACATTTTCAAAAGGAAGAGCTAGTGCTGTTGAGCCTTTTGTTTATCCTACTGCAATAAGTGATGAGATGCTTGACAATTATTTTGATTTTGGCTTGCTGTCTTAATGAGATACTTAATACCTGGCAGCTCAGCTTAGCTGAGCCCCTGACAAGGGCATGTGCAATTGCCTCAAGTTCTTAGAAAACAAAAGAGGAAGATAACCCAAAGATACCCCCCTGAAATAATGGCATTACTAGAAGAAGGCTCTGAAAAACGGTGGAGACTAAAACACATGTTGGGAAGTTCTAAGTCAATGTCACCTCTGGTAGGTGAAAAATCAAAGACCAAATGTAAATTGCATGTCAGAATTATATATATATTTTTTTCATGAGGCAAATGAGTTAATACATGAAAGGAGATGTGGGATAAAGAAATTGTTTTTATTTTAAAATACAGTGAGTTTAAAATATAAAATAAAATAAAATATAGTAAGTTTGTGATAGGAAGTAAAAAGTCATTAGAAAAGCCCAAAGATAAAGAGAGACAATATTAAATAACACTAGCATTCCAAGAAGGTGGAAGAGGCACAGGTGCAAGAATTGGTCTCAGATAGAGAGTGTCAAACTCTTCATCAAATAAGAAAAAGATAATATGAAAAGAATAAAAAAAAGAGATCTTGGAAGTTAGAAAAAAAAAAGATAGCAAAAATTTTAAAAACCCAGAAAATACCTAAAATATAAAAATATTGATTTTATGAGAAAATTTCAAAAATATGGAAAATTTATAATTCACAATTAAAAATTAAGTAAATACTCATAATAATGAAAAATTAGGAAAATCAGATGTCCAATGCATTAGCAACAAAAAGATAAACATTAGGAAAGAAATGTTAAGGAAATGAGAAACTAATTCAAGAATTTTATAATGAAAGAGTGGTGAATTTTATCAGAGAGGAAAAATAAATTAATGGAAAGGATGTTACCAGTTTTTGAGGATCCCTGTCTTTGATTTCTTCCTGTCATTCAGAGGTCACCTGATTTATCAGCTCTCTAGAATAGCTTTCCTAAATGAGAC
The DNA here is from genome assembly GCA_028533885.1 of Nasua narica. NCBI lineage: Eukaryota > Metazoa > Chordata > Mammalia > Carnivora > Procyonidae > Nasua > Nasua narica. Next base: position 175,339,366 of record CM052799.1, read on the forward strand.
ATTCTAATGTGAACTTCTTGACCTACAATATCACAATTACAAAACAACATCACATTATTTAATATTTATTTTTTCTTGCCAATTTCCACACCCTAGAATTTATGTCATTTTTTAAATTTTTTTTAAATTTTTTAAAAATTTTATTTATTTATTTGACAGAGAGAGAGAGATCACAAGTAGGCAGAGAGGCAGCAGAGAGAGAGGGGGAAGCATGCTCCCCGCTGAGCAGAGAGCCCGATGTGGGGCTCAATCCAGGACCCTGAGATCATGACCTGAGCTGAAGGCAGAGGCTTTAACCTACTGGGCCACCCAGATGCCCCTAGAATTTATGTTCTATGAGAACTGGAACCTCATTTGTTTTGTTCAAGCACCTACACGTGCTCCTATCATGTGGAAAGTTGCTCAATAATTTTTAGCTTATTTTTTTTATTGTTGTCTACTTTGGGTTCATTTCTTCATTTGAAATACTATAGTGTCTCCTTCAGCTACTTATATCTATTTAAAAATACCCACCTACAAAAACTTGAATAACTTCTGTTTTCTATTTTCATACTGCAACAATTATTTTTCACTTTTCTCCCAGTTGTAGCAGAGTTAGAATTTATTATTTCAGTATCAAAATGTATTCCTAAAATGTACCAAATTTGGGAGTGAGCAAGAGTTGCAAGAACATATTAATGAATACCAGGGATACAGGTAAAATGCTAGACACAAATTCCCCAAAATTCTTGAAGGAAAGGAAAAAAAACAGAAAATTATATTAAAGCAGTAAAGTCTGTATCATTACTTCACTTTTTAAAAGTTTGCTTTATTATTTTGGAAAATAAAATAAGTTCTCTTTGTGCAACATTTAGGATTTGCTGGCATTCAGTGCATTCTAAAAATTATTGCTTGCAATTAATTTATACTTAATTATTTTAAGAACAGATGGCAAAATTAAATAGCTTCTACATATTCAGAATCAAAAAAATAAGCTTGTTATTGAAAATTCATAGTGAGATATTCTAATAGGATGGCCACTTTTCTAGATAAAAAATTCATTTGAACTCTCAATTTTTACATTTTTCAGATATACATTTGTCCGCAATAATTAAAAAAAATTACAGTAATGTTTAACCTTGCTTCTGTTATAGTCATATAATTCATCTAATTATCCATTCAATCTGTCTTTTAGTATGCTCCAATATTCCAATTATTACACATGGTTATAAATGACACAAGTGTTTGAAAGGACTCTGTCACAGATGGTTAATTTCCTATTATTGTGTAGGAATGTGCCTGTCATAAATCTATATCTTGAGAAGAAAACCCAATTAGTTATTTTGCTTAACAGAGTAATTTACTTATTCATACACATCTTTGTCCCTTGTCTTGACCTAAAGCAAAGAACCTATAAACGCTAACTTCTAAAATACTTTCAAACTCTTGCACCTACCTTGATAGACATAACAGTTATCAATAGAGGGGACCTGTGGATATTATTCCCGGGACCTGTGAATTCTGTTCCACAGTAAGGGGAAATTGACTTTTCCCCTTAGTCAACTGATTCCCAAAGTCAATCAGTTGACTTTGAGATGGGAGAGATGATCCTGGATTATCTAGGTGAGCACAATATAATCACAGGTGGTTTTAATTATTTTAAATTAAAGACTTTCCATGAGCCAAGAAATGTGCAGAGCCTAGAAACTGTGAAATAGCAGGGAACAGATTCTCCCCTAAAGCTTCTCAGAATGAATGCAGCCTGGATGCCACCATGATTATAGCCCATTTGAGATTTCTGATTTACATACTGTAACAGCACTAGAAAACTAATATATCACCTGTTTTCTGATATTCCTTACTGTCCTGATGCTTTTTCGACTCATTGTGTTATGTATCTCACTCAAGATAGTTAACACCCATTCGACTATGAATTGACTATTCGAATCATGTGCCAATTACCTATTCAAAACTGTCAGTGACTTGGACTTGTCCACCAATGGATTAATGTTTTTACCAGTTGCTTTTCTACCATAAGTTCCAATATTACCAACAATCAATATATAGTGAACATTTTCTATGTGCAGGCACTGTGTCCAACAAGTTACATTCTTTATCTTTTCTGTTACCCAGTGAAGAAATCTACGATGTAACAAGTGTTATTGTCTTTAGTTTTGCTATTTAGGAAACAAACAGCAAATATTTTGGCCATGGTCACAGAGCTATTACCTAACACAGCAAATACTTAAATTGAGATGTGCCTGGCTTCAAATACTTGTTATAGACATGATGTTCTTCTTGTCTCTGAATGCGAGTACAGGTTTATTTGAAATACTTCACTCATCACTAACATGATTACCAGGATCATATTAAGTGGATGGAGGGAATGACCCAAGGACTAAACTTGGGTTTATTTGAGATCCTAACTGTGAAAGGGATATTTAGAGTATATTTATTAGTCTTGATGACCATCTATTTTTTTAACATCATCAATTTTAAACTCATAGGATTGATTTCCTAGAAGCTACATTTCTAAATTATGAAACTGTATTCACAGTTTCAGTGTTGATCATATGATTTAAACACAGTCAAATTCTCTCTCATGGGGATTTGGAATTCAGAATGATAGATGTTAGTTTAAGTGGTTCCTTTAACAGAAGATTTTGAGTTGTGAACTGACAGTGTACATAAAAAAAGAGAGGAAAATTATCTGTAGATACACACATACACATAAACATACTAGAAAGAGATAGTGATAAAGATGTGTGTGGAGAGAGACAAAACTGGCTTTTAACATCTTTCTTACACATCTACTGAATTCCCTCTTCATGTTCCATTTGTCTTTTGGTTCCATTAGATAATACGAATATATCTAATAAAATTTCTACTAACATAGAATCTTTTCTTTTTACTAAGTCAACATTGAGTTTTAACTTTGATATTTGATATTAGAAAATACGTAGCAAATATCTGCCTCCCTAAGTGTTATGATATACTATAAATGTGTATTAATTTTTAAGTTGCAAGATGTTTAAAACATCTTGTCATATTTTCTAGTCGTATTTTTTTTATTTGCTTCTAGCTGAAGTGTATCTGTTTTTTTTTAATTGGAAAGTTCATTTTTTAAAAGATTTTATTTATTTATTGAAGAGAGAGAGATATGTGAGCACCCACGGGAAGGGGAGGTCAGAGGGAGAAGGAGACTCCCCACTGAGCAAGGGCCTGGATGGCTCCAACCCAGAACCCTGAGATTATGACCTGAGTCAAAGGCAGACACTTAACTGACTGAACCACCCAGGTGCCCCTAAAGTACATCATTGTTGAAAGACTAATCTTAGTCCACAATCAAGATCCAGACATGGAATGATTTGTCCAATAGTATCTTACTTAAACCTTTTCCTATTATCTAGGAACAAGCAAACAAAGAAAAACATTTCCTATTATTTAGCCAAAACAAAACAAAACAAAAAATACCAATAAAACAAAACAAAACAAAAATACCCAATAAAATTGTATTGAAATAAGTCCCTATTATCATTTTTCCCAGATGAATGGATAAGTAAGATGTGGTTCATATATACAAGGGAATATTACTCAGCCATCAGAAAGGATAAATACCCACCATTTGCATCGACATAGATAATTTTCTGTTTTTTAGGGGAAAAATATCTATGCTCTAATGAAACTTGATGTATGCAAGAAAAGTATTCCCCAAATTACATAAAAGATTGTATGTCCTTTTAAACACATCTGGAACTATTCTTCAATATTAAAATATATCATAAAAGGTCCTAAATGTACAATACTAACAATTATATCAAATTAATAATTCACATGATGCAATGATCCTTTGAACAAAAATAACAGAGAACATATTTCTTTAAATTAAATATCAATAATCTTATACATTATTCTATTTAAATAATGCACATAATACAGAACTTCAAAAATTCAATATATTTCCATAAAATTTTTAATACACAAGACTTACATTATTCCTAGCATATAATATCTCCTTGAATTTTCTACAGTAATTGCTTTGTTTTGTGTACCTGAACTTTGAAAATTCTTTAGTCAGAAAATACTTATTACTCCTTTTCTATCTCCCACAACATAACTTCAAAAGAAATATAAAGAACTTTGAACCAGAAAAGTTTGTATAATTTAAGGGAGTAGGTGAGCTCAAGGTTTTCAGTCTTCTTTCCTTTTAATTTCCTTTTAATCGTCTAAAGTTCTTTTTTTAACTCAAGTTTAACTTTTTCCTTTAATAATCTCTGATAATATAAAAATCTTCTTTTTTAAAAAAATTAAATGGATTTGTTAAAAGTGGGAATAGCCAACTGATAAAGTACATTATTATACTATTTAACTAATTCCTTTTCACGATTTCTAGCACAGCTGAAAGAGGGGGAAAAAGAAATGCATTTATCAAAATGTTATTTAACCAATAAAATTCAATGGTTTAATAGAATACTAAAATATTTAGCTAATATTACTTCTCAATATAGTCCTTTGTAGAAATAGTAACATAATCTATAATAAAAATAGCGAATGATGGAAGAAAGCAAATAAAAAAAACATAACAGTGCTAATAATAACAAAGCAAAGAGAAGAGACACTTTTGTTGAGATTCTTCTCTCAGTTGAGTTGGTAGTTTTTTCAGTGTTTTACATATAAACATTGAAAAGGACAGCATTGTGTACAATGGATTCCCTATGATGGGTGTGCAATATTAATAATTTCAATTTTCTTGATAACTAGACAGGTCTACTACATGAGTCATGTTTAACAGCATTGTATATATGTGTGTGTGTGTGTGTGTGTGTGTGTGTGTGTGTGTGTGTGTGTGTGTGTACATACATGTATACATTATATTTAGGGGCCCCTGGGTGGTTAGGGTCTGCCTTTGGCTGAGGTCATAATCTCAGGGTCCTGGGATCAAGCCTAGCATCAGACTCCCTGCTCAGTGGGTAGTTCGCTTCCCCCTCTCCCTCTAACCCTAACCCATCTGCCCTGCTTGTGCACTCTCTTTCTCAAGTAAATAAAACATTTTTTAAAAAATAAACTATTTGTGAAAACTGAAGAAAAAGTGAAGGGTAGAAAACAGAATTGACATGGCTAAAGAATTAAGTAAACCAAGATAAAAAAAACACTTTTCAGATCCTAAATTATTTTAGTTTACAGAAATACATTGTGAAAGAATTAGTATTTTAAAACTCAGATGATTTCATGTTTCATAATATGTGCATCATTACTTTATAAAAAGTGATCATTAAAATCACTTAAAATTCACCTAAAAATGTTACTCTTTTCTAATTAATTTCCTACTACAGAGAAGTAGTCGTCATAGAGAAGTCATTGATGTAGGTAACTCTTACACTACATGGATATCTCTATTAAGGAGAAGATGTATTCTATCTGAACATTCCTTTGTTAGAAATTCATTATTTGAGAATAACAGAGAAAAGGAATTATAGAGCAATAACCCTCAGAACAGGTCTGTATTTCTATAGCAGATATTTGCAAGTAACAGTAATTTTAATAATTTGGAAAACTTATTAATTTTATGATGTGAAATGTATACTTGTAAAGCTAATCTCATTCTCAGTGAGATAACCAGATCTGGTAGCAGAGAGGCAATAAATAAAAAGGGGCATCTAATTTATTGGAAACCGCATGCATGTGTGTGTGTGTACACACAGACACACACACATTCTCTCTCTTTCTCTCACACACACAGACACACACTCTTTTGGGACCCCAAAAAACTGCTTTTCTGCACACTTTTTTATTCTCTGAAATTCAAGATCACTGAAAATCGGCTGCATGAATTTCCAGAGAATATCTATTAACTATCACAGAAATCCCCAGAAGTTGTACAAGTGCCTTTAGAATATTGAGAATTTAACATACTTGGATTCATGAGCTTGTTTTTTGAACCTATCTAAGAGGGAATCTTTGACAGTCTTAAAAATCCTATTTCATCATGAAAGCCATATGAATGGCTTTGTTTCAGATCTCATTTTCTTCTTATTCTGGCACAACCTCTTGAACAAACAAGAGGTTTAATTTTCATGTTGGTAAGTCACAAACTTTTCTCTGATTTCTGATGTTTAAATTGTCACACCCTTGGGCACCTGGGTGGCTCAGTGGGTTAAGCATCTGCCTTCAGCTCAGGTTATGATTTTAGGGTCCTGGGATAGAGCCCCATATCGGGCTCTCTGTTCAGCAGGGAGCCTGCTTTCCCTTCTCTCTCTGCCTGCCTCTCCACCTACTTGTGATCTCTCTCTGTCAAATAAATAAATAAAATCTTAAAAATAAATAAATAAATTTCCACACACTTAGGGAACTTTCTTGACTAAACGTTATATCCTCTAGAACCCCAGACTTACTCCTTCTTGGTCTTATCATATTTGAAATGATATATTCATTTTTTGTGAATGCTTGATTTATGGTGTCTACAATTCTCTAAGCCAAGTGAAGGCAAAGCTGATGTGTGTGTGTGTGCTTTCCAATCAGATTTGTTGGCCAATGCTAGCACATTGCCTGAGATAGATTAAGTAAGCACTTAGAATTTCTTTTACAGTGAATGAATGAAGGCCTTATTTTTATGAAATAATATTGAAATAGTCAATAAGAAGCATTATGTCTCCAAAAAAAAAATCAGGGATATCTTGTTAAAGGAAAAGTTAACAAAGACCAAGTTGCCTTAATACTTTACCAGCAGACTTCATTTTATTAAGCATACTTTACAGAAAAGTCCCATTTTTCACCTATGTATAATAATGTCTTTTGAAAAATCACTTTGAAGATCCTTTCATCAAGAATTAAAGTCTGTTTCCCCATCCTCTGAGTACAGACTTGAATTGGGTTTTCCTCTGGCCAATAGACTGATGCAGAAGTGATAGGATGCTAGTTGTAAGTCTTGGTTGCTAAGACCTTACATGCTCCATGAGGCCAGAACCCCCAAAGCAGGCAGTTAACAAGCTAGGCTAGCCTGCTGCAGGCTAAGTGACCATGTGGAAGAGCATTGAGAGCATTCCCAGCTATAGTGTTCCTAGACAGTCAGCCCCCAGTTGATCTGAAAGCTGACCACTGACCCATAAATCCAGTCAAAATCAGTCCCACTCAATGATCAGCACAATTTCCAGTCTACACGAGGCTTGTTTGAGTTAATAAACCGTTACTGCTTTATATCTCTGGGACTTGCAAAACAATACCAAGGATGACAACACCAAGAGTGATAATTATAAAGAAATATATCTTGAACAAATATAAGTAAAGTTAAATCTAATTAGTCCCAGTTATATTCTGGTTTCAAAGTGGTATCTCTTTAGAATGAACACCAATTCAAATGCCGACATAATTAAAAGCAAGAAAATGTTTAATATATGTCTTTGAGCAGTGTAAGGGGAGGTTAGTGCATTATTAATATTTAGTAGAGCATTTTATATATTTTGGAAATAAGTAAAAATTTATTTTCTCTCTCAACACTGTTCACTTCTCCCTTTGCCCACATTTTGCTTCTTATACATCCACAATCTCTTTCCAAAAAGCTGTCGGAACACAAATGTATACCATTGCCAATAAGCTACACTTGAATAGACAATAACTCTATTTCTTTGGTTTTATGTCCTCAAGGAAGCTTCACAAAATCCATTCCATATCTTTTTGAAACATGTACTTAAATAATTTTTCCTTTTATAAAAAGACAAGGAAATGGGGACATGAATTATCTTTTATTGAGACTGTTGGTGAGTTTTAGTCTTGCTACTGATATTACTGATTGCTTTAGGTTAAAAAATTAAAAGAGCCTTGTGAAATCTTACAAAACAATATGAGTTTTATTAATATCTTTTGCAAAATAATTTTCTGGGACTTCTTTTTAACACACATGTATTTTTTAACAGTTCTATTTAAGGTACATTTTGCGTGACCATAACTGCACACAATTGTGGAATATGTTAGAGATGACCTTAACTGACACTGGGAAGTTCTTATTAAAATTTTCAGTGGCTAAAGAGTTTAACCTACTATATCCTCAATGCTGAGTGCAAAGATCTGGAGAAAGATCATCAAAATAAACACACACACACACACACACACATACACACACACACACACACACACACACACACACACACACACAAGGTCAGCTTCAATTCAACTAGATAAAGAATACAGTCTATTCAATTTTACAGGTTGTCTTGGTTCATTAACACTGAAATACAATCAGGAATCATTTCAAAAAAATATGCATTCAATTTTATGAACTGCTGTGCTTACAAACAGTTCATGAACTTTAGGGGTACACTTTTATGTTCAAAAGCAGGGCTTTTGCAAAGCATATTGGTAAAAAAAAAAAAACACATTTAAAAAAAGAGATGGGGGGAGCCTGGGTGGCTTAGTGGGTTAAGTGTCTGCCTTTAGCTCAGGTCATGAATCTGGGGTCCTGGGATTGAGCTCCATGTCAGGCTCCCTACTCAGTGGGGAGCCTTCTTCTTCCTCTCCCACTGCAGCTCCCCCTGCTTATATTCTTTCTCTCTCTCAAACACATACATAAAATTTAAAAACATTTTAACAATAAAAGCATTTTAAAGGAGAGATGAGAATGCTAGAAAGAAGATAGGGAATTTTTCTGACATTTTTGTCTTGTTGAAAATGCCCTGTTGTAATTATTGGCTCATGTCCATTTATGATTTTGATGACATGTTTTCCTTGTCACAACAGTGAGAGGAAAACAAACTTATCTAAGTATTGGTGACTATAATGCTCAAAATGTCAATAATTGCATTAGTAATTTCAGTTATCTCATTCTGAAATATCTTCAATACTAGATTTTCACTTCTTTACTTAATATATAATGTACACACGTGTAACTGGGAAAACAGGAATAGCAACAATTTAGTCTATATGTTAGGTAAAAAATAATTTTTATTAACAAAAATTTATAAATAATAATTTTACAAAGATTTTCTTTGCTAAAATTTTGAACCACTTATTGGAATACCATTCAAGAACAGGATTATAAGCTCTGACAAATTCAGCTCTAATGATATAAATAACAATTATAATAAAAACAATAATAGCTATAATATTGTGGCTTACCACTTGCGTCTTATGTTATTTTTTTCTTGTTTATCTATTTATTATTATTTTAATATATTTTTAAATTTTATTTTTCAGTGTTTCAAGATTCATTGTTCATGCACCATACCCAGTGCTTGATACAATATGTGCCCTCCTCAATACCCACCACCAGGCTTATCTATCATCACATCCCCCTCCCTTCCAAAATGCTCAGTTTGTTTCTCAGAGACCATAGTCTCTCATGGTTCCTCTCCCCCTCTGATTTCCCTCAATTCACGTTTCCTTTCCTTCTCCTAATGTCCTCCACATTATTCCTTATGCTACACAAGTAAGTGAAACAATATGATAATCGACTTTCTCTGCTTGACTTATTTCACTCAGCATAATTTCCTCCAGTCCCCTGTAATTGCACTACTGAGTATTTACCCCAAAGATACAGACGTAGTGAAAAGAAGGGCCATATGAAAGAACCAAGATGCCCTGCAACAGATGAATGGATAAAGAAGATATGGTCCAGGGCACCTGTGTGGCTCAGTGGGTTAAGCCTCTGCCTTCGGCTCAGGTCATAATCTCAGGATCCTGGGATTGAGGCCCACATAGGGCTCTCTGCTCAGCAGGGAGCCTGCTTCCCCGCTCTCTCTGCCTGCATCTCTGCCTACTTGTGATCTCTCTCTCTCTCTGTCAAATAAATAAATAAAATCTTTAAAAAAAAATAAGAAGAAGAAGATATGGTCCATATATACAATGCAATATCATGCCTCCATCAGAAAGGATGAATACCCAACTTTTGTATCAACATGGATGGGACTGGAAGAGATTACACGGAGTGAAATAAGTCAAGGAGAGTCAACTATCTTATGGTCTCACTTACGTGTAGAGCATAAGGTAAAACATGTAGGGCATTGTGAGAAGGAAAGGAAGGGTAAATGGGGGGAAATCAGAAGGAGAGATGAACCATGAAAGACTGCAAACTCTGAGCAACAAACTGAGGGTTTTGGAGGGGAGAGGGTGGGGGGTTGGGCGAGCCTGTGGGTGGGTATTAAGGAGGGCACATATTGCATGGAGCACTGGGTGTGGTGTATGAACAATTAATCTTGTAACACTGAAAAAATAAAATAAACGTTTTAGGGGGAAAAAAAGAAGGGCCATATGTACCCCAATGTTCATAATTTTTTAAATGATTTTATTTATTTATTTGACAGAGAGAGACACAGTGAGAGAGAAAACACAAGCAGGAGGAGTGGGAGAGGGAGAAGCAGGCTTCCCGATGGGCAGGGAGCCTGATGAGGGGCTTAATCCCAGGACCCTGGGATCATGACCTGAGCCAAAGGCAGAGGCTTAATGACTGAGCCACCCAAGTGTCCCTATATTAAATGTTTTAATCATTATGGCAGTATAAGAAGGTAGGTACTGAATTATCCGCATCTTCAGTTAGGAAAATGTAGACATAGATAGGAATCAAGAAAAAAAACAAAACCCTGTATTTAAAATAGTAATCTTACACACAGATGAATGTATTTGTTTCAGGCGTAGTAAACTTAGCAAACTGTTTTTCCTTCTCTAATGACTCTTTAACCTCTCTGATTCTGTTTACCGACTGTAACATAGAAATAGGAAAATAATCCATCACATGGGCTTACTGTGAAAATTGAATGAATTATAAAGTGGTCAACACAATATTTTAGTGTAAAATATTGTAAAATAAAATAAAAATTTCTTATTAACATTAGTGGTACTGTGTTATTTTTGATGTAAGCCTTTCTTTGATCATGGAACTTTAAAAAATATTAAACAAGAAACTTTTCCATGTTTTCTTAATTTTCAGGAAGCACAAAGGGAAAATATATTTCAATTTCAGTTGTTTTTTTTAAATATCCAGTTTCTTATATAAATATCTGTAACTATCACCTCTTTCACATTTTTGTTATTTATTAATTATATCTAATTTTTATGATTTCATGGTTTCATTAATCTCATGTTTTATCATAGGGCAACCTCATATCGTCCATGGAAATAAGCCCATATATCACAGAGGATTTTCTTTTGACTGTCAGAATCAAAGGCCCATTTATAGTGGGTTCAAAACAAAGCAAACAAAGTCAAGAGTTTGTTCTCTCTCTCACACAAATCAAGAAGAGAGATTTTCCAAGGCTGGAAATAGCCACTCTATCCTAGCATGAGGACACAGCCTTCTTCACTGTATCTATTTCATCATTGTTAGTCTGTATCTTCTCTCTGGGTTAAATAGTATATAATGGAGTAGCTGACCTTTTATCCTGAAGGTCAAGTAGTTGTGAATCCACTAGGAAGAGGGAGAGGATCAAGGGGAAAAGGGCATTACTATGAGCTGATTTCCTGGAAATCACCTCAAAGTATTTTTTCCTATTTTTTCAATAATAATCTGCAGTAGAAAAGAGGTTTGAAACATGAAATGCTTTTGCTAAATACATTGACACTTCATATAAATTCCTGGTTTTGCTACTAATATCAGCAAAAGCAAAAATGAATAGTGGCTAGCCACTAGATGTTTTGTCAAAGCAAAGAAGAAATGACAGAGGATCCTTGCATAGAAGCAACACCTGTGGAGTATAGACAGCTTTTCTATAGAAAGACTCATGAAACTGTTCTCAGGAAAATTCCATACAAATTGCAAGAAATATGCTTCTCATGTTATGCCTGCTTTAATTTATTCCTTTGGTGAGTGTAACAGCCTGTGACATGCAGGAACTTAAGAAGTAACATTGTGTATGTATTTGTGAGTAAAAGGTGGTCATATAAGTAGAGATGTTATTTTGAGATTAAGTAGCTAGCTAAAAATTTCATTTTATATGTTCTGGAGACATATCTTAAATTTTACTTTATGAGTTCGGGATTTATTCAACTAGATAAGACTTTTGTGTTATAAATGGGGCTGATATGCTGATAGTTCAGATGCCTTGTGCCCTTTGGTTCATACATTCTGATTAACTGCTCCTCGAATTGCTATCTTACATCAAGTTGTGATAGAATAGTGTTCTAGCACTTTTAGAGTTCATCTCATTTTAAGTTGTTTTGTCAATCAATGACTTGCTATTCTTAACAGATTTGAAACTTGAAAAACAGTCTTCTTATCAATAATTTTTTAGAATAAATTTCAGTTAAATTATTTGGTTTAGAAGTATTCTCATACAACTATTTTTTTAAAGATTTTATTTATTATTTGACACAGAGAAAGAGAGATCACAAGTAGGCAGAGAGGCAGGTAGAGAGAGAGGAGGAAGCAGTCTCCCTGCTGAGCAGAGAGCCGGATGTGATATGGCTCAATCCCAGGACCCGAGATCATGATCTAAGCCAAAGGCAGAGGCTTTAACCCACTGAGCCACCCCGGTGCCCCACTCTCATACAACTTTTAATTAAACATTTTCTGCATAGTCTTTAAACCTTATGACAATAGATCTATCCATTGATCTATCAGCAGGCAATAATGCTTACTTCGTTGTTATAGTAAATGTAATAATTATGACTGATCTATTATTTAAGAGCTATTGCAGTTGTTACTGGAAGAATAAAGTTACACTTCCTGCCTTCCTAGAAAGAAAATGAGTATGAAAATGGCTAAATATTTTCTCTATCTATCACTCATTTAGTCATTTATTCATCTCATTCATGACTCTGACATGCTAGGTGATCCTGTATACTGTGGATATATAATAGCAAATAAGAGAGACAAGTTTCCTGCTCTTTGGGGCTTATATTCTTGCTCTGGGGAGAATACAATACAAGTAAGCAAATATTTAGGCAAGATCCTTAGGCTTAGTGACTAATGCCATGAGTAAAGAATACAAAATTAACAGAGTTCTTTATGTTAGAAGTTCAGGAAAAGCCTTGTAAGAGGTTTGCATTTGAGGTGATATCTGATACAAGAAAATAAAGTATGTATAAAGGTTAGGTTCTCTGTCCTAGGCAGAGAAAATAGGAACTCAAGGGTCTTAAACCCAGAAGGAATTTGACAGGTTCTGTGAATAAAAACAAGGCCAGGATGTCTGTAGACTCTTGAGTAAGGAGTAAGCAGGGGAAAACAACAACAACAACAACAACAACAACAACAACAACAACTCTAAGGCAGGAACAGAATGGTGGCTTATTAAGCCATCTGATTATCTAAGTGAAATAGAAGTTACTGAAGAATGTTCGCAAGGGGTAGATATGAACTTGGGCCATTTATGACTAGTAAACTCAAATGCTAGCTCCAGCTTTGAACAGCGAAGGGAGCAGATGCACAGCTCAACCAATGGTTACATGAGGGCTCAAGTTTGCTCATGAACTCCTAGAGGGAGAAGTTTGTAACTGGGGCTGAGTTTCATCCTTTTTTGGATAGGAAGGGGATTCTCCAAAGTCAAATAGAAATAGTTGATTTTAAATGTAGGAAATGCTGTCACAGAAGCATGGGTCCAAAAGGGGAAGTGAGGTGAGGAACTGGGAATGGTCTTATGAAGAATCTCTCCAGCCAAACATTTATTTTTCTGAATAATTTCCTTTGTACTCTACATTTAAAAATCTTATTTCACATTATTTAAAAAATTTTTCTCTTCTTCGAAGTAACTAATTTTCATCTAATCAGAAATTCAATATAGCTTGATTCATCCTTCTAATAATGGTATAAGAGGAGAAGTTGTAAAAAAGAAGTATGACTTTCCTTCTGTTCATTGACTACTTTTGGGGAAAGAGTAGCATCCTGTTATGTAGTGTACCCAGAGGTTAAGGAGAGGGGCAGTGAAGGTGGTGAGAAGCAGGCCCATGAAGGCCTACGTGGAAATAAGGGGCACCTTTGAGTCTGAAGCAGCTTCTAAGTGGACAATTCAAGGACAGTAGATAAGCACTTCCCCTTGCCCCAGACTAGTTTAAAGAGAATGGAGCGAGTTCATGTACCTTGAGTCAACATTACAGCATACACAGTGTCAGTCTATGTCCATCATTCCATTCAGGCTTGTTTAAAAATAGCCATTAAAGGTTAACTTGTTACCAGGCAGTGGGACAGGTACTGGGGGTAGAGTGAGAGATCCAGGATGAAGACCCCGATCTAATGGAGCTCATGTGCTCCTGGGAAACTAAACTGAACAGGTAATTTTTATGACCATGTATGATGCATATACTGATCAAAGGGCATCAGATGAAATTCTCCAAAAGGGTCTAGAGGAAATCATTTATGTTGGCTGAGTTAGAACAAATAAACCTGCATGAGATGTGTTTTGGTAAATGGGTAGAGAATTAGCAGAATAAAGATAGAAGGAAGGGCATTAAAGCCATAAGGAACAACGTGTGCAAAAGGCCTGGCCTCCTGAGCACACATCCTGTGTAAATAAATAAAATGAGATTGCCATGGCTGAGATAGATGGTGAAGCGCTGAGAGCTTCAACATGTGATGATTAGGAGACTAGAGAGGAATAACTTGTAAATCATCTAAGAATTCCAGAGTGAGGTATCCAGACTTGAGTCCAAATGTTATGGATAAAGTGGAAAGATTTTAGTAGAGAGCCAATATCCATTTTAGAAAGAAGAAAGATCACTTTAGAAGTAAGATTTTCTTACTTCTTTGAGTTATTTTTTGGGTAGTCATCCATGTCTGATTATCTATCCTTTTTGAAGATTATCTATCCTTTTTGAAGTAGCCTTGCTTATTTTTCAACTCCTTTAGATCATTAAGTTTTCCCTGTCTTTTTACTTGTTTCACCAATAAAGAAAAAATCTTCTTTTTTTTCTGAAAAGCATGTCTCTTAAACTTCAGTACCCCTTGAATTTCTCCATCCTATGAGACTTATAAAAAAACCTTGTTCTATAAGCCTGTTTAAATCTACTTTCTGGAAGCAAAGCTATAGTGTTGCCTAACCCCTACCCCCATTCTGCTTTTGAATTTTCAGCTCTATTAGTTCCTGGTAAGTTTTGTACTGATTACATCATGCAGTTCTCCCGGGTGCATAAGAATCAAATAAAGAAGTTCAGCCACCCATGTCAATTCCTATGCTTTTTACAACAGAGAATCTTTCCTAATTAGCAGTTGTCGGGTTGGTTCAATTCCCTTGTCACCACCAAGTTCTGTACCTTGACTACCAAAAAGCTGTTCCTAGATAAGTGTCTGATTACTTCCTCTGACTCTTGCTATATAATAAATAATTAATAATTTCCTTTGATCAATATTGTCCAATTGATGTCCAATTATTTATATTTCTTTATTTCTTTCTTTATTTTTTAAAGATTTTATTTATTTATTTGACAGAAAGAGAAAGATCACAAGTAGGCAGAGAAACAGCAGAGAGAGAGGGGGAAGCAGGCTCCCCGCTGAGCAGAGAGCCCAATGCAGGGCTCAATCCCAAGACCCTGAGATCATGAGCAGAAGGCAGAGGCTTACCCCACTGAGCCACCCAGGTGCCCCTGTTTCATTTTTTTGACCTGAAGGCTGAAATATAACAAACATGGCTTTAGTTTATGTTTTTGAATATATACTTTCTAAGCATAAGTAGGTAATACTTCTGCAAGAAAAATATTTCATCTTTTCCCTGCCTTCCCCATCTCTCCCATATAATTGCATATTTATTGTCTCTCTGGTTAAACATCTCATTGGAAGTACATTTTATGCCAGAAAATCTCTGTTGTGAGCAAGGAGGCTATTTACTACTTCAAATTTCAGACTTTGGAAAGGTCACTATTCGGAGTGATCCCATAGCAACATTTTTGTTTGTTTTGAATTAAGAGCATAAATAAGTATGGCCAGGCTGCCAGCTCCTCTCATCTGCACCCTTTCAGGTCCTTCCTGGTGTGTGTGTTTAGTTGAGAAGTGACAGATACAATTTGGTCTCTGTGACTGAGGCATTGCTGTTGGGGAGAGGACCATCCAGAGCCAAAGTGAGAACATGACATTGTGACAACATGATTTATAAAAAGTATAGATTTGTTCTTTGACCTAATTTCTGATGTAAAGCTCCCCAAACCTGTGGAATTTCCTAAATGGTAAGAGCAATAAAGATGTCTTTTATTACGTTAAGGAGGTAACTTTTAGAAAGCAACTAGGTTACCTAAGGATGCAGACTGGTTGCCCATGGAAACAGCCTTGTGATTAGAGGGTTGTAACTTTTAGTTTTACCCCCTTCACTTGGGGAATGGAGATGGGCTGGAGGTTAAATCAATTGCAATGGCCAGTGATTTGATCAATCATGTCTATCTAATGCAACCATCATAAAAACCCAAAAGGACCAGGTTTAGAGAGCTTTCAGGTTGGTGATTGGGTAGTAATTTGGGGACAGTGTTACACTCAGAGAGGACATGGAAGCTCTATGCTTTTTCCCTACACCTTGCCCTGTATATCTCTCTCATTTGGGTGTTCCTGAATTATATTCTTTTAAAATTAACTGGTGATCTAGTAATTAAAATAGGTACCTGAGTTGTGTGAGCTGATTTAGCAAATCAATTGAACCACAGCGGGGAGTCTTTGGAACCTCCAATTTATAGCCAGTTGGTCAAAAGCACAGGTGACTACATGGACTGGTATCTGGACTGGTGGGGGCAGCCTTGTGGGACTGAGCCCTTAACTCATAGACTCTAACGCTATTTCCAAGTAATAGTGCCAGAGTTGAGTTGAATTGTGGAACACCCAGCTCATAGTGGAGATTTAGATCTGTGGGAGTTTCCCCATGCTCACAGTGAGGCGGTTTGACTTTACCAGAGTCCTGTGTGCCCCAAAACAGCAACAGCCAAGAAATTCCCCAACTTTTCTGTGTTCTTGAAATGGGTAACTGCAAAGAATCATTCTTCCCACTCTGACTTAAACAAGACCCACTGGCAATCCCTGCCTTATGTATGACAAGGGCAGATGAAAAGTTTCTGAATTCCCAGTATTTGTCTCCTGAATGCTGAACCGAAACTGTTTATACCCACTGAGGGCTCTGTACAAAATTCCTGCTAACTTGACTAAACATTACTCACGGTTCTCCTTCCCCAGGTTTCTGAACCTTCATACACTTCTGATCATTGTGATAATGAACAAGTCCTCTTTCCCAGCCTCTCCTAGGAACTGCCAGACCTCAGGGGAAGATGCACCCCCCCCCATCAGTCCACTGTCCTGTCACACCCTCACTCACCCCACTTCCACACACCTGGTTATTCCTAGTCTTATTTAACCCTCTCTGCAAAAGAAAAGCCTTTTTTTTCTGGTGCCATTGGATACACTTGCAGATCTCCTGGTAGATTTTCCATAGGGCAATAATCCCGCAGCCTTATTGCAAGAGTGCCCTTGCCCCATCACAATAACTTTCCTCTCTTTACTGCAAAATATATATTTAATTAGTTGGTCCTCACTGAAGTCTGGATTTATTTTTATTTGATAGTATACATCCAAGGACTAGCCTGGAGTATAAGGGGAGAGGCCTCCCTTCCCACTAATGCCTCAAAGTCAGATAAGCCTTTTCCAGTCATATAAGCCTTTTCCTCATATCTCTCATGCCAACTGTGAAAGCAGCAAGGGGAAGATGGAAAAACCTCACGATTGAATTAGCTCAGAGATTCTGACTTCAACCTCAAAATCCTATTTAAATTAGCTGGTCATACTAAGTTTTTAATTGATTTTTGCTAAACTTATGTTCCCCATTATTATTTCTATACCTAGAAGATTGTTGTGAGAAGAGTGAAAATAAAGGAGAAATATTAGAGAATTAAGTAAAATATGTATTTTCTACACACTAGAGTTCACAAGTAAATTTGTGAACTGGCTATACATATAAATCTTAGACTTTGAAAATTAGTCTTTTTTTTTCCTCTCCTCACCCTCCGTTTTTTATTTTGCAAACCTTTCCGGGAAGCTTCAATCTAGCATTTCGTATATTTTACTTACTATACTGATTGGTTTTCAAACATTTTCTTTTGATGGGTTTAAATGCTTTCTGCTGAGACAGTTGGCTATCACTAAGAAAAATGGGAATCAATGATGCCCCTTGTGAAAATAATTTTGTTCATTTAAGGAAGAAGAGATAAAGTAGCATATACATGCTACTCCCCTCTAGCACCTTTCTCTTAAGATCTTGTGCTCTACTCTTAATGTAATCTGGCCATATTACTTTTCAATATGTGATTTAATTTTGTGCATCCAATTAATTTTTTAGCTTACTTTCTTTTAGTAATGAAGCTGCTATATACCTCCTATCCTGAAATTATTTCTAACTCTAAATATTTTTATACAAATAAGAATCTGGGAAATTTTTGAGTTCTCTGATTGGAAGAGTGTTAGGGCCATATGTTATATTCTGTAGAATTTCCTAGAAATCCTAGAATGCCATTTTCCAAAAACATAAAAAGCATAAGTTGACTGTATAATATATTCACAGCACTATTTACTCAACTAAGTTCTTTCGAAACCCTGTAAATTGCCCTTGGTCTACAGAAGCACTCTTCATTATTATTTATGAATATTATTTATAAAATGAAATTCAATGACAATGCTAAGCAACCTATTTAGCAGTAGGTTAAACTCTATAGAGAGAATATATATTTAAAAATCCAATCCTGACAAGCATACATTATACAGATACAGATGTCAGGCATGAGATAATTCATGCTGGTAATTATTTTGAAAGAGCAGAAAATAGAATATTATTGTTACAGAAATTTGTCAGGAGAATCTTGACTTTTAATAGATTGCATAGAAATATGAAATGACTGAGGATAGAACATTTAAAATCTTCACAGGAACAAGAAACTAAGTGGGTGGTCAGAAGGGAGGCAGAGTCTGATTGTTGAGGATGGGAGAAGTCCTGTTGAGACAAGGACATATTGTAGACAATGTCTTTCCTCAGAAGCCCTTGAAAATATTTATAAGGGGGTATAAAAATGACTTCATGAAGAGGCAAAGGGAATGGCAGTAGAAGAAGATATGTTCTCAACAGCAAAATGAAAGCATCTGGGGAATATTTGCATAAAGTAGACTATATACCATGTGTATGCCTACTAAATTGCAGATTTCTCTCTGTCAGATGTGGCTAAGTTTGTCAATTAATTTGAGGCCACGGAAAGTCTGAAACAAAACAAAGCAAAACCCTCTTCCATGCACAGCCCACTCTCACTGAGGGGATGTATAAAACCACAGAGCACAAACACAACAGTTCAAACTCTGATCTTTTCTGAAGGTGATTTTTTTTCTACTTATTAATCTTTCTTAGAAATATTCACCTAGAGAAGAAAAATGCTCTTTCTTCTATCACAAAAGAAGCAAGCCTTTGAAATCCCATCTTTGTTCTCCACAATGTGGACTTGTATAACTTACACAGAATTCTCTCTGAAGTCCATAAACAAAAGAATGCCTTGCTGTATACAAGTTATCTGTTTAAGAGAGCTTTCTTCTCCTCCTCTGTCCTGATTTGAAGTGTTTCAACATGCCCCAAAACTAAGATCTAATCATTGCAACTATTGACTGAGCATTCCCACTGAGATTTTAAGGAAAGAAATGAGCGTCGTGCAATATTACACTGATAGGCCCCCAAAACACTTTGGAAATTGTTTAAAGATTATTTGCTTATATTTTCTCTTTAAAAATACCCCCAAAAAATCAGGTTTTCAGTGAATGATATGTCCCATTGTCAGAGCTAATCTGTTTATACGTATTTGTAGATAAAATATTTTTAAATGATGTAGAACATGCATATTATTCCAGATAGTTGAATTGCACTAAATGAACTGGAAACACTGGTCAAAAGTAATTCTCTGTATAAAAGTTTTATTGTTTTTTTCTAATAGTTGAAAGAAATTTTAACTTGTGAGAAAGATATACTTTCACTGTTATCTTAGGGTAAAATTCCAGCATGCCCCAATTTAAAGAATTTTGTCCTGTGTAACCCTTACCCATTCCTGTTTTAACTTGACTTTGTGGCCTTTGGGAAATAGCCTTCAATTATGAATACTTCTTCCTTTGCCTGTCATTCCTATTCGGAATCACTAATGTCTTAGGAAAATCAGTCTCTCTCTCTCTTTTTTAAAGATTTTATTTATTTAAGAGAGAACTAGCAGCAGGAGAGGCAGAGAGATAAGAGGGAGAAGTAGACTCTCACTGAGTGGGGAACCTCATGTAGGGCTTGATCCCAGGACTCCAACATCATGACCAGAGCTGAAGGCAGATGCCCAACCAACTGAGCCACTCTGGCACCCGTCCTTCTCTCTCTTTAAACAAAGTTAAGAGAAAATAATCTTTCAAAAATAGATGGGGGTGTTTAGAAGATGTGAAGACAAAGTGTCCAATGTGGAAATAACCTGTTCAAAAATGTTATCTCCATTTTAGGACACAACATCTAGAACCACAGCAGGGTAGGGAAGTAAGTAAGGGAGGTACTGTGTTGATTCCTGCAGCATAAGTTCAATTCCCACCACCTTCTGCTCTTTTTTGAGAACAGCTGCATGGAGCAGAACATTCACTGGGGAGGAGTTCGAGATATCCAGGTTTCCAATGTGCATTAAAAGCCACATCACCTTGATTTTTCTCCCACAACATAGTTTTCACTTTTGTAAAATGAGGAATGAAGTTAGATGATATTACTGTTTTGTTTTTATTTCTGCAGCTCTGTCATTTAACAGTAAAATTAGGAAACAATATAGAGGAATGAAGACAGAGGGACAAAAGATCCCCACAAGTGGTCTAGGCTCCAGATAAATGCATAAGTACTTAATGTACATAGGAATTTTCTATGAAGATGTTGCATGATACAATACATAAAATTAACCCTTACACACTTAGTCTTCTTTATTTTATTTCCAACCAATTCAGTAATTACTACTAGCCTAAAGTCTATTTTGCAAATTCTTAATGTGACCTATTGTGATTTTAAAAATTCTTGACTTTTCACAATGATTGCAGGAGAAAATATTTCAGCACATTTTCTCAAAAGAGTTGGAAAATTATATCCTTCACTAAAGTAAAAATGAAAAAAAAGAGATTAGATATTAAAAGTTTTAAAAGAGTTCTGATGAAAATATAAAGCTCTGTGAAATGTATATTTAAAGATTTATGCCTTACATATTATTAATTTTTGGTAGACAAATTCTTAAATGTATTTAGTAAAATCCCACCATCACTTTTTCGATAGCTTAAAGTTTCTTTTAAGTCAGTTCAACATAAAATTTAAATGAAAAATAAATTTCAGTGTGTTTAAAAAAAATGTTTGGTAATGTGGGATTATCAAGGAATAAGAATCCCTGTCCCTTTCAAGGGTCCTTCTAACTTGACTAAAAATTAAATTGACATGAGACAGAAGAAACAGGAAAAAATCAAATTCAATAGTATATATGTGGGGAATCCACACAGACATGGGAATGCCCAAGACAGACAAAATGAGGTATAGATGTCATTCTCACCTAAGGAGAAAAGGGGTAGGGTACCTAAAACTTCAAAGGGAAGGAATGTAATTCACAGAAAGATGAAAAAGAGTAAATGATTTTCCACCATACATAGTCCATATCATCATGTAGTTATCTTTGGTGTTAGCTCTCTTCCTGGAGCAGGTTCTCTAAATTCTTTTTAGGCAGTTGAGGGTAGAGGTGAAGAACTAGAGCTTTTCCTGAACATTCTGGGTTGTGATTACTTTTTAACTCAAAATTATCTTCATGCTAAAGTGGCCCATCTTGTCCTGTCCTTGGGCCCTACAGAATCAATGCAATGAATTATGATTAAGGGAGTGGCATTTTGGGAATGGCAGAGTGAGTAATATAGTGAACACTACCCCCAACAAAACCACCTTTTAACTAGAGAAAATTATAAAAGAACAATAACAACAACAAAATGCCCATTGTTTAGGTTTCTGTAAATTGTCTGAAGGGCATAAAGCAAATGGAAAAAACACTTAAGAAAGTCTATTAAAGCTCAATAAAAATAGCTGAAGGCTGTGACATTTAAGCCTAGACCTACTGTATTTCCCTACTTCCAGCTCCATATATAGAAACTCTTCTTTTGGGTGTAGTCATAAAGATAGGACTCTCCACTCTAGCTCTATTTGAGGGCTGTAGGTTCACCTCAGAAGTGGTAAGCAGCTGGCATTTCTCATCGCTAGTCTTATTTTATAGAGCTCCATTCAAAACAGAAGACTGATGCTGGTTGACCCTACTCAAGCTCTAATTGTAGCATGCAGATTCCACTCCAGATATGATAGACCAAAACTACTGGACATAATTGCCTCATCTCCAGTTTGCTCCTCAGGGAGAGTTTCCATGCAGGGAAGGGCAAGCCAAGAAGATCAGGGCCTGCCAACTCCCTGCAGTGCCAGCTTACAGACCTGGAGTGCCATTCTAATGGAAAAGGGCCCTTGGCTCACCTCCAGCTTCCCTGCAGACCTTCAAAGATTCTGATCAGGGGAAGAGGTAGGCCATAATGACTTCCAGCTCCGCAGTTCTGTCTGAAGAGACTGGCTTTAATTGGAAAAGATCTCAAAGAATTCCATGTCTCACGTTGTTGCCAAAAACCATGAGGACCTTAATGAGAAGCAATTAAGAGCACACTGATAGCACCATGGTACTACTAGCATCGAATTACATGGCAGAGAAACCAGAAATTCAACACAGAGAACCAGGAGAAAAGATAGCTTTGAAGAGCTCTCTTTGGAATCACAGTCGGCCATGGGGTTTGGGAATATTGTGTGTATGTTAGGTTGTACCAGCTTGGGAATAATCAGAACAGGATATGAGGTAGATTTGAAAACATTCCCAAACCACAGAAAAGCTCATCAATAAAGGGCAGAATCTTCAATGGTACAAAGAACTTAAGTATAGTTCTGACAAAATACTGGCTGGAAAATAAGCTACTCTAATTCAGGAACACATCTTAGGAAGCCAGGCTTAAAAATAAAATCACATCCATAACTGGCAGAGTGGAAAACTATGTGTATGCCTTAGGCTGTCGCTGCTTAGGAATATTCAGAGAACTATTAGTTGTTAGGTGAAAATGGGATAAAATCATAAACTTCTTAAAATGTGATGAGACTTTCTATGTCAGTCAATATGTATAACAGTAAAAACAGTAGAGGATACAGATCTAACTAAGACTATTTAAGCACAATCTTTGATCAGAAAGTGACTTAACTGACCTAGATGTGACCACTAGGTGGCTAAAAGACCAAAAGACTAAAAATAAAGAAAAAATAAAAATAACAAGAGTCGTTACAGGCTGTACACTATGGGAAAATAGACTCCACAGACACAGTTCAGTCAAGATATTAAAAAAAAAAAAAAAAACACATGACCAAGGAAACAATAACAACACAGTATCAGACTCCCCCTGCTCCCCTTTGGGGAGACAGTTTTTAATAAAAAAATCAAGATAGACAAGGAAACTGAAAAGCATGGTTCATAAATAGAAAGAAAGAAGAAAAAAAAAAACAGAAATTGGTTTCTGTTCTGTTCTGTTCTGTTTTTCTTGCCCAACAACTCCAACACTGGGGCTTCTGCAAAAAAAGTGCTTTTGCAGAAGCCCCAGTGTTGGAGTTGTTGGGCAAAGACTTCAAAGCAGCCACTACAAATGTGTTTGTTGAACTAAAGGTAAATATATTTAAAGACTATCTCACCAAAGAATATCAGGGAAGTGATATTATAAATAAGAACAAAATTAAAGTCTGGAGTTGAAAATCATAATAGCTAGAATAAAAATGTGCTAGTGGGACTCAACATTAAATTTCAGCTGGCAGAAAAAAGAATCCCAACATTAAGATAGAGTAATAAAGATTATATAATATGACAAGGGAAAAAAAGAATGAAAATGAACGGAGCCTCAGAGAAATATGAAACACCATTAAGCCTAGTGGTACTTGCAGAATGGAAGTATCACATTTGGAGAGTTAGTATCATGAAAAATATTCAGAGACATAATGGCTGAAAAATTTCTGAAATCTGAAAAAAATGTCAATCTACAAATCCAAAAAACTCAACATACTTCATATGATTAATTCAAAGAGATCTACACATCATAGTCAAATTATTGAAAATCACAGAGAAAATCTTAAAAACAGAAAGGGAAAAGGACTCATCACAAGGAATCCCTGGTATAATTAATAGCTAACTTCTCATAAAAAAAAATGACTCCACAAGGCAATAGAATGACATTCAAAGTGCTAAAGAAGAGAAAAATAAGTGTCTACCAAAAATCTTATAACAAGCAAAGCTATCTTTCAAAAAGGTGAAATAAAAATATTCTTATATAAATAACAACTTAAAGCATCTGTTGCTAGCAGACCTTTCTTTTTTTCTTCTTGAAATATTTAAAAAAGAACTGTATTAAAATGTACATAATTGTACTGTTGGGTTTATAACATTTAGAAACATAATATATTTGACAGAGCACAGAAGGGGCAAGTGATAACAGATTTATGTAGAGAAGGAAATTACACTGGATAAGAACTCAAATACACACAAAGAAAAGGAAAAAAGGTAAATGAAAATACCAATATAATAAATGCTATAGATATATGCTGTTCTTTCTTCTCTCCCCTTCTTTAAAAAAGATATGATTATATAAAATGGAAGTTAAACACCACATTCCACAATAACCAATGAGTCAAACAATAAGTTATAAGAGAAAATTAGAAAATAATTTTAAGTAAATAAAACAAACCCACAGCATACCAAATTTGTGGGTTTCATCTGAAAAATGTTAAGAAGGAAACTTACAGCTCCCAGCACTTACCTAGAAAAAGGAAAAGGGATGTTAAATCAATAACCAAATACTTCACTCTAATTAGGAAATCAGGGGGGACCAAACTCAAAGAAAGAAGGAAGATAATAATAAACATTACAATGGAAATAAGTCCAATTTAGAATAGAAAGATAATAGCGAAATTCAGTGACATCAATTCATTTTTTGAAAAAGTAGCAGATTCACCAAAACTTTGTATCTGATGATCAAGAAAGAAAAGATTCAATTACTCAAATCA
>CM052799.1:175364857-175473942 GCA_028533885.1 Nasua narica
CTGGAGTCTCGGGATCGAGTCCCACATCGGGCTCCCAGCTCCACGGGGAGTCCACTCCTCCCTCTGACCTTCTCCCCTCTCATGCTCTGTCTCTCTCAAATAAATAAATAAAATCTTAAAAAAAGAATTCTTCTAAAAAAAAAGGAAGTAACTACTATTACATGCTATGACATGGATAAAACTTGAAAATTTTACAGGAGAAAGAAGCCTCTCACAAAAGACAACATATTATATGATTCCATTTATATGAAATGTCCAGAATTGACAAGTCTGTAGGAGAGTATAGATTGTTGTCTAACGTTGTATGGGGTGTACAGGATGAGTACCTACTAATAGATCTAAGATTTCTCTTTGGATTGGTTAAATTCTAAATTTAAATTGTGGTCAAGGTTACACAACTCTGTGAACATATTAAAAAACACCATATTGTATACTATTTGTATACTATGTTGTATACTATTTGTAGGTGAATTTTATGATATGTGAGTGACATTTCAGTAGGGATGCTTAAAATTCATGATTAAGGAAAGTAATTTGGAGTGAACAACTCAGTAAAAAGTGTGTAATATTCACAAAAATAGGATATTTGGGGGCACCTGGGTTGCTCAGTAAGTTAAGCATCCAACTCTTGGTTGTAGCTCAGCTCATGATCTCAGGTTTTGATGACGTTGACATGACATGACACGCTGAGCGTGAAGTCTGCTCAAGATTCTTTCACCCCCTTTCCATCTCCTTGTGCCTCTCCCCCTGCTCTCTTTCTCTCTAAAAAATTCATAAATAAATAAATAAACAGCCATATGTGCCTGGTTGCTACTTTGTTGGACAATTCAGATCTAGAGCAACCATAAAGATAGCTGTTCATCACAGTTGCTAATTTGCTTAATTTCTCCAGAAAAAAGTGGGAAAATAATATCTATACTATATTTTTGCTCTGAGACTAAACGAAATTATGTATATATAGAAGGTACGACAGTGCCTGGTGCTTAGTAGGTACACAGTTTTTGTTTGTTTGGGAAAAAAGCCTTGATACTGAGGAATAGAAGTATACATATAAGGGCTTGTGGTCCAGTCATAAAATTACAGGGTAGAGTTAGAGCCTAGTTCTTTAGATTAGAAAAAGGGAGAAAACAGTCATGAAAAGAGAAGTTGGGGTAATTGGTTTTGGGGTATTGACAACAAGGCTGTCTTTATTAAGACTGATCTGAAACAACAGCTCCTTCCATGTGTCACCGAAGGGGATGATTTGGATTTTCCTCAAAGTGGAGCTGAGCCCACAGGAGAGGTATTTTTGGCCCCACATCTACCAAGAGCTGGGCTACACCCCATTTGAAAACAATGAACCTCCTCATCACCATTGATAGACTAGTATGGCTTCCTGAGTCAAGGATAAGAATGAATCTATTACCTGGAGCTTGTGACTCTGAGAACACCAGATTTGTTACTTTCTGCTTTAATTACCTTAGTATCTATAGGA
The DNA here is from genome assembly GCA_028533885.1 of Nasua narica. NCBI lineage: Eukaryota > Metazoa > Chordata > Mammalia > Carnivora > Procyonidae > Nasua > Nasua narica. Next base: position 175,366,332 of record CM052799.1, read on the forward strand.
CACACACAGCGATTTGGAAAGAGTTCTGAGAGGAGCAGAAATAATTAATGGAATCAACTCACTGAGTTATGAAGAAAGATTGCAGGAACTTAAAATGCATTGTTTAGTTAAGCATCACTTGTCTAAAGATATGATAATAGTCTCCAAGTACTTGAAAGGTGAAAATAATATGCTGCCCTTCATATGCAAATTTAAAACTACTGGTCCATCAGTAAAACTTGTGCTTAAAGTTTTTTTTTTTTTTTTCCCCCAGTGTTAAGAATACCTTCAAACAATTTTAAAGACTCTTTCATTCAGTCCCTTTCACAACCAGTTGAATTTATGTAAGGGGCCAAGATTGGTGATATGCTTATAAAGGGAAAAGGCTAAACTGTCTAACTTTACTTTTTTAAGATTTTATTTATTTATTTTACAGAGAGAGAGAGAGCACACACACAAGCAGGGAGAGCAGCAGGCAAAGGGAGAGGGAGAAGTAGGGAGCCAGATGCAGGGCCCAATCTCAGGACCTTAGGATCATGACCTGAGCCGAAGGCAAATGCTTAGCCGACTGAGCCACCCAGGTGCCCCTAAACTGTCTAACTTTAGTACAGACTGAATCCTTGATCTTTTATTATTGAAAGGCTTTCTTTCTCACACCAGCTATTTCTTTGACACCAGGAGGGTATCCTAACAATTCAATTCAATTCTGACCTTGTTTACCCAGAGTTAGCATCAGATCCCACAGGTTCAAGGGGTTCAATCCCACAAGACTGCCCCCATCAGATACCAGTCACAAGTCCCAAGCCACTCGAACTTCTGATTTATAAGCTATAATTCTTGAGGTTTTCCCAAACCCCTCCAGATTAGAATGGTTCACAGTACTCAAGGAAACACTTAATTCACATTTGGTTTTGTGTGTGTGTGTGTGTGTGTGTGTGTGTGTGTGTGTGTGTGTGTGTTTATAAAGGCTACAACTCAGAAATAGCCAAGATGGAAGAGAGGGTCGGTGGCACAGATCTTCCCTGCATTCTCTGGGCATGCTACAATCCCCACTCCCCATGTGTTCATCAGCCTAGGAGCCCTCCAAACCTTGCTGTTCAGGCGTTAGTATAGAGATTTAACTGGCCATTGGTGATTAACTCAATCTCCAGTCCCTCTTTCCTCCTCAGAGGTTGGGAAACGAAGCTAAAAATTCCAAGACTTGAATACAGTGTGGTCTTTCTGGTGACAAGCCCCATCTTAAATGGGCTGGCTAGGGGTCTACTCACCAAGAGTTGCCTCCTTAGAACAAAAGACTCTCTATCACTTTTTTTTTTTAAAGATTTTATTTATTTATTTGATGAGAGAGAGAGAGATGGTGAGAGAGGGAACATAAGCAGGTGGAGTGGGAGAGGGAGAAGCAGGCTTCCTACAGAGCAGGGAGCCCAACACAGGGCTCAATCCCAGGACCCTGGGATCATGACCTGAGCTGAAGGCAGATACTTAATGAGTAGGCCTCCCAGGCGCCCCTCTATTATTCTTATCACTAAGGAAATGTCAAGATTTTTAGGAACTCTGTTTTTAGGAGACAGGAATGAGGACAAATACCAAATATCTTTCTACATCACCACAACTATATATCACCCTCACGGAATTAGCTTACCACCAGCAAAGTGGAATACTGGGCTACCAATTAATGCACTTAGCACCCCCCCCAACACACACGTTCACACCTGTACAGTATTGCATTATAGCTCCTGACCAAGTATTCGCAATTGTCCATTTTTTAAAAAAAGATTTTATTTATTTATTTGACAGAGAGAGACACAGCGAGAGGCAGAACACAAGCAGGGGGAGTAGGAAAAGGAGAAGCAGGCTTCCCACTGAGAAGGGAGCCGGATGCGGGACTCAATCCCAGAACCCCGGGATCACGACCTGAGCCGAAGGCAGATGCCTAATGACTGAGCCATCCAGGCGCTCCCCACAATTTCCCATTTTTTATGCTCTGTTTTATCTTGACCAAACTTTATTCATATTTCTCTCTTCTCATGGGTCCCTGAACTATGGCTCATCCCCAACCCTGGGCAAGAACTGAGATGCAGGGATGCCTGTGTGTCTCAGTCAGTTAAGCTGCTCCCTTTGGCTCAGGTCATGATCCCAGGGTCCTGGGATCGAGTCCAGCATTGGACCCCTTGCTTGGCAGGGAGCCTGCTTCTCCAACTCTGCCTCTGCCTGCCACTCCCCCTGCTCACTCTCTCTCTTTCTGATAAATAAATAAATAGATAAAATCTTAAAAAAAAAAAAGAACTGAGATGGAGCATATGTCCTTTTTAGCAGTTGATCTCCAAGTCAGGTGATTCCTCAGACACATTTCCTGTTAGATGGCATTTGTCAATGCTCTTTTACTCATCTCCTCTTGCTTGTCCAACTTATCCTTAAAAGGTTTTGCTAATCTCTGCTTACCTTTATGAAAGAATACCCTTTTTCAGTCTGATTTTCATACACTTGTGGATTTCTGAGCTCCGAACATTTCTCATTATTGTATTAGTCTTTTAAAATAAAATTTCTCCTTACCCTAGCCTGGATGCATTTTTGTTTGATGCACAATGTTTATAATGCTCCAGTTATATCAGATGACAATATCAGCCTCAAGTCTACTAAGACAAAGTAAAATTAAGAATTAAACAAATCTTTCAAAAACTTGGGCAACACAAAATAGATAATCTGGATAATTTTATGAGTTTATAGCTTTTTTTAAGGTACTTTTCATAAATTGAGTTCTGAAGTGGAAGAAAGATACAAATATATCATTTAAAAATTATCATTTAGCTACATACCAAGAAAAAATTTCCTTAAAATTAAATGTGCTGCTGGAGCAAGCACCTAATTTTTTTTCAGTCAAAGGCTATCTGGAATCAATATATCCCATGTTTCAAGGTCTATGTAAGAGAGCTATAGGAGGACCAGTGATTTTCCTCTTTAAAATAATAATTCTTGATGTTACCTCAGTGAGCCATCAAATTAGAAAAGAATATTACTTATTTCATAAAAGATGAGTTTTTTTGCCACTGAAGATTTGTGTGATAAAACAATATGGTGAGTAAGAATGTGGACTTTTACATGCATTTTAATTATATAAATAGATTTAGCTACTTCGTGTGAGTTAATAGTCCTCTGCTTACTAAAATTGATGTTAGTAATTAATGTTAGTAAATTAGTTCCCTGGAAATTAAAAATGTCAACTTTAAGAATGTAATACTCATATTTAAAATATGTTTTATAATGTAATATAAACACATGTATTTTTCTGATAATGATTATTTAATGGCAATAGGAAATTTTAGATAAGTCTTGAAACTGCAAAGGCAATGAAAAAAACACTTTTTCTATTGTTTTGTTTTTATTAGTCTTTTCCTTAAAACCATTTTGTCCAAGCAAAAATGTTCTACCAGGAAATATAAATTGTTACTTTCTGACTTAGTAAAGTCATTATGTATTACTTCTATCAAAACAATAATTTCTTTTTTTAAAAAAGATTTTATTTATTTATTTGACAGAGAGAAAGCACAAGTAGGCAGAGGCAGGCAGAGAGAGGAGGAAACAGGCTCCCTGCTGAGCAGAGAGCCTCATGAGGGTATCGATTCCAGGACCCTGAGATCATGACCTGAGCCAAAGGCAGAGGCTTAACCCACTGAGCCACCCAGACACCCCAAAACAACAATTTCTTAATAATAGAAAAACTAGAATCCTCATTGCAAGTGGAAAAATAATTTTGTAAAACATATTATGCTTATTCATGTGTCTTTGATTCCCTTGCATAGCGAAATAGGAAGCAGGAACAAAGAATAGAGAAAAAAATGTTATAAAGTTATAAATGATCAGTTAGTGAATTCGAGGTATAAAATAAATACACCAAAAATCCACCTAATTGCATAAATACTTCTCAAATGACACAGCTAGTAATTTTTTCACTCTTACTAAATGGACTATATGTCATGTGGAACTCTTCCAGATCATTTGGATTCATGACCTCACCACTGGTAATAATTCACATATTATTGCTAAATCAAATATTTTCTTTTGAAATTATGGCCAGAAACAAGTTTATGGGTAATATTTGTTTTGTGGTTTCTTATTTTTCAAAAGAATAACATGAAACAAGTAAAAAAAAAATTAGGATTTTTTTTTAAAGATTTTGTTTATTTATTTGACAGAGAGATCACAAGTAGACAGGCAGGCAGAGAGAGGGGAGAAGCAGGCTCCCTGCTGGGCAGAGAGCTAGATGCTGGGCTCGATCCCAGGACCCTGAGATCATGACCTGAGCTGAAGGCAGAGGCTTTAATCCACTGAGCCACCCACTCGCCCCTAAACATTAGAATTTCTTAAATGAAAATTCTATTCAGACTTATTCGTGATTCTTTGAGCTGTCTATAAAAATCATACATTTGGTTTGACCTTCATTCTAAATTTCTATCTTAACAATAGGAGCAGTTTTTCTGAATGTGAAGTGATGCTATTGTAAACATCTATGTTTTTGTTAATTATAAAATATGTAAAGATGAGTGAAGAAACTCGCTTGTAGATACTGACATGTTATACAGGCACTTCTAAATTAAACTGAATAATGCTCATTTTGGTTAGTTAATTCACTGAGAGGCATTGAGAGTTACGTACATCAGTCAGTCACCCCAAGTTTTACAGAAGGAAAAGGTGCCATCTACCCTTCACTTTGTGGGGAAAACTTGACCTTTACTGGGCTCTCTGGGTAGTTCAGCAAACTGTATAATAAAAGATGGAGACAAGTCTTTTCATTTAAGATAAGTTCTAAACACAACAGTACTCTTATATTGCCATAATGTTGTGATTAGCAATGAATTGGGCTTAATTAGGAAATGTTTTCAAGTATAAAGTACTCAAAGATAGCTTACAAACAAGAATATCAGCAATAGCTGGAAAATTATTAAAATGAAGAATTTCACATTATAGCTTATTAAAAATGCTCCTACCAAGAACTATGAAATTGGAATCTGCATTTTAACAAGATTCTCAGGGCATTTGTGTACACACTGAAATCTGAGAGGCACCAGGTTATGTGACCTTCATAAGAAAGGCTTTAAAAAGAATCCTCTGATCAAATATGGGGAAAAAAAAAAGGATGTACTTTAATCTCTTCCCAAACCTGTGACTGTATGGGACTCTATGAGAGGATAAAAGAAACAAATTTTAAATTTGCATCTAATCTGCCTGTCCTTATCCTATCGTTTCTCTTATTTGATGGAAAAATGATTTAACTCACTTGTTTTTCTTTATTGGTATCTTATCTAAGGAAATCGAATTAAAAATCGTAAAAGTTATTTTTTTCTGTCTTTTTCAAAGTGTAAATCAAATCTTAGGGCTGGGCAACAGAACACATTTAAATAATAGACACTTTAGCCAGATAGACTTTGCCTTTAATGTTAAAAAGATCAATCAATAAATTTTTCCAATGTGCAGTGAATTTCAAAATTCAGTGAACTTTTGTTAACAATGGCCCACGGTGAGCTCTCTGCTACCTCATCCTGCTTCATCATTCCCGATGCTATTACCCTGCTTCGAACCGTAATCCTTTATCATCTGAATTTCCGTAATACTTCCTGCCTAGTTTCTGAATTTTCACATTTGTTTCCTCCAATCCATTTTTTTTTTCTTTTTATATCATAGCCATAGTATGTCTGAAGTAGAACACTGTTATCACTTTGCTTCAAAGTCTTTCAATGTTTTCATTTTTAGGAAAAAGCTCAAACTTTTTGTTATTCCTAGTGATCATATCCTTGCTCTGCTTTTGCCTCCTTTCTGCATTCATCTTCTGCATTCCATATTCAAGGGATATTAAATTCCTGTCACTTCCTCAAGTATAACTCTCCTCTTTGGTTTTAGATATTTAATGATTTCCATTCCTTAAAGTATGTATAGCATATAGTTTCATTTTTTTTCTCATCCTAACTCCCTGGAAGCCAGCCCATGCTAACTCTCCAAAAAATGTTTTGCGTGTGGATGTCCACAGCACTCTGCCCTTCTCTACTTTTGCTTATAATTTTTTATATTAAATCATCCAATTGCGGACAATTTTTTGAAAGTGTTTTTTTTTAACTTCTTATGTAGATTACCTCTTAGAAATATAACTGACCTTTTTGTTAAAAAATGGTTTGGTTTAGGTGATTATAAGACAAGAAAAGTAGAAATCAGAAAAACTGCTTTGATAAGAAATGAATGAGCGGAGGAAGAAATGAGTAGGAATTTGGGGTCTGGCTTAAATACCAAAAGAGCAGAAAATGTAAAAGTGAAATTAGTGTAAGAATCATCCTCTGGGGGGGGCGCCTGGGTGGCTCAGTGAGTTAAAGCCTCTGCCTTCAGCTCAGGTCATGATCTCAGGGTCCTGGGATCCGGCTCTCTGCTCAGTGGGGAGCCTGCTTCCCCCTCCCTCTCTGCCTACTTGTGATCTCTCGTGAGCTCTCTCTCTCTCTGTCAAATAAAATAAATAAAATCTTTAAAAAAAAAAAAGAATCATCGTCTGGAGCTAGACCTTAAGAGGAAATTTGATTTAGGAAAAAAGTTTGATTTGTAGAGTGACCAAATAACTTATATAGAACAACTCTTGAAAAAGAACAAAGTTTTGCTAACTAATCATAATAATAGGATTTTTTAAATGCCCTCTAAGTTGTATGGAGCAAAAGATTTTGGTGTTTGCAAACTACTAATATATTCTGCATCCACTGAAGAGAGCTGTATTGTACCACTGGATTAGCAAGAGCCTAAGGGGAAACTGTTGTAACAGGAAGATGCAATGACTCAGCAGAAGGAACTTGGAACCAGAAATGGGAACAAGAATTTAAGGAAGAAGCAGTTCTTAGAGCACCTGGAAAAAGGTATTGAGTTTTTTGTAGGACATATCTTGGGAAACACAAATAAATATCATTAAATCTTGTAAGACTGTAACCTCAGCTGATTCTCTGACTTAATCACAGATATATTCTCCAGTAAGTTTCTTTTCAGTTTCCTGATGTCTCCCCATCTGCTTCTCCCTCCACTTGCTAGCTTGTGCTCTCTCTCAAATAAATAAATAAACTTAAAAAAGAAGAAATGGGAGGCACCTGAGTGGCTCAGTTGGTTAAGACTCTGCCTTCGACTCAGGTCATGATCCCTGAGTCCTGGGATGGAGCCCCGCGTCAGGCTCCCTGCTCAGAGGAGATCTTGCTTCTCCTGCTGCCTGCTGCTCCCCCTGCTTGTGCTCTCGCTTTCTCTCTCACTCTCACTATATCTCAAATAAGTAAAATCTTCAAGAAAAAAGAAAAAAAAGAAATGGGAAAATTGGAGACACTATCAGACACTATTAAATGATAACTTATTTTCTGATTGAGGATTTCTCAACCAAAAACAATGAAGGAAAGATAATTAACATTTATTAACCAATTAGTATGTGCTAGATGTTGCACTTATACAGACTCATTAATCCTAAGGTAAAATCTTCGTTATTATCATAGATTCATGGGTAATTAATGAAATAATTAATAAAATTAAGTAACTTGTCAAAGGATTACACTCTCAGTAGGTAACTAATTAAGAATCAACATCCATATTTGTTTAATATGAGGAAGGAGAAGGTTCTCTGATCATTCCTTTAACAGATCATGCTAGCCATCTCTTCTTTTTCTAGTATCTCCCAAAGGAAGAAGAGTTACTAAAGTGATTGATTAGAACCCAGGGCACAGACTGTATGTTGAAAAACACAAGCTCATAAATTTCTCTTGTCTTTCTCCCTTGTGATATACAGTTATTGTTGTTGTTTTTATTTATTATTTGTTTATTTTGTATAATCTGCCCCCACCTCACTCACTCTCTCAACTTTCTATTAATTCAGATCCTGGGATGATTTCAATTCACGTTGGGGGCCCCCAGTTATGCTTTAAACCTAAATCTGATCTCTTTCTGAGATCTGGTAAAGTTGTATTTTGGGAGCGGTTTTGTTAGTGTATCTTCTGATTGGCAGTTTGTATACTTTGTATACTTTGTTTGTATTCTTTGTATACTTTAGAGTCCTTAAAGGCCATAGCATTTGACCTCATCCTTCACTTCCAACATTTTGGAGATACAGCAGTCATATAACTTCTGAAGTGGGCATGACTTGTTCTCAAGTCAGGATCTGAAATTACTGGTGATCTCAGGAAAGTCACTTAGCCCCTCTATAGTATTGTCACACCTATAAAGTAAGTGATACCACTTTCAATTTTGTTTTCGGGATGAATGAAATGAGGTATTGAGTGGATAATGTCTAACTGTAAAATCCACTCTACTTGACACAAACAACAATAGTAATTAGGAAAATTTCTCTATTGGTCAGAGTTCTCTAGAGAAACAGAGACAGAGGGAGGACAGTGGGAGAGAGAGAGATAAGAGATTTACTATAGATATTGGTTCATGTGGTTACAGAGGCTGAGCAGTCTCACAGTCCGCTGTCTGAAAATAGCAAAATTAGAAAAGCTGGTGGTCTTACTCAGTCTCAGCCCTAAGCCTGAGAACCAAGGGAGCCACTGGCATAAGTCTTAGGGTCTGAAGGCCTGAGAACCAGGGAAGCTGTTATCTGAAGGCAAGAGAAGATGCACATCCTACCTCCAAAACAAAGAGAATTCACCTTTCTGATATTTTTTGTTGTGACCTTGCCCTCAGTGGCTTGGATTATGCCTGCCCACATTGGGGAGGGTGAATCTCCTTACTCAGTCTACTGAATCAAATGCTAACCTTTTCCAGAAACAGCCTACAGACACATCCTGAAATATTTTATCAGTTATCTGGGCATTGCTCTCGGCTGAGCAATTTTAGCTCAGCCAAATTGACACATAAAATTAATCACCACAAGTTCAAACATGTATTTTTTGGGGGAAAAAAAAAAGCTAATTAAAAAATACATTTGGAAAAAAAATCATTAGAAAAAGTATTTTTTGAAAATAACTTTGAGAATTCTGATAAAAAGGAAGTAAGAGAGGCATGCTGCATTTCAGAGTTTGAACTGCCTGATTAGAAGTTAATTACATTATGAAAGCTAGGCCTTTTCAACTAGAAATGATTTCTGGAAGAATTTTGTCAACTTGACATTCATAAAAGCTATTTTTGATCATATATGACAAAATTTGGCAAATATTCTAGTTTCTCATGTCTCTATAAAAGCTAAAAATGAAATATTAACCATCACTCAATGACTGTGTTTCTATGGAGACTAACATAAATAATGTATATAAACTGCTTTCTAATAATACAGCTTATTTGAGGGCTAGAACTTCAAAGGCTTAAAGAAATAGGACAGTTTGGCGCACCTGGGTGGCTCAGTTGGTTAACTGTCCTCTTCCCTTGGTTCAGGTCATGATCCTAGAACCCTAGGATCCAGCCCCACATTGGGTTTTCTGCTCAGCAAGGAGGCTTCTTCTCCCTCCCCTCTGCTTGCCTCTCTGTTTCTGCTTGCTTGTGCTCTCTGTGTCAAATAAATAAATAAAATATTAAAAAAAAAAAAGAAAAAAGAAACAGAATGCTTTAAGATCTTAAATGTGTCAAGCAAGCACTAGGAAACACAAGGTTACAATTAATTCATGGCTGTTCCTTCCAAGAGCTTGATATGTCCATATTCTATCTTGGTGAGTAAAAAGAAATTCACATGTTTTGTAGAAGATATATGTAGGTACTGTTATTGATACATGTTTTGAAAATGTAGGACATCGACTTGAATTCCCCTTCAGACAGATGGCTAGTTCATTTTCACAGGGACATGGGACACAAGAGTGCATGTGGTTAGACCACATATATTATTTTTTCCCTCAAAAAAGAGTTTTAGTTTTAGTTAAGTACTCTGACATGTGCAGTTTGAGATCCAAAGTTCAGCTCTATAAAGCTTACAATAGACCATCTGGAACTAAAAATATTTAAGAACAGGTGTTATAAATTGGCCATTATGTCCATATAGGAGCAAGATGGTAGTTGAAAATCTGCTTTCAGGTAGAAGTACATTTTGATGGATATTTCCGAATAAATTATCTACAGAATGTACTCTTAAGTGTCTAAATGAGTTTGTTAGTGAGGTTACATGACTTAAGAACATCTACTTACATTTTGGCAAATGTCAAATTAATTTTTCATTTTCAAATATTTTGTGCTTGACTGATCTTTCTACAACAAATATTAAAGGGGATTTTTTAAGGTCTCCTTTATAAAATAAAAATATCTCTATCAGGCAATAATGCATGCGTCTTCTAACTATTGTGATAGGTTTATATCAATCCTTTTTAGCAAACATCTCTATTTTATATACATACTTTCCCTTCTTCAAAGAAAAAATATGTATATAATTCTTTCTTTTGAGAATTTCTTTTCATCTTAATGTAAGAGGGTCTTCGCTTGGCAGGACTGTTTTATTTCTCCCACAATATCATTGTCCATATCACATGCAAAAAAGCAGTCTACAGTCTATTTAGTTCAGCTGAGATCCAGTGAGAAATGAGTAGAAGGAATTCCTGGAGGCTTTTGGGGTTTTTTGTTTGTTTGTTTTTAATCCTGTGATTATAATTGCTTTGACATCTTCCTAAATATCTGTTTTGCCAAAGTTTAATTGTAGGAATTACTAGATTTTCTTTCCTTATTTTCTTTTTTAAATTATTTATTTATTTATTTTTAATTTTTGAGAGACAGAGAGATCAGGGAGAGGGTACAGAGGGAGAAGGAGAGAGAGTTTTATGCAGGCTCTGCACTGAGTGCAGAGCCCAAGATGGAGCTCAATCTCATGACCCCAAGATCATGACCTGAGCTGAAATCAAGAATTAGATGCTCAACCAACTGAGCCACCCAAGCGCCCCAGATTTTCTTTCTTTCAAAGTAAAAATTGGGGTTTTACTACTTGGAATAAAAGATCTTAGGCTGATTTCCCATTAAGATTACTACTACATGGAAAGAACCAGGCTAGGGAGCTAGTTAAGAGTTTATAAAGAAAAATAAAATGTAATCCTTTTCCATGAAATATTTGAAGTCAAATATAGAAAGGAGAAAAAAAAACCCTAAAAATGAAAAGTAAATATAAAAACACTTGCAACTGAAGAATATTCAAATTGCCATTGAAAATAGAGGTTTCTGTAAAGACGGATTTCGTAAACCAGAAAATTATGTGCCATTTTTTCCTCTCTACTTCACTTTTCAATCTCAACTTATTAACAGTTTTTTCCATCCTATGTATGGTCTTGAGTTCTTTGGACTGTTCTCTATTTAATTGTCTTACCTTCCTTAGGGATGTGGATTGTGCAGCATTTAAGAGCATGAGCTCAGAAGTTGGAGTCCCAGAGCTCAGACCATCCCACTATCACTTAGTAGATATTTTGTTTGGGAAAAGTCATTTAAACTCTCCATAATTGTGTTTTGTCATTAATAAAGTTAATAAAAAAAACACCTACTCAAAAAGCTAAGTTTAAAGAGGTGCATTATTTAAGAATCCACTAAAATAACAATCAAGGTTAATTATTTGGTATTATTGCTGCAGCTTTTTATTTTTTTCATGCAAATACCACTCCTATTTATTCTTCACCTACCAACTGGACTTAGTTTGATAAAATGTAAATGTGATCATTCTGTTTATCTACTTATAGCTTTTCAGCAATTCCCATTTGCTTTCAAGATGAAATCCTAATATCTTTTGAGAGTATGTTAGACCTTTCATCCTGAGCACCTTGTTTATGTATCTAGTTTCATACTTACCCACTACTGTACCCTCTCCCAGCCAGTGACCTTTCTCCCCACCTGCCAGATCCACTCTTGGTACTCCAGATTCTAGGAAGAATGAACTACATATATTCAAGTCTTTAAATTGGCAATACTGGGGTGCTTGGGTGGCTCAGTTGGTTAAGTGTCTGTTTTTGGCTCAGGTCATGATCCCAGGGTTCTGGGATTGAGCCTAGCCTCAGGCTCCATGCTCAGCAAGGAGTCTGCTTCTCCCTCTGCCCTTTCCCCAACTCCTGTGTGCACATCTTGCTCTCTCTTGCAAAAATAAATTAATAATATCTAAAAATAAATTGGCAATGCTCTGTTTCTGAGCCCTGTACTTGCTGAATTCCAATGCTCTTCAATTGTCTCCACTCACCTCCCTTCCTTCACCTGACAGATCTAGTGTTACCTCGTCCAGTAAGCTGTCCAATTGTACCCTTTACTGCATTGTTTCCTTCTCTATGTGTGCTTCTTATGTGAAGCTGGGATCACCCCAAATCATAGTATGTAACCACAGTGTACTGGGATGTCTAGTTTCCTTGTCAATTCACTATTACTTAAAGTCAAGACCAGAATGATTTAATCAATTTATGTTAGACTTTACACACACACACACACACACACACACACACACACACACATATGTGTGTGTGTATAATCTTAATGTCAATGTCCTTTATATTTAATATGAAGAGGTAGTGTTTCCCTTGAGTCCTGAAAAAAGTGTTCCTGGTTTAAAAAAAAAAGAAGAAGAAAAAAAGAAAAACTAAATAAAACCCCAGGAGAGGAGATGAGTCGGAAGTTTAAGTCTGTGAACATTTATGAATTGCAAAAAAAAAAAAAAAGAGTGTCACATATATATACAGAAACCACAGTTTATACAGTATATAGATATAGGTATAGATTACTATGCTTTTATATTCTTGATTTGCAGAATTAAGCCTTGCTATTGAAATCTGGAAATATATGTATATAATATCATATGACTTTGTATAAAAAGGGAACATGGCAGATTGGGAAAATTATGTCTGCACTGTAATGTGGCATCCCGAATTAGAATTCTTGGCATCCAACAGGCTGCCTAGTTAACCTTGAGCTACTTGGCTTCTTGTCACAGTTGCATTTTAGGGATAGCTTCTTCTAGCTTTCAAAATCCTAAAATTATTGTCTTTATGGGCTGAATTGTGTCTCTCTAAAATTTATATGTTGAAGCACTAGTCCATGATACCTCAGAATATAACTGTATTTGGAGATGGGGTCTTTAAAGAGGTGATTAAGTTAGAAGGAGGCCTTGAGGGTAAGCCCTAATCTAATCTGATTAGTCTCCTTCCAGAAAAGGGAATTTGAGCACATAAACAGGTATCAGAGATATGCATACACAGAGGAAAGACCATGTGATGACACAGCAAGAAGATGTCCATCTACAAATCGAAGGAATATGGAGGCCACTTTTAGGCAAACAGGCTTGAGGGATGGAATGTAGAAAGAACTCACAGTGGCCATCTGGCCAAATACATACAGGCCTAGCAGGTGACCCACCTCAAAATGTCCACAGGCCCTAACCAACCAATGGGCTACTTACACTCAGACATAGTTACCAAAAAAGAGAGAATTCTAAATGACACCAAATCTCCTCATCTTCTCCCTATAAGAATAGCCCCCACTCACTGCCTTGGAGGAGACAACCTCTCTTCTGCTACCCTTCCTGCCGCTCTCTTACGATGTTGTCAATAAACTACTATCTCCTTTGCTCTTCCTCCCATGAATTCTTTCATCTTCCACGTTACTGGCTTCCAACAGATTGTTGCCCCACATTTTGGGGCCCCATCTGATGCGGAGAGACACTCCGTTTAGATACCACAAGGGAGGGGCCTCAAAAGAAACCAAATGTGCTCGTACCTGGAGCTTGGACTTTTAGCCTCTAGAACTGTGAGGAAAATTAATTTCTGTTGTTTAAGCTATCCAGTCTCCAGTATTTTGTTTTGATATCCCAAGCAAATGAATACACTGGATAAAGTAATCGATGTTAAGAATCAGAGTCCTAGTAGGCAGAATAATGTCTCCCACAAAGATGTCCACACCTCTAAGCAGTGGAACCTGGGGAAATGTTACCTTACATAGCAAAAGAGACTGTAGGTGTGATTAAGGGAATCCTGAGATCCTGGATGGCCTAATCAACCTAATTATATGCGCTTTTAAAAGTAGAGATTCTTTTCTGGTTTAGTCAGAGATGAGAGGAAAGAGGAAGAGGCACAACCATTGTTGAAATGTTCAATTCAACAGTCCAATTGTTGAATTGAAATTCAACAATTCAATCAAAAAACTGTTGAATATTTTTCAACAATTCAAATAAGAAGAAAATGAATTCTCCCCTAGAAATGCAGTCCTGACCATACCAGTTAGTCCAGTGAGACCTGTCAGAATTCTGACCTACAGAACTATGCAATAACAAATGTGTATTGTCTAAAGCTACTGCTTATGGTAAATTTGTTAACAGCCAACAATGGGAAACCTGCAAAATTTTCTGTTTCCTCCAAAGTCTAGTCTTCAGAACAGGATTTAGTGTGTTCATTGTGTAAGTACACCCTGAAAGCTATAGGTTTCCTGTAGTTTTTACTTTTTCAAGTATAAAACTCAACTGGCATCTTTTGTAAACTACCTCATGTACTTGTCACACAGCCTTTCATCCACGAATAGGCTATAATTCACCATTATCTTGTTGACAAGGCTATGATTCGTTTCACACATCATTGTTCATTAGAATAATATGTACCAGTGCCTTAGTTCCATCCCACTTCAAAGTCCAACTGCTAACAAATTTATGGTCAATTAATTTCAGTGGGTGAAGAACAGTTGAAAACTATACTTGTTTTTCACCTTTATAGTTCTTTCATGAAATTTAGAAACTGTAAACCAATTACAATATAACGTTTTAAAAACTATTTCCTAAAATTTACTGATATGGGTATTTAATCTTATATGAAAATGGAAAAACATTTAATTATTTTTAAGTATTTAAAATTTTGTCTTTCCACTCATTTCAAAATTATAATTACTTCATTCTTTTTACGTTAGTATTTAATTTTCCTTACAAAGTACCTATATTGCATGTTGACTTGAGTCCTGCTTTCAGTAATTTTCCAAATACATTCTCTGTATTCTGAATACCATGTAAAAAAAGTTGCTATTACTTATAAAGTCACTGTGTTGCTTATCTACTGTTAGCCAGAAATATTGCTCGTACTCTCATTTGAGGAAAGAAGAAATAATATTTATATGGTTTTGATCAGTTTGCTGGCACTCGTTCGATTCAGGTTAAAGCAGAACAAGAACATTATTGATCCATGCTAAGAGGTGGAGCCACTCTGCACGGAGCCCAGGTTCCAAGGCTGTGAAATTCTGCACTTGAAATGCAGCACTCACTAACTGTTTAACAGTGTTCTCCAGGAGAATTTTAACTACCTCGACAGCCGGTGGTGACAAATATAGCTAAAAATAGAACAAAAAGATTTCCTGGTTGCTGGGAGGTCAATTACATTGTCTAAGCCAGAGAATTCAACAAGAAGGAATTATTCTAAATGCATGTTTCACAACCATACAAGAATTGCTTGAAAGTGGGAAAGAATCAAAGAAATGAGATCATAGGTACAAAGGATTTTAAATTTCATGGGTTTGTGAAGGACTATAAAGCCATGTATTACATTGAAGGAGATGCCTTTGGGGGAATAAAAAAAAAAATTAGGCAAAAGAGACAAGGGAGGAAGTATTCACTATAGTTTGAATAAAAGGTGCGATATCACAAGATATCAGCATATCAAAAAGAGTAGGAAGAATTTTCATTTAAAAGTAAAAACACAAAGTTGAAATGAATAGCAGAAATTTGCAACTAAAAGGAAAAGTGTCTCAGAATGAACTATAACATCCTAGCAGGTGTCCATCTGTCCTCAGGAAGTTTCAAGTTCCAAAGTACACAAAGGTTTTTGAAGAAAAACAAGTTTTGTACTTAAAATTTCACCCTGCTTCTGATACCTTAAAATATAAAATATCAATAAAAATCAGGTTTTTACTTATAGCCTATTATCTTAATTTTTCTGCTTTTTTTTTTCCACTTTTTTGGTGAGAAGCACAATGTCGATCTTTAGGGATCCACGGGGATTTTTAGCTACAAAACATTCCCTAAATATCTGTAAACGTGAAAGATACAGTGGACATGTACATATTGAGAATATGTTATTTCCATAGAAAAACGGGCTCACATGTGTATTTATATACATGTGTGTGCACTTGTGTATTTTGGTTCCGTGCAAGTCGTGCAAGCTGCATCCACGTTACATCTGATGGTCAGTACTATTAAATACACAACTGCTAGGGGCGCCTGGGTGGCTCAGTGGGTTAAAGCCTCTGCCTTTAGCTCAGGTCATGATCTCAGGGTCCTGGTATCCAGCCCTGCATTGGGCTCTCTGCTCAGCGGGGAGCCTGCTTCTCCCCCCTCTCTGTCTGCCTACTTGTGATCTCTGTCTCTCTCTGTCAAATAAATAAATAAAATCTTTAAAAATAATAATAATAAATAAAAAATCGGTTACATAAATAAATAAATACACAACTTCACAGACCTGAGTCATCTGGTAAAGTGATATGAACTAGGACTTATTTTGACTCTGTGAAGCATGCATAAAATTTCTTCCCCTTACACTTTTCTACAAAACATAAGCTAAACATCAACAATTTTGACTGAAATATTAATTAATGTAATAGAAGAATATATCTTATTCTACTTTACTTTTTCACTTTAATCACATCTTTTAATTTGTAGAAATACCATATTTTAGAATCTGGAACCTGACTGCCTGGAGTAGGCTAGCACTTGCACTCTTCCTTTGGGCTAATCCTTTGGCAATCACTTAAACTCCCTTTTTTCAGTTTTCTTATGTGTGTAAAGGGAGCTTTTTGGAGATTGAATGAGTTGATCTGAAAAGCAAGGAGAGCTGTACATTATGTAAGAATTAGCACTTGTTATTAGAACATAAATTAGTTCATCAACTGGTATAAATGACTAATAGCAGTTTTGTTTGTTTTTGGGAGAGATCCCTGGCTGAAGCCTGTAGGGTGGGGCAGAGGGAGAAGGGGAGAGAGAATCTTAGGGTGGAGGTGTTCAATCCCATCCCCCTGAGATGGTGACCCAAACTGAAATCGAGAGTTGGACACTTAACCAACTGAGCCACCCAGGCACCCCTCAGATTGCTATTTTTTTTAATGTCAGAGACGAAGTTACAGACCAGCAAATGATAAGCCCATGAACTGCTCTCACTGGTAGGGTAAAGAATTCACAAGGAGACACTTGAAACTGAAACTATTTTGTAGATTAGGCACCATCAACTTTTTCTAAAGTGTGTTCTGTGAGATAATCCAAGCAGTATAGTACTATTAAATGCTCCATAATATCCCAAGATAGTCTCCAAAATGTTGGCCAAAACTGAAATCATGATGGATTTCCCTGGGCAATAATTGACTTGAGCATTAGTTTACTATAACAAATATGTATCTTAGTTCTGTTTAGGCTTTATTTGAGTGCCAAAAAAAAAAAAATTGCTAGTTCAAGAAAGAAGGAATAGAATTTGTTCAAGGATACATTTGGGACAATAATGGAGACAGACAATTACAGGAAAAATCAAGACTAGAAATCCTAGGATTGGAAAGTTTCAAGGAGACTGGAAATTGAGGTTCTGTGTCCAATGGAGTTCTAGGGATCTCGGAGACAATCCTTAAGAGGCATTCATAAAGACTCAAAATGCCATCCATACTCAGTCACTCTGACTCTAGCCTTCTTTTGAATTTGAATTTCATCCCCCAGCTAAGGAGATGTAAGAGTTGAAAGAATCTGACTTAAATAATAACCATCAGCTCTGAATAGAGAGGTCACCTTAGAAATTATGGTACCACCTGGATTGCCTTTCTACAAGCTTTGTCAAATGAGATTCTGTGGCAAGAACTTGGTCACCTAAGAGTGAATCCTCCACAAGACTTTGAGCTGGGCAATTTCTTTTTTAAATAATTGTGCACAGAAAATATGATTTTGCTATTTTAAAAATTATTAGCTTTTTTTCAACTGTATACACAAAAACTATTACCAACCACCAGTTGTAAGTATACAATTCAATGAATTTTGAGTTATCAACATAATTTTCTAACTATCAGCACAATCAAATCCTAATAAAAAATATATTTTACTAATCACAAAATGTTACCTTGTGACCTTTTGTGGTCATCTGCTCTCATCACCCTCAGCTGCTGGCAACCCCCAATCTGCTATCTCCACAGTTTTGCCTTCTCTAGAATTTAATATTTACTCCGTCTTGTCAGAGAAAAAAATTAACACCTTTATCTATTTATTTATTTTCAGTTATGAGAGTCATCCTAAGACTTAAATTCAATGAAAATGTTATCTGTATCCCAGTTAAAAAATTACAAAAATGATATTTAGATAAGGAAATACGGTCGTGGTTTTGGATGTGAATATTACTAATTTTTTTGAAAAGTGTTATTTTGTGATTGTCAAAGAACAAAATTATTCTCAAATTGTATATTTTCTTCCAAATGATATATAGAATAGGATCTCAAATACCTGAGTTATTTGTTCTATTCCATCTGAACTGTCTAAACATCTTTTACTATGTTAGAAGTAGAATACTTGAAAAATTTCTTGATGTAATACAGTAGTATTTTATCATAGAATATCACAGAAACATAAAGGGAAATGCTTCTCTAGTCTGATTTTAACTCAGTGAAATGTCTGATAATATGAAGTAAAAGTGTGGAATAATGAGTGAAAGTCAATCCTCAGTACTTTTTACAGTGAAGCAGGGGAACATCAACCTAGATACAAGAGTAGATTAAAACAAACAAATATAAAAGGCAGAAATAAGGTTTGAAAGCATTTTCTAAATTGAATATATCTTAAAGACTAAGCTCTTATTTGGCATTAGATGAATAAGTATAATAAAAGAGAAACTTATGAAAAAATATTTGATGTGCTTAATAGAATGTTCACAGATCTTAGGAATAAGATAGCAAAATTAAATGTAATAAATATAGATATTTCTTCAGTTCTTACTCTGTTTCAAGTACTTTTTAAAGCTCCTTCCAGATATTAACATATATTTGACCTTTATACTAAGAGGTAGATATCAGTAATAATCCCAATTTACAAAAGGTGAAAATGAGATACACATAAACAAATTGTCCATGTTCAGAAAATTAGTGAGTTGGACATCTAGTATTCAAACCCAAAACTCTCTTAACAATTGAGAAATAATATAAGAAATCTTATATATATCTTATATATATCTATATAACCTTTACCAAGGTTATTTATACCAGAAGTAGAGGACAAATTTTCCATGAATCCTTATATTCCATATATTTTTTGATTTATTAAAATAAGGAGGACAGTTGTTCTTGCATAATATTGCCTTTTCCTTTTATATCTCAGAATAAATTATACCTGTAAGATATATATCCTCTCTAGAAAAGTAAAGGCTCATAAGTAAAATACTTTGAAATCATTTAGTTTTTGAAAGACATTTAGAAAATCTCTCTGGAACTCTCCCTGTGGGCATAATGGAGAAACTTAAGATTTGTACTTCCTGGAAAATGTTAGCAAGGATTACTGATTTACGCATAGATGATTTACTGGACTGAGATTTCTAGTATAGCCAAGGAAATAATTTGCCAAGCATTAAAACGGCAATTCCCACAATGTGTGCCAAATTGTCCCACTAAAGTAAATCTAAAATGAGAAGACAGTGAAACTATCTTTCTGAATGGCTGTGAATATCCTCTAATGGAGCTCACTTCAATCTCGCAGTGCCTTCTTTAACAAGAATTTTTATTGATAAGTACAGAATATATGAGTGTCTACAGTATAAATTTGAGATGACTAATTATTTAAAATTATCATTTTGAGATGTCAATTTTACTCCACTTTGTGGAACTTCTATACCCTTCTACTAAACCCATACCACTACCCTTTCAGAATATGAGCATATTCACATTGGAGAAATTTGGGCTTAGAATGAAATATTGAAGGCACGGCTTTCTGTTTTACAGATATATTTTAATTGTAAGGGAAAACTCATGAACTGCATGTAAATCAGCACTCAAGATTATTAAGCATCTCTGTAGATGGTTTACATTTGATATACTATTTTAAATAATTTCTTAAGATATGATCTATCAACAGTAAGCTGTGTCCATTTAAAGTCTACAAGTAGATGAATTCTAAAAGACCTATGAATTTGTGCAATCACAATCACATTTAAGATATAAAATATTGTGGTCATTTCTGTTTCCTTATTCATGTCTTCATTTCCTGATTCTTCATCCCTCAATTATTGCTATGCTTCTTCTATACTCTTTTGTGATTGGATTTTTTTTCTCTCAGCATGATTTTATGATTCATCCAATATATTGTTTGCATCATTAATACTCATTTTTATTGCTGAATAGTATTCCATTGAATGGATATGCCATATTTGCTTATCCATTCTTTTGATAAATATGTGCACTATTGCCAATTTTAGCTACTATGAATAAAAGTGTATGAGATTTTACATGAACTTGTCATTTCCCTTCAGTAACTTTCTAAGATTGAAATGGCTGAACTACATAGTAAGTTTATATTAATTTTTAAGAAACTACCAAATTATTTTTCAAATAAATCATACCATTTTAGATTACCACCAGGAAGTATGTGAGTTTCAGTTTTTGTATATCACCACCAATACTTGCTATTGACATTATTTTTTTTTAGTACTATCTACTTTTTATAATTGTTAGCTATGGTAGGATTCAGCATGTCATTCCTCCAACATCACTAGAAATAGTCCTTCTATTATGACATATTAATATATGTTCAAATAATCAACTATATACTGTAAAAACAAGGAGACCTGGCTTGAGAGAGATATATAGCAGGAAAGATCTCAAAAACCCTTGTTACTCTAGGCCTTGTAAAACAAAACAGAAAAATAAAATGGAAATGTTACTAATGCAAACTAAGGACTAAGAATAATTATTTATGAGAAAATAAGATAGTTTCATAATGGCTGTTATAAAAATTAATAAAGGGAAACCTCACTAAAATAGAGTCGAAAGGCCAGAATGGGGAGTTTTCATGCCTACCACTCCTCATCAGTAGGAGAACCCATCAGGAAGGAAATGGTACCTTATAAGTCAAAATTACTTGACTACTCAGCAGGAGAGGGAAATGTTTTTTTCTCCTCTAGCAACAGCCCAGCCAATGAGAGATTGTCACAACTTAGCCAATGAAAAACCACTATACTTCGAACCTCCAGTATAGTCTAAAGGACTTTCTGTTTATAACACCCCTCCCAATTTCCCCCTTTCCTATTAGAAGAGCTTTCCTATGTGTACTTCAGACTTGCCTATGGTTTTGCCTCAGTTTGCATGTCTTGAATTATAATTCTCAAATAAATCTATTATTTTCTGGTAAAATAACTAACAGTTATATTTTTAGGATTAACATTGTCAATATGGTAATTTTGTTCAGCTTTCTATAATGTGAAGTTATTTAATTTATTAATGTGTTTTAATTAAAATAATGTACAATGTTCACAATAGAATAGCTAGTTTCTAGAGCAAATAATCTTGGAAATAGAAAGGTAAATCTGCATGAACGATTTGTCAAGAATGTTATAAAAGAATTGAGGCATAGAAGGATATGGGGGAAGGTAGGTGATACTAAGTGATCTCTGGTGTCCTTTCTAAATCCTTCACTCAATCAATTTTTAAAATTTATTTTATAGCCTATTAGAAGTAATTCACACAAAGAGAAAAAATATAGGCTTATAAGAAAGTAAACTATGTATTTGTATTGCATTTTTAAATATTTAGGAATAATTATCATCTTAAAAATTATATAAATTAAAAAAATAGTGAAAGGAATCTTTCCTTTTCTTCTTTTTGTTGAAATAAACATGCTCTCCCCATTGCCATGAGCCACAGACCATATAATACAAAAGCGTATGAAAAATATGATTGAAAGTAGGGGTAGGGGCAAGTATCAGCAAAAGTGAATGGATAGCATTAAAGTTCTATATTAATATCCTCAGTGAAATGTCATTAAGTCATCAATTTTTTTTACTACATGGGTCTAAAGATTAACTCATCCATAAGAGTGAATTGATTTATACCTATATCGTATTTTTGGGTTAAAGGCAAAAATATAAAAAGGGTAATTAAGCTCCAATTAGAATTACAATTTACCATGTTGGAAGTTATTCAATTAAAAAAATCACAAATAAGTGAATACCAAGAAGAAATGCTATATAATGGCCACTTATGAAATTCAAAAAAGGAAAAAATCGCCTCTTTCTGTTTATAATATTCACTATGACTTTAAATATTCTATTAACATAATCTTAGGAGGGGTCCCAAATAGAGGACAATGAGGTTTAGAGGTTTAGTTTAATTTCACATCTTCACAGAGTTTAGTTGATATTTGGTTTTGACTTCACAGTGATAACAAGGAGCTGGATGTAATTATTTGTGTAAAGAAATTTGCTACAACATGGTTCCCTATTTTAGTAGTAGTTTCTTTACTCTTAGGAAATGCCCTAGGATTGCCTCTTTCCACCAGATTTCTTACTGGTATATTATGAGTGATTGAAGAAAATCTAAAGTATACCTGGGTGGCTTAGTCAGTTGAGCATCTGATTCTTGATTTCAGCTCAGGTCATGATCTCAGGGTCATGACCTTAAGGTCCTGAGATCTAGCCCCGTGTTAGAGTCAGGCCTGCCTCTCTCCCTCTTTAAAAAAAAAATCAAAATGTGTCTCAAAAATGCCTTAAAAAAATAAAAACAGACAGAAATTTAACCCTGTAGTATCTCAAGTACTGCATCTAAGTATATCTGTATGTATTTATTTCAGAATATTATATTGGCATTTATAAATACCAAATATATTCAGACCCATTTCAGTCAAAATTGTGTTCCTAGTGGAAGAGATATTAGGAAAAGGGTAAATGGGAATTGATGACCATCTCTCTTCTTCAGCAGCTCAGGAAAACAGCTGAGACCCGGCTTGAAGGGCAAGCGTTCCACCTGCCTAGCCTGAAATGAGCTAATTGCCTACCTGTCAATTCACCCTTCTGTTTCCCTTCACTTATAGATGGCTTTAAACAATGTGAAATTCTTTATCTCTCTGAATGCCAGTAGTCTTCTATGCTATTTACCATTTCACATTTTTAAATAGAGAGTGCTACAAAAGCCGTGTGCTATTTAAAGAGAAGAGCTTTCTCTAGGTGTCTTAGACACTGCTAGCCTTGTATTTGAATTTCATAAACAAGATTAACTTGGCTAAGCACATTCATTTAAAACTTAGATACTTTTATAGATTTTCCATAGCCCTCTCAATGTGTAGAATCTCTAAAATACAGGCCCAACACCTTTTAACTCTAACTGTGGGATAATCAAGTTTAAGATGGGTATTTTCTCTTTGGAGGGAGCTGGGGAAATCTTACTGGAATGTAACTTTGTATCTAAATAGGTTATATAAGAGACCCTTAGTAAAATGATACAGTTTAAAATACAAGGTAAGGTGGGGGGGGTCACTGGGGGCACCTGGGTGACTCAGTTGGTTAACCTTGGTGACCTGTCTTCAGCTCAGGTCACCATCTCTAGGTCCTGGGATCTAGCCCCAGGTCAGGTTCCCTGCTCAGTGCGGGAGCCTGCTTCTTCCTCTCCCTATGCCACCTGCCCTGCTTGTGCGCTCTCTCACTTCCTCTCTTTCTCTAATAAATAAATAAAATCTTAAAAAAATACAAGTTAAGGGGAAAACTTCTGGATATTTGGAAGGCCCCAAATTCCCTCATATTAGCTCATTGTCCAATCAGTACCGGCCGTCACTCTGCTTCTTTAACCCTCTTGTTAGGATCCACAGATTGTGGAGGTATATATACAGCCTGGTAGTAGATTTTATCATCTGGCTATCCTGACTTCTTCAGCAACAGAGTCCTCTGCAATGGTTCTGAAAGCTGCAATGTAAAAATTGGGGGAAAAAAAAAAACATCCCTGTTGCACGCAAACTATAAGGAAAACTTACTACTAGTTGTCCTGAGGGACACAGAGGTGAATCAACTCAGTGACCCCTCATAAAATTTACAGTCCAGAGGGGAACTACACCTGTAAAAAGCACACCCATATTTAATGTTCATATCCTCCATGCTAGCTGTTTGGAAAATGATTTGAAGAGAAAAATGCACAAATGAATTATATGAAAAAGTGATATCATTCTATCTAAATGTAAGTGCTCAAAAATACTATGGTAATTTGTTAGTGCTGTTGGGAGAGGTTCTGGACAGAAATAGCTCTGGGAATGGCACTTATCCTGAGACAATGAAGCTCTCCAAATAACGTGTATGATAAATATGATGTTCCCTGAGTGGTACTGACATGGAGCAAAAAAGGTAGATTTTTATTTCTTAACTGAGAAATGTTTAAAATATTCATTGACAGCGCAGTAGATGTGGGTAGGAAACTAACAGGTAATAAGATTATGGGTTCAGGCAAAGGCATAGGCAGCAAAGTGATAATGAAGAGAGAAATCCAAGAATTTAGCAGAAAATGAGCCGATTTAGACAAGCCACATTTTGTTTAACAAGATTGAGGTTCCTTTTGTGGCCATACTTATTTTTCATAAAGTTGTAATTCATACTTAACACAGAAGAATACTATGGAAACTTAAGGAAAAAAAAAAAGAACAGTAGATGCTCAGGACGGGATTGAGGGCAGAGGTTGGGGGTTAGAAAGTCTTTTTGGAGGGTTGATACTTTAGGCGTACATTTAGGAAATTGTCCTTGTCAGGTAGGGCTGCTGTAACAAAGTATCATATGCTAGGTGGTTTATAACAACAGAATTTTTTTCCCCCATAGTTCTGGAGCATGGAAGTTCAAGATCAGGGCACCAGAAAGGCCCAGCACTCATGAGAACCCTCCTCTGGATTGCAGACACTGTCTTCACATTATATCCTCACATGGGAGAAAAGGAAAGGGTGAGAGATCACTGGGGCTTCTTTTAAAGGGGAAACTAATCCCTAAATACCTAATCACCTCTCAAAGCCCTCACTTCCAAATACCATCTCCGGGGGTGAGGGTGGGGAGTTTAGAATTTTAACATTTGAATTTTGGGGGAAAATTCAGTCCATCAAAAATATATATAAGGGCACCTAGGTGGCTCAGTGGGTTAAAGCCTCTGACTTCAGCTCAGGTCATGATCTCAGGGTCCTGGGATTGAGCCCCACATCGGGCTCCCTGCTCAGAAGGGAGCCTGCTTCCCCCTCTCTCTCTGCCTGCCTCTCTGCCTGCTTGTGATCTCTCTCTCTGTCAAACAAACAAACAAACAAACAAATAAATAAATAAATGAAAATAAAATCTTTAAAATATACAGTTAAAAGTCAGGAGGGTAGAGTGAAAGGAGTTTTTTGGAGAAATATAAGAAAGTTTCTAGTAGTATGTTCAAGAAAGTAGGCATTTGATGCAAATAAAAAATGGACACAGGAAGAAAGTAATTTCCTTATAAATATTTTAAATTTTTAAAATATTTTTAAATATTTAGCATGGAAGACATGAACTTTAAATATGGGTGTGCTTTTTACAGGTGTAGCTCCCCTTTGGACTATACCTATATAGTGGCACAAGTTATCAAAACATGTAAAAATACTTGTTGGATACTTTGAAAAATGGTTTCTTCATATGTATTTAGGAAGGCAAGCTTTTTCCCATTGTCATTAACTCAGGTAACAGAAAATCAATCTGGGTCCAACTTGTAACACTCCGTTTTTTTTTCTTTAGCAATTATGAATTTGCCATAGGAGAGTTCAGAATGTAATGAATATGTGAATATTGAGAAAGGATTTGAAGTAAAGAAGAGTAGCTTGTTAAAAAAACAAAATAAAGATGATTATTATCTATTACAGATAAAATGAAGAATGAATCAGTAAGTATGTTATAGAATGCAGCATGTTTAGATAAGGCAATGGAAGAATATAAAAGTTTTTATGAAGACTATCAGGGAGGATTTTTCCACTTAAATTAATAGAGAAGTGATTACCTGGTGAAAATGATATTTAAAGTGCAGAGAAGGTGACTTTTTCAAACATGTCAAAAGCTCTGGAAAAATTAATAAATTGACTCTTATCTGAAAAGGCAGTGAATCTTTCAGTAAGAAATTTAAAATCAGGAGACCATTCAGAATGAAGCTGTCACTTAAATGGCAAATGTCTGTTAGAGAAAGAGGCGGGAAGTGATTACAGTAATTGACCCAGCATTGTCCTTAAAGGTGCTCTTGGCAGCTTCTGGAATGTGTTACATAGCTACCTCCTTGAGAGCAGTATACTTGTATGAGGAAAAGGAAAACTGGCAAAAAAAAATGGTAAGTGAAGAAAGTATTCACATTCACAGGGAAAATTAACCTGTTTGCCGTTTCACTTATATGATGAGTTAGCAGCGATGAAACTACAATAAATCAAATATGTGTGCCAAGGAGAGATTACAGATGAAACATTCATTGAAGTTACCCACAGTGTTCAAATGTATGATACATACTCTTTAGGTATAAGTGACCTTGAAAGTTTATACTTAAATGGAAAATCAATTGTTCGTAAGTAATGGATGCATAGAACAGTGGGGATAGCATGGTGCTTTGAATACAGGCAGTTGCTTCAAGATTCTTGCCAGATTGTTCTTTATTTCCCAGCATAGATCTCTGTTCATTCAGTATCACTACATTACCATGTTCTACTGGGACCTTCCTTCCTAAGAACTTCTAACTTTAAAGGAATGTAGGACTTTAAAGATCATAAAATAAATGAGAAATCAGGAAGGGGTATAGATTTAGGGGGCTTTCTATACATTTCAATATGGTAATACCTTATCTAGTAGCCTCCCTCAAAGTAAGAGACAGAGCTTTGGAAAAAGATTTAGAATGCCTTAGTACTTTTGGAATGGTGCTTCAGTGATTTCATATCCATCAAATCTTTTTTTCTTCCTCATCACATTTGATGAGCAATGTAACACTTTTGTCAGTTTCTTCCATCTTGAGAGTCTTAAAAGATTTTATTTATGGGGCGCCTGGGTGGCTCAGTGGGTTAAAGCCTCTGCCTTCAGCTCAGGTCATGATCTCAGGGTCCTGGAATCGAGCCCCGCATCCAGCTCTCTGTTCAGCAGGGAGCCTGCTTCCCCCTCTCTCTCTGCCTGCCTCTCTGCCTACTTGTGATATCTCTATCAAATAAATAAATAAAATATTTAAAAAAAACAATTAAAAAAAAAGATTTTATTTATTTATTTGACAGAGAGAGAGAGCACAAGTAGGCAGAGAGAGAGGAGGAAGCAAGCTCCCTGCTGAGCAGAGGGCCTGATGCGGAGCCTCGATCCCAGGACTCTGAGATCATGACCTGAGCCGAAGGCAGAGGCTTTAACCCACTGAGCCACCCAGGTGCCCCACTATCTTGAGAGTCTTTATTTTGTTCTCTATCTCTCATCATTTTTATTCTGTTATTCACCAGATTTTTGTTATTTGCTCTTTCCTAAATCATGGCTCCTAAATGGATTTATTCCTCTCATTTCACATGATTTCTTTTAAATTCTCTACTGGTGTTCTTTGAAAATTCACTTCATTATTGACAATACTCAAATTGTCCTTTCCAGCTCAGATGCTCTGCTCCTACTCTAGATACTTATTTTCATATGTCGGCTTGTGTCTCCATCTTTGTATGGTGCCTGCTCTTGGCCGCCTATCATACAAAAATGTATTCATCTTCCCCGCATTGATAATATCACCAACTCCTGAACCTGCCACTATTTTCTACTAAAAATATTACCACACTTTTTTGTTTTTTCTCTTTTATCTCTCATCAAATATTGTCACACATGTATTTTTCTTACTTTAGTTATTTTGGCAGTTGAACATTCACTCAGTTTTTTGCAGTAGCTTCCAAAATGTTCTCCCTGACTCAAATTTCATATATCCAAATCCATTATTTAACTGACACTAGATTGTTTCTTGGCTTAATCCAATGACCTGTCCACCATATACCATTCAAATACCTTTGTGTCCAACCTGATAGCCTACAGAAGATACATCTAACTTTTATTTTATAATATTTGAGACATTTTACATTGTATCTACAACTTTGCTTTCCAGACTGAATATCCTTAAACTTAATTCAAACCAAGGAAAATGCTTTGATGTCTTCTTCAATATCTTTCCCATGTTCAAATTGTTCCTTGATCCTGAAATGGACTCATACAACCAGATTGGTTCCCAACTCAGAGCCCACCTCAAGAAGTATTCAGTATAAACTTTCATTAGTCTTTTGACTCAAAAGTAATCACTTCCTCTTTACTACTCAAACTACAGAATATTTAAACTTGTTTAACAGCATTTATCACATTCTGCTTTGTATTACAAGGCAATCCATGCGATAAAGCCTAATTCCATATGGTCAAAAAAACATAGGGGCAAACCTGTCAGAGACAGTGACTTGATGTGGCAAGAGTGACTTTCCAGAGAAGTACCTTTTGGAAGGTTTGGCTTCTCATGGAATGATTTTGAAGAAGGTCTAAGGACAGCATGAGTTTTGGACCAGTCCCTTTTTTCTGTGGCAAGATTAGAAGTGGAGATTAATTAGTCATTGCACGCTCCCTTAAAGTGAAGATGACTTATTAATCGAGTTATCTCTAATTATAAATATAAATAGCAAAGAGACGCTGGGAGTGTAATTGGTAAGAAATGGTATCTCTCCACGAAGAGATCATTAATGCATTTTACAGCTTCTCTATGACTAGGGAGGTACAGCATTTCCTGTTAATTTAGTAGCTGTCATATCCTGTGTCTGCTCACATCCTTTTCCCAGGCTGATTCATGAGAGGGTTTTTTTTATCGTTTTTATTTCAAACCAATTTTTACTTTCTTTATAGATCGTATTTAACATTGTCTCATATCTATATACTATTTTCTCCACCACTTGAGAAGACAGACATTACATTTCAGAAAAATTGTTCAAAACACAGTTTCAGAATGACATGGGGTCCATTAACAGTTCCTCTGTTTTGCAGTTTTTGTATAATTTCCTCTGCTTAGGTTGTTTTCTCAGTAATAAGATGGGAATAATAGTATAATATTTCATAGGCTTGTAATGAATAACGAAGTAATAATTCTTATAAATTGCGTTCTATAGTGATTGGTCTTCAGAAGTGCTCAAAAAAAGCATTACATTATATTTCATTATTCTTATTCAGTAATACCAAGATCTATACATAACAGACTTCTATAATCACAGAAAAATAGAATTGAGTGAAAAATACACCCTGTTATCAAAACTTGAAGACAACTACTTTTTTTATTATGATATAGTTATGTATCTATATCTATTTATATATCTATAGATATCTATATATCTATGTATCTATATATATGTATATCTATATCTATATAAAATCAGAAGGTTTTTAAAATATTTTTGCTTTATAAAATCCAGTTATAAACATTTATGTTTTTTAAAAAAGATTTTATTTATTTATTTGACAGAGAGAGAGATCACAAGTAGGCAGAGAGGCAGGCAGAGATAGAGGGGAAAGTAGACTCCCCACTGAGCAGAAAGCCGGATGCGAGGCTCGATCCCAGGACTCTGAGATCATGACCTGAGTGGAAGGCAGAGGTTTTAACCCACTGAGCTGCCCAGCTGCTCCCCAACATTTATGTTTAACATGTTTATATATACATATATTTTTCTGTTTAGGATCTTTTTTTAGAAGATATTTTGTGAAGTAGAATGGTTCTATTGAAATCGTATGTTCATATGTTTAAGTCACATAAAAATGGATTATTGGGAATGATGTTTTTTTTTAATGAACACAGTCCAAATCTACAAGGGAAATTAAAAATACTAAGAGAAATAGGCTATGGAAAATTTTGGTCTTTTTAAAAGTTTACATAAATAATCATTAACTTTAAAATAACTATATATATATATATTTATATATATATAGTTATATATATATATAGTTATATATATATATGTGGATATTTCATATACTTGAACTCTGTCAGAAATGCTGCTTGGTACATAGTAGGTGATCAATAGTACTGAATTAAGTAATTGAAAAAATTTTTACCATCTTGTTCTTTCAAAATGCAGTGAAATTTAACAGATTCTCCAGGGCTAGTAGGCAGTAGACTTTGTACTTAGGGCTGGAGCAGAGTGATAAAAATTATAGACCATCTCTTCAAGTCTAGTTGATAAACCAAAAAATAAATCACATACTTTACCACTTCTCATTATTTCAAAACCTTTTAAACTGCTAAAATCGAATCTTCTTCTTTCCTTGCTCCCCCAAAAAGATAAAAATTAAAAAGAAGGCAGAGAAAAAGAGAGATTGATTGATTAGAGGGAGGGGGCAAAAAAGGAAAAAAGATAAATGAATCATCACCTGGGCAAGAACTTAGTGAGAAGCTATCTCTATTGTATTGAGACTATTTTTCAGAAGTATCTTACTTGTAGACAGTACATTTTGTCTAATTTATTAATTCCATTATGGCAGGACATATCCTGGGAGATGAGATTTAGTCTTGCTTTATATTCTTATATCAACAAGGAAATACTAAAAAAAAATTTGCAAAAACCTTCCCACCTATCACTCTTTGTTTGGGTATTTCAGCAAAGCAGTTAATTTATGCTGAAAGATTAAAAGTTATTTTTTTATTAATATCAAAAGTGGAAAATATATGGGAAACTTAAACAGAATCAAACCAACTTGAAAAATAAACAAAACTTGGTCCTTCCTACATACCAGTTTTGTATTATGTTGAAATTGTTTTTTTTTTTTTTTAAGATTTTATTTATTTGAGAGAGAGAGAGAGTTAGCATGAGGAGCTGAAGGGGGAGGGGCAGAAAGAGAGGGAGAAGCAGACTCCCTTCTGAACAGTGAGCCTGACAGGGTGCTGGATCCCAGGACCCTGGAATCATGACCTGAAGGCAGATGCTTAACCTACTGAGCCATTCAGGTGCCCCTCGTTTTGTTTTTTAAGTGAAGTAGTACTTCAGATCAAAAGTTCTGGAACAAGACTGACTGGGTTTGAATACCTACAACCATGTTTACTTGTTTTTATTAAGTTCAAGACATCACTTTTTAGAGCATACATCATTATTTTATGTTCTCCCCTCAACACTTGCAAGCAACCCCTACAAGTGATTTGTAGGATACCAATTATTTTAAGATACATCTTGATTTCAGAGAAGTTATGATATGGAAAAAAGGCTCATCTTAGAGTTGATGGAATTTGGCAGTAGCGGAGTGAACACAGGCAAATTGCTTCATCTAAATAAAACTAAGTTTCTTTATTCTAAAAATGGCAATAAAAGTACACACATAACTCTTTTGATGATTAAATAATACAGTTTATAAAAAGCTCTTAGAAGATTGCATGACCCATGTTAAACTTATTAGGGAAAATAAAAGCCTAACCTATTACATTTTTTAAAGCATTTTATAATGCAGTAAATAAAAAGAAACAAGGAAGAATATATATATATATTTTTATAATATATATTTATATATTTAAATATATTTAAATAAAATATATTATATATATTTATAATATATATAAATATATAAAATATATTTTTATAATATATATTATATATTTATATATTTTATATATATTTATAATTATAAATATATAATATATATTTTATATATTATATATTTATAATTATAAATATATATAATATATATAAAATATTTTTATTATATTATATTTTATTATATTTATAATTATAAATATATATATAAAATATTTTTATATATAAATATATAAAAATATATAAATATATAATATATATTATAAAAATATATTTTATATATTTATATATAGATATATAAAATATAGTATAAAAATATATAAATATATTTTATATATTTAAAATAATATATATATTTTCCACAATGACAGCTTTCCTGGGAGGCATTAACAAATAGCCCGTGGCCATCTGCGCATTGCCCAGTGGTTCTCTAAGTCTAGTTCCATCAGGCAGGGAAAAAGAAAGAGAACATATGGAAGAGCTCACAGTCCTACAGACTTAGGTTCCCATGTGGCACACTGCCATTCACTCCCGTGGAGAAAATCTGGCCTCCTATACTATGTCTACCTGTAAAGTGGCCTAAGAAATGAATTCCCTAATTAGGAAGCTGCATGCTTAGAACTGCCCTCTTCTGAGGTGAGAACAGGGGAATGGATTTAGTGGAAAACTCAAAAATTCTGTCATAGTACTGTTCAACTAATATCAGCTTTTCTCATTTTTACCTAACAGAGCAAAGGAATATGAAAAAGGAAAATACAGTTGTAAAACAGGATGGATTTTTTTCTTCCTGAAACAGAAAAATCAAAAGTTTATTTACTTGGTACACTTAAAGTATAATGTGTTCTCAGTATTTCCTCATCATGTCTATCATTTATTGAAGGCCCAGCTGCCAGTGGATCTTACTTTTCACTACTTGGTGTTAAGAGCAAGGCATTCATTGGTCACGTTCATCATCATCTACAAATGGGAAGCTGTACCTCTTTAAGGTTCCATAAATTATTTGGAAATGAATTTTAAAAATTAATACTATTTCGTTGTGGTTAAAATGTAGTATTTTATACAAATAGTAAGATCACAGTGATTCAGTAATAATGGAATCATGTCCTGCTACTGTTAAGTCGAATAATTTTATTTTAGCAAAAAAGTCTACTGCCCACAGAAGACGGTTTTATCTTTCAGACTTTATGGAGCAGCCACTTCACATATTTCTGTAAAATAATCTTTGAAATACTACAGAGTTCCTTCCTTGGAACACATGAGATTATCAGGAAAGGCTTTTCTCTGTTTCCCTCTGTATTAGATTTACATTTGGTTAATCTGTGGTACCTAACACTTAATTGGACCTGCCCTTACCATTGCTCTCAGCTTTGGTCTCACAATCATTCCTAAGTAATTATTTTTCTCTCTATCACCAGTTCCAACTCTAGAGCTCGTTTTTTTGGGGGGGTTCTTTGTGTGTGTTTTTTAATAAAGACCATCAACCACAATAAATTGTTTTGATTAAAGCAGGTTGTATAAAAACAAATACACAAAAAGTAAAATACTATTGACCATTAAAGAAACATATTAAGTACATCATATTTCTCAAAAAAGAAAAAAAATTCTTGGTAATTCTCAGTTTTTATTACTTTTTCTAAAAATGAAAGACATTAGTTAAACATATTCTGAATTCCTTAATGCAGGATGTGTGACCACAACTCTAATGATAGAACCAAGTCTAGTAAAATAGTCTTTGCAATAAGCAGTGTGTGTAAAATGTATCTCGTTTCTCATAGCTCATTAGCTCACTGAATGAATTTGTCTGAATCATGAAGGCAAAATGGGTTTAAATTCCTAGGGCACATCTTTTTTTCTATTCATGTAATTTACACCTTCATCACTTGCTCTCAGAGCAAAGATCCTTTACACTAATGACGGTATTTTGAAGCATTGCTAAGGCAAAATATAATGAGGACATACTGAGACCGTCCGGTAAAGAAATATAGAAGGAGAATAAGGAATTGCATACTGAGAAAAAGAGTTACACAAACACTTAACCCAAGCGCTCTCTCTGGGCTTTGTGGTTTTGCTACTTTATTCCTGAAAAATAATGTGAATAGATAAAGAATCACACCAGGGTTTAAGTTCATCTTTCAGGGAAGGAATATCCACATGTTTCTATGGCTTAGAAACACAAAAGTATTTTTTAGATGGTTTCATTAGACTTCTGTGTGTAGAATCAATTTACAGCAGGAACCAAAGATCAGGGAGTTGAAATGATTCTTGAAAAATGATTCCTATAACATGTAGCTTGGGGAGGTGTCTATTAATGATAAAAAGAAATGGAGAGCAATCCCAGAACAAATATACAAAGATATAGGTTATTCTAAATAGACTTCTTAATGATAAAAATCGTATGAACCTGGCTATCTGCCTCTCCTGAAATTCATATATATGTGTGAAAGTATGATTACATAGTAAATTATTCCAATTTACTATATTTATATATACACACACACACACACACACACACACAAAATGAATTCTGTGTAATTTCATATATATGTACATGCAAACAAATTTTATGTGTGATTACAGGAGAAAATATGTTATAAGTGAAAACTTAAAAGTCAAATTTACTTAAGGTCAAATCAAGATAAAATCAATATATGGCAGGACTGTAATGTTAATAGTAGAAATGGAGGGATTATTTAAACAAACATTTTAAGAAATCAAAAAACGAGAGCCATGAACTGAGAACTCCAAAATATATCAGAATAGTAAAAACTTGAGTTCTAAATAAGGAACTACTGACTATAATGATTCTTAATTCTTGAGGGATCTGATAAACCTAATTTGGAATATCAATATGTAGGGTGACTGTAAATGCATTACGCCTACGCTAAGGAATGAACAAAAGTAAACCATAAAATTGCCTTGAAGAATAAGCCATGTAAGTGATTTCTTTTCTGTTCTACAAAACAGTCTTTTTCATACAATAAAGCTGAAGGTAACAAGACAAATACTTTTTTTTTTCCTAAATGGGATTAGAACACTGCCTTGGTAGAAAGATTACATTCAAATATTTATCACATTGTAATGTTAATCTTTGGGAAGATGTGCACTCAATTTATACTCTGGTATACTTTGGTGCTTTGATTCAGTTCAAACCAGTTGGGTTGCTGAACAGTATTTTCTCATAAATTTTTTTTCATGAGATCTTTTATAATTAACTTATCATAAAATGTTATTTTTGCTTAAGTGAGCAACTTATGGGATTAAATTCATTCACTTAAATTTAAAAAGTACATTTCTAAAGTTAACAAAAGATAAATATTAAATATCAGTACTTTTTGGTTTTTTGATTAGAATCCATTTGACTTTATAAATGCTGCAACACTGTGCTTATTGAGCAAACACTACTTTTGATAATATTTCATCAAGGAATTTTTTTATTTCTTCCAATTATTCAACCAAAGCTCCATCCATGCCCATGAAATTAACCTAAAATTAAAAGTCAGTTTTCTTAGAGTGATTTTTATAATTAAGGTTATTCTGCAACTGGCAATTAAACTCAGAATCTGAGAAGGGATTAAAGTCACTATGAATCTTTTAATTTTCTTGCTATTTAATTTCCTGTTTCTCTTTGTTTTACATTTTTATTTCCTTTGCTAAAACTAATTATATTGAGAGGCGGGGGGAGCAGTTTGTGAGGGGTGGGGGAAGGAAATGAAACAAGATGAGATCAGGAAGGAGACAAACCTTAAGAGACTCCTAAACTCAGGAAACAAACTGAAGGTGGCTGGGGGGTGGGGAGGTAGGGATAGGGTGGCTGGGTTATGGACATTGGGGAGGGTCAATGTGCTATGATAAGTGCTGTGAAATGTGTAAGCCTGATGATTCACAAACATGTACCCTGGGGCAAATAACCCTAACCCAAATATATAATGTTAATAAAAAAATTAAAAAAAACTATATTTGTGTATGGTAGGACATTTTACTCTCTTGGACTAATTATTAACTTTAAAGTGTGAGTAAATGAACACCTTTTACTATACTATATGGTCATTAAAAAATCTACCTAACCTTTAATACTAAAATTTTAAATTATTGTGTCTAATCAGTGCAGAAGAATTAGATTGCCAGTGAGACTGGAATTCAACTGCTTTAAACTAATACTAAATACTTGAAAGAGATCTTGAAAACTTTAAATATGTTGCAATTAAGTATAAATCTTTATCTTATAGTACACTGTACAAATTTTACTGGCTTACAAGTGCAAATACTTCTCTGTTGGCCAGAGATGAATAAATGAATGAATGAGTTATTTCTGAAATAGACCTGATGTAGTTTTGAATATATGATAACTTTTGAAATACATGATGGACTGTGATGGCTCCAAGAAAATTATAATCATTGGTCAGTCACTTTTTTTACAACGGTTATTTATAAATAATTTTTAATACAATTTAAAGAGCATATAGGGACTTTTAATAGTGATTGTTTGGTGTATTTTATTTTATCAAACAAGACTTCTTTTTACTTAAATGCTTTTAAATTGCCCTTTCATGTCTCAATTATGCAGTATCCACTATGATTTACCTAAAAAATACCTAACTAAGGGATCATTATCTTGATAAGCAATATATATAAAATTATAAGAAGCACATGGTCCAAGATTTTTTGAACTTTTGCTGGAAATATTTTTGTGGAATTAGGTAGTAAAAATTACTCATAAATGATGCAACTACAAGAAATGGGCTTTTTCAAAAACATTTCTCAGCTTTAATACAAAATCTACTTATTTTATCATGGATAACTTTAAGTAAATCTTATGTTCTCCAGAAAATCCAGAGTTCCACTTCCTGAATTATTTTATATGACTGGAATTTTTTTAAGTATATTTAGAAGAGTTTCTTGCAGAAAAGCAGATCAGTCTATTCGGTTTTATCTTGGCATCCCAAATGTTACATATTCAAAATCGAAAGGATTTTGTAAAGGATCCCTTTACATAAGGGATGTAAACTTAGTCTAAACTTTCTAACTCTTATTTGGTTACTCTCTTTTTGACCAAAGGGTGTTATACAACACAAACTGAAGTGAAAGAATAGGACAGGGGCACCTGGGTGGCTCAGTGGTTAAAGCCTCTGCCTTCCACTTGATCATGACCCTGAGGTCATGATCTCAGGGTCCTTGGGATCAAGCCCACATCAGGCTCTCTGCTCAGTGAGAAGCCTGCTTCCTCCTCCCTCTCTTCCTGCCTCTCTGCCTACTTGTGATCTCTCTCTGTCAACAAAATAAATAAAATCTTTAAAAAAAAAAAGTCAAGGGCAAATCCCTGGGTCATTTTACTCTAAAGAAACACAAATATATTCTATCTCATAATTGGGAGCAAGGGAGTTTTCAGTCCCCAAAGACACCCTGCAAAGTGGCCATGTATACAGTAGCAATATACTACAGTGATTTTACATTATGATAGAATTAACATTCTTTTTTAAGAAGGTTTATTTATTTATTTTAGAGTGAGATGGGGGAGAGAGAGAGCACCAGCTGGGAGATGGAAAGGGAAAGGGGGAAAGGGAGAAAGGGACTCTCTAGCAGATTCCCCGCTGAGCCCAGAGCCAGACATGGGGTTTGGTCTCAGCACCATTAGATCCTGGCCTGAGCCAAAATCAAGAGTCAGACTGCTTAACTGCTGAACCACTCAGGTGCCCAGAATTAACATTCTTTTAATAGTGCTCTTTCAGTTAAAATACACACACCACACACACACACAAATGACTAAGATTATTCCTTGCCATCCTTTGTTTTTGTGTTATTTTGGTTTCTTGTTTTTAGTTTGTTTTTCTTTGTTTCAGTGAGACTAAAATTGATGAGGATGATGGAAGTGATTGGACACTAATATGATAGTGGAATATATTTCTACTTGTTTCTGAAAATTTAAGTTTCCTTATTGATGGAAAGTCAAAATGCCAAGACAACTAAGTCTTATGCTTCAGAATTCATGTACTATATTCCATATGTAAATGCCCATTTTCACTTTCATGTTTGGATAAGAACCTTCTATCTACCCACTTCCCAATATCCAGAGTTCATATTATGATGTTGAGGCAATGTGTACTATGTGTATGGGTGTTAGTGACAAAGGCCTGGGGGACCTCATTGTGGTCGGACAGAATGTGTTCCCTTCTACATTTCTTTGCCTTGTTACAGATACACTAATATCATAGTAACCATAAGGATGAGCATACTGAAATACTAAGATATATCATTTGATCTATAACATTGTAATTGACTACACAGCAAATTGTGATCCATTCCCATTCATCCACACCTTCTTTTATTCACTTCAACAAATATTGAGCATTTTCTCTTTGTCCATCATTGTACTCTAGGGGTCCAGTCTGGACAGAAATAATACCAGCCTTCATGGAGCTTCCCATTTAGGGAGATGACAAAAGTAAGTTCAAAAGTGGCACAAA
The DNA here is from genome assembly GCA_028533885.1 of Nasua narica. NCBI lineage: Eukaryota > Metazoa > Chordata > Mammalia > Carnivora > Procyonidae > Nasua > Nasua narica. The sequence goes on from CM052799.1 coordinate 175,404,177, forward strand.
TAAATATTTAACTGCAAAATTGGGAAAAGGAAAAATACTCAGCGCTAAGAAATGGTGGAAGAGGAGTGCTTGACCTGGTCTGAGAAAGAAAGGAAAGTTCTCTCCAGTTAGAGCTGAAGCATGATTATGAAGAATGAATAGATTATCAGGGGACAAAGCAAAAGAACATTTAGATAAAGGCCATTCCATATGCAAGAATGAAGAAGGAGCACTGTGTGTTTATGACAGTAAAGGGAGGCCCGTCTGGGTGAAACACAGAGAGGAGGAAAGCATGAAGGGAGAGGAGGATGACGAGAAGAGCTGAGTGCACATCATCCTGGGCCCTTCTCATGACACAAAGTTCAGACCATACAATCACTTGCAGTTTGCATTGAGGAGATTATATTAAACTTTCTTAATGACATCATGATCCCTTTCCCAGGTATGTTGCCCTCTTCTTAACATCATTCACTCAGCAACTGCCTACTGAGAGATTACTTGGGAATCATTACTTTTTCAACAGACTTGAATTCTGTCACTCCAAGAATGAGATGATTTAGAGTAGAGAAACTAGAGTTGCTTTTTCTTCTAGAGTATTGAGTGTCTCACAGCATAATGCATCTAAAATGTAATGATTCATAAAATATCAATACAGTTGAGGAATGTAGCAAAGATTTATTCCATCTTAATTTCAGGTATTTGAAGGGACTGGGAGTCAGATCATTTATAGTGCTTCTCTGTGGTGACATTATTTTAATGGTGTCATTTAAATCCATTTTCAGTGCAATATAGTAATTCTTAAATGATAAATTACATTATTTAATATTTCAGCTGAGACACTGGTAAGATAGAGAGGTCCAACTGTTTTAATGAAGAGTTTAAAGATTTGCTTCCATCTTCAATTAGAAACCTGCATTAAATTAATAGTTTTTAAACTAACTGTCTCATCTTGTCAGAATACCATATATTGATTGTAAAACAAGTGTTACATGTTGTTTTTAGATCCACTTAACTTTCAATTTTGAACAAATCTACAAAAAAAGGCACAGCATGAGAAGAAAAGATGAAAAATGATGAGTTCACTTACATGGCTATTCTCTTAGTCCCAAAGCAATAAGTCTTTTTTCCCTTTTTCTCATTTATCACATATTTGTAAGAGAGACGTAGTTGCCCTGTGGGCGAATGTTAAATAGAGAACTTAATATTTGAAAAACTTACCTGAATCCTTTTTTTTGCTCCTTTTCTATTTATAAATAAAATGATAGCTGAAAATAAATCATTTTTAGCAAATATAGTATGAGTATAGACCAAATGTTTTGACCATTTATTTCTATTTATTTATATTATTCAAATGTGTGCATTCTGATTCAAGTGAAAGATGGACAAATAACATTTTTGTTCAACTAGAATTTGTTGAAAGACTTCCAATCATTGTTAGATGCCAAAATTCTGTTTCAGGAATCAGAGTTGGGGACATAGTGATTTCTTTGTGTATCCAAACAAATGTGTTTTTATGTTCATGCTAAAAAGGGCAGAGTCAAGCAGAAATACTAGGTTTGTTGTGATAACAATTATTGTTGCAACTTTCAGAGATGAAAATAAGTGATATGCCTGTAGTCCCTGTTGCCTTGTCTACACATTCTGGGGTGGCTGATACAAATCCGAAGTCATCTCATAGGACCTGAAGTGGGGTTTGAGGCAACAGACAGCAGTCCTTGGGCAGTGGGGCTTTTGGAAAGAACTAGGGAATGTCTCCTTCAATGGTAGCAGGGGGCAACATAAAAAAGTAATTTGATGGTTTAGAACCTTGATTCCAAGCAACGCTGTTGCCAGCTCAGTGTAGGTGGGGGCTAAAGTTTGGAGGGGGAAAACTCCTCCCTGGGAGGATACATTTGGGAACTGGGGCACAAGACATGCTATTGCAGTTGTGTTATGTGACAAACTCCGTGCCGCATCATCGTTCGTGGCTAAACTGGGATTGGAATCCAAGCTTTGAAGTTGATCTTAATTTTTTCCTTTCAGTAATGGATTTGCGGGTGCGCAGCACTTTGTCTAGGAGTATCTTCTGCAGGAATTTAGCTTTTGACTAAAGTTAACCCTCACCTGCATGCATAGCAGTAGTTTTACACAACGTGAAGTTCAAAAGGACAGGTATTAAAGACCTATAATTATCACTATAGTCAGTTACCCCCTTTGATTCTATTTGTGTCTCTGTGGCAACTCATTCACATTTCTCAGGTAGACACCCACTTCTCTCTCCTCAGGATGACTTGGCATACTGCCATCCAGGTGTAATGGGAATTCTGCACTGGGATTAAATGGAGTGGTTTGAAAGTAGCATTAACACATACCTCCTGATCTCGTGAAGGAATTCATGCAACTAATTTTATTATTTCTCATAGTGAAAGGGTTTTTTTTCCCTCAAAAGCATGTTGATACTGTTTGGTCTGTTCCATTTTTTTTCTGTTTTATGTAAGGAAAAATAATTATCTGAAGTAATACATGCACACATTTGTACATATAGAATTATGTGAATTAATATGTATATACAGGCATTTATAGGCAACATTAAGCAATACTCTATTGCTTTTGTTGTAGGTGAGAATTTTTGTAAAGCTTTCTAGTGTACAGGAGTTACTTGCCCTTGTATTAGACTGCTATCTGAACATTTTACAGCAGGAAAAATACAAAAGCTGCTCTTTTTGACCAATTTTTTCACCTCAAGATATTTTTGTCATGTTCATAAATTGGTTTACTACATTCGCACCGTCAACAGAAGTCTGTGCTTTTCAACGCTTTACACCTGTGAAGAACTATGACTTTAAAGCAAGCGATAGACATAATTGGTTACAAAAGAACTTTAGCTCAGTAGCAGGAAGGTCAGACTTGCAACAAATGTTTTTCAGTTGAAAAAAATCTGAATCTCTAATTTACGGTTTTATTTCTTTCCTGATTTCTAGCTGAATATGTTTACTTTCAAATTCCTGATAGTTTCTGGTGACCTTTGTATATATTTCTTTAGCTGTCCCAGTATTCTTTCTCATTTATTTACTCATTTATTAACAATTTTGGTCGTTTTTTTTTTCTCAGTCAAGATAGTATGTTTATTCAGTCTTAAACTTTCCTTTCAAAACGGTATATCTCTTGCATAAGTGTGCATATCTATATTGTGTATGAAAACAAAGCAAAAAAGAGCTAGAATATCACGAGTTTTTAGATGCAGTAGCCAAATTTAGCGCTCTCAATATAAAGATGACCCACGGTTATGAACACTTTGGTTGCGGGAGCGATAGATAGGAGTGCCTCTCAGGGTTAGGCTGTAAAGTTTAGCACAGCCTGCAGCCACTGTGTTCCTCCAGAAGAATGGGAGGTGAGCGTTCACGCAAAAGCAAATGGAATTTGTTGGTTAGCCGAGGAAAGAGGAGATTTATTTTCCTTCCCACTTTTCTTTTGTCTCTTGAGCTGCATGACTTTTTCCACAGGACTACAGAGTGAGTAGGAAATGACTAGTGTGGTGTAACACCATATATTGGCATGCTGTGTATTATTATGTGAGCAGCCATAGATTAGCAGGTGAGCAGATTATGTTCCCAAATTCTGCAAGATCTCTCATTCCCAACTTAAATATTTTCCCATAAAAACACATTTTTGTTAAAATTATTTTTAGTATCAAATTGATCTCACAATAAACTTGGTTCATAAATTACCCCTTGCCCAAGTGACAGTGTCAAAGTTAAGTATTTGTGGTTGGTCTCATCGTACCATAGCCTTCTTCACAGGCATCCTCTTTCACCAATCTCCTTATTTTCTCTCTCCTCTCATCTTCCATTGACCAACTAATGCTTTCTTTGCCTTTGCAGGACTGGCCCTTAGTCAAAGCTGAAGACTGCACGAACCAGAAAATATTCCTTAAAGAATCAAGTTTTGCTTCACCCATATAAGAGTAGACAATTAGGAAGGTTTGGAAGATTTGTTTGTTTTATTCTGCACCACTTAGTGGCCCCCAAGGAAGCAGACATCACTCAGTTGCTCTATCCAAGTGTGTGTGTATGTGTGCATGTGTGTGTGTGTGTGTATCCTTTATGTCTATGTTAAGGTTTGGGCGGCATATAAAAACACCCTTGAGGATGGCAATAAAGGTTTTCATGATGGGCAAAAACTTTATAACTTGAAGATGGGCCAGTTATTTAAAAATTATGGGCCAGTTATTTAAAAATTAATGGGAAACTTTGGGGATTTGCAAAGCTACATCACCATCTAGAAACACAGAGTGTTCTCTCCTAATGTACATAAACATCTCTCAAAATGTTCATATATTGTGTTTCTAATGAAACTATCCTGTGTATATGATGCTCTTTTTTTTTTTCAGTCATATCCTTGTCTCTTTGTGACATCACATACTTCCAGACTCTCCAAATAGTCACTCATCTTTTATATTGTGATTTTTTTTAGAATCATGTACGTTTTAATAAACTCCCCAACATTCTTAGTTTTCACAGAACGTCCTCCAATTTTTTCCCCTATGCATAACATGGTACAGCCAGTGTTACCCATCTATTGCAAAATCACAAATGACCCCAGATGTAATGGTTTAAAAGAACAGACATTTATTCTTTTCCAATTTCCATGGGTCAGGAATTTAGGACTGGCTTTGCTGGGACACTCAAGATCTTTCATGTGATTGGAATCAGGATGTCAGCTGGGGCTGCAGGAACCAGAAGGCCTGACTGAGTTCAGGTGTCTGCTTTCTGGAGGATGGAACTGATACATTGTATCAATAAGCCAAATAAGGCCACTGGACATGTTTTCCCACCCTCTGTGCACAAACCATCATGTATTTCTATCAGTTTTCATCTCCATTTTTCTAATAGCAAATGATGAGTTGTTTTTTTTTTCTTGAACAATAACAAAACTCCTCTGCATGGAACTTGACCTCATCCCATCTCTTCTCATTGTTTCCCTTTCTTTTACTTCTTCACCAACTTCCCCTGCTTCTCAACTTGCTTCAAAGCATTCCTTGGCTATCAGTTCATATTTAAGAATGACAATGACATGCTTTGCTCTGGGAGTGTGGGGTGTGTAGTGCATTGAATTGTGACTCCCAAAAGTATATGCTTACATCCTATAACCCCTGGAACCTGTGAATGTGAACTTATTGGAAAAAAGACTCTTTGCAGATGCATGTAATTAAGAATTTCTGTCATCCTGTATTAGGGTAGACCCCAAATCCATGACAAATGTCTTTGTAAGAGAAAAGAAGGAAAGAAGATAAACACACAAGGAACAGAGTCATGTGAAGATGGGGTCAGTGATTTAAGCTATGTTGCCACAAGCCAAGGAATGCTTGGAGCCTCAAGAAGCTGGAAGAGGAGAAAAAGGATTCTCCCCAAATGCCTTCATGGAATGTGGGTTGACACTTGGATTACAAGACTTCTGGCCTCTAGAGAATAAGATTCTACTGTTTTAACCCACCAAATTTGTACTATTTTTTTTTAATAGCAGCCTTAGGATACTAATACAGGGTGTAAAGGGAAATAGGCAGTGAGATCCTTTTATTCTAAAATTATTAAAAAAGTGAGTAGGCTTTTCCAATGAGTAGATGTTTACTGTATTGCTGACTAGTTTTTCCAGAAAAGAATTCCCAAACCTAGTAGTGGGATACAGTTTATATACATGTCAGCATTCTGGGAGCAGAGCCCAGGAACGTTCTGGAAAGGCATGGGGGGAGGGAGACACAAGATACAGAGTGAAGAGTTTTACTTATGTCCTTTTTTTTGTCCACTGCTTCATCTTTTCTGCCCAGGTGCCAGTTATCCTAGAGTCTAGAACATTCTAATTCAATATTTTCAGAGAATAAACTTCCTCTGGGTCCCAGTGGAAGAAAAGATACAACCATGCATCCAGTCCTTCTAATTTCAGCTTTTAGTCCTCTACTTGTCCCCAAAGGTCCTGCCAAACCCAAAACTTAAAAGATTCAGGATAACTCTACTGGTTTTATTCCTATCATTATCCCTCTTTCCTTTAGGTTCCATCTTTCTCTGTTCTCCAAAATGTCTATCCCTTCTTCTTTTTTTAAAAATATGCAGTAACATCATTACTTCATTTTTTTCCCTCTCTCACTCCATTGTTTGGTTCTCATGGACCTGCATGCCTATTGCAACTTTAGTAGTGTTTTGAAATGCAGCACAGATAAACTTGTCCTGTCTGAAATTTGTATAATAATTTCCTCTTCCTTTTTATTTTATCTTATTTGTTGACAACACTGTCCATAAACTTACCAGCACTACAAAGCTGAAAGTAAATTCAAATATGTTTTCTCCTCCTGGTCTCTCCTACAGCTTAATCACAAAACCAGATGTAGTCTCATATTTTTTTTTACGATCAACACACTAATCTCTGTCCCTAATAATGCTGCCTTAATTAGGCTTCTCATCATCTCTCAATTAAATACTGTGACCTGGTCTCCCTCCCTTTAATAATGCATTCTCAGATCCATCATCCATAGCCTTATAGAGGGATCTGTCGCATATGTATAGTGGATTGTGTCTCTTCTCTCTTTTTTTTTGTCTCTTCTCTTTTTAAATCTTCAGCACCTGCTCTCATGGCTCTATATCCAAGTGCAGCTCCTGAAATCAGCATGCAAGGTGTTTACGCTATGACCTCTCAACTTCTCATTCCTGTTTTCACTGTTCCCAGGTTGTCACTTTATATTCTAGAATCACCTATCATCTCTGTAGCTTTGTCATTTTCTCTAATTAAAATGACTTTCTCATTTTGTCTTTTCTCTTCAGTTTTCTACTGATCTTTATAATATGTCAGGAATTTCTTCTTCTCCACAATGAACCTTTCCTTGCCTGCTTCTTCCCCCATCTATCCCATCCTGCTCAACCAGGCTGATTTACTCACTGATTATTTTCTTCACTTCTGGAAAAGTGATCTTTGTTATCTTGATCACATTTATTATAATTATCTTCAAGTGTTCTCTTCTTCTTCTGAGACGTTGGTGTTTTGAAGTAGGCAATGTACTTTATCTATAAGTGTAATTTCCTGCTAATAGTAAGGTGTTGAGCTCACAATTGAGCTTATTGAAAATATGAATAAACTGACAAATCTTTGTCCTGAATAAGGACAAATGGAGAGGAAAAAGGTATATGCTGATTTCCAAGAAGGTAGTTACATATCTTTTAAGTAATTTTTGTCATTGTTTCTAGTCAGAATAGACTTCCATGGTTCAGTGCTTTTATTGAGGTTTGTCTTTCTGCCTGGAGTGCCCTTTCCTAACTTCCTAATCCAACTTAGATCAGACACCATGATTTTTCTAAGTTCCCCATGTAGGAAAGTCTTATTTTAGCACAATCCATCAGAAATAATGGCATTCAGAATGTATTTCTCTTCCGTGCTGCAGAGGTCAATTTCCCTACTTCTATTACAGCGTTCATCACTCTAAGCAGTAAAATGGGATACCTCCCAAAACTTAGGAGTGGAGCTATGGAAAATAAGCTTGCAGTAGTTGACTTAGCCTTGGGTAAAGTATAATACTTCCAAGCAATAATGCACAAATGGGCCATTGTGCAGTTTTCTCTAATAAAGAGGTCAGGATCTTGCTTCAGAAAAAGACTACCTGTATGGGAGAATTCAAGTCTATAGCAGAATCAATGTCTATGACGAAGAATGTTTTGATCAGAGACAAACAAATGTTTAGTCGAGGGAGAATCAGTAAGCATTCAGCATTGATCGTCTAGCGAAATAAATGAATGAAGGACTATCATCTTCCTATCAAATATTGGGGAAACACATAAACACACACATGCTTGCCTTCCCCCACCCCCCAATGCCCCATCAATCACTCTCTCCTTCCTCAACCCCCAGCCTCTCCTCCTCTCTCAGATATGTTGAATTTGGGTTCTGTTTAAAAAGCTCTTTCCCTCACTAGCCTGAGAAGATCAACTTAATCTCTCCATCTAGACATTCAAATACATATTAAGTGTTCAAGAATTTTATTAAGTGAGTGCACGTACAATATTTTTAAACACAAACAGATTTTAGATCGATTATAAATCTCAGTTACATGGCCTTATACAATAGGATATTGGATCAATTCAATTCTCAGGTTGTGACTTTATAAAACTTATAAAATCTGTTGACAGTGAGATTACTTGACATTATCTTTTACATTTTTCTCCTTTCTCACCTTGTTATAGTGCAGTCCAAGGTAACCCTTAAGTAGAAGGAGAGCCTGGAATAATGATATTATTCTTCTTCTCTATTTTCAAGTTGAAGGGCACTGAACCATTCACTAATATTTCAAATACCAAGAAATAAGTCCTTTGGAGCTTTTGGGGGCACCTTGTTTTATTTGCTTTTTGGTGTGTAATAACCCTTGACACATTATATTTTATTATTTTAAAACAAGATGCATCAAACATGTCATATCCCGGGAGATCATGATTTAACATGAAACAAGAATATTCTCAGAAAATGAAATGAAATCAGACCTAGCAGTTGCTAGGGAGTTAAAGATGTCCACACAATTACCCAGTGTAACAAAAATTATCTGTTCATGTATCTTTCCTGCCTTTTTTCTCTGCATTGTATGGAGAATTTGGTGTCTCATTTTCTCTTTTGGGGTCATCATTTTCATGAGCATATCATAGTCAAGTGTGACTATATCTAGTGATGCAGTAAAAGATAATAGCATTCTGAATATGCTCCGTGCATAGCTTAGGAATTCAATCCTCTAGTACTATATTCCATTATATTTGCACTGTTGGAAATCGAGAAAAAATAAAAAGGCCAGGATCAGAAGTATAAACTGTTGATACTACCTCCAAAAAATAAGTGCTCGAAGATAGTAAGAATATTTCCCTTGGGTTTCTGTGATAATTTTTGGACTGTATACCATAGAGTATATTCTAGTAAAAAGAGTAATAGACACAGAAACACTGATATTTATTTATTTAAAATTGGAAACCTAAAGACCTATATCATTGTATAAATAAACTGTAATATTTGCAAATTCTAAATCAACATTGGGAAATATCTATTTCACATCACTGGACAAGCAGTTCAAGGAATTACCAAAGGACAAACCTATTCATAGGGATCAAAATTCAAATCAAAGTGTCTACAAAAGTGTTTACAAAATCTTGCACTGTCTTTTAAACTTATATTTATGAAAATTTTGTCACTTGCTACCTTCAGTTTGCCCTGGCCTCTTATTTTTCTATCCTGTTTATTCTTGCATACCTTTCAAATTCATATTCTTCTTCTCTTTTCTACAAAATGACTTTTTATCCCCCCCAGACACTTTGAAATATAAGGGATAGGGTCACTTAAATTGTCTTTGAAAAAGTGTAGGATAATATGCAGATGCCTGATAACTCAGGAAAAAAACCTATGGAACATCTGCAGACCAGGGGCGATATGCTATGTTCTTTTTCTCATCTTCTCTGGGCCCATCTCTTTCTGCATGTATATTTCCATTTTGAGCATCTGCCTTTGATTTCTCTGCCTTGCCTGTATTCTAATATGTATTCCTCCAACAAAGTCCATGCATTTACAGCTTCAGTACCTATCACTGAGGAATTAATGTCTTAGATTCTCAAGTCCATTGAGTACTATATGATACGTTCAGTTTATCTGTTCAACAAAAGCCACAAACCAAAGATAGTTGAACAAGCTATTGAATGGCTGTCTCCGAGTTGAATTTATACTTCTTTATCAATTATCTACAGCTGGGAGGCATAGGAGCATAAAGAAAAGATCAACACACTTTCTTTAGAAGTAGCTATAGGAAGATCTAGTATGCACAGAAATCTATCACTGTTCTATTCTTTTCTTCTATACATTTGATTTTCAGTCACAATTCACCCTTTATATCTATTCAAACAACACAGGGAATATCGACTTTATTTTATGCAAACCAAACATGAATTTTCCTATCCTCACATTTATTTGACACTGTTAAACTGAATTTAACTTAGATATCTAATCTTCAAGCTGATACATGTTCTTGATAATATTTTCAAAAACAATTTGAACACTTAGGACGTGCGCTTTCTTGAAAAGTATCTTTCAGAACAAGCTGACATCCTTTTATTTTCTTTCACTATACAAATCCCATCTCCAGGACAATCCTCCAAGTTTCATAATGCAGTTAGTGATTTGGTGTTTATTTAGCATTTTACTTCTGCTTTATAAAATGACTCTGATTACATTTCCTCTCCCCCACACCCACCCCCTCACTAACTGACAGGCATTTCTGACAGGTTATCTGGTGATGGGGCACCTGGAGTCAATAGATGTTCAGCTGTTAGAAAGCTATGAAGGAATCACACAATGTAAATAGTAAGTCTTTGCTTAGAACACTGAACTAAATTAGCCCCTAGCTACATCCCAGAGCTTTAAAACTTAAATATAGCTAAAAGTAAACTTAGTGGGATCAATTCTTTAAAATAGGTAAACTTATTTTCCTCCTCATGTGAACATTAAAAGTTTTTAATACGTAATTCCTAGGTTTTTTTTGTTGTTGTTGTTTGTTTATTTTTTAAAATTCAACTATCCATGTCAAAAAAGGGAGAGAGATAGCAAGCACAGGGAAGGGGTGTATGGAGGGACAGGGGGAGAGAGAATCTCAAGCAGATTCCGCACTGAGTGTGGAACCCAATTCCAGGCTCAGTCCCATGACCTGAGCTGAAACCGAGTTAAGATGCTCAACCAACTGCACCAGCCAGGAGCCCCCATAATTCCTAGTTCTTTATGGACAAACTGAAAGACATATTTGTATTATTAAATGTAATAGCTAGTAAGAAGATCTCTTATCTATGTTAGCTAAAAACAGTATTACCATTAATAACTTAAATACACATTAATCTTAAATATTTATATTTATTAAATATTAAAAAATAAATTTTAATTTTTATACTCACTTTACTATATTCCCCTAACTAGTATATTTTCATAGCTTTTAACTTTCAGCATGCTAATGTCACTTCTGCTCATGAAGGAATAACCCAAACATTAAGTAAATAGTAAGAGAATTAGAGTCTTCAAACTGCCCACACATATTTTGCTACCCAAGAGCTTTATTTTCAAAGCTGTTAGAATTTCTTATTGGGGGGCTATATCCATATACAACTACCACAGCACTTTATTTGTCTTTGGAATATTTTAGAATTATTTATACTTAGGAATGTGTGGTTTATGCATTCACACAATTTTCCCATTACAAAAACACAAAATAAGTTTTAAGATGCTTCATTCAATCCTGGATCTTGCTTCAGTCATCTTTCTCTTCTCCTTTACAAATAAACCTCTTCAAAAACTTGTCTGAAGTTCATGACTCCAGATCTCTACCTCACGTTGTTTCAGCTATTGGGATCTGGCTTCTGCCTCCACTGTTTTTTTTATCATTGGGGACATCAGTGCTAACGGTTTTGTGAGAGGTGAATTTTCACACGTTAGCTGTATTGACTTCTCAGGATTGCTTGTATTTATTGAGGATCCTTCTTAAATGCTTTTCTTCCTTCTTCAGTGTCCACTTTTGCCTTGCCAAAATCTCTCTGCCCACCCACTGCATTTGTTGTTTTTTCCAGCATTCTGTCCTAGGCTTTCTTTTCTTCTCAGTTAAACACTTGCACTGATCTCCTCTATTCCTGTGACTTTAGTTACCATCTATGGATCTCTTTTTCCCAAATATGATCTCACCCGAGATCACTTTAATGAGCTTTAAGTCCATATATTCACCAGGCTCCTGGAGATTCCAAAGCACCATAAAATTAACTAATTTCTTTACATGTTTTTTCTAATTTACTTTTACTTGTGATTCGTGTCTTAGGTAAGGTTCCCTGGAAACCGACCTTAGAATGAAAATTTGCTTGCAGGAAATTTCAGGGAAAATAATTGGGGAACATCTCTTGCAGGACTAAGGAAGGTGGAGTTGGCTGAGAGAGGAAGTGAATTATAACAATGGTAGCAATAGAGGCTTTAGACAGTAACATAGTGAGCTCCGGAGCTGGGATGGAACTTTGGGATTATCTCAAATTGAAGCAAGGGAGTCGAACCTTTGTACCATGGCAGTCAGCAGTCACTAGACGTGGACTGACCCTTGAAAGAAAGTTAATATCATCAAGAGATGCACTGCCCCTGGTCAAGAGCCATTCCTTAGAAAACCTCAGTTGTGAGCCAGCAGCTCACAGCATTCCTGGTAGCTGGATGAATAACTGCCTTGTTTCTGAAGGGTAGTCTGGGTAGCTCAGGAAAGAAACCATAGCAGGTCATGACTTACTGCATGCATCAACTCCAGCTGGGTATTGATCCTCTAAGGTTCTTACTGGCCTCTTTCTGGAATAACTTAGAAGAAGAAAGTAAATGGGACAAAGTGATTCTTCCACTAGTGCTATAATTCTCAAGATGACACCTAACACTAGCCAGTGTCTCTCTGGTTAGGTGTCAGATGTCTCTCTCCCACTAGCCAGTCTAGATTCTCCACACCTTCTCTTAGTATTTTTGTAAGTCTAGGTAGAAGATAGAGTGGATGATCCAGATCCAGATCCCAGAGGTATCTGTGTTTGCCCATTTTCAACATGTCCTTCTCAGGCTGTGGCTGCTGCATCTATTCATTTGCAACCACAGTGGGACAGAGGAATAGCAAGAGAGACCACAAGCTATTGCTGAAAGAGTTTTATCCTGCCCCCACCATGTAGGATCATCCCTATCTCTTCTCTTGTTGGTATGATGACATTCGTTTTGGTCATGAAGAGATACAATCACCAGGTGACAGCCATAAATAAGGTTCAGTGATACTCTTACTCTCTTTCTTGGTAAAAGTGTTGTTCTCAGGCAACCAAGATCTCTAGACCCACAAAGCCTAAAGTTGTGAAGACAAGAAGCATGAATTCCCCATTTGTGGGATGACAATAAGTAGAACACTTCTATTTTCATTCCTTGATTTGTGTTCTACCTGTCCAGGATCCAAAACCATAATACGATAATTGTTTTAGGATATATGCTGTATCCCGAGGTATGGGTGACAGCATCCCATCACTGCAGAGTATCATTTTCAAAATGACATGTCATCTGTAGCTTCAAAATCTGTTTTGTTGATCTATCAGGATAGCAGCTTTTGGGTGGTATGGTCTGCAATGCAACCAATAGCTCTCATGGTCATGAGCTCCCTGGCATAGCTCTTTGCTATAAAGTAGGCTCCGTAGTCTGAAGCAATTTTCTGTGAGATTATGTTTGCAAGACTGAATTTTATGTTGTGCAGAGCCCGGTAAGAAAGTTAGACCCTTAGCTGGAATATATATTGATCTCAATCAAATATATCTGTTCCGCCAGGTTGGAAGTGGTATACATAAGAAATGTAACAATAGGTATTATGATTCAGCCTTGGTCTACTTTCCTGGTTGTTTGGACATCAGGGTTGGAGAGTTGGAGCCCATGCTGTTGGGTCCATCTACAGCCATCATTCCTGCCACTGTAGCTGCTCTGTTATGAATCGTTGTGCCATTGCTCAGGGATAGAAATTTGGTTATGTCAATTGGCTCGTCTGTCTACTTGGTTGGTTAGTGCCTCTTCCCTAGAGTATACTTGCTAGTGGCTGTTACATTGCATTTCAAAGATCTTTTGGACTTTATATAAAATTTGAAGATAAATATTTATAAAAATAAAATGAATAGATATTTAAATATTTATTTCCAGTGCCCTGAACAAAAAATTAGTCATTTGCCACTGCTGATGTCAAAAAATGGGAGAATTAACCAGGGCATGAAGGAAATGTTTGTGTCACATAAATAATAGCTGATTCTGACTCTCATTTCCAACAGGGATGGCAAAGAAAATGAATTAACAAAAATATGTTAATCTGCTAAGATACTACATCTGGCACAGCAGATACAATCAGGCAATCACTTTTTAAAGTATTCTTTTGGCAGTGTCTGCCTGTTTTTGTATGATCCAGGCTGGTTTAATAGGGATATGTCTGAGACCACTTCCTCTGCATATTTTAAGACTTCAATAATCTCTGCTGTTCTCTCTACTTCCCAGATGCAGTACAGTTTTTGATTTATGTTTTGCCTGGGCATGAAGTTTTAGAAGATTCCATGTGGCTTTCCCAATGAGCTATCTCTTACCCATATGCCAAGGAACTACTGTGGTAGTTCTGCTAATTATCAAGTATGTTTATTCCAGCTGTGCATTTACTAAAATGACTCCCAGGTAGTTTTACGGACCCAGTGGACTCATGGTGAGTCAGAACCCTGGAAACAGGGGTGCATTTTTTATTATTCAATTCATGATGATGTTTTGCGGTCCATGTATCAATGCCAACTTCAATAGTTTTTGATGTGTCTGAGTATTCCAAGTCACCCTGTGTATGATTACCATCTAATTGACAGTAAGTGAATTTAGGGAAGAATTACTCAATACACTTGCCAAGGTGTTACGGAATTTTTCTTCAAGGGAACCTGGCCTCTACTTTAGTCAGTGGATTCCAAGTCTGAGTACTGGGGCAGGTCCAGAAACTGAGCAAGACATCATGAATATTATTAGATCCTCTGCTTTTACCCACTATTCATTAATTCTTGATATACATTTTTTATTCTATACAATGAGAAATACTTTTATTGGCTGTCCATTTCTTTTCCCTTAGGAACACTCTCCTCTATTCACTATTTCCATAGTTCAGGATTTCTGGCTGCCAATTTGACGTTGCTATTTAGTACTTAATTGTATTCCTGTTTTCTACTTATGCTTAACACAGTCATATGATATCTATTATTTTGAGATTCTATCATCACTATTCTACATTAATGCCACTAAGGAAATCCGTTCTGCAATAGCATTTTGTATGGTCATCCATGTCCCAGAGAAGATAGCCACCATCAAGGGTTTCAGCAAGGTTATTATCCCCTTCACTAATAATAAAGTGTCTTCCCGGTGGTCCTGTAAGACATAATTAGCTGGTGAGTTTTTTGGCCTTATGTTCACTCTATAGTGGCCATTTCTAACAATATAACTGCCTCCCTTTGCCATACTCCCTTTAGAATCCATTGCCTACACTGGCTTCTTCCAGCATATATTAAGTAGGTCCCTTTCTACAATTAGAAGACTCCAGCACTAATTCTGTTTGACCTTAGTTATAATCTGGTGGTTGGAATGATAAGCTCGAATAGTTCCTGAGGAAGGGGTGGGTTGGGTTATCAAAGAAGAGAGGCCCCTAAATCATTCTATTAACAAAGCTAAGTAACAGGCTTGTATTAGGGGAGAGTACCACTTCTCCTGGTCAAAGGAGTTTTGGAAGATCTTGAGTTTCATGGCTCTTACGCACCTTGGCTCAGAGGCACCCCACTCCAACTCCAGATGAGTCCTTTGCCTTTTCAATCAGTGCTCTGACTTCAGAAGAATAGAATTGGGAAATTGAGAATCCAATCTCTCTAGGAATTACTCTACACTTATAATTAAGTCCTGGACCTGATTTTTAAGTTTCTGTCCATTGAGTACAGAAGATAAATGTTTTTTTTAAAAGTGGCCTTCTAACTTTCACAGTCACTTAAATTATGATTAACAAACTCAGCCTTTATTCATCTTTCTTTGACATAGTGGTAATACTTAGTTATAGCCAGCTGGTTCCACAATTTGTATGGTCATCGGTTCTCATCATAGCTTGCAAATATCTGGGCTATTATGCCATTCAGTGCATTTCCTTCCATTAATGCCCCATCAGATTTCCTTAGTAGTCAAATTGAACCACTACTGAACCTGGGGCTATTCCACATACCACCAATATGCTGCCAAAAAGGAGTTCACTGGGTGGTGTCTAAGAAACAACATTTCTGCAAGAATGAGGGAAGTAGAACTAGGTGTTTGGAGAATTTGAACATTAAGGAAAACATTGCTGGAATATAGATCACACAGATACCCCAGGGTCTCTGGAGTTTCCACAGTCTTCCAGGGTTGTCTTCCTTGAGGGAAAGGGGTCTAGCCTTTACAAAACTGCATGAGCCAACTATTGAACGTGGGCTACTTTCTGGGGAAAAAAAGGATACCTCTGAAAAAGGATACTCCTTCAGCTGAGGGCATTTCCTAGAAGCAATTCAGATGAGAACCATCAAGTACCAATACTCCCAGGATCTAAGGGAATATGTGCCTCAATCCTGAAAGGGAAGTTATATTGTTGTATGCATAATAATTACTCATTCAATGAAAGGCATCTCTTTCCAACCACTATTTCACCATGTAACATTGGGAAGCGTGCTTGACTATTTCCACAAGACTCACATATTAGTCAATAAAATCCTGGCAATTCTACCTTTCAAATGTCTCTGGGAGGAGTTCATTTCTTTTGCCATCCTCACTCTATCTGTTCCAGTTAAGACTGCCATCATCTCCTGTTGGGTTTTCTGTACCATCCTCTTATTCTCCCACCTTTGGTCATGTCTCCTGTCAATTCTTAAGGATTGAAGGTAAAGGGATATTTTGAAGTCATAACTCCACTGATTAAAGCAATGTAAATGTTTTATAAATACTTCATGATGAGGTCCAAATTTGTAAAATAGCTCAAAAAAACCTCCTTATGGTATGCCTGATTTGTATTTTAAACTGCATTGCATGTTGTATTAAAGTACTGGGGCTGCTGTGACAAAAGACCACAGACTGCATGGCTTAAACAATAGATTTTTATTTATTTATTTCTTTACTAACAGTTCTAAAGGCTGGAAGTCCCAAGATCAAGGTATTAGCAGAGTTAATTCCATGGTGGGGGAAGGGGAATCTCTTGGCTTATAGATGGCCACCTTCTCTCTCTGTTTCACATGGTCTTTCTTCTTTGAGTGTCTGTGCCTTAATGTTCTTTTCTTATAAAGACACTGACTATTTTGCATTAGGGCCCAGCCCAATAAACTCATTTAATCTTAATTATCTCTGTAAAGAAACTGTCCCTAATTCAATCACATTTGGAGGTACTGGGGGTTAGGACTTCAACATATGAATTTTAGAGGAACACAAATTAGTCCACAAAACATGCCACCTTTAAAATCCGTTGAACTATATTACTTCTCCAAATATGTTTTGCTCTTACTTAATGTAAGTTTGTCTAATATTATTTCTCAGTTTTCACTTTCCTTCATTCTTCTTCTTCATTCCTTCAGGATTGAAATTGAATGCCATTTTCACTAGAACACTTTCCTTGTCATCTGTAAAGTTAAGTGGCTTTTCCCTGAATTCCCATTGCACTCTTTTTATTTACATCATAACACTTATCAGATGTTATTTTAATTATGTACTTATTCATTTATTTCCCCCAGTAGACTGTAAACTCCAAAAAAAAAAAGAAATATTATCTTATTCACTATTATATCTCCAGGATCTAGCATAATACCTGATGTGGATTAGAATCACTATAAATAATTTTGAGCATATCACTTCCTTGAATTATTAATCACTTAAAGGCAGCTTATGTGCTTTATGCAACATTGTTTCTATGACAGTGTTCAGAAAATTCTTGTTTATCTAATAATAAGTGCATAACAATTACAGATTCAAATTTGTTAATTTCTTAAAATACTTTGTCAAATTTAAAACACCTATAGAAATTTGATTGCTTAAGGAATTACATAAAGTTTAGTTATTAACACATCTGCCTGTATACTTTAGATAGGTTCTGACTATGCCTGACATATCATTAATACTGTTTTCATAAATGGCTTTAAATGGCAGGCAAGTCAGAGAAATATTTGGATTTCATTTAAAACTTTCTTATGTTGTTTCTTTAATATTATTTCCCTCAACAGTTTTTATGTATGTTATGTTTGTATTTAGGCAATGAATGCCTTAATAAAATGTCTGCAGAGCCATCTAGGTGGTTTTCTCTCTTTCTTTTTTTTTAAATTAAATTTAAGTAAGATTAAAAGATACACTTAACGATTTTATGGAAAAAGAGTAGCATGATGCTTCTGAAAAGTTATTTATAATAAGATAAATTGAGATATCCAGGAAAGCTGGAAGAAAGGAAGTAACTAGAAATATAGGAGCAAATATCTTTGGGTATCATTTTGAGACATGAATCATAGTAATTAAGAAGTAGGAAGGAATTTAGAGAAAGATCTAAATTAATGTATTATTTGGCTAGATGAAGATTTGACATAGAAAGATTAAAATGTCTTATTATCTGACCACAAATGTAGTAAAAGCAGCAAAATCAGACCCTCATACACTTTGCATAACTTTTTTTCTCATACTCAAAAATATGCACTAAATACATGCACTCCACATCTATATTTATAAGACAATACAAATTCATATCACTCTTTAAAAATGGTTTGTTCACTGCCTAATATTGGACAGTTCTTTTGGATGTGTGGGAATTCTATAAAAATGGGATTTAAACCTAAGTGTAGTAGAGCTTTTAGCAGAAACACATAATTGGCCTGGTTCAAAGAAAAAGGGTTAGTAAAGAGCTTCTAATACCTGTTATCTTACAGAAATTATATCTTTACCTTTTAAGATATGGAGTGAAAGCATATCCATGAAAAGAAGTTAAAAAACAAAACCAAAATGTATAGCAAAAGGTGGTTTAACAGAATTAATTGACAAAGAGAAGAGATACATAGAATGTCAATTATAATTAATAATAAAAGACACATTATCTTATATATCTAATCTTTTACCAATTTTAAGGCACTTCTGATATAAATGATCTCTTATTTGAGCCACAGGCTAATGAGGCATGTGGGTCACTTAATGCCACAATTTATACATCCAGATACAGAAGCTTGGAACTTTGATTTGTCCCTACTTACTTAAACTGTCTCTCCTCAGAATTACCAATACTCTCCACAATACCAAAACCACTGATCAATTCTCAGCCTTCACCTCACTTGACCTGGTAGCAGTATTTACCACAGCTCATGATTTACTCTCATGTCTTTGAAACACTGTCTTTATTTGGCTTCCAGAACACCACTTGCTTTTGGTTTTATTCCTTCCTCAATAGCTGATGCTCTTTTACTTCCCTTTGCTGCTGCTTCCTCTTCTTTCTGACTTCTTAACATCAAATGCCCCCCTTGTGTTTTCAGATAGACTTGCTCTCTTGTTGATCTCTCTGCCTCATCACTAAAGGTGCCCACAATATCTCTCTAAAATGTATTTCTCTTCCTCATATGGTCAGATTTATGTATATGACTATCTAAACAATATATCCATGCAGGTGGCATATAGATAGATTAGACTCGACTGGCTGAATTCTTCATTGCTTTCTCTCAAACTTTTGTACCCATAGGCTTCCACACCACAATGTATGAATAACAGGGAGCAGATCCTGTGAGATGGAGACTGAGACTTGACCACAGATTTCAGCAACATGCAAGTCATTGCAGAATTTGACAAGAGGTAGTTTACTTACATAAATGTGTATGAGTTGCAAAATCACTGAGTCTCTGTAAGTGAGTATAAAAAAAAAAATATTTTCAAGTGCTGTTAAACCTTACCATCAGTACTCCTTACACCCTCATCAAAAGCACAGCCATCTCTCACTTAGATTATTATAATCAGTTCTCTCTTATTTGTTTAATATCACTGCTTGCAGTTTTGTCCCTCCCCAAGCCAGACTACTTGCAACACAGGGGCTCTTGTAATCTTTTAAAATCTAAATCAGATAATCTCGCTCTTCTTGGGAAAACCCACCAGTGGCCTGATCTTACTCAGACTAAAGGGAGGTCCTTACTGGAGTCTAGAAGATGTTCCATAACTCCATTGGCACCCTGCAACTCTGTGATGTCGTCTTCTTCAGCTCTCCCTTGCTCACTATGCTGCCATCACATTGATCTCCTGCTGTCCTAGAAACACATCAGGCAACAGCCATCTCAAGACATTTGCACTGGCTTTTTCTCTCTCTGGAAAGCTTATCTCTTGCTATCATTTTTTGATCTTTCTGTCTCCTCTTTTCTTCAAATATTGCCATTCCCAATGATCCTTGCCCTAAAATTCTAATTTCCCTTGCCTTTCTTGTTTTTATTCATATGCTTATTATCTGGCCTATCTATCTATCATCTATCTATCTATCATCTATCAGAATGATATAATATCCTAACAATCTGAAGGCAATTACTGAGAACAAATCAGGTATCTTGCCTTCCATGGAGATCTTAAAAGGCCAGTTAGTGATTATTAATTAATTACTAATGATTATTTCTCTTCGGAGGATGAAAATACTTAAATATGTAAGATCATGAATGGGAATTTGAATACCATAATTTATACACTACTAGATATTAAGAATACTTTGGCTTAAATCATGACTTATAGTTAATTATTATATATATTACTGAGACTTATTGAGAATAATGTTCTTAAACTTAACTTATAAACCAAATGTCAACAAATACTCATCTGTCTGGGAACTGGAAAGGAATCGGCTAGTCAATTGTACTTTTAGTTTGTGTTAGAAGGGCCAGAGATTATCATCCTGATATTTCAGGGAAGAAATTAAATGAAGTCTACTATGATATATCTGAGCAATGGTCTCAGCCACTCTACCAATTGAATTTATTGCTTTCTTATTTGGGTAACATCCATAGATTGAACAGTACCACTCAGACGCCTATGAAAACTTGGCAGAAATTTAAGCCAACTGTATCAAGGTCCATAAATGATTTAAACAAAGCAATATCCCTACTAAAAGCAGAAGAGGGGATTAAGACTTAAGTGAATGTGTCCAGATATATTGGTTTTTGCCTCTAATTTGAGTGTTTGCTATAAAAAGTATGTAGTATATTCCAAATGTAAAAATAGCTTAAGACCAGCCGAAATTATCTCTAATTTACTTATACTTTTTCATAAATCATCCTAGAAAATTTCCCCAAACTTAAAGAAACATCCTTAAAAAATTCAATAGCCATAGTGGGTTGAATTGTGTACCTCAAAAATTCACATCCTCTAGAAATCTCAGGATGTTACCTTATTTGGAAATGGGGATCTTTGCAGATGTAATTCATTATGATGCAATCATATAGAATTAAGATAAATTCTAAATCAAATGGCTGATGTCTTTAAGAGAAGAGAACACATACACACAAGGAAGAGACTATGTGAAAACAAAGGCAGAAGTGGCATTATGTTCCTATAAACCAAAGCATGCCAAGGTATATCAGGAGTCATCAGAATCTAGAAAGAGCAAAGAAAGATTCTCTCCTAGAGCCTTCGGAGGAAGCTTAGCCCTTCCAATATCGCAATTTTTAGACTTCTTATCTCCATAATTGTGAGAGAATAAGTTTTTATTGTTTGAAACCACATAGTTTTTGATAAATCACTATAGAAGTTCCAGGAAATTAATATACACACTATAAATAAAATGAAGATATATAATAATTATCTATAACAATTATTCTACCATAATAATAATTTGTAAATGAAAAGTTGAAGATATTGAGAAATACCCAACTTCTAATCTATACAATCTAATAGCAGAACATAATAAATAAATTTATACTGGGCACCTGGGTGGCTCAGTCCGTTAAATTTCTGACTTTGGCTCAGGTCATGATCTCAGGGAACTTGGATCGAGCCCTGCTTTGGACTCTGCACTCAGTGGGAGCCTGCTTGAGGATTCTCTTTCTTCCTCTCCCTCAGCTTCTCTACCCACTCGTCCTCTATCTCTCTCAAAACAATAAAATCCTAAATAAATAAGTAAATAAATTTATATCTAAACAATTATATGGTCCTCCTAAAGAAAGAACTATAAAAGAGGAGGATATGCAGTTGAAACTGGCAACACAGGGACCAAAAAGAAAATTGTTATCAGAAAATTCTCTGTGGCTTTAAAGATAGAAGAGGTACTGACTGACTAATTTATACATGTATTTAACATATATTTGATAAGTTGTCAAAAACATTATGCCACACTAAAGAGTTATATTTTCATTGTAAATAAATTAAAGCCTATTTGGACACAAATGTATTGTGAATGTGATTAAGGCAAGCTAGTAATCATCTCTGCATACATTAACATCTTCAAACTCTAAAAACTACAAACTGAGGAATGGAACAAGGAATGTAGTGACTATGTCATGACATACCTCATTAACTTAATTATTCAGCAAGATAGTCAAGTATTAATTAAGCAGATTCTTTATTAGACAGTAAAAGAAGTTTTCTAATAATATTTCTCTGGTTTCCTTAATCACTTTCCCAGAAATGATCTCTATTGTTATATGTCAAATTGTAATAAACACAAATACATCCAATTTTCTCTTTCCTCTGCCTTTATTTGATCCTCCTTATCTATTCAGGAGACAGAAACTATAATTTAATTTGAACAAGAGAAATTTAATATCAGTAATTGTTAATAATAAAAGCAAAGAAATAATCAATATGTAAAGAGAATTTTAAGGTACACGAAGAAGGAAAGATAAAGCTGGGTGAGTGTGTCCCTACCCAAGGCTAGGATATAGACTTCCTTCTGAGAAATTGTGATTACATCCCATTGGATGGCAGAAAATGTTCATTGGGCTGTTCCAGCCAGATAGGCTGAAAATGCCCCATTCTACACGCAGGTGGGCAGAGAGGAAGGTAAACAAGAGGTGTCAGGAGCGAGGGGTACATACACAGTGTGTTGTCCTTAGGGTTGCATAAGCTGCTCTGTTACCCTCGAAGGTGTGGGGTTACTGAAGCTGGCAACAAGGGTGGAGAGAGGAAATTTGGGACCTGCTGGCTGCCAGGGGGGCAAAAGGGTCTGGGGAGGGTAGTGTCTCTTTCAGGAGGGCAGCAGAAAAGTGGTCATCAGGTCAGGGTGGGGACTGCAAGCTTACTAAGAAACTAAGTGCACTGGACAGCTGCACAGTGGCAAGGAGAAGAAACCAAAACAGCAGCAAGATAGACCTAGGAAGAGAAACATCTTAGGAAGGTCTTTCCAGAGTTCCCTACTGACACAACTTAGTATTGCACTTGCTACAAAGCTCATTTATTGCAGAACCAATAAAGAAAGATGTATTTGGACAGGAGCAATCCATGGATATCTAGAACATTTTTGGTTCTCTAATTCATATATTTCTAAAACCACTATCTCAGATTCTTCCTGGACTGAATTTTAGGTCTCATTTTCCACTTCATTTTTATCTCATTTGTCTCATTTTCATCTCATTTTTATATTGCCACTGCTATTTTGATGTATTTCCTATTTTGCAGTTATCTTCAGAGTCACCATTTTGCACACATATAGGGGGTATCATTTGTATCACTTGGGTGGATGCCATATACCACTTTGGGTGGTTCAGTGAAGAAGCACAGCCCTTAAATATCCATATATATTATAGTTGAGGCCACATAATTTAGTTTCCTAAGAATAAAGACCAAACTCCTTAATATTTTATGCTATACCCTCTGATCAATCTTCCAGTGATATTTCAAGACTACTTACACTCCCTACTTTATGCTACAGATACTCCAGCTACAACTTGTACCATTTGGTGGGCTTTGATATATTATACCAAAACTAGATTGTTCTTACTTTGTATTTGTTTTTTTAAAAAATATTTTATTTATTTATTTATTAGGAAAGAGAGAGAGTGAGAGAGAGCATGAGAAGGGAGAAGGTCAGAGTGAGAAGCAGACTCCCCATGGAGCTGGGAGCCCGATGTGGGACTCGATCCCGGGACTCTGGGATCATGACCTGAGCCGAACCAACTAAGCCACCCAGGCGCCCCCTTACTTTGTATTTCTACCTGTAGATACTTTACTATATAGCCTCATGATTTGGCACAAATGGGATCTCCTTCACTGATCTTCTGAAATAGAAACATTTACTCCCGAGGAGAACTACAGAAACATGTTCACTGTATCTTCTTTGTAATACATGCTTGAGTTACTATATGATATCAAAATTAAGACCTGTCTCTCCACATTTAGTCTTCAAGATCAGGGACTGTGTACCTCAGTTACATAATATTTTGGAGAAAGATGTCAGTTTATTTACATTAATATGATAATGAATAACTTCTAATATGTCTGTAAATTTTTAAAATATCACTCAATTTTTCCTTTATTTTTAATGAGAATGATAGTGAGAAAATATATTAAGCATTTAGATAAAACTACTAGGTTTTGTATATATAGATAATAGAGCTAAGATATGCATATATAATGTGTATTTTTTAAAAGATTTTATGTATTTATTTGACAGAGAGAGAGATCACAGTAGGCAGAGGCAGGCAGAGAGAGAGGGGGAAGCAGGCTCCCCACTGAGCAGAGAGCTTGATGCGGAGCCTTGATCACAGGACTCTGAGATCATGACCTGAGCCGAAGGCAGAGGCTTTAACCCACTGAGCCACCCAGGTGCCCCTGAATAAAATCTTAAAAAAAAAATTAAACTAGAAAATGTATATAAAACAGTACCCCAAACATTATGTAATACATATATATTTTTAGAAACCTGCAATCTTTCTTCAGAGAGCAAAGAATGGGCTGCAAAATGTAGCAGAACAGGATAGGAAAATAGAGCTTTTGGGGTACCTGGGTGGCTCAGGTAAGCATCTGACTTAGGCTCAGGTCATGGTCATGGAGCCTTGAGATTAAGCCCCACATTGGGCTTCCTGCTCCGTGGGGAGTCTGCTTCACCCTCTCCCTCTGCCCTTCCTCACACTTGGGCTCTCTTTCTCTCCAATAAATAAGTTCTTTAAAAAAATAGATATCACTTGTATCTTTATTTTTTGTAATCAAATTTCAAAATTTCAGAAATACCCATATACCCCAACTCAAATAAAAGCTATACTTTACATAAATAAAATTAAGTCGAGTAGAAATTAAACATCAAATAAAATACAAAGAAAGACTAAAGTAAAAAAAAATAGATATGATTTTAAAACAAGTAAAAAAACTGATATATATATACACTAAAAAGTTGTTCACATAATAAGAATTTAATAGATTGATCTGATGAGATTTAAGAAGTTAAATCATGAGATTAAAAAAAGAGCAAAATAAAGCTGAAGTAAAAAAAAAAAACAAAACTTAAAGCTCGTGGTAGGCTTTGGGAATTTTTTTTCTTTTTTTTGATAAAAGAGTTTCCAGGGCACCTGGGCAGCTCAGTTGATTAAGCGTCTCACTCTTGGTTTGGGCTCAGGTCATAATCTCGGGGTCATGGGACCAAGCCCCATGTCTGGCTCCACACTCAATGGGGAATCTGCTTGAGATTTTCTCCCTCTCCTTCCCCCTCATGTCCGCCCCCTTCTCTGACTGTAAAATAAA
The DNA here is from genome assembly GCA_028533885.1 of Nasua narica. Lineage (NCBI taxonomy): Eukaryota > Metazoa > Chordata > Mammalia > Carnivora > Procyonidae > Nasua > Nasua narica. The sequence goes on from CM052799.1 coordinate 175,429,392, forward strand.
TAAATAAAAATAAATAAATAAATAAAGTAAAATCTTTTTAAAAAAAGTTTCCCTCTTTCTGAAATTGGAAAAGTAGAAACAATATCTAATTTACTAAATATTACAATTGTAGTAACCCACTTTTTAATTTGTTATTATTAGATTTAGCATATTATCTAATTTTTATTTATTATAGCTATTGCAGATGGAAGCATTTTTATCTATTATCAGTAAATTGGAAACAGGTATTTTTAAATTTTTAATTGAAGAATAGACATACAATATTATATTACTCTTAGGTGTACAACATGGTAATTTGACATTTCTATACATTAGACAATACCCACCATGATACATGTAGTTACCATCAGTCACCACACGACATTGTTATGTTATTGGCTATATTCCCTATGGTGTACTTTTCATTTCTGTGGATTATATATTTTATAAATAGAAGTTCATGACTCTTACTCCTTTTCACCTATTTTGTCCATTTCCCTACCTCTTTCCCCTCTGACAACTACCAGGTTTTTCTTTGTATTTATAAGTCTGCTCCTATTTTTTCATTGGTTTGTTTTTTAAAATCCACACATAAGTGAAATTATGTGATATTGAGACAAGAATATTTTGTTTTCAGAGAGAGAGAAAGAGCACACATGTACACGGCAAGGAGGGGGTTGGATGCTGGGGGTGGGGTGAAGCACAGGGAGAGGGAAAGAATCCCAAGCAGGCTCCAAGCCCACTGTGGAACCCTTGGGTTCCACCCTTGGAACACTTGGGGCTCCATCTCACAACACTGAGATCACAACCTAAGCTGAAATAAAGAGTCAGACACCCCACCAACTGAGGCACAAGGCACCCTGAGACAAGATCATCTTTAACTTGAAATGGCGCTAATGTTTTCCATCAGTTAAGAATCCGTTTGTTTTCTTCTACTATTTTTGTTCATGAATTGTTTCCCAAATAGATTGTAACCAGAACAATGAAAAAAAAACTCTTGGTGTGTGCATATGTGTGTCAATTTTAACATTTGAGGGATTCAGACTCCTCAAGCTAAGTCTCAATGCTGTCAAAAGGATTTAATTATGTTTATTATTTGTCCTTCATTCTCCTTGGGTAAACTCTATCTAATCAGATTGAAAACATTGAGAAATTTGTCTTCAAGATTAATACAAATATTATATACCATGTAAAATATTAGATACCAGTTAAATGGATCAGTTGTTTAGAAATTGAAGTACAATAGATGATTTTGGCAAACAGTTTATTTGCAGGTTTACTAATGGAAAATAACACTCAATTAAAATATCTAAATGTTCCTGGAAAGATTTTAAAGATATCTATGAACTGGCAGAATGTGTCTTAGTTATCGTAACATTGTCTCTTTCTTGGCAATATAGGCAAGAACATTTGCTTCTTCTAGTTTTATAAACTTAAGATGATTTTAACAGGCATTAATCAATGAAAGAAGTGGTAGAGTGGGGGAATGTATTTTCATCTCTTACAAAGGCAATGGAGAGAAGTGTGGATCATTGTCCCTACCTCCCCCTTTTATTTTCTGATTTTCTTTTTTTTAAGTAAGTTTTATTTTTTAGAGAAATTTTAGGTACAGAGATTTTTGATATACCCCCTGCCTACACACATGCATAGCCTCCTTTGTTTTTCAGCATCTCCAGCAGTGGTACCTTTCTTACAGCTGATGAACCTACACTGATACCTCATTATCATCAAACATGCTACGGTTTTCCTTTGGTTTTATGTTTTTCTGTGCAGTTGGGATCGTGGTGGTCATATTATCATGTAACATTTTAATTCTTTCTTTCTCATTAACAATATAATATGACCATTTTCTCATACCATTAAATATGCTTTATCAAATAATAGACTACTTTATTTCACTGGCCTTTGCATGTATTATTATATCTATGCCTCAATTTTAATTATTATAGCTTTAAAATTAGCCTTAGTATGAGGTTGCATAGGATTAAATTATCTTCCTCTTAATTTAGGTTATCTTTAAATTACTTGAATAGAAATTTATGTTATTCTCTATTGAGTTCTTGAACATCTTTTGTAGATTTACTCCAGGAAACATTGTATTTTGTTGCTATTGCAAATAGCATCTATTAACTATGATTTTTTGATATTTGTTACTGAGAAAGAGGAATTCAGTTGAATTTTTTAACTTTACATATAACAACATGGTTGCACACAGTAATTCTAAAAATTTTATGTACATATTGTCATGTGTAATGATATCTTTTTGCTTAACCTCTTCTATTTTTTTAAATTTAATCTCTTTACCTGGGTTTTTAACTTTATTTTGGGGGTGCCTGGGTAGCTCAATGGGTTAAGCCTCTGCCTTCAGCTCAGGTCATCTCAGGGTCCTGGGATCGAGCCCCGCATCGGGCTCTCGGCTCAGCTGGTAACCGGCTTCTCCCTCTCTCACTCCCTGCCTCCCTGCCTACTTGTGAGCTCTCTGTGTCAAATAAATAAAATCTTAAAAAAAAAAACAAACAATAACTTTATTTTGGATACTTAATTCATTATTTAATAGAGGCTTTCTTTATTCCTAATAATGTTTTCCACAATAAAGTTAATTTTGTCTGATATTTATCTATATAACTATATATCACATTTCTTTTGCTAGTTCTATCCTATGTTTACATTAACTTTCTGTTCTTTTTTTATATATTTGTCTTTTGTAAGTATCATAGATTTTTTAAAAATTTCAATCTGAAAAAAATAAAATTTCAATCTGATAATTTCTGTATTCTACCAGAAAGTTTAATCAATTTATATTTATTGTGAATACTAAAATATTTATATGTATATATGTCTAGGTGTCTATAAATTTAATTCATTTCACCCATTTATTATATATTTATATAAGATATTTTATAGATATACATAAGATATATATATGAAAAGTGTATATATATTCTTTGATTTGGGGCTCTATTTTTTCCTGCCTTTTCTCTATTCCCTTTTTTATTTTTTCTTTCTGGTCTCTCTTTGTATTGTTTGTTTTTATTAATCATATTTCCACTCTATTCCTTAGAAAGATATATACTGAATTCCAGTATTTTAATTCTAATACTGAAGCTTTTCATATCCACACTTACATTTAAAAATTTTTATTTTTAATTGTATATGTCTTTATTTCTCAGTTTAGTTCTGTTTCTCATGTTTTTGACTGTTGCTTATTCTCCTCCCTGGCAACTGTCTTTCTGTAATGACTTGTGTCATATACATATATATTTTCTTTTTGGTTGTCTTATTTTCTTTCAAGTTTTTTACACCTTTATGACTCCTAACAATAATTCAGTTTATATTTCTTGAGTATTGCTACTTTTAATTTCATTATTATATTCTATATTCTGAAATTAATGGCCTCCATTGCAACTTTTCTTAGTCAGAGACAATGTATTTTCACTCCTTCAGGAGATGCCTCAATATTTCTGATATCAAAACACCATTTCTATTTTCTTATCCTAGCCCTCAGTATGCCATATATTTTATTGTATTTCTTTCATGACATTGAATGTTGGATAGACAGACAGCACTTGTGCTTACTTTTCATTCTTTTTTTTTTTTAGTTTTAGTTTTTCAGTGTTCCAAGGTTCATTGTTTATGCATCACACCCAGTGCTCCATGCAATACATGCCCTCCTTAATGCCCACCACCAGGTTCGCCCCCGCCAAACCCTCAGTTTGTTTCTCAGAGTCCACAGCCTCTCATGCTTCATCTCCCCTCCAATTTCCCCAATTCACTTTTCCTTTTCTTCTCCTAATGTCCTCCATGTTTTTCCTTATGCTCCACGAGTAAGTGAAACTATATGATGATTGACTCTCTCTGCTTACTTAGAGAGAGACTTACTTACTTTTCAATCTAATTTGTGTTTTGGATCCCTTCAAAGAACAAGCTTTCGAATATTAACCAGGTTGTCCATGCTATTCTATCTCATGGACATTAGTCTAGCTGTTACTCTTGGCAACTGTGAACACATTTTACAATTTCTCCTTTTCTAAGCATGCCTCTCTTGGTGCCCATGATACAATATACTTTCACCTCCTCTAAGATGCTACAGTTTTTGAGGGTCAACAGTTCACTTGCTATGGGACTCCTGAGTCTTCTATGGCCATTTCTGCACAACTAGTCCATCAGTAAAATCGTGGAATTTTTGACTTCCTACTCACTTGCTTTTGGATGAAACACCATAGGACAAATCGGGGGATATGGAATCTTTGAAGGATGCCCAAGTCATAGGTATTGCATTTCAGAAATGGGTATTAGGTATTTTTCTCGTGGGATAAATTTTACCAGGAAGAAACAAGAGATAGGAAAACACATGACTCTTCTTTTCTCTGATTGACCACTCTGCATTCACCTTATAGCCTGTCCAGATATTCTTCCTGTCAGGCAGACAGCACAGCACTGGTGCTGTATGATCCATCTTGTACTGTACCTGCTGAGTCATCTACAGAAAGGAGTCAGTTCTGGGTTCTTTACTAAATAGTAATAACAGAAGAATGCGTCAATACACATTCGTTTGTGTACTTAACTTTTTATTGTTTCTCACCCAGGACCCTAGATTCTCACCCGCTAAATATATCATCAGTATTTTTATTTGCTTTAGGCTTTGTTATCTAAGGGATCAAGACTAAGATATTATTTTTTTGTAGATCTTAATATATCAAGTGTCTAGCTGTGGGGTCCAGCACATAACAAATACTGTATTAACTTTTATTCAGTGTTCTCAGACGTTGGAGGAATAGTGACAAAAGTAAAAAAGAGCATTCATCTTGTCCAGGGAATGTTTCCTTGTCTTTGTACAGATGTTAACAGGCATGTTAAATTATTATTTTAATTCATCTCCATAACAAAACTATGAATGTGTTTTTTTAACCTTTATTTGACAGATGAGAGTTTGGTGGCTTAGAGAGGTTAGCATGACCTATATGTTACACAACTCCTGATTGATAGAGGTGGGAATTGTGCACAAGAAATTTCATGTTCTTCTGCTATTAGGTGCTATTTTAGAAGCTTATCTTTATTCCTTATGACTCTGGGTTGGAAATACATGACTGAAAATTTTTCATAGAAAGTGACACAAAATACTCCCATGGCTTATAAAAAGTCATTTCTGCCCCTTCTGCTGTTCTTTACTAGTTAATGTGATATATGAAAAGAAGAATCTTTGGAGAAATGGAGGTACCATTTGCCATTTACTTACTGTGTGACCTTGGGCAAGTAACTGAGGCATTGTGGACTACCGTTTTCTTAAATCGGACAAGAAGAGAATGAAAACTGCCTCAGGATTTTGTTGCCAAAATTTTAATACGTGTTATAAATCTTCAATAAGTGTTTCTATCCTGTTGCTATATAATACATTTTTTGGCTCTTCTGAAATAAAGTAAAATATAATTTTGTTCAATGTGAAATGGTGTTAGAGCAAGTGAGAATGTAACTTAAAGCAGTGAATATTTCAAAATCCATCTATAAATGGCTTTGGACTTTACCAGATGATATTTTAGCCTCAAAATGGATCTTCCTAGTGAGGTTTTAATTATTTAAAATGTCTTTGAGTTTCCTAAATGCATGCACCCATTAAACTCAAATTAGGAAATTAAAAAGTTACAGTGGTAGGAACTCATGGTTCTAAGTTGAATAAGGCAATCCTCACTTTTGGAAAAGCAGAGTGATACATCTGCTAAGTAGCTCTGCCATAAAGTGAAGTATATTAAATCAGATTTAAGTGGGAAGAACTATGGGAGCACAAGGTGAATTTTAAGTTAAGTATGGAATCTCAGCCTCTCAGGAACACCTTCTTATCTTTCTGGACCTTGTTTTTTCTATCTTTCAGTACTGGCTTAAAATCTACTAACTATGAAATAGAACTGCTGTTTGATTCACAATATGCAGTGTTTCTTTTGCCTATGATCTTCTGTAATTATATGTTATTTTTCCCTTTGTGCTATCTTATTTTGGACATACTTTTAATGTGTTTTGTTTCTTCACTGTTAAGACTTGATGTCTGTTGTGATGGGCACACAAAAAAGATGAAAATTTAATTGTACCTACAAAACATATCCCATTCTTTATATTATATACACTCTATAGTCCATATTTATGTGTTCAAAAATATATCTGATGAAAAAAATCACTAAAAGCACATTTTTCTAGTTGTATTGCTGTGTGCGCATTTGTTTCCTATTTTTAATTCAATTTAAATCATACTGAAATGGTTATGTGTAAGACACATTTGGAGGTGTGTCAATTGCTATTGCTTTTGACTTGCCCACCAACAGGACATCTTTTGTGTAATGAAAGCATCTGACATCAAATGGTAAAGACCTTCATGATAAATCCTGATTCACCCAGAGCTGATAAGTGACAAGAAAGTTTGTCTCACTAGTTAGTCTTTCTCTATCTGAAACTCTTCTTTGATGGAGTTGATTGCCTGGCACTCCCAAATCACTGAGTATAAATTACCCAAAATACCTTGTTGACTTTGTGGGAGACTTTGAAATGCTAGATTAGAATCTAGTAACAGGGTGTGGCTTTTAAGCCAGAGCAGATACATGGTTCTTATCATACAACCTAGGAGAGACTAATAGGATGTTCCTGTACAGCTGATAAGGATTATCCTACCTCAGAAGGATTCTGAGGTAATCCTAAAAATTCACTGTTTCTCCTATACTCACCCTCTACTACCAGATTCACATTACTTCTAACACCAGGTATATGGGCTTTTTCCCCACACTGAGCAAATATCTGCCACAGCAGCTGGGTGTCCTAAAATTCAGTTCAATTCCGACACTTACTGTCATAAGCCCAGACCCCATAGGTTAAGAGCACAATCTCACAAGACTGACCCCCACATCTCAGAAGCCAGTCAAATGTCTAGGTTGTCACCTGTACTCCTGACAGAATGGTTCTAAATCAGAAGTCCCAATGAAGGAGCAGAGCAGGGCTGGCTCCTTTTGCTTATACCCGCCTTCTTGTGTGTGGCCCCGCAGGACCTGCCTCTGGGAGGGTCAGAGTGTGGCTCAGCCCTCCCATTGAGCTAACTGGCCCAGACCGCCTGTGGGTTGGTTTGGGTTAGCCAATAGGAATGCGGAACCCCTGACCCAGAAAAAAATATAAACTCTGCCTTTCTCCTGCCAAACTTGCAAGCCGATTCTGGCCAGGGTGATAGGCTAGTTCAAACAGTTACTAAGCAACTTTCTGTGTGTTACAATCTCATTGGCCACTGGCCCCTATAAAACTGTTGTGCCTTTTGAAACTCGCTGTCTTTCTCTACATCACGCCATTGCGTCAGTGAGTGTGGGAGACTGAGCTCAAGCTAGCTTGAATAAAGGGCTTTTTTCTTTTGCATCAGACTCAGCTCCCTGGTGGTCTTTGGGGATCTCAAAATCTGGACATAACACCATGATCCCCTTGTTGGGTTCCATCATTTGGCAGAACAGCTTACAGGACTCAGGGAAACATTTACTGTTTACCAACTTATTATATAATAAAAGATATGATAAAAGATATAAATGAAGAGTCAGATGAAGGGATACATAGGGTGAGGTCCAGAGGAGTCCCAAAGTACAGAAGCTTCTGACTCCATGGAGTTAGGGTATGCTACCCTCTTGGCAGTGGATATGTCCCAGAAGCTCTCCAAAGCTGGTATTTTGGGAATTTTTATGGAGGCTTCATCATGTAGGCATGACTAATCATTAGCTCCATTTTTAGTTCCTTTCCTCTTCCCATAGGATGGGGAGGGTGGAGCTGAAAGTTCCAAGCTTCTATGCCTGGTGTGGTCTTCCTATCACCAATCCCCATTCCCCGAGCCCACCAAGTGTCATCTCATTAGAACAAAAGACACTGCTATCACCCAGGAAATTCCAAGTGATTTAGGAGCTCAGTGTTAGGAATCAGGATCAAGACCGAATATTAGGAAAAAAAGGTACTCCTAGAGCTCTTATAACTTAGGAAATTATGAGGGTTTTAGAAGCTCTGTGCTTCTCTCTCTCTATTCTATTATTTATTATATATTCTATTATTTATTATCATATAAATATTCTATTATTACATATCCATTTTAATCTTTTCCCATTAGTTTATGTATTCAATCACATACTATGCACCAAATCATATTCTAGGTACTGCACAAGGCCCTGGAGATACAGCAGTTAACAATCCATTCTAAAATAATTGCCCTGAAGGAAATTACATTGTAGTGAGGGAAGAGAGGTGGTAAAATACAGAGTAGGTAAAATGGTAGTGTGTGTTATATGTTATTCCATAGTGAATAGATAAACAAACTATGATACATCCATATGATGGAATATTATTCCACAATAACAAAAAGTGGCTATCCAGGCCAGAAAAGACATGGGGGACCCTTAAAAATATACCACTAAGTGAAACAAGTCAGTTTGAAAATCTGTTTGATTCTAACTGTATGACATTCTGGAAAGGACCCAACAATAAAGAAAATGGTCAGTGGTTGCCCAAATTCTGGGGATGAAGGGGAAAAAAAAGAATAGGTGGAGCACAGGGATTTGAAACTCTTCTGTATGACACTATAGGGAAGTGAAACTCTTCTGTATGACACCATAATGGTGGCTACATGACATTATGCAAAGTAACTGTTCAAAAAAATGGAATGACATATAATGTTGAACATCTTTTCATATGGTTATTTGCCATTGGTGTGCCTTCTTTTTTTTTTAAAGATTTTATTTATTTGTTTGTTTATTTGTTTATTTGTTTATTTATTTATTAAGAGAGCGCACAAACAAAGCAGAGGGAGAGAAAGAAGCAGACTCTCTGCTGAGCAGGGAGCCTGATGGGGGACTGGATACCTCCAATGTGTCTTACCCATAACCATTTCAGAATGATTTAAAATCAATTAAAAATAGGAAACAAATGCACACACAACAATACAACTAGAAAAATGTGCTTTTAGAACCTTGGAATCATGACCTGAGCCAAAGGCAGATGGTTAACCAACCAAGCCACCAACGCCCCCTGGAATACCTTCTTTTATTAGGTGTATGTCAGATTATTGCCTTCTTTTCAGTTGGGTTTGAGTTTTTTTGCTGTTGAGTTTTAAGAATGTGTGTGTATGTGTAAAGCCCTTTATCATATATGTACTTTTCAAATATATTCTTCCAGTCTGTGGCTTCTCTTTTCATTCTCTGAAATTGTTTTTTGTTTTGTTTTGTTTCATTTTTTTAACAGAGCAGTTTTTTTTTTTAACGTAGTCTAACTTACCACTTTGTTCTTTGTGACTCTTCTTTCATCAATATCACATTGCCTTAACTACTGTTGTTTTCTAGTAGGAATTGAAGCTAGGTCATGTCAGTCCTCCAACTTTGTCCTTCTTTAATACTTTGTTGGCTATTTGGCTCTTTTTCCTTTCCATAGATTCTTTTTTTTTTCTTTAAGTTTTATATGATGAAATGGCTTGTTGGGATTTTGTTTTGAATTGCATTGAATTTAGAAATAAAATTGAGAAAAGCTATTATCTTAACACTATCAATTCTTCCTATCCATGAAAATGGAAATATTTCCATTTGTTTAGATATTATTTGATTTCTTTCACAGAGTTTTGTGGTGTTCTTCATATACATCCTGTACTTATTTTGTTAGATTTCTACCCGAGTATTTCACATTTTTTGGTGCTAATATAAAGGATGTTGTGTTTTATATTTCAAATTCCAATTTTTTTATTGCTTATGTATAGGAAAACAGCTGAGTTTTGTATATTAACCTCATATTTTGCAGACTTTCTGTGATCACTAATTCATTTCAAAAGTTTTTTTTGTTGATTCTTTGTGGTTTATACATTTGTAATCATGTAGTTTTATTTCTTCTTTTCAATCTGTATACCTTTTATTTTATTTTCTAATTTTAGCTAAGATTTGCAGTATGATGTTGAATAGGATTGGTGAGAAGGAATTCTTTTAGCTTTATTCCTGATCTTAGCAGGAAGTTTCTAGTTTCTAATCACTAAATATCACTGAATATGATGTTAGCTGTGTTTTTTGTAGATCTTTTTCATCATGTTGAGGAAGTTCTCTTCTATTCCTAGTTTTCTGACAGTTTTTATCATGCATGGGTGTTGAATCTTATCAGATGCTTTTGCTGCATTTATTTATAGGGCCGTATAATTTTTCTTCTTTAGCTTGTTGATGTTATGGATTACATTAATTAATATTCGAATGCAGAGCCAATTTTACATTCTTGGAAAATATTCAAGTTGGTCGTGATGTGTAATTATTTTCATACACATTTTGATTCAGTTTGTCAATATTTTGTTAATGATTTTACATCCATTTTCATGAGAGATATTGGTTTGTAGTTTTCCTTTATTGTAATATCTTTGTCTGGTTTGATATTAGGGTAATGCTAGCCTCACAGAATGACTGAGAAATGTTCACTCTGTTTCTGTGTTCTCAGAGATTTCAGAGAATTGGAGTGACTTGTTTCTCAGATATTTGATAGAATTCATAATGAAACCATCTGGGACTGCAGTTTTCTACTTCAGAAGGTTAGTGATGATTGATTATAGATTAAATTATATATATTAAATATATATTATATATAATATATATGTGTTTCAAATGATCATTTTCTCCTTATTTAATTAGTTTTAATAGATTGTGGCCCTTTTTTAAAAAAAATTATTTATTTATTTATTTGAGAGAGAGAGAGAGAAAGAATGAGAGGGGAGAAGGTCAGAGGGAGAAGCAGACTTCCCGCAGAGCCGGGAGCCTGGCATGGGACTCGATCCTGGGACTTCGGGATCATGACCTGAGCTGAAGGCAGTTGCCCAACCAACTGAGCCACCCAGGCTCCCTAGATTGTGACTTTTAAAGAATTGATCTATTTCATCTAAGTTACCAAATTTGTGGACATAGAGTTTTTTGTAATATTACTTTATTTCCCTTTTGATATCCATGGATTGGTTATGATAACTCTCCTTCATTTCTTTTACTACTAATTTGCGTCTTGTCTCTTTTTTCTTAATTAGCCTGGTTAGGAGATTATCAATTTCATTGCTCTTTCCAAAGAGCCAACTTTAGGTTTCTTTGATTTTCTTTGTTGGTTTTCCTTTGTCAATTTCATTGATATCTGCTCTTTCATTACTTTTTTTTCTCCTGCTTAGATTTAATTTGATGGGTTTTTTTCCAATTTTTTAAGGTGGATACTGAGATTATTGATTTGAGCTTTTTCTTCTTCTTTTTTTTAAAGATTTTATTTATTTATTTATTTACTTAACAGAGAGAGAACACAAGCAGGCAGAGAGGCAGGCAGAGGCAGAGAGAGGAGCAGGCTCCTGCTGAGCAAAGAGCTCAATGCGGGACTCGATCCCAAGACTCTGGGATCATGACCCTAGTCAAAGGCAGCTGCCCAACCAACTGAGCCACCCAGGCATCCCTTTTTCTTCTTTTCTAATATGTGCATCCAGTGTGGTAATTCTCTGCAAAACACTGCTTTGCAGCATCTCACAAATGTTCATAACCTATATTTTCATTTCCATTTAGTGTAAAAATTTTTTTAAATTTCTCTTGAGATGTGTTCTTTCATACATCTGTTATTTAGAAGTGTATTGTTTAATCTCCAAATATCTGGTGGTGTTCCAGCTATCTTTCTGTTATTAATTTTTAGTTTATTTTCAAAACATACATTGTATGATGTTTGTTCTTTTAAATTTGTTAAGGTGAGTTTCATAGCTCAGAATATGGTCTGTTTGCATGAATGTTCCAATGGAAATGTAATTTTTAAAAAATGTGTATTTATTTGAGAGGAAGAGAGAGAGAGAGAGCACACAAAATGGGGGAGGGACAGAGGGGGAGGGAGAGAGAATCCTCAAACAGTCTCCCTGCTGAACATGGAACCTGATGTGGGACTTGATCCCAGGACCCTGAGATCATAACCCAAGCAGAAACCGCAGAAACCGAGTCAGATAGTGAACTGACTGAGACACCCAGGAGCCACAAAATATAATTACTTTTTAACACTGTAGAGCAGGACACATGTCTAAGATTTTGAGACCCATCATTATAAGTGCCACAACACTGAGCTCCTATTAGTGCTAATAAACCATGTTGAATTAAAATGAATAGATTTTAAACTAATGGATTTGTAAACCTGGTGAGTTATTTTAAATTAAATAGTCAACATAGAATGTGGAGAAATAACTTGCTGTATTCATGTATTTCTTGTGGCTACCAGTCATAGTCAGTTCAGGCTTCTGTATAATAATTAAGAACTAGGAACTTAATCCCATGGAAAAATTGTGGGAACAAGGCAAAAAACCAACCAAACAAAAAAATTACAAAAAAACCTCAAAATTATCCTACCTGAAAGTAAAGATAGCTAGACTCTGTTTCCATGAAGTAGGAAAAGTCATTGTTTCAGGGCTGTTGATAGTGTTCATCCCTTGGTAGTTCTGTTTGCAGGAGTTCCAGAAACAAAAGCCTCAGGCATTTGGAAATTGCACACTGTGAGATCTGTGAGTTATACGTGGGACAAGGATAGCATCTGCCATCTGCCATAGGAATGAATCATCAACAAGGTTGTTTGTGCTAAAGTAAGTAAGTTACCCAAACTCTAGTTAACCAATATGCCAACTGGAACTTGGAATGATATTATATACAAAGTAGATGAGATTGTGATTATGATTTTTTTTAACTAAGATATAGGTAGGTCTTACTTGGCCTAAATATCCAAGCACTTTCTTTTATAATGTTCATTTTCTTTCTAGTTGTATGGTTTTACTTTCTCCTCTGTATATTCAACCCTATGCATTTCAGATTCATATTTAAAAATTTTGATTTAATATTACACAAATAAAAGAAGAATGAGTCTCCTTTGGCAAAATTAATGCGCTTTTTATCACATTTTGTTCTGCTTAAGTTCATTTCATCTTAATTTTTAAGAATCATAGTTATTTTTTACATATAAAAAAGAAAAATGAATTTTAAAAATTTTATTTTATAAATGTAATACAAAAGGCCTTATGATAAAATTATGTATTTGCAAATAAAATTTGAAAGCTTTCTTTTAAAATTTTAATTGAAGCAACTTTATTTAATTTTTGAAACTAAGGTATATTGTGATTAAGCAGAAATATTTGGTAATACTTTTGTTAAATGCATTATCATATAATAAAATATTTTCTACTACTATTTTAGATAATGAACAAATATAATTATTTCCCCCTAATTTTCCATATTTTAAAATATTTTCATTATTTTATAAGCAAACACTGTTATAAAATATTAAACACAGCTACTTAATTTGTGGAGCTTATATTTGTTACTTCTGTACAGCCATATATTTATGATATTAGGTGAAAAATTAACATTTTTAGAGATGTTTAAGAATATGTAAAAATTCATTTGGCAAATATCAAGCAATAGATTTTCAAAAACCTTTAAAATTCATCATATATTTTTATCAGATGTAGTTTAAGCTTTTTAATATTGTCACATAATAAAATGTCTGAATCTTTAACCTTCATTTATCAATTAAAAATTTCAACATTAAAAAAAATTTTCAACATTAGGAGTATGTCAAAATAAGCAGAATGGTGATTCAGTTACTTCTGATTGCAAATATATGTTGAGACACTATATTACAAGGGAAAATATATATATTTAACAGAGTAGAATATATATATATATATATATATATATATATATATATATATATATATACATATTAAAAGGAAATTTGTTAAAAGGAAATTTGGCCAAATAGATTGTTTTGCTAAAAGATAAAATATTCTCAACAAAGTTATCATTATAGTATTCTTTCTAGAAGCTCTTCAAAATCTTAGGCAAAGCAGATTTATGAAAGTGGACTTTTACGATAAGTCATAATTTTTTATTTAACTAAAACTCTTCAGTTATTAACACAGTCTGGGCACACAGTTTTACTGATAGGCATTCACTTTGATCTTTCAAATGGCTTATTGTGCCTGATTAATCCATGTATTCCTTTGGTCATAAATGTTCTCATTAAAATACAGACAGCTAGAGGATTCACAAAAAGGTGCTCTGGAAAAGAGAAAACCAATTCTTAGATAAGGTTTCCTCAATTTAAATATGCTATACACTTGTAGTAAAAAGTCTGTCTTAGTGAGTAACTGTGAAAAATCAACCATAAAAATGAATTTTCCTTCTTGCTTAAGATATGGTTATGTAAAGTATTCATTCTTTCAATGGGGAAAAAAATCTTTGTGGCTTTATTTATATACTCCACAAACATCATAGGATACAAAAGAAAAAGCTAAGCCTTTTAATCACAACTGTAAAATGAAAAATGCTTTACTATTGCAAAATGAATTATTATTTACCAATGAATTTTGTCAGGTAATTTCATCAACCTCTCCACCCACATTTGACAGAAAGACTGCCTTTTAAAAACTGACAAAACTATTTTGAATAATCTGACAGCATTTGGGTTATTTCAACAAAGAAAGATTAAATAATATATTACCAGAACTCCTATTGAGGATAATTAATATTTTCATTAAAAAACCCAAAACAGAAAAAGTAAAAAGTGAAATTCCAAGCTATTTTCTTTTATGTTCCCACAGGGAAAGAAAAGTTCATTTCAGCTGATAATTTTGTTCATACATATATGTATGTCATTGCTTTGTGTCTGTCCATCAACTATAAAAAAAAAATGTAATGAAGGATTTTCTAGAGATATTTTAAAGCAAATACCCAAGAATCCTTCCTTTCTTAAATTGGAGATAATTTCACCATCAACGTAGAACTTATGAGAATCAGAAATAAAGGAAGTTATTTTTCTCACCAATTCCTTTCCTCAAAACAGTAGTGACTACTGTTTCTTGTTTTGCAGAACCTGATATTAATAGTCTGAAAAAATCAAATACTTTTGAAATTTCTTAAAGTTATAATATATATATGTCAGAGTAGAATATATAGATAGAGACCTCACATAATATTTATTTGTTTGTTTGTTTTTAAAAGATTTCATTTATTTATTTGACAGAGAGAGAGATCACAAGTAGTCAAAGAGGCAGGCAGAGAGAGAGGGTGAAGCAGGCTCCCCACTGAGCAGAAAGCCCGATGTGGGGCTCGATCCCAGGACCCTGAGATCATGACCTGAGCCGAAGGCAGAGGCTTTAACCCTCTGAGCCACCCAGGTTCCCCAAGATTTTATTTTTTTATTTGACAGAGAGAAAGAGATCACAAGTAGGCAGAGAGGCAGGCAGAGAGAGAAGGGGAAGCAGGCTCCCTGCTGAGCAGAGAGCCTGATGTGGGGCTTGATCCCAGGACCCTGAGATCATGACCTGAGCCGAAGGCAGAGGCCTTAACCCACTGAGCCACCCAGGCACCCCAGACTATACATAATAAAGAATACCATAGAGAATAGAATAAGATATGCATATACAATAACTCATTGCTATTACTTGTGAGACAACTATTCTTCCTTAATTTTCAAAATATTAAATAACATTTACATTGCTATTTTTCAAGAATTATAACATTAAGGTCATTCTTTACACTGCTTCAAATTGTGCACTGTGCAAGGGCATCCACTGAATGGCACAGAAGAGCTGTAATTCAGTTTACAGTGTTCATAGAATTAAGAGAATGAATGGAGATATTTGTACTCAGAAAAAAAGAAATCTTTTTAAAATTTAGATGATTTTATATATGGGCTAATCATATTCCTGTGTAATATCATATGTTTTTGAAACTAATAGAACACAAGTCACATATTCATATCTTTTATTTTTTTGCTTTATTTCTACATTGAAATTTAAGAAATGTTATTATTTGAAATGTTTACATGTCTAGTCTCACTTTTGATCATAAGTTTCAGTTTCATATCTTTTAGTTGTAGAAAATATTAAAAGTAAGATGAGTGCTATGCCAGCTAGTGCTAGTGCTATACTAATTTTAAAAGACTGAAAGATTTTGTATGCATTGGGAAAGAGCCACTGCCCTGAGCTTCTCAAGTAGATGATGACTGACCTGGGCCCCTCACCTTTCCAAGACCTTACAGACATTTATGTGATACAACTACTGAAAAGTTTGTGGCTCACAGGAAGCCTCTAGGAATCTACTCTTGAGCTAAGGCTAGCGCACATTCTGATTATGTTATTCTGAATAACATCCTTAAGCGATTGAAAAAAAAATGTGGAGAAATGTGGAAAAATGATAGAAATTTACAGAAATGTCCTCACCTTTATGTACTGCACTCTTTCTACACTAGCATTCTGCTTTGATCATGCTTTATTCTCTCTGGCTCCAAGGTCTAAGTGCTTACATCTCTTTCTTGCTAGAATTAAACCAACCCTCCCCTTAGTCACCATTCAACTCTGTCCAAAGGTAGCTTCCTATAAGAAAGTCTCTATTTTTGGGTGTTTGATTTCCAACCATTTTTAAGCCTTATACTTTTCCCTCCTTTTTTTGCTCCATATTTGGACAAGCTGACTAAGAAAGCCCAGGTATTCATTCTTTTGCTACCAGTAGGAGTTTCAAACTACCTCAGACCCTTTCTGTGTACTCCTGGAACTCTTATCATGGCCCACTTATTACTCCAAGCAAGTCCCCTTTCCTTGCTCTTTCAATCCATTTTTAGATCAGTTTGGGAGGCCTTCTTTGCTCTCACATCATGAGTCTCATCATGTAAGTCGTAAAACCTTTCATACCTTTTTGGTGTGTATATGGCTTCATCAGTCTTGACATCTGAACCACACTTTGGATAGTAGTTCATCCTGTTCCTAGAGAGTGGTTGTACCTCTTTTTTTTCCTAGTCTCAGTCGAAATATCTTCCTTTCTGAAAAGTTATGAACAATGTATGGAGTACCTCCCACACAGATACTACACAGTAATGAAACTTATTCTCTATAAAATGTTATCAGTCGGCCTTTAAAATTCATGTACAAATTTGCAGTTACTATTTTTATCTATTTAAGTGTTTATAGTTTGATATACATACATATAATCTCTCTCTTCTTATGTTTCATCAGAAACTCAGTATCTCATTGTCTTAAATTCTACTTCATAAATGTCTTTCAAATGGGGTCCTCCTTTGTACATTCCTGAAGTAAGACCTAGATGACTTTTCTTCTAGATTACTAAAGTGGTTACCTAATTGGTCTTCCTTACTGCCATCATATCCCTCTGATCCACCATTCATAGTTTGCTAAACTTTGTATTGTAAATCCTTTATGTCTTCTATCTAAAATTCTTCAATGGTTCATCATATTTATATTTTATTCTACTTTACTTGCTCCATCTTTAACTATATCTGACTCTTATGCTATTGTTAAGTAAAAATACATGCCTACATTAAGGCTTTTAATATATATTGTTAAATTCACATTTTTCCATGGCCTCCAAATAATCAGGCCCTTATTTACCTCTGGGAACTCAACTCATACTGCTCTCCCTTAAGTTTCAGCCACATTAACCACCTTCCAGTTTTATGAAATGTGCAAAGCTTCCTTCAGTGTAAGGTATATACCCAGTTATTCACTTTGCTCAGAAAGTTCTTCAGATTTGCATATGGCCAGCTCCTTCAATTGTCACCTTCCCAAAGTAGTCTTTCCTCCACCCCACCATCCCTCCCTCGCATACGACTTTAATCTATTTTTTTTCAAATTGGAAATTTCATTTTAAAGTGTCTTTATTCCAAATATTTTCTTTTATATATCTCTGTATATTTCTATATATCTATATCTTTATATCTCTATATATATACATCTATATTCTCTTTTATCAAGTAGGTCATCATAAGAGTAGAGACTGTGTCCTGTGCAATTAACAATTCTATTCTTAATATATAATGTGTAGTATAATATAGCAGGATCACAATAAATAAATGTTGAATGAAAGAGTAATATTTGAATTCAAATTCCTGAACTGTATTTAAAAAATCCTCAAAGGAAAAAGAGTTCTTCACCTCTTTCTTGAGAGTCCATGTGGCAGTATCCTTATTATTTTAAATTACTGATTTTCTGTGTGTTTATTCAAAGGCAATACAAAGAAACACATTTTCTACAATGCAACATTTGTTTTTGTTTTTAATATTGAAAATACTGGGTTTTTTTGAAACTGTAATGTTTATATTTCAGGATGTGTTTTAACTACTGATTAGCATAGAGTAAGATTTTGCTATTCATACTATCTTGTATGTTTGACATTCCCTTTTTATTCCTAGTGAACACAAAGATTACATCACAGAGATCTGAAATCTTGCGTTGTTTCCATTTAAATATTAAGTTTTTTTTTAATTCAACAATTCAGAAATTGTTATATTTAATAATTTCTTCTTAGCAAGAACATCAGATAATGTGGTTCTAAAAGACCCTGAACTCTGTCATTGAGCTCTTTCTCTTTAAATAAGCTGTTCTTTCCACAGTTTGGCTATTGTGGCCATTGCAGCTATGAACATTGGGGTACATGTGGCCCTTCTTTGTACTGCATCTGCTTCTTTGGGGTAAACACCGAGTAGTGCAATTGCAGGGTCGTAGGGTAGCTGTATATTTAATTTCCTGAGGAATCTCCATACTGTTTTCCAAAGTGGCTGCACCAACTTGCATCCCCGCCAACAGTGGAGGAGAGTTCCCCTTTCTCCACATCCTCTCCAGCATTTTTTGTTTACTGTCTTGTTGATTTTGGCCATTCTAACTGGCGTAAGGTGGTATCTCAGTGTGGTTTTGATTTGAATCTCTCTGATGGCTAAAGATGATGAACATTTTTTCATGTGTCGGTTAGCCATTTGTATGTCTTCTTTGGAGAAGTGTCTGTTCATGTCTTCTGCCCATTTTTTGACGTGATTATCTGTTTTGTGAGTGTTGAGTTTGAGGAGTTCTTTGTAGATCTTAGATATCAGACCTTTGTCTGTAGCGTCATTTGCGAATATCTTCTCCCATTCTGTGGGTTGCCTGTTTGTTTTGTTGACTGTTTCCTTTGCTGTGCAGAAGCTTTTTATCTTGATGAAGTCATAAATAAGCTGTTGATGGTATGTTGGATATGCATTTAATGCATATAATACATATTTTTAAAATCTCTAGTTATTATTACTCTAGGATGAGAAACTCACAGAAATTATGTGACTTTATGTTTTTAAATTCATGGAGTTATCACATATTTCAGATATTACAATGTCCTTTTTAAAGCTGTTATTTGTGTCATAGAGGAAAAAAATAAAATTTTTCTTTTATCCTTTACCCATAATTCAGTGTTCTAGACTAAATATGTATTACACATGTAGACTGATATGAGAGATGCATCTGTAGGATGCATAATTAAGGAGTTAAATTTTAGCAGAAATTGCACATGGCATGCTTTACATAGTAAAAAGTGATACAAAATAAGCAAAACTCTTAGGAATATTAAATTCTTCTTTTGGTATTATCTATCCCCAAATATTGAATCATATTAAGTTTTTTTAAAAAAACAGGCTCTTGTATTCTCTTTTAGCCATTTCACAATTCTAACAGATTAATGTTTTTAAATTTCACTTTATGTACTTAGTACCTGGCAATCAATTGCCTTTTTTCAGAAAGATATATTGATCTTATAAGCATATGAATTGCTTTGGGAAGGATGTTTGAAAACTCATCAAATAGGAAATGAACTCCACTGGAAGAACTGTTAAAATCTGTCAGGTACTGTTTGGGTTAATGTGTATCTCTGTTAAATTCGCTAACATCACATAAACATGAGTTCAGAATCAGAAATGAAACATATCAAGTAACAGGAGAAATGCATCATATTATTCTTTATTGCATTTTCACAGATCCTAATATTTATTTATGAATGAAACCATGTGAGTAGACATTACTAGGAATTAAAGTAGTGTATCATGAGATAAGTCAAATAAGTATAGATGTTCCACTACATTTCATTCTTAATTTTTTTCTGATGATTCCCATTGAATGCTAAATGATTAGCTAAATGTTTCAATAATTGAAGAAAGCTATCCTTTAAAAGAGTTCTTCGCAAGATTTCTGATCATTTCAAATGGAGAAGATAATAGAGAATGTCATACATATAATCATTGAGTGGGTTTTCTTGTATGTTCATAGAGTCTATGAAGGCTGGGGCACATATTGAAGAAATAGAGCAGCTGTTGGCAGACTTTCCACGTATATTACTTTCCATCTCAGTTCCTCTATAAATCAGGAAACTTGATTGTAAAGAAACAAACAAAAAAAACTTTTTAAGCCATCTTAAGTAAAGACAAGTTTTTTTTGAAGATACTAATGAATCTTGGGAATCTTCTTACTGAAATTACAGCTGGGTTGCTTAGCAAATGAAACATCAGACAGCTGGTCTCTATCTCTTACTCTGGGGCCACATGGTCTTTTTGCTTTTCTCTTCTCTTTTTAGTCTTGTCTCTGCATACCACCTTGCTCTGCAGAAATTTTACTTTCTACCTGGGAGAATGTGGTTTGCCTGGCAGAGGGCAGAGATGTTGCCTTCAAGGTGCTCTACCATCTCCCTGTTTTTCCTAACTTCAAATCTCCATGTTGTTTGGTTAGATGCTGTGTGTCAGCTCATTCGGAATACCAACTGCATTCTTTTTATTTTATTTTTTTCAATTTCCTTCCTCTACTGTAGAGATTGAAAAGTCAAGTACATAATTTCTCATTTTCTTTATTGTAAGGGCTGCCACGTAACACAAGGAAACAAAGTGAAACCTAATTGAGATTGAGAAAAACTTTGCTTTTGGAAAAAGTCATCCTTACTTCCTTTTCTTCCTCTTTTTGCGTGAGATGAGAACATAATGCTAAGGAGAGGGAGTACCTGCAGACATTTTTAAGAGACACTTCCTCCCAGTTTGAGTCAATAATTTATCTACGACTCAATCATTTACAGCTAGAGAATTGGGTTCTTATATGACATAAGGACTCCTTTATTTAAGCTCTGGGCAGAGTAGAAATGGATGTGAGTGGAAAAGAAATAATGGCTAGCACTAATAAGCTCAATGTCCATGATCATTTTCCTTTGATCCTGGAGGCATCATTTTTACCAGTTTGCAAATGACAATAATGATATTCTACCAGTTATATAAGATTGAAAATATTATATTATTGAGAAAATAGTGTTTTTAAAGAGAAAGTTTGACAAAATACTAATTAAGAAAGAGATTGCTAGTAAGAAAATTAAGTACTTTGTATGTCTGTATAAATCTCAAGTACTAGAGAGTGTTAACCATGGAAGTGCGAAGAAAATCACCACAATGATTAATACATTGGAAATTTTCTTGGAACTCATATATAATTTTTAGATTCTAGGAAAACATAATCCATTCATATATTTAATATTTACTGAGAACAGATAATAATCTGTTTGCTGTGTTTATTGACTGCTCTCTGCCCTTAAGGTCTTCAGTTTATTAATAGAAACATATATCATTGATAATAATACTATTTTTTTTTAAAGATTTTATTTATTTATTTATTAGGAAAGAGAGAGTGAGAGAGAGCAGGTCAGAGTGAGAAGCGGACTCCCCATGGAGCTGGGAGCCCGATGTGGGACTCGATCCCGGGACTCCGGGGTCATGACCTGAGCCAAAGGCAGTCGCTCAACCAACTGCGCCACCCAGGGGCCCCTGATAATAATATTATAAATATTATACTAATAATGTGATTAGTCAGCACAAAGTAATTAATTTTACATGCATATCAAAACCCTGCACAGACATACATTTGAATTGATTTCCTAAGGCATTAAGAATCATGGGATAGAGAGGTGTTGGTTTTGGGGACAGGGCCAACAAAGGCATTCTAGGCAAAATAAGGACATGAATAAGGGCTAGTGACCTGAAGTTACTCTATGTGCTAAGGACCTGGCAGTTAGTTTATTGACCTCTATGTTAGACTAAAAGTTAGGGAGTGGCTGAAGACAAGCTGTAAAATTAGGTTGGTGCCAGACTGCAAAATACCTGAAGGTCGGGCACCTCGGTGGCTCAGGCGGTTAAGCATCTGCCTTCAGCTCAGGTCATGATCCCAGGATCTTGGGATCAATCAAGCCCCACGTCTGGCTCTCTGCTCAGTGGTGAGCCTGCTTCTCCTTCTCCCTCTACTTGCTGCTCCTCCTGCTTGTGTTCTCTCTCTCTCTCTGTCAAATAAATAAGTAAAATCTTTGAAAAAATACTTGGAGGTATTTTAGAGGGTTAGTTAATACTGAAGAGAGTTAGTTAATTCTTTCACTGTTGGCAGTGGGGAGCATTAGAGACTCTACCTTTCAAGAGATGTAAATAGATCAAAGCTTTTAGAAGAGGACTGTGTTAGTCATTTGTTCTCAGTTTCATTTACTGCCTCGGGTGGGGTCTTCTTGGCATAACAGTGGGGGTTGCACACTTTTCCCATATTCTCCAGCCTATTTACTTCTGGCTAGGTTCAGTCAATGCTCTAGGGGGGAAGATTTGGGGATGGGAGGAAATTTGAAGAGTAGGTCTTTCTTGCCTCTTTTTCCTCAGGTAGCATCTCTGGCAGAAGTTGCCTCTCTTCTACATTGCCAGCCCCCACAACAACTATGTTTCGATGGTCCCAGTAGCTGACAGGAACATCTTATAGCTCCTCCGTACCCTTTGATTTCCTACTCCTGAAACTGGTACCACTACCTCCCCCGTGTGTTTGTTTAGCTCTAAGAGTGGTAGTACCCTCCAGAGGTTGTTAAAAATGGGGATTTCTTTGTTCTCCCCTAAGTGCCCTTTTCCTGTTATAAAATTCTGGAATTAATTTTCCATACTAAATTTTCTCCATTGAATTACCTGGAATGAATTTGTTTACCTGGCTGTACCTTGATAAATAAAACAATTAAGATAGCTCTGAGAGGAAATAGGTTTAAATACTTTGCCATCACTTTTAAATGCCTTTGAATGAGTGATATAGTAAGCAATATCTTTCTTGAAAATGCTGTCTTGGGAATGACTCCAGTGATAAATTGGGGCCTTTAATCATTGGAAGTTTAAAAAATATGTATTTCTTTCTTTTTCTGCCAACCTCTATTAAAGCTTTTGCACAGCCTAAGTTATATTTTAATATCAACTGATACCACTTGGGAAATGTCAATACAAACAGCCAAAGTAAGACTATCTTATTTCCTTGTTTCTTCTTTATATGTATTTCTCTTTCATATCAATCTGCTTTTTTTACAGCGATCTAAAAAAAGCTTGAGAAAGTTGCTTATAATTTAAAACCTTAAAGTCATTAAAAATTTAATGGCTCAGTGGTTAAAATAGACAAGTTATTTCAAGCTCACCTGGCTTTGTTTTCAAGACAAAAATATTTGTCCCAGTTGCAATGCAGGTGTAGTATAAAAACATCAGTAGTGACAACATGTTTTGTGCTTATCTTTTAAGTCAGTGTTGTCACCACTGTATTTATAAGGTGAATTTACGAACTTTCCCACAGAGAAGGCAGGTGAAGTTGATAGAGAGCAGGAAGAAAGTAATTTGTGCAAAGTTGGATAACAATTGGTTTAAAAATAGAATTTGTTCTAATCATTTTGTCTCTATTAACTTTTATTAAGTATAAGCTCATTCATAAACATTGTAGGTATATAAGAGCATTTATATTAATCCGTAGCTTTTAAAAAAAACATATTCAACTTCTCTGAAACTTAGTATATTTTTGCTTAAAATTACCTATAAGTTCCTTAGAAAATGTATGGATGTAGTAGTAACACATCTTTCTTCACATTATGTAAATAAAGAAGTTTTAATGTGAGATCAATATAGAGTTTGGATAGTTAGAGGAATAGATGGGTATATTTATCTTCATTAAACTTTAATGCGAAATACAATTTCTGAAGTAAGAGGGTAATTCCACTTCATTTCCTAAAGTAATATTAATCCCAGAGTGCACAATAGAATATTATAAATTTTAATCAGATGTTCTTTAGATTTCTGAGTTTATCAGTTAAAGATCTTCTTTGAAAAAAAAAAAAAAACTTAAATGTTCCAAACATTTCCTTGATGCATACGCACCAAAACTGAATGTGGTACTTGGTTAGAAAATTCTTCAAGCACACAATTTCTCATCTGGATTCTGACATTTGTATAAAATGATGATAGGATTGGCCAACCGTCAGACTATTTTCATTTTCAATAACAATAATGCAATAATGATGAGATGTTTACATATAATAATCACATTCCAAGTTTCATGACTTAGCAAAATATATGAACAGAGAAAGAGGTTCAGTTTTGGTCATGGAACCTGACTGTAAAAGTTAGACAGATGTTCCTGCCTTTGGGTTTAAGTAATCCTGGTAAATTGTACACCAATAAAAAGAGAAAAACTTAACTGACATATTATAAATCCCCAAAATATGCTCTATAAACATAAAAGCATCTTAAATTGCTGTATACAAAAACATATACATCTGTATCTCTATCTATTCATTTGTGTGTGTGTTTATTGTATGTACACAATTTACAGGCTGTTCAATTTTCCTTCCCGATGAGTTTACCCTCTTTATATTTTAAATTCGAAATATGGACAGGAAGTCCTTTTACCTTCCATGCATTTATAAAGATGTGGTAAACTTTTTAGGCCATCTGTAGCAGTCATTCGTATTCAGAAAATTTTGTGGAACTAAGAAATATCAATACTTATTCAGTGATTAGTATTTCAATATCAATAATGTTAATAGGCTATTTCAATGATGAGATATTGCTACCTTGGATTCTCCTTTCCTCAACAGATTTAAAAATGACTACCATGTTTTTAAGCACAAAATATTTCAAGCCAATGGATATTTCTGTTTAAATGAAAGAAGAATGTTCCTTAGAGGAATCTGAGTAGACCCATACAGTATGTACAAAGCCCAGCAGCTATTTGTACACCATAATTGATGAGGCACCATAAATTATTATTCCCCAAAGATGGCAGATCAGGGTTATTTTGTTTACTGGTACATACCAGTAATTAACAGTGCCTAATATAACATAGATGTTTAATCAAAATATTTTGATTTGATGTGTAACATACTTCCTCCAATTTCTGTCCCATAGTAGCATTTATGACTGGCATGAGTTAACATAGCTGGAGTCAGGGAGCCATAAGTCCACTCCATTTGTGCTGACTTATAATGGGCCGTCAGTGACTTTGTCTTGAATCATCAAGAGATAGACATATAGACATGACTAGTATTATTTATGCCAATTCACAGCTAAGGGAAAAAAGACCCTCAAAACCACTTCATGATTTATTTGAGGGTAAATAAGTATTAAAGATTTTTTTATTCTTAGTCCAGTATTCCTTATATAGCAAAAAACCAATGTTCTTGAACCATTTCAAATCGGAATATCAGAAAGCTTAGCCTCATATAGACATAATTTTCTTGAACTTGAGCTTGAAGCAGAAGATGGAAGTTTTTACTTCAACAATGTCAGTTTCCTCTATAAAAACAGGAACTCGTTATATGGTGGTGGTTTATTTTCAAAGACGTGTCTACTCTCCAGCACTGAATAGTCCATTCCCATTATTAGCAATTTTGTGTTTGTGAATTTGCCTACTGGCTAAAATGTATTTGTAATCTTAACTCAATACTTGGAGTGTTTTGTGGTCACATGCACAGAATAGTGAAAAATCTATGTGACCTAAATGTTCATGTTCCCAGCTGGGGCCAAACAAGGCCATTTTCTGCCTCTTTGCTTTAGCTTTCATATTGTAAACATATCCCTTTTGCATTATAATTAGTGTCACATTTTTGTATGTTTCTGTCTTTCTTTGTTTTTGTTGATGGTGATTCCAGCTGTTTAAGATGGCTCCTAAGTGTAGTGCTGAGGAACTGTGTAAATTTCCTAAATGCAATAAAGTATGATGTACCTACAGAGAAAATAAGTATGTTTAGGTAAGCTTCACTGAAGCATGACTTAATATGTTGGCTGTGAGTTCAGTGCTAATCAACAATATGTGTTAAATAAGGTATCTTTAAAGATAAACTCACATAAAAAAAGGTTATGTATTGATGGATTGATAACTTGTTTTTACCAGAGCTTTCCAAAAACCCAGCCCTATATTTCCGCTAGAAAAAAGGATTTAGTATTTACTAATTCAGTATTCTTGGTGACTTTATAGAACATCATGACTATAGATAACAAGAATTGACTGTTTTTCATTTATTCAGACTGGGACTCAAATAACTTTGAGCTATAACCTCACCTGCATACACTCATGTGAAAAAATAAATATATGCACATACACTTACTCAAGGAGCACAACTTTATTCAACATTTTTACCATAGCTAGAAGAAGACTAATAGCTACATCTGGGTTAGCATAACTCATTGCCTTTGCTAAGGTTATTAACCTATGTCATTGTTACACTACAGCATTTTATGGGCCACACCTTTTCAATTTCAAGTGATTAAATTTAGGGAAAGATGGAGATTAAAGGTAGGGAAAAATGGAGAATAGTGAATTATTCCATTCTCCAGAGAGAACTGTGGAGTTTTCTAATAAACTGAACTCTAGGAGATCTTAGAGCAAGCCAATCACACAAGAGGCAGAAAAGGAAAATTTCCAATCATAAAAGCAATTGTATAGTCATACAATGATCAGGACTGTGTTTTCTATCACTGTAGCTCATAAAGCAAAACAACCCCTCATATTCAGATTCTATATTATTCAAAGGAATTACTTTGTAGATTTACTTTATATCATGTAATTAGACAACTACCTGATTTCATGTTCATACACTATGTTCTTTATATTGATAAAAATAAATTTAGTAACACAGATTTTTGATAAAAATTCCATTATTCATTTGTATTCATATGTATTATTTTGATTTCTCACTTGATATTAACATATAGAATAGTATCCTGCAAACATAGCCTTGAAAGAGTTCTAATGCCAGTGTAGATTTAATTTGTGTACACATTAGCATTCTCAAATTCCATATTCTGCTGCTAACTACTACTTGGGATTCAACATTCAGTATCTTTGGATTTAAGCTCATAAGGCTTTTTGAATCTCTCCTGAAGTTCATTGTTTTGATGTATTGATGTCAACCCATTTCCTAAGTCATCCAAGGTGACGCTACATTTTAATAGAGTACTACCAAAGTATTAGTGCTTTATTTCATGTAGAGATAAAAATCCTGATAACATCCCAGTTGGAAAAAAAAATTACAACTTGCAGCTTCCTGTGTGAAGTTTCTGTGTCTGTCAATCCGGCATTTTCTAAGAGCACTTTGTAGTAAATGCAGTTCAATAAGGACAGGCAAAAACACTGTGCAAATCTATGCGACTTCATTATACTCAATTAAATAGAGCCAACAAAGGCATACAAATATTTGATGAACCAGTTACCCATTGATCTGTGTCTTGTTTGAGAGTTTTAAAATCATATACACTTTTGCTCACTTTTGAAATGTATTGTTTACTTTTCAATATAAGATTACCTAATATACCTAACTCTGTACCAAAACTCTTCAGAAGAGCATCAGTAGTCGACAAATATTTCCATTTACTAATAATAGAAATTTGGCTGAATAATATTTGAGGAAATGAAATTGCAAATTCCACTGTGAATATGCTTTCCATAGAAATCATTGTGATGAATCCAGCAAGTGCTCTCTACCTGTATTATAAGCTTCCTGACTGTAGCCATCTTCATCTCCTGCCTGGAAAATTGCAGAATATTCTTCTTCTCCAAAGTTTCCCTGTTATCACCAGTCAGATGATAGAGATAAGAATGATCCATAGAACACAACAAAGCCACAATACATCCTTGCTTAACATTCTAATGGTTTCTCATTATCTTTAGAAGAAAATCCAAACTGCTTTACTAGAAGTACTGCTTGTTGTGTCTTGCTACAACTCAAACCTCAGTTTGTAGCACCTCCTCGTTCCATTTTTATCTCATTAGGATCTAGAAATACTGACCTTTCTGTTAACTGAATAGCTAAGCTCACCCAAGCCCTACGTGTTTGCCCACGCTCTTGTTCTTTGGCATGGTGTTCCCTCTACACTACTCACACTCGACCACTACATGCTCACATACGCATTGCTGCAAGCTCCTTTCTAAAGGCTATAACAGCCATTCTTAGTCACTCTCAGTACACTCTTCTTACTGATGCTTAGCTGTTTAAGAAATCAGGCATGTCCATTTATTTGCTTAGTGCTTTTTTTTTTTTTTTTTTTTGCCTTTCTCCTTCTGTTAAAACATAAGCTTTGTGAAGTCAAGAGTCCTTCATTTTTTTTTTGATATTTCTAGAAGACCACTTATAAGAAATACACATTTTCAAAGGAATGCACTTACTGTATTAGTGAAGACAAAACTATCTGCTCTGAAAACACAAACCCTCAAATCTCAATGGCTTTAAAGTTCTGTGACTGGCTTATTCTATTTTTATTCTTTTTTCTTTTTCTTTTTTTAGATTCTATTTACTTATCTGACAGAGAGAGAGAGATCACAAGTAGGCAGAGAGGCAGGCAGAGAGAGAGGGGGAAGCAGGCTCTCCACCAAGCAGAGAGCCCGATGCGGGGCTCAATCCCAGGACCCCGAGACCATGCATGACCTGAGCTGAAGGCAGAGGCCTCAACCCACTGCACCACCGAGGTGCCCCCTATTTTTATTCTACTTAGCAAAATGTCCTCAAGCTTCTTTTAAGTTGTTGCATGTGTCAGGGTTTTCTTCTTTTTTAAGACTGAATAGTATTCCATTCTATTGATATAGCACATGTTCTTTAGTCATACTGCATTGTACATTAAAGAATTATTAAGAGGGTAGATATGTTACATATTTTACAACTATTATGAAAGTTTATTTATCACTTATATAATCATTCAGTACTTGCATCGATAAGTGTATTTCTTTCCACCTTCTATATCTTCTATTGAGAGTACCCATTGAACTTTCATCTTATAACTGAGCCAGTGATTGACTATGCTGCCCAATGGAAGCAAGAATTACAGGAGTCAACATATTTTTTCTAACATAACCTCTCACACCTTACTTAGCATTTTCATTTAACTTAGACATAATGAGGATTTTATTTTTAAAGCAATGACATTTAAAAAGTTGTCTAGCAAAAGACTTTAGCTTTTGCCTCAGACCCTGCTACAATAACACAAGCAGATTTAATGTTTATTTGATGTCACAGAGATTAAAGGATATTTAATTCACTGTAATGAGTTGCCATGTGTTCTGTCTTTTCTTCAGTGCTTTCATCCAACAAATGAAATATTGTAGAGATTCACTATGTTCCAAAACTAACATAGTTATGTCAATAATCAGAGGAAAATAGAGAAATACAATTTCATAAAACATAAAGACAAAGATGTTTCTGTTTTTTTCAGGTTCTGCTTTACAGAGGGCTTTCATAATTTTGGTATATATGTGTGAAATACAGATATAAGGCCAAGGATTTTTTTAATGGCTGAAAAAGTACATAGAATGTAGTAGGTGCTTAATACTTTTGAGGTCCTATGCAAATAGCATGAGGTACTCTTGAATAGTGACTCCTAACTTTATATTAGAAAGTATATAAAAAGCAACAGTAATTCTCACTGAGAATTGATCTACATCCAGAGAAAAAACATAAATTAAAAGAAAATGAATTATAAAGGAAGAGGGTATCCTTCTCCTCTATATTCTTACCATGAAGGCAGACATATCAGATATTTTAAGCATGCAATTAACTTCATTAATTGTTTCTGTGCTAACTGAACTTGTGATTTTAGTTCAGTCTTCCTTACATCTCAGTATAAGTAAAAAAGTCATTGGTGGCTAATAATCTTCAGTTCTTATAGTTGTTGAAGTTCTTATTATAGAAATATATATTTTTGATTTATTAAATACACATTGTTGTTTTAGGATTATTTTGTTTCTTTTTTCTTTCTTTCTTTCTTTTTTTTCTGTGTGTGTGTGTGTGTGTGTGTGTGTGTGTGTGCAGGGTAGACTTCAGTGATGCTTATCTCAGTAGTCTTGAAAAGATTGATGTTCTGGATCTACAAAAGTGAAGGTTAGATCCTACTGACTTTCCCTTCTCTCATTTTTTTTTTTTTTACCAGCCTCTGTTCCTCAGGAAGAAGAAGGAAACGGAAGGGCTTGCTTCTGGACTCTGTAAAACTTTAGATTAAGGAAATGATAAGACTCTTGTTTTTAGGGGAAGGGGGAAAAGACTATGGTTTCATACCAGGGTTTTAAGAGAGATCTTGGGACATGGCTTCTTTTGTATGATGATATAAGATAAACTGCTAAGAGAGGGTATGGATTTCAAGATTTATGGAGAATGGAGTCATTTTGAATAATTTTTTTTCATTTTGAATAATTTCTATGAAGAATGTAGAGAATAATTGCCAGGAAGTACAGCATAACAAAGAAAAACTGGAGAGAATTTGTAAGCGTATTTTAGGAATTATTGAATTTGGTAACCAAGGGAGTACATTGGCTCATTCATTCATTCATTTGTCTAATTTTTTTTTCTGTAACATACGATTCTCTTGAGAAAAGTCCAGAGATGGCTGATGGTTAGATATAGTTAGAGTGAGGTTGTTTTGCAGAAAAGCAATCTGATAGCACTGAACTATGGAGTTGAAAATACTAAAAGAATGATAGCAGAAGAAAAATAAAAGAGTATAAGGTATATAATACTTTCACCTTTGTATTACAATTCTGTGATACATTTTAAGTTACCTAAATAATATTTAATCTATAGAAGCTCTTTGATCCAATGTTTTTATGTTCAGAATTTATACTGTAGAAATTCTTACATAAATAAACAAATATATAACTACTATAGAGATGTATATAAAAGTGCTTTTTGTAATAGTAAAGTGCCAAAAATAATTAAATATACCTTATATAGAATATTATGTAGCCCAATTAAAATGAATATAAATCTCCAAGTTATAGAAAATTGTGTTATTATCCCACTTTAGAAAACACAATATTTTTATGATATGCATAGCAAATTAGCAAGGAAGATGCACCATTTGTTAATAACAATTTTATCAGAGTGAATTATGGGGAATTTCTAGTTTTTATTTTACATATTTTTTATTGTTTAAATTTGTTTATTAAAACATATGAATTTGAAGGAATTTGAGACTTTGCATAAGTTAGTCTAGGACTAATTAAGCAACTTTTTAGACACTGGGCTTCTGTAGATAGATACATCTAAATTGATGGTGGCCAGAGGGAAAGTCATATTTTTCTCACACCCATTATAATTTTTGAATTTTCGTAGAGAATTATATATTAGTCGATGCTTTGTACAGTACGGAACTAGAAATTTGGACAATAACTGATACCTGAGACTCACTCTCATGCTTAAAGAGTAGAGTATGAAACAGCAAGATGTTCAGCCCATCAGAAACACTGTAACCTGGATCATGACAGGCTGGTTCAAGTAGGTATTTCTCTCTTTCTCTTTGTTAAAGATCTATTTATTTATTTGAAAGAAAGAGAGAGAGTGGGGGGAGGGGCAGAGGGAAGGAAGAGAGAACCTCAAGCAGACTCCTTGCTGAGTGCAGAGCCTGAGGCAGGCCTCAATCCTTGGACTAGACTGGAGATCACAAAAGCTGAAACAGAGTCCAACTCTAGATCAAGTCTGCTACCGAGGCACCCTAAGCAGATATTTCTTTTTAACAATTGAACATGGAACACTGGAAAGTTAGTAGAGAGTAGGGTGGTTGAAACTGGGAAGGCATAGTAAACTGAATAAGCAGAACCCAGGAAGCGTAATTAGTCACGAAGAAAGAGATCATGAAGTAAAGAGAACAATTACTTGGTATTACTGTAAAGTAGTAAGGACAAATAAGGAACAGGACAGAAAGAGAGGCACTGTGGCCACAGATATGACTGTAGGAATACTTGTTTAGAACCGTCATTGCTGTCCAGGGTTAGTGGTGATCATTCTATTGCAGTTTTTTGTGAGCTGTAATTTTGCAGCAACTGATCGTACTCCTTCCTTCTTACTTCATTATATACACACATGATGTATCTCCATTAATAAAGTAACCTGAGTGGGTCCTTTCCTACAAAAATTGTAAACAAATTGTAAATTGTAATATGCCTGACATAGTTACAAACCTAACTGCTTAACAGTTTGACTCTTTTTTTTTTTTAAAGATTTTATTTATTTGACAGACAGAGAGAGAGATCACAAGTAGTCAGAGAGGCAGGCAGAGAGAGAGGAGGAAGCAGGCTCCCTGCTGAGCAGAGAGCCGGATGTGGGGCTCGATCCCAGGACCCTGAGATCATGACCTGAGCCAAAGGCAGAGGCTCAACCCACTGAGCCACCCAGGCACCCCAGTTTGACTCTTTTTAAAACTAGTCTCTTTTCACTTCCTTTCTAATTTTTCCATTTCATTCTTTTCTTATTATTAGCTTCATAGTTCTTTAACTTTGTCTTGTATTTTGAGTATCATTTTCTAAAACTTTCAGTCTTCAGTGACATGCTTCCCTAATTTACTGTCTTATGAGACAGGCTTGGCACATACTCTGATGAACATTTTCTAAAGCAAATGTGATTTTTATACATCATACTTATTTTCATTGAGACCACATCTAAAGTTTGGTGTTTCTTTTCTTAGAATATTTAGCTATTTCTGATAAGCACATTTAATCATTACAATGTTATGCTATATGTCATTTCCGTAAGATCTGCCGACATACTTCAAATGATATACTGATTATGTTGGTGCACAAACAAGAAGCAGAGGAAATAGATACTTAAATTTGATGGCTATAAATTAAGAAAAGTTTCTTTTTTTTAATGATGGCATGGTACACAATTTTCTTGGACTCCTAATCATATAAATAACCTCCCCAATTATATGTAATGCCTGCAACCTGTTTCTTGTAAAGGACTGAACACCAAATATGAATGCAGTAGGCATTTGCTAGAAGTTTTCAATATAAGAAAAAGGAAATGACTCTCAAATGTACACTAATACTTATAGATAATGCATTAAATAGATTTAAGTCTCTCACTTCACAACCTGTGAAGCTTAAGTTCTGAAAATGTACAACTTAAAATTATGACTGCCTTGAAAATTATAATACCTTTTTAAAATTTTAATTCCAGTATAGTTAGAAAATTGTAGTACCTTTAACCTTCACATAAGTAATTTACTTCAATGATACACTGGCACCAGGTTTCACAATAAGATTTCTTACTATTAGTCAATATCAGACGATTAGTCTTCATGTGAAATGGATTTTACTTTTTTTATTAAAGATTTTATTTATTTATTTGACAGAGAGAGAGAGATGACAAGTAGGCAGAGAGGCAGGCAGAGAGAGAGGGGGAAGCAGGCTCCCTGCTAAGCAGAGAGTCCGATGCGGGGCTCAATCCCAGGACCCTGAGATCATGACCTGAGCTGAAGGCAGAGGCTTTAACCTACTGAGCCACCTAGGTGCCCCTGGTTCTTACTTTTTAATTCTCTTGTAATAAATTTGTGCTGTTATGCCCAGATTTTGAGATCCCCAAATACCACCAGGAAGCCGAGTCTGATGCAAAAGCTAAAGAGCCCTTTATTCAAGCTAGCTTGAGCTCAGTCTCCCACATGGTGTAGAGAAAGAGAGCGAGTTTCAAAAAGCACAGCAGTTTTATAGGGGCCAGTGGCCAATGAGATTGTAACACACAGAAAGTTACTAAGTAACTGTTTGAATTAGCCTATGACCTTGGCCAGAATTGGTGCGCAAGTTTGGCAGGCAAAAGGCGGGGTTTATATTCTTCCCTGGTCAGGGGTTCCGCATTCTTATTGGCTAACCCAAACCAACCCACAAGTGGTCTGGGCCAATTAGCTCAAGGGAGGGCTGAGCCACACTCTGACCCTCCCAGAGGTAGGTCCTGTGAGGGCCACACACAAGAAGGTGGGTGTAAGCAAAAGGAGCCAGCCCTGCTCTGCTCCTTCAGTGCAAATAAGACTTGGAATAATGACAGTCATACACTTAATCTTCTCATGGTGTCGCTCTATCCCACAATGCAATTGCAGAGAGACTATAATCATGAGATGAGTTTAATGATCTTAACTATGCCAGGGAGCAAGCCTTGGCCTTTTCAAAAAGGGCAGGAGTAGCAAACAATAGCCATCATAAACACACATAGTCACTGGAGTTGTCCTGAGGGCCAGAATCATTGCCATCATTAGTAACACTTTAATTTGTTCGTTGACGAGAAATCAATCTGTAAAAGGAAGATATCTACTGCTGTTTTGCAAAAGACTGTTAGTGATAAGTGTAAGGACATTGTAAGCTTGACATTGCAAAGATTTGTTTACATAGTTACACAAAACAATTAAGATAGAAGAACTGGTCCAATTCGGAATTGGTGATTTTCATGTCCACTCATAAAAAGTTGTTAAAAACAATAAGCCCATTTTTTTCTTACTTCTCATTCTTCAGAAACTAGTGGAAAATTTTGTGGGAAGGGGAAATTTGTCCCTTTCATTCTTAAAATAAAATTCATTGCCAACCTCAATAATAATATTTGAATATCAAAAGGAAAACATTACTTAAAATTTAATGAAATAAGGGCAAATAGTATATATTATCCCTTACCTCATTTTAAACAACTCTACATGAAATTGATTCTTTTAGTAAGGTAGAAAAAGTAATGTCTAAATTTTTAAACTTTGTAATTTTTATATCTTTGTGACATATTTTTGAATGGTTCTGTTAGCAGCATGTTTCATTGATAATGAAAATTATATAGTTATATACAGATGTCCTTATATTCAGTAAGCAGATTTTCTAACAAGTCAGAAAATTGCATTTTAATTTGCAATTTCTTCTTAATCTACTACTAATGGAAGTTTCAGTGAATTATCTGCTTAAAGGTCAAAATGCTAATTAGAAGTTTCTCATCAGTGATAATTCAGAAATATGGAAAAACGATGGCATTAGCTTTTTATCTTCTTGAGGTAACTTAGTTTATATTCTATTATCTTATCAGACCTCTGATAACAATGGAAATAGTTTATAACATTTAATACTTCCCATTTCAATGCAATATATACATTCTTGTTTAAAGGAACACATACAGATCTCATCACAATTTTCTCCTTTCCAAATGTGACTCTATAATATACACTTTAGTAAGCTAAATTTTACAGATCACATTTTAAACTATGAGTAGAATAATATACTTTCCATGTAAATTTTGTTTTTACATCTATAAAAATTAATGTTTTAGAACATGTGTTGCATTTAAAAATTCTTAATCTTACGGTTCAAATTTTCTATATCCAGGGAGAAATAATCATTTAGTTTTATCTATTTATTATAAATACTATATGATTTCAAAATTCATAACATATTACATTTCATTTGTGAGAAAGCTCATAGAACATGAAAATCTATTAATGCAAGTGAACATCCCCCTATATGTACATAGTTGTGTCCTGCAAAATGAAAATACATATTAAAGGATATTGGTCATCTGATTAAAGTCACAAATGTGTAAATATAT
This sequence comes from Nasua narica, assembly GCA_028533885.1. Lineage (NCBI taxonomy): Eukaryota > Metazoa > Chordata > Mammalia > Carnivora > Procyonidae > Nasua > Nasua narica. Next base: position 175,464,815 of record CM052799.1, read on the forward strand.
TTACCAGTATTAGAGACTCTGTGTGTGTGTGTGTGTTTGTGTGTGTGTATGTGTGTGTAATCAAATTCACATTGTCTTTAAATGACACTCCACTTGAAAACACATATACAATGTTCTGACCATGGCAGTAAAGTGGTGGTATATTCCAAAGGAACAATTTAATAGAGTTTAATCAGGGTCAATTTCAAAGGTTTTGTAAGACATAAGAGAAATCAGTGAAGGATAATGCATATTGTTGCCAGTGGTAAGCTTGAAGAAGAAAAGTCCAGAAAGAGTTGTAATTATGGAAGAAGGCTGCCCAATAGGAGCTGCACCTTGGGTAATGAAACTCACCTTCCCTCATCTTCCGCCTATTGACTTCTTATGGGTGCCTTCTTTGGTCCAAGCCAATGGGAAGCCAGGATAAAGAAGTCCTTGACATAAGTCTATAGAGGTTGGTGTCCTGGATTACCAAGCAGGGTAGGGAAGGGAAAACAGGGAATTAAAAGAGGAAATGGAAAACACTTAGCTTGTATTTTCGGTGTACAGTATATTCATGAACTAGAAGACTCAACAAGAAGACCCAGTCAAGGGGCGCCTGGGTGACTCAGTGGCTTAAACCTTCGCCTTTGGCTCGGGTTGTGATCTCAGGCTCCTGGGATCGAGCCCCGCATCATGCTCTCTGTTCGGCGGTGAGCCTGCTTCCCCCTCTCTCTCTACCTGCCTCTCTGCATGATCTCTCTCTGTCAAATAAATAAATAAAAATCTTAAAAAAAAAAAGACTCAGTCAAGATGTCCATTTTCCTGGATCCGTTTAAAGAGTAAACACAAACCAATCAATGTCTGTGGCAAAAACGTTTGTAGAAAAAACTACAATCTGAATTCTAAGGTGGATAAAGAAAGGCAAACTGGAATAGACTAAAGAGCTCTGAAAAAAGAAAGCTGGAGCATCACACTCTCTAATTTGAGGACTTATTATAAAGCCACATACATCAAGGTAGTATTAGTAAGATAATGGTGGAACAGAATAGAGAACATAGAGATAAAACCACGTATGTAACTCCATCTTAGTAAGAAGCTGCAAGTCCTTTTGTTGTTAAAAAATTAATGTTCAAGGGCACCCGGCAGGCTCAGTCAGAAGAGTGTGTAGCTCTTGATCTCAGGGTCATGAGTTCTGGCCCAACATTAGGTGTAGAGATTCCTTAAATACATAAACTTAAAAAAAATAATGTGCAATTATACACAACTGACCAAAATGAGACAAGTATTTTTTAAGGTCTTACCTTTATTAAATCTTAAAAGAAACTATTTTACTGAAAATACAGTTTTTAATGGAATGAGAAGAGTTTTGGTTTATCCAATCAGTACGCATATTCATGAACACAAGTTATTGATTATTAGAATGAGATATGATTCCAGTATTAATTCTACTCCTGCTCCTTTGTTTCTTAAAAAATATAAATGCTAAGAAGTTTTGTCTCCATATATAAGTAGAAGGAATAGAACAAACTTTTTTTAGAGCAATATAACTCATTTTTCAGAATTGCATTGCAATTCAGAACTTACTCTGATTTACCATAAAAAGGTGTTTAGTTATTCATAAGTGGATAACTAGATTAAGTTCTCCTTCAATTTTATTAAAATAATGATTTGAGAATAATCTAAATTGAAAAGTGCTTTGTTGCTAGGCATTTGATTCAATCAATTCTTCCTTGTAAATTTATTATTGACAGGAATTATCACATTGTGCAGGATTGTGTGCTATAGGACATAACAACAAAATAGAATCTAGAAAAAATATGACACTCTTGAAAATCAGGAGAAAAGTCCCTTTGTGAAGGACATGTGAGAAAGGGAATGCCTCTGGGCCATAGATCTCTGCTGATGCAGATCAACTTTAGGAAGTGGGACACTTGGACCCTAAAGGTGTAGTCTTTTATATGCTTTGAACTTTGTATATTCCTAAGGTTATCTATGCCCCAGTTTGGAGACCATCGTTCTATGTAGGGTAGGAAGCCAAATGCTCTACTCACTCAGTGTGTACCCCTTTGATTTCCCTGCTTACAAAGTATCATATGAGAACTTATCCATTGGTATACATCAGCTCCTGGATTTCTTTAGTGCTTTAAGATACTCAAATTTGTAATTAAAAGAAAATTATGAAATCAAAGTAATTATAAAACTATACCTTGACCACATATAATTATTAAGAAAACTATTTCAGTTTGACAAGAGCCAATGTATATTGAATACAATATTTTCATATTATAATTTTAATTTGAGAATATTGAAGAATAAAGACCATGAAAAAGTTACACTTTTCTCTTTTCTTTCCTACTCATCTTTTTACCAAAGAGGAAGAACCAATATGTGTGAATGAGTGTTTCTGTATAGATATACACACATGTGTACATATATATTTGTATACCTTCAATCACACAGAAGTGCACATGCACACACACACACAAACTCAAGCTAAATTAGGCCTAGGCAACTTTTTATTTTTTTAAGATTTACTTATTTGAAAGAGAGAAAGAGAGTGGGGGAAGGGGCAGAGCAAGAGAATCTTCAAGTAGACATCCCATTGAGCATAAAGCCTAATGCAGGGCTTGATCTCACAACTTGTGAGATTGTGTCCTGAGCTGAAACCAAGAGTCAGATGCTCCACCGAATGAGGTCCCCAGATGCTCTAGGCCAAGGCAGCTTTAATGTAGTAAAGAAAGTGGAAGAAAAATCAAAAAGAACATAGAGGTTGAGGAGATATTTGTGCCAGAGAGGTTCATACTATCTTCCCTCCTTTTCTTTTTCTTCACTTACTGCTGTATGTGGAAAGATCATAAAAATAAAAATGCCACATTTTTTGCTTATATTTTTGGTTGCTGTTCTTATTGTCTTATGGCCTTTCCCCCTCTTTATTTAAGATTTGTTAATCTGTAATATCAGCTTAGAGTGCATTCTACTGTTTCTTGAGGGTACCTTAGTTCTTTCCTCTTTTTCTCTAAACAGAGGTGAGAGAGTTCTAGTGCCAGGGCCATGTCACTAAAGGTCAAGTGTCAACTCTGAGCAACAAAATATCCAGGAGCTAAGAAATGAGTACAGAGAGTTGGTAAAAGACATATGAAGGGATTTGGGTGAGTAACAGCAGTTACCTGCTTCAGGGCCTGATGTGAATGACTTACTCCTTAAACTCATCAAATGGTCCTAATTCTTATATAAAGAGTGGAAAACTTGTGGAAATGGTTGCAAATGAAATATTCTAGCTAAGCAAATGTTCTGGCTAGTTACTGAATTGCCAAAGACTTAAAAAGTGCAAATAAACTGATACCATAAAATATCAGAAAGTGCCACAGAGTTATTATATTTACAGCTATTACAGTGATATTGCTGAAAGGAAAAAGTGAGTAGTTTTTTCATATTTAGAAATATGGGAAATCAGATGAATTTTAAATATATCAGCATCTTTTTTTTTAAAGTCACTTTACTAGTATATATGATAATATCATCTTCAAAAAAATCACTCTTGGGGCACCTGGGTGGCTCAGTTGGTTAAGTGTTTGATTTTTTTTTTTTTTAAAGATTGTATTTATTTATTTGACAGAGAAAGAGAGAGCACAAGTAGGCAGAGAGGCAGGCAGAGGTAGAGGGGGAAGCAGGCTCCCTGCTGAGCAGAGAGCCCAATGCAGGGCTCGATCCCAGGACCGTGGGATCATGACCTGAGCCAAAGGCAGAGGTCTTAACCCACTGAGCCACCCAGGTGCCCCAAGTGTCTGATTCTTGATTTCAGCTCAGGTCATGCTTTCAGGGTCATGAGATCAAACCCTGGGTCAGGATCTACACTCAGCAGGTGTTTGCTTGAGATTCTCTCTCTCCCTTTCCCTGTGCCCTTCCTTACCCTGCTCTGGTCTCTTTCTCTCTCAAAATGAATAATTAAATCTTAAAAAAAATCACTCTTGACATAGTGTGGTTTTCCACATTAAAAAGTATAATGTGATAACCGAATTTCAAACATCAAGATGACAGTGAACTCAAGAAAAAAAAAATACAAAGCTTAAAGAATATCACATCTGGCAATCATAGTAGTTAAAGTGTAGACAGTGGACTAGGTCTTAGGGTTTAAACCCTGCACTGCCAGTTGCTAGTTAGTTGTGGGACCCAAGACTAGTGAATTAACCCTTATATGTTTCAGTTCTGTCACCTTCAATATTAAAATAACCTACACTTCTGAAATATAAGTTGTGAATCTGAAATAACTTAAAAGATGTATAGTAATCAGAACAGTGTCTGCCATGTAGTAGCTTTTAATTATCAGTTTTATTACTATTAATGAAAGTTCCTAGGCAATAAGCTAAAATTCAAAATTATATTTTCTTATAGCAGGAGTCAGTAAACATTTTCCAATAAAAGACCAAGCAGCAAGTAAATATTGGCTTTGTCACAACTATTCAGCTTTGACCTTGTAGCATCACCACCTGCCCCCCCTCACAGAACAGCTCAGTTAATATGCAAATGAATAGGTATGGTTGTATTTCAATAAAATGTTAAATACAAAAACTGGTTTCAAGTCACATTTGGCCTATGAGCTGTAGTTTGTTGAACTAAGTCATAAAGTAACAAATTGAAATCCTTTTTTCTACCAGAAACAAAATGTGATTCTATTTTTTAGATATAATAAATATTTTATGAATATGCCAAAAACAATCTACTTGATGAATGTCAATGCTATCAATTACTGATCACAGTCAAGGTGGATCAATTTGAGATTTGACTTGGGGGAAAAATGAATTACAAACCTCAAAGAGAACATACTGGCCCTAGTTCAGGGGCAGCAAAGATATGAAATATCAGAAACATCAAATACTGAATATTTTTATTAATCTGGCACATAGCCCATGGGCAATATGCCAAAAGCCACCAACAATAATATAATCTTTTCCCAATTACAATATTGATTGACCTTACGCTACTTGGCTTAATTGAAAGTTCAATACATTGAAGAATATTACTTTCTTGGATGTTGTTACTGCTTGTTACTGCAATGGATAAATGATCTAATCTCAAAAATTTCTAAAATAACAGAGAAAGAAATTCCAAGAATCTAAAGATGTTAGAAAGAAGGAACAAAGAAAGCTAGAACTACATTGAACTTCGTGTATAATAATTCGTTACATAATGTATCATGTGAAAAACCAAACAAAGAGGCTTAAAGACATTTTTCTATAATTGCTTAAAATCCATCTAGTAAAAATGTATACTGTCAGCCCAAATAAGGTGATAAACTGAGGCAAGTTCACAATATCAAAAATTGAGTTCATTCAGAAAGAGCAGAGGAATTGCAGTTTGGGTAATGAATGTGGTAACAAGCTGTAGGCACATGTGTTGAGTGTTTAGGCCGGGCTGTGTTTATGGGTGGGGAGGGCAAACAGGAGGACATATAGCCAAAGTTTAAGCACTAAGTTTATTGGCTTGAGGATGTGGAAAAATTCTTGGCAGGTGTTCATTAGTTAGGAGAGAAGCTTGGCCTTCTGTAAATCAGGCATTTCATGGAAATCCTACTCTCCGTTCTTAAGTTTCAGATGTGTTCCTGAAGTTCCATGCCTCCATTCCACATCCTATGGTTCCATTTTAGATTGAAATCTTTTCACATAACTATATTTGTATGTTTTATTTTTTTGTGGCACTCTCTATCAAACAGACACAACAGCACACTCATACACACACATATACACTTAACAGAGAACCACAACAATTCAACTGAATTTCAAATATAGTTAGTATACACTCTATAACATATAATGGTAAATTCCTAAATAAAGTTGGCTCTGGAAACAATGTCATTGCTCATTACGGAATTATCTTATTCAATGTGGCATATCAAAATGCCTTCCTAAATAATATTTTCTTTCATTTTTTAATTTTCTGAAAATGTTTATCTTATCAAATAAGTTTATAAAGAGTATGGCACTTATATTGTAGCAAATTCTTGGTCTGTCTCTAGAAATTTTTTTAATTCATGAACATATATTCTTTATTATCTTTATAATTTCTAAACACTAGTATTACAGAAAAAAGGAAAAAAAAATGACTAGAAGAGACAGAGCTACCCTATGATCCTGCAATTGCACTACTGGGTATTTACCCCAAAGATGCAGATGTAGTACAAAGAAGGGCTATATGTACCTCAATGTTCATAGCAGCAATGGCCACAATTGCCAAACTGTGGAAAGAGCCAAGATGCCCTTCAACAGATGAATGGATAAAGAAGATATGGTCCATATATACAATGGAATATTATGCCTTCATCAGAAAGGATGAAAACCCAACTTTTGTATCAACATGGATGGGACTGGAAGAGATTATGCTGAGCGAATTAAGTCAAGCAGAGAGGATCAGTTATCATATGGTTTCACTTATGTGTGGAGCATAAGGAAAAACATAGAGGACATTGGGAGAAGGAAAGGAAGGGTGAATTGGGGAAAATCGGAGGGGGAGATGAACCAAGAGAGACTGTGGACTCTGAGCAACAGACTGAGGGTTTTGGAGGGGAGGAAGGTGGAGGTTGGCTGAGCCTGGTGGTGGGTATTGAGGAGGGCACGTATTACATGGAGCACTGGGTGTGGTGCATGAACAATGAATCTTAGAATACTGAAAAAATAAAATAAATTAATTAAAAAAAAAGAAGAAGAGATTTGGTTAAAGATGAATCTTGGGAGATTTATCTCTAACACACAAAACTGCAAAACAGTTTTTGTAACTGCGCGTTAACTCAGGGACGATACCTTATTTCTTTCAGAATTGCACTATGCCACATCTCTGTTTCTGCTGTGATGGCTTTTGATCCAGTTTCTCTGCTCCATTGATTTTAAAGGGATAAATCTTTTAATTTCAGGTCTGAGCACAGGGCCTGGCCTACAGTAGGCACTCAATCCATTTTCACTGAATAAATGAATGCATGTCAGTGTCAGTATGGTCACTGTTTCTTACTCTTGTAGGAAAATTTGCAACTAGTTCCGTTCAATTTCACCTTGACTGGTCATGGAGCAAGTTTTTACTATCCATCAAGCCCTATCACTGTCTCCTGTGTTCAGCATGAGATCTAAGCTAAACAGTGTTTAGAACTTGGGCAGACAGGGGTAGAGAGTAGAATAGATATCAAAATCCCACACTCCAGGACAGCCTGGTGCTTAGCACTATACACAGTCTGCCCAGATTTAAAGAAAATAACTTCCCATTAAACAAACCCCACATAAGCTTTTTTCTTGACTTCTCATGCTGTTTCCTTTGAAGATTCAATTGGTCTTTGGGGGCCAGTTAATTTGCTTTATTAGCAGGCATTTGAATCTTTCAACTCTTCACTTTGGGTGTTTATTCTTCATTACATGTCTAGTATAATTATCTGGTGAAACAGTCTTTTCCCATATATTTCTCTCTCTCTCTCTCTCTTTTTTTTTTTTTGGTGATCTTTTAAATTGTAAATTTAATTCCTTTAATGGTTATAAACTATTCAGGTTGTCTGTTTTATCATGGTTGAGTTCTGATAGTTCATGGCCTTGGAGAAACTGGTCCTTTTCTGCTAGATTGTTAAATTTATGAGCATTAAGCTGCTTGTAGTGTTATCTTATTATCCTTTTAAAAGCTACAGTATCTCTAGCGGGATTTTGTTTCATTCCTGCTATTGGTAATTTATGTCTTCTGTTCTTTTTTATTTTTGTGAATCTTGCTAATGGGTTATCAATTTCATTTATTTTTCCAAAAAAATCCTCAGTTTTTTTAATTGATTTTTTCTTTTGATCTTCATGATGTTTTGAGCCACTTCATTAGTTTTTGACAGTGACTAAGTCACATAAAGTCCTGTCTGTGGACCATTATCATTTTCATCGATATTAGTTATGTACAAATTGTAGATATGTAAATTTGGATAAGATAATGAAGGCAGAAATACTGTTGGTCGAGTCTGTTTCAAAATCTTTCAGAAATTTTTCCTGCAGTTCCCTCCAGAAGCTCTATCTTCTGCTTATTCTTCCTTTCTCTTTTTTGCTCAGTACTTGTGATGGAGAGTTACTCTCCTTTTGCCCCATATTGACCTCAACAATGCAGCATAGCTTCAGCATTGCCATTCCTGGAAATGGAGGCATAAATTAGCTGTTAGAGCAGTTAGAGTTCAGTGACCATGATATAGACACAGGAGGAAGATACATAGCAGCTTGACTGTAATGTTTTCCCAGCGTCAAGAGCAGAAAAGACTTAGCCTAACTAGGCAGGCCATTTTCAAGTTCTTGAAGAAGAAAATGACCAACCACAATCTTACCTAATCTTATTCTGAAGGGTAAAATCATGCAATAACTTTCCGTTAGAATGTTAGAATTCAAGGGGCGCTTGGGTGATTCAGTCAGTTGGTTGGTTAAGCATCTGCCTCAGGCTAAGGTTGTTATCCTAGGGTTCTGGGATTGAGCCACAAGGGAGCCTGCTTCTCCTTCTCCCGTTTGCTTGTGCTTTCTCTCTCTCAAATAAATAAAATCTTTTAAAAAAAGAACATTAGAATTCAAGTAGAATCGGAACTATCACTTGAACACACACGCCAACTTCTGCTTAATTGTAGAGAAGCACGTGTATGTGTTAGAAATGGGACAAGAGAGAACCCTACAGAAGTCATGTGCTTGTTTTCCCTGTGCTTGCAAAGCAATAGTGATTGCCACGGAAGTGATGCTAGATCTAATGGGGTTTGTGCTACCTATAAATCTTATTTTTGAATAAGATCTTATTGTGGGTGCTAGTATAGTTTTCAAAAACGCAAATCTATTTGGTAAATTAGGCAGCAGAACAATCTTTAAAAAGATTCTTAGATATAATTTTATTATTTTTACTTTTTTAAAAGATTTATTTATTTATTTTACAGAGAGAGGGGGAGAGAGAGTGTGTGTTGGAGGGGGGAGGGTCAGAGGGAAAGGAAAGGAGAAACCCAAGCTGACTGTGTGCTGAGTGCAGTCTGACCAGAGTCTCAATTCAGGACCCTCAAGATTGTGACTTGAGCTGAAAACAAGTCTGATGCTTAACCAACTGCGCCACACAAGCACCCCTTAGATACAATTTTAGTATGCACCTTCCATAAATGTAGTAGAATTTAGTTAACTAGTTCTTGAGGCATGTATGCA
>CM052799.1:175474442-175553138 GCA_028533885.1 Nasua narica
GTCTGACCAGAGTCTCAATTCAGGACCCTCAAGATTGTGACTTGAGCTGAAAACAAGTCTGATGCTTAACCAACTGCGCCACACAAGCACCCCTTAGATACAATTTTAGTATGCACCTTCCATAAATGTAGTAGAATTTAGTTAACTAGTTCTTGAGGCATGTATGCAGTTTACAATATGGTAGTTAAACTAATTTGCATAACACAGACTTCCGATAAGTCTTTGACTTCTGATAAGAAGTTTTCTCTTCTGATAAGATCTGACTTCTGACTTCTGATAAGATCTAATAGAAGAAGCAAGACTATTTTCATGACAAATGGGAAAAGCAAACATGCTTCATTGGCATTTCATTAACATAATGATTGTCCTTACTCTTTCATTACTTTTCAATCCAAAGTATAATAAATAGCAAACACTATCCATGTGTATAATGATGGTTGTGTCATCAAGTGTGTGTATAAACAATAAATTTTTTCTTTTATTTCACCTAGGTTAAAAAAGCACATTATTTATATTTTAGGCTTACAGCTCACAATAATTAAAATTCTATAGTCTTGGAGGGTCCAGGACTCTCACATGATTTTCAAAGAAATGAAACACAACTCCATTTAAGGAAAAAAAGCAAAAACAAACAAAAAAGCAACAACAACAAAAATAAATTTCAACTAGAAAAAAAATTTGAAAAATAAACTTCAACATTCTAAGGCAGGGATTTGAAAAGCAGTATCTTCAACCTTTATTTAATACCCCATTTTAGAGTTAAGCATTTGACAAATTCATCCATCTGTCTACTTTATCATTGATTTTGGAGGTGATTTCTGACTCTGTGAGGGGTCTTCTCTTGAGTTTGACAGTTGTTGATGAAAATATGGAATTAGAAAGGAATAACCTGAGCTGAGACAGATGATCAACTTTATCTTAGGAAGTGAAAATAAGTGCCCTAGTCTTGTTCTCAGATTGATGATTTACTTATCGAAATGCACTTGGGAAACTGAAGACTATCATAAGTGATTGAGGAGACAAGCATAAGGAATACAAGGGCAATAAATAAATAGTTTAACTTGAGCAGTATACTCCCCAAATGTCTGCTAATACTTACAGGAGATGGAGAAAAAGGAAAATGTTAAATCATTAAAACACGCACATATCCACATACACCTACAACAATGCAGTATGTGGTCGGCGGTAAGGAAAAAGAGAATTGTTAAAATATTTAGTGAAATTGTAAGATAGGTAATAAGCCAAGGGACAAGAAAAGTGTTCATAAGAAAATGATTTTACTCTGTCAGCAACAAAATTGGGAGCATACTCTGCAGCTAAAATTACCCATGTCGTGTTACAGTAACTCTCAAAGCTATGAAAGTTATAACCCAGAATCTTTAGGAACTCACTATAAGATTGACATATGTTTATTCTCACTCCTAAATAAGAAAAACTGGATCATATATCTACGTATGATTCTGTTTCTCTCTCTTTCTTTTTAAAATATTTATTATGCATGTAAGAGAGAGAGAAAGTTGGGGGGGCTAAACTTGGAAGGGGAGATGCAGAGGAAAGAATGTCTTAAGTGGACTTCCCACAGAGCACAGAGTCAGAGGCAGGGCTGGATCTCCGGATCCTGAAATCATGACCTGAGCCAAAATTAAGAGTAAGACACTTAACCATTGTGCCACCTAGGTCTCCCTCTGTTTCTCTTTACAATGGAATGGAATTATGAAAAGAGGAAGACAAGAACCTGCTTCTTATGCTTTCTCTTTAAAGGGAAGTAGTTGGGAAGGCAGCAATTATAAAGGGACCTCAAAAGGAATAAGGAAGAGACTAAATTTTTGAGGCCTATGTTAAATGTTTGTTTTCATTTCTTTAACTTGATAATGCTTTTTAAAGAATAATCCCTTTTATATATCTCAGAATGGCTGCCATTTTACTGTATAGAGGAAACTGATAATGTACTTTCATTTTTGGATTCTACTTTTCATATAATTTATAGCTTTGTTACTGGAAAATCAGTATAATGAATCAGAAGGTACTGCAATGCAGCTTATTATTTCAGATTTAGATTTATGGCACATTTTTGATATAATGACAAATACGCAAAATATTTCTTGAAGACAGAAAAATTGGCATCTAAATTAATGAAACTTTAAAGTTGATTTGAAGTGCGATTCTTAAATTTCTGTGGAATTTTGGGAGTGCTTGGGTGGCTTAGTCATTAAGTGTCTGCCTTTGGCTCAGGTTATGATCCCAGCATCCTGAGAGTCCTGGGACTGAGCCCTGTATCAGGCTCCTTGCTCAGAGGGAGGGCTGCTTCTCCCCTCTCACTCTCCCTGCTTGTGTTCCCTCTCTTGCTATCTTTCTCTGTTAAATAATAAAATCTAAAAAAAAAACAAACTTCCGTGGAATTTTGAATTTTCAGGATTATTTGTTCTAAAATGCAGAAGTTAGTGTAGAGCACATTCTTACCATATGAGACAAAACAATACAAATCTAAAGATGCACAGTGTTTTGAGAGCAACATTATCAAAGTAAAATACTTGAAGTAATTAAAAAGTCAAAAATCATTTTCTGTTTAAAGAACAATTTTGAAAAACAATATATTTAGTTAATTTTCTGTGTTTATAATAAAAATTTTAGTTTAAGAAGATTCCAAAAAATTATTGAGTAATATCATTACAGATAACAATAAATGGTTCTGTTAAGTTATTCAATGTATGAAACAAAATGACCACCTACCAACAATAAACATCTTGTTTATTGTGAGAACCACTGAGAAAGAGAGAATTATAGAAGTTTGTTCCAATGAACTCAGGTTATTAAATTTGGATATTGTTCCTTGATTTTGAGTCACATCATTTTTTGTAAAATTCTATAAAGATACATACATACGGGAATCATATAATGTGTTAGTGAGATTTCTCCAGGTAAACAGATCAATATGATATGTGACAAAGAGTCTGTGTGTATGCAAGAGGGATGGTAGAGGGAGTGAGGGAGTAGGGACGGATGGATGCAGAGATGTGTGTGTGTGTGAAAGAGCAAGAGAGAGAAAAATTGAGAGAGAGAGCAAGAGGGAGAGAGAAAGAAATGATTCCTTATAGAAATTGGCTCACAAGGTTATGGGGGCTGAGAATCCCCACAATCTACTGTCTACAGCTAGAGAACCAAGAAAGCTGGTGATATAATTGAGCCTTGAGTTTGAAGGTCTGAAGACCAGGAGAGCTAGGTGTAACTCCTGGTCCAAAGCTAAAGGCCTGAGAACTGGGGACTGTTGGTGTGAGTTTCAGAGTCTAAAAGTCTAAGAACCAGGAGCTCTGATGTCCAAGGGCAGGAAAAGATGGAAATCCCAGCTGAAGAAGAGAGATGGGATTTACCCTTCTGTCACCTTTTTGTTCTGTTTGGGTCCTTGATGGATTGGCTGATGCCCACCTACATTGATGAGGGCAGATTTTTACCCAGTCTACAGAATCAAATGATCATCTCTTCCAGATAGACCTTCACAGACATACCCAGAAAAAATGTCTTACCTGCTATCTGGGCATCTTTTAGCCCAGTCAAACTGACACATAAAATTAACCATTACATATAACCAGTTAACAAGTCATTGATCTCAAATGTTCAACAAATGCAAGAATTCCCTTCCACATTTCTTGTATATCATTTAAAATCATTTTTCATCTAGATGAAAAATTCTTCTGAAAGGACATTACTAAGGAACATTAAGTTTTTTTCAGTAACTTCAAATTTAAAAACACATCTGTGTTGTGTCATAAACAATGAAAAAGGAGTCAAAGACCTGCATTCTAGTCCCAGCATTGTATTTCTACATACACTGGTGGCCTTGGAAATGCCATTTAACTGTTAAAATTTTTCCTTTTATATTTGCTTAAATCAAAAGCGGTTTTGGGATCTGATTTTCTTATTCCACGTTGAATGGATACTTTAAATTTTGCTTAATGTTAAACATCAACCTTAGAAATGTATAAAAAGTTCTTCTACATGACAGGCCTACTCATATTTGATAAATTTGTCTAGTCCTGTCTTACTTTTGCAGCTTTACATTCCAGTTTCCTTTGGTTTTTGCATTTTTTTAAACCATTTTTTTTTAAAAAATTGTTGAACATATATAAAATAAAAATCCATAAAGAAAAGGTGTATATATTACTATATGATATGCCTGAAACTAATGTAACACTGTATGTTAACTGGAATTAAAATTTTAGTTAAAAAGAAAAGGTATATATCTTATCAAATTATATTAAGGTGAAAAAGTGAGTAGCTACCAGCTAGACAAAAGAATTGAAAATCATTCATACCCACACTACTATCTTGATATTTAAAAATAATGATTTCTAATCTTTCCTCATAATTTTACCATCATTCTATTTGTTTTGATTCTTTTACACGTTATTTTTTAGTTTGTATTTCCCTTTTATTACCTTCAGTGTTATATACTGTTTCACTAGTTTATAGTACAGTAAGTAGTTGTGATATACATTTGTGAACAGTATCACACACATTGTGATAATAATTAGTAATTTTACCCTCTTCTTGGATAATACAAGAAAGAAGGAACGTGTCTATTTGTTCTCTTTCCCCTTGCACTATTATATATTTTAACTATCCTTGTACTTAAAACCCTATACAATTATTATTCTCTTATACAGGTAATATTTATTTACACTTAATCATTTATTTACTTTTTTATTTTTCTCTTTTCTCTTCTCTCCTTCAGGTATCCCCAGACTTCCATCTAGTCTCACTTATAAGGAAAAATAAAAAATTAGTATCTTATTTGTTGTAGGTATGTATATGACTAATCTCTCACTGTTGTTTTTTTCTAGAAATGTCTTTATTCCACCTTCAGTTATGAAGGATAAACTTCTGAATCGGTGGTATTTTTTTTAAAACTTTATTTATTTATCAGGGATAGAGCATAGCTGTTGGAGAGGCAGAGGGAGAAGCAGGGTCCCCGCTGAGCAAGGAGTCTGATGTGGGACTCCATCCCAGGATCATGGGATCATGACCTGAGCTGAAGGAAGATGCTTAACCAACTGAGCTACCCAGGAGTCAGTGTCTTTCTGCACTTTGATGTTATCATTTCACAGAGATAACAATATTGGTTGCTATTTCAAGATGTTTTTCTCTACGGTTTTCCAAGTTTTAGGCTGGTGTGTTTGGGTATTTATTTCTTGTATTGATTCAGCTTAGTGTTTATGGTATTTCTTCAATTTAAAGAGAGATTTCTTTCACTAGATTGTAAAATTCTCGGTCATTATGTCTTATACCCTCTCTTCTCTCCTTTGGGAACTCCAATAACTCCTATGTAATATACTCTCACTGTGTACCCACTGTCACTCCCTTGCCATCCACATACCTCTTTCTTTTTGACCGTCTCCCTCATTCTGCCTAAGTTCTTCCTGATACCATTTCCAGGTCAGAAAGTTTCTTATTGGCTGTTAAGGCATCCACTGGTCTCTTAAATTTTAGTTTTAATGTTTTTCAGTGTAGTTGTTCTCATTCTCTGAAATTAGCACTTTTGTTTTTTCCTTGAACACAATGTGTTTTTATTATCAGTCTATTAACAAAAACGCCTATTTACTCTCAACACCTTTATTCACCTAAATGAAGTTTGCATAATCATTTTGGTGGTTGTGTTATATGATTAATTCCACATGCTTTTCAGTTGTCAGTGGCTATGACACTTGGGATGTGTTGTTGTTGACTTTGTTGGTAATTCACATGAAGAGTTATAAAGTGCCACATGAGTCCTTTAAAATGTATACACAGTCTTATAAATCTTTATTTAAGTTGATCTCATTAGTTCTAGTTTGTTCTTCTTCCCACTTGATAACTTTTTAAAACTTTATTTTGTCATTCAAAGTGTTTCTATGTCCTTTCATAAGACCCTTATCTGATATTATAGTTTGACTCCCTTGTTTATTGTCTTTGCCACTCTAAAATGTAAAGATTCACTACTGTGAACATAAAACTTAGAAAAATGCTTTGTAAGCCACAGAAACTCGATGATATTTGAAAAAACAGTAATCTGTTGTCATTCTAAGTTGTCCAACATAGTCTTGGTTACAACATTGAATAGATTATTGGATGAAGACCTAAGCCTCATTCTTGGGACCATTTATCTATAAAGAAATAACTTACATATAATTGCTCAGAAAATTCAGCCAATGGTTTGTTCATATTGTTTTTTCTTATAATCCTCTTGAGAAATTGTCTCAGATTCATTGCTAAAATCAAGGAACAATGCACCCATTAAACTCATTTAGCAACCTGGATTTTACTTACAATGTGATTTCATAGAAGCCCCCAGAGAGTAATATTTCCTTTAATTTTTTATGTCATTTTATTTTATTACACTTTCTGGAATATTGTAGTAAATTAATATCCTCAGTCATTTGGTGGTTTCTACAACCTCTGATTTTCAACTCAAATTTCACTTTAAAAAAAATCTGGGTTTTGCTGACTTTCAACAAACAATGATAAAAATTAAAATTTTTTAAAAACAACAAAAAATTGCTTACTCCAAGTCAGATGGTACCAAATGGAGGGAATATCTAATTTTGAACCCTGGAATCTTTGCCAGTCTCACCCACCTCTATGTTCCCATAACTTCCTTTCCCCTCCATGAAGTCTCAGAGGTTTATGAAGTGTTTCTATGATTTAGATCTTTTATAATTTTAGGCCTTTGAAAGTATTTCTGGTTCTGAACATTTGAATTCATTTAGAGGTACTAATACTCTTCTACTACTCTTTATAAATAAAATAATTTGGTAGTTATGTTACATAGTTTTGTATGCTTTTCAGTTATGATCTTTTAGAGTTAATTGTTGTTGTTAATTCATGTGAAGAGTTATAAAGCACCACATGAGTCTCTTAAAAATATGCATTCTTTCAGATTCCTAAAGTCTGTCTCATTGTTTTTAATTTATTCTATTCCTTGTAGACAAGTTTTAAAACTTTATTTTGTCATCCCAAATGTTTATACCTTTCTTGTTTTTCAGTATTCTCCTCTTAACTATGTTTATTCTATCATTTTGAATATACCTTTCTTGTTTTTCAGTATTCTCCTCTTAACTATGTTTATTCTATCATTTTGAATTTGAAAAGAATTATTTTGAATAAAGAAGAACAAAATACAATCAAGCAATGCTCTATATCTGTCCTTTACTAAAAACATAAGTCATACCACAGTACTTTTTTTCATGCTCTGAATAATGCCACACTAGATGCTTTGCTTTGTCCTTCCCTTTCCTCAAAGGTCTCAGTTAATTCTGGGCTTTAACCTTCCAGAATATACTTACATTCTCTGCTTCTCCCTTGAATCCCTTATGTGTTCCTTTTAGTCAATCTTCAATTTATAATATTGTGTCCTTCATGGTTAGGTCAGCTTAAGGATGCAAGTGAAACATGTAAAGTGGTAAATTAGAATACATAAAACAATAGAGCAGCAGTTAAAATTGCATGTACCATATAAAAACTATGAGCCTTAAAGTATCACCCCATTAGGAAAGACCAATTAAAACCATGGTTCCTTCATTCTTCCCTGACGGTCATTAGACCAAAGGTTTGACAGATTGAACATTTGGCCTGAATTACCTATATTGCATATTTTTAAATAAACCTGATTCATTTCTCAACATCACAAAATTCCAAACTAATCTTTTACATATAATTTTAAATGTTTACAATTATACAGCAAGATATTAAGCAAAAATGAAAAAGAGAATATACTGCTCTATGAATGCACCTTTGGAATGAACTTTGCTGCTGCTTCCCAGGCTGCTTACTCTTGTCATTGCCACAAAGCCAACCATCGATTTCTCCAAATCTATAGATAACCTCTTCCCAGGTAAGACCCTGGGGTCAGATTTGATGACTGCTCTCAGAAACAAGTTTGTTTCTGGTTTTGGAAACAGACTTCTGTGTGTTTGATGGAGGATGTTTATATCACCTGGGTTAACTTATAGAGACTGCGGAAATATCACATATCCTGAGAATGGGAGAAAGAGTAACCAAGTGAGGACAGGATTGGAATCTATAAATAAATACAGCAGTTGCTATTTAGAAGACAGTAAGGTAAGGTAGAAAAAAACAAGATGGGAAAGATAAAGTAGGAGTAGAAATTTAATCTTTTTCTTTTCCAAGTGGAATCCTTAGGGAGAATGAAAGTAAAGATGGTTGAAACATCAGTTTTTTCAAATCTCTCAGCTTTTACCTACATTCCATTGCTTATTTAGACTCTAATTAGACTCTAATTATTATCAGCAAAGGTCTGAGAATAAGAATGCGTAACTATAGGGCGCCTGGGTGGCTCAGTTGGTTGGGCGACTGCCTTTGGCTCAGGTCATGATCCCAGAGTCCCGGGATCGAGTCTCTTATCGGACTCCCGGCTCTGTGGGAAGTCTGCTTCTCCCCTCTCATTCTCAGTCTCTAATAAATAAAAATAAAAAAATAAAAAAAATCTTAAAAAAAAAAGAATGCGTAACTATAATATTTTTTTAAAATTCTGCATGATAAATTGATACAGTTAATTTTTACCATAGGCATCACATCACAACACTTTCATATTTTTATAAACTGTTTTATCATAATCACCCAATCTTATAGTTTATAAAATCGCAGTGACTGTTGCTTTCCTGGGTTGTGAAGAAAACCCAAGATCCATTGACTTTAAGAACCTCAAGAAAATTATTTCACCCAATGTTCTACATGAAGTGAAAATCAAAAATGTTTATTCTATCAAGAATTACATTGTTTATAACTCTATTATAATAATGATTGTTCATGTTTATAGCCATTCCTAACTTAGCCACATGAACTTACTTTAACAGTCCCCATCCTTTTAATAAACATTGCTATATGAGCAGGTGTAAGGTCATGTTCCTCAGAAGCAAAGCCTGAGCTATAGATCCCTATATAAGTGATTTTTGAGAGAGTATTTTCAGAAGAAACGTGTAAAGAGATGAGAGAAACATAAGTAGGGAACAGGAAGAGACTAAACTAAGATGTGGGCTCAAGTGAAGGCTAGTGTCTAGTCTCATCTGATCCTCTGAATAATTCTGGAGCATAAATCATATATGAAGGGACTGAGTTTAGTTACTACTAGATGCTGCCTGACAATGAGATAGGGTATGTATAGTATGGTCTCTCAAGCACCGCCCATAATGGGCAGTGCTTGGTGATGGATGAAAATATGGACTGTTAGATTTTCACACCTTTAGCAGCTAGTATTGGAAGCCCTAGCCTGGTAGGGAAAGTCCAGTGGAGCCTCAACAATATCTGCTTCTAGGAATAATGAAAGGAATGAGTAGTAAGTGAAATTGACTAAGATTTCAGAGTTGTTTTCTCAAAAGCTGAACAATTTGTACTTTTGCACATATAACAACAATCATTTGCCACTACAAAAATCTGCAAATAGATAGAGCCAAGTCTTCTCAGAATCCTGTTTCAAATGCTATCTGTTAGAGTCATTCCAGACTTTCCTTAAATCCCACATCACATAATATTATCTCAATGTCAAACAAACCAGTCATGGATTCTTTTCTATAAAACTGGGGAAGGATGGAGAGTCTCAGCTTTATTTATGGAACTATACCTTAATCACAAGACAATAAAAACCTTGCTAGACAAAGGCAATGACAGTGGACCACTGAGGAAAAGAAAAAAAAAAAATGGAAGAAAAATGTAGTTGAGGTTGAAATATCTTCTTATATCAGGAGGCATCTGCCCCTGAAGTTAGGGACAAAAATCATGCTAGAATTTTTACTAAATATCCTTCTTTAATGTTACACAATAATCTGAGTATCTTAAAAATGCATTTTTTTTTCATTTTAAAGACCTAGTTGACTTTTTAAAATGATTTATGAATCAGGCAGCATCCCATCTAGCAAGTAGAAAGGGCTCCAAGGAGTTGTCCAAAAGGGAAGATTGTATAGGCAGGTAGGGACAAGAAAGTTATTAGAAAAAGAAAAGGGTTGTTACAGGGGGACTGCTTTCTTTTCTTTTTTTTTTTTTTTGAGATTTTATTTATTTATATGACAGGAGAAAGATCACAAGCAGGCAGAGAGGCAGGCAGAGAGAGAGAGAGGGGTTAGCAGGCTCCCCGCTGAGCAGAGAGCCTGATGCGGGGCTTGATCCCAGGACCCTGAGATCATGACCTGAGCTGAAGACAGAGGCTTTAACCCACTGAGCCACCCAGGCGTCCCAGAGGGGCTGCTTTCTAAGGGCATCTCAGGTATACATTAAGTCCGTCACTCCAAGAAACCAATTATTCAGCAATTGCATGATCACACTTTGGCTAATAATTTGGAAAGTAAAACATACATCCCCCTTAATACAATAAAAAAGGCACAAATTCAACACTCAATACAGACAATATATTCAGCTACTCAATTTAAACAAAAATACTCAAAAAACAGACAATAAAGAATGAAAGGAACAATGGAATAATTGTTCTTTGATGTTAAATATAAGCTCCCCTGGGGGAAGAATAGGTGGTTGTAAGCATACATCAAATATAAAATTTGTATTTCATTTGATTATATATATGTACATATATTTATAGTATTTACATAGATTCACTTTTAAAAGCTGTGTTTTGATCATGCCCCTCTGTCAAGGGGGGGAATAAACAGACTGTGTAGAATGTGCTCATTGTGTACTCCAGCCCTTTGAGGCAGGTTCCTCTTACTGTGCTACTATGGCTCTTTCTTTAACGGGCCAATTAATCAATGTTTTAAAAAACCGAACATAATGAAGGTTCTGCATATAGACTCTAACCAGTTTCACAACACAGAGCTTTTTAGCATAGGTGTTTCTATAACTGTGATAACAGTGCCAGGTTTGATTTTGTTTATAGTGCCGTAGGGACCCACCACAGCTTGTGGCTTCAGACAAAGCAGCATCTGGCACTGTGTGATGGGAGGGAGGCATTCTAGTCATAGACTACTAAAATGGTTGCTAGCAAAAACCTGTGCGGGGTTTCCTTTTCTCCCTCCCTATCGTACTTTCATCTTCGTTTATACAAATTGTAAATGGGTCAAAAGACCCATATATTGAAGAACCACAAACATCAAAATGAGAGACATAATTTAGAGCAATTAGAGCATTCCTTACCAAAATGAGATGATTTCCTCTCAAGTATTTTAATTTCTTTTTACTTATTCAATTAGACATTATTAAGCCCTCAGTGATCCCTTAATTATACTGAACATTTTCATAATCATGTATTTTTATGATAGATTTTTTAAAAAATATGTTCAGTTAGCTAACATATGTTAGATTTTCTTTAAGAAATCACATTTAGAAGCTCTGTGTCTTTCACCCCTTTTAGAAATAAATGACTTATCCCCTGAAAACTGTTCTTGCTATCCTCCTTCAACCACTAACAAAAATATACAAAAGTAGTGATAACATACAATAAAATGCTGTTGTATAATTAAGGCTTATTGGAGTAAAACAGAAAGTTTGATATCTTTGAATATTATTCCATTGAACATGATTCTATTTTTTCCTATAGCATTTTGCTCTAGTTGTAACTATGACTTATTTCTACAGTTTCGCACACTCAGCTCTCCTGTCTATAAATTATCTAAGAGTTATATTTAGTATTTTGAATATATATAAATAAATACCAATTCAGAATCCTCTTTGAAGCAAATGTTATTTTCCAGTCATAAACATAAGTTGTAGAAAAATAAAGCAAAATCATTATAAAGCCAATACAGGAGGAGTGCCACTTCCTCCTCAATGGCCTCAAGAAGCATTTTCTTATTTGCTGCCACTTTGTGGCTTACGTTTTTGGCCTTGATGTTTAACAGAGAGACACAATTGCCAGATTCAGGAACATATCTTCTTTACTGATATGTTTCGTTTGGCTTTGATAGTGTTTAAAAGAAGTTACAACTAACATTTAAAAGTTGGAAGATTTCACATAAATGCACAAAATACAACTTCTCTTGAGCAATTGCAAGTGTTGGTGGCAATGAACGCTAATTTTAACTTGACAACACTTGGCTGAGGTTGAGTAGCAACTGCTTGCCTTAGTTGGCAGTGCTCACTGCAGTGTGTAGTCACATAGAAAATGCATATGAACTTAAACCCAGCTAATTTTACCCATTTAAAGAGCCAACAAGACCCCTGTAGGGATTTGAATTTGAGAATCCTTACCAAACCAATTTTGTTACTGTTGTTAGTGTGTGTGTGTTTTGCTTCTACTTCTACATCGTCTAAGGTAATTACCCTGCAATTCAAACAAATGCCAAAGGGTATCAGTAAGTATCATGATCAGGCTTCCTGAAAAGGCAGGTGACTATTTCATTCAAAAATATCAAAATTAACTCTATTTGTCTTTAATTTTATACAGTTTTTCTTAAAAATAATACTTCATTAATAAAAATAAACTAGAACAAAGAAAATTAAAATTTTTAAAATACATTGTTATTCATAAAGAACATTTTGATGTAGGATATACCAGAGCATTCATTTGTTTTAAAATGTTTTTTAAAAGGTCAATAAGAGGGGCGCCTGGGTGGCTCAGTCGTTAAGCATCTGCCTTTGGCTCAGGTCATGATCCCAGGGTCCTGGGATCGAGCCCCGCATCGGGCTCCCTGCTCTGCGGGAAGCCTGCTTCTCCCTCTCTCCCTCCGCCTGCTTGTGTTCCCTCTCTCACTGTGTCTCTCTCTGTCAAATAAATAAATAAAAAATCTTTTAAAAAAAAAAAGGTCAATAAGATAATGTTCTGGTAATGTCATATATATATATGATAACATATATATGTTATATGTGATATATGATATCATATACTTATATATGATATATACACACATACATATATACATACATATATACATACATATGTATACATATATACACACATATATATACAACTATTGATTTGTAATATATATTTTCACTGAAAATATAAACACAGTACATGTCAAAATAGCATATGTCTCCATTTTCATTCTAAATGCTATGTAATATTCTATTTCACGGATATTGAAAAAAGAATTAATTCACTTAATTCAAGTAGTATTTCACTATTGGATGTTTAGATTCTGTGAAGGTTTTTGCTATTATAAACAGTGTTGTCTGGACAATATTAAAGAAGCATTTCCCTGCCTATGCTTAATTATGATGAAGACAGAGTCTTAAAAGAGGATTAGTCGTACAAAAATATCTATATTTTAAAAATTTTAATGTTTATTATCAAATTGGTCTCAGATATATAACAATTCATACTTCTACCAAGAGCATATGAGAAAACTTATTTCCTATCACCATAGAGTGATACTAGCTTTCCACTAAAATACATTTATCCATTTAATGAGTTTGTTTTTTAATACAGAAAATGAATCCGTAAATAGTCTGTGTTATTTCAGCCCAAAGATCTGACCATTGAAAGTCAGTGGGGTCCAATCATTCATTTAATACCAGAGCAATATGATCAATGGCTAATGCTTGAGGATGATTTCTAGATATAGTCTGCCTGGGCTTTAAGTCTAGCACTACTGCTTATTAGTGGGGTTATTTCAGACTACTTATTTTGTCACTTTATGCCTCATTTGGAAAATGGAGAATGTCTTAGAATAAAAGGTAAATACAATAAAGGGAAATTTATAATTTAATATTATATATTCATGACATATATTACTTAAATTCTATGAAGTAGGTATGTGCTAAGACCAGTTTGCATATCTGAAACAACATGGTTCAGAGTTATATAATTAGCACACAACAGAGTTAGACTCAAACCAAGATCTTCATGTGTCTGAATTCAGTTATATTTCTTGCCTCTATATATTGATGCTTCTCCTTGCAATAGTTAAGACCTCACCTTCAATGGCACACACAGTTTTAACAGAAGCTTTAAAGGAGTTGAAAAAGAGATTTAGGGGCTCCTGGGTGGCTCAGTGGGTTAAAGCCTCTGCCTTCAGCTCGGATCATGATCTCAGGGTCCTGGGATCGAGCCCCGCATTGGGCTCTCTGCTCAACAGGGAGCCTGCTTCCCCTTCTCCTTCTACCTGCCTCTCTGCCTGCTTGTGATCTCTCTCTGTCAAATAAATGAAGGAAATCTTTAAAAAAAAAAAAGGAAAGAAAAAGAGATTTAAAACTGATTTTAAAAGGCCAGTGATATGCTGGTAACATCTGCTACTTAATGTTAACCAATGATTTGGAATTAATTTCTATTAATTGATAAAAAAATGTAAAACATTCTTTAGATTCCTTAAAGCAATTACTTTAATAAACTGTCCTACTAGGTTCCATTTATCCTAAGGGAAATATAGGGGTAAGCTCCTTCACATAGGTTTTGGAAATGACTTTTTGGAAAAAGTAAAGTCATCAAAAGAAAAAATAAATAAGTGGGAGTTCATTGAACTCAAGTTTCTTTACAGCAAAGAACACCATCAACAAAATGAAAAGGCAATCTGTGGAGTGAGAGAACATATTTACAAACCACAACTTAATAAAAGGCTAATATCCAAAATATATAAGGAACTCAAACAGCTTAACAGCAAAAAATAATAATAAAATAAAAATTAAAAATTAAAAAATTTAAATTGTCATGAGACCTATATAGGTATTTTTGCAAAGACATATAAATGGCCAACAGATATATTAAAAAGTGTTCAGTATCAGTAATGATCAAGTAAATTCAAGTAAAAAACATAATAAGATGATATCATCTCATACCTTCTAAGTTGTTTATTATCAAAAAGACAAGAAATAACAAGTGTTGATGAGGATTGGAAAGAGAGGATCCTTGTACATACACTGATGGTAGAAATGTCAACTTGTAGAGCCACTATGGAACAGTATGGAGATTCCTTAAGAAATTAAAAATAGACCCACTACAATTCCATTTCTGGGTTTACATCCAAAGGAAATGAAATCAATATCTTCAAGATACATCTGTTTACGCATGTTCATAACAGCATGATTCGCAATAGCCAACGTCTGGAAACAACTAAAATGTCGGTTGATAGATGAATGGATAAGGAAAATGTGATCTATGTGTGTACACACACACACACACACACACACACACACACACACACAATGGGATATTATTCAGACTTAAAAAAGAAGTAAATCTTGTCATTTGTGACGTTGTGTGCATTGTGCTAAGTGAAATAAGTCAGAGAGAGAAACACTCATATCACTTAAATGTGGAATCTAAAAAGAAAGTCAAGCTGTAGAAACGGGAGTATAAAATGGGGTGCTAAGGATTGGAGGGTGTGGGAAATAGGGAGGGGTTGGTTAAAGGATATAAAATTTTAGTTATAAGCTGAATAAAGTCTGAGGATCTAATGTATAACATGGTGGCTATCGTCGACAACCCTGTACTGTGTAAGTGAAATTTGCTAAGAGAGAACTTAAGTGTTTTCACCAACAAACAAACAAAAACATATAAAACATTTTTAGACTTTATAAAACAATTGCTTTAAAATACTGTTTGGCTAGTTTCTAGATTTGTAAATATACCCATAATTTTAGTAAGAATATTAGGAAGTCTTTCTAGAAACAAAATAATGCAATCAGTGACCCTTAGAAAAAAATGAAATAGAAGTAAATCAAATACTAGAAAAGACTTTTCGGTAAAAAGGAAGGAATATAAGTATACATTAAAATAGCACTGCAGAATATGGTAGTGTCTAGCCAGGTCTGGTTGTTTAAATTTGCATGTATAATAAGCAAAGTTAAATTAAGTTAAATTTTTACTTTCTTAGGTTCACTAGCTGTATTTCAAGTGCTCAGTAGCTTCATGGTGGACAATGCTTTTATAGAACATTCTCCCTGATTATAGTACTTCATTAAGGCAAAAATTAATAAAAGAAAAGCAACATATCTATCATGGTTAAAATATCACTGCCAAATCATCACCTTAAAGTCCTTTTCTCAGGGAAGACTCAAGAAATAAAAAAGCAAAGTAAATATCAACACAGAGTACATTAAAAAAATAGTTCAAATAAAAGCCATATTGGAGTTATTGATAGAAAGATAGATAGGTGATGATGATGATAGATAGAGAGATCATATAGATGATAGTTAAATAAGAGATAAATGATAGACGATAGATGATAGATGATAGAAAGTTGCAACAGAATTGTTTTGAAAATTAAATAAAACTAAATGTAATAATGAATATAAAAGGTGGCTGGTACAAAATAAATACTTGAAAATGAGAGTCCTTTTTAATATTGGTCAATGAATAAAAATATTAGGTGAATAAAATGAAATTCTTTATATTTAGTTGATTGAAGTGGATTGAATGAAAGGAGAATTAGGGAAAACTTATTCTAGACCCAAAGCCCTATTGCCATCAGATAGTAAAAACAGTATTTATTTCCAAAGCATTTTATGGGTGGGAAATCTAAGCCTGGATGTAAATGGCACATAGATCAAAGATTCTGCCTTTAAAGGCTGGAGTATTAGAGGCTCTAATTCAACACTAGTTTCAATAGTGGTATCTATACTGAAGAAAATTGAACACTGGCTTCACTATAGCAGAAGATACTACTTATAGACAGAGTTAAGTACAGATTTTCTAGCAACCTCTGACAAATATACACTCAAGTTGTATTTTTGGACACTGCAACTTTAAGGAATAACTTATTAATTCAATATAAATTTATTATCTGCATAATATGTGACATGCATTCTGTATGCATTTATTAATTGGTCAGAACTAAAAAAAATTTTTGTGGCTTACATTTTTATGAGGAAGTAGTCAAATTAGTAAGCAAAATTTGTAAACAAATGAGATAATTTTAGATTGCAATAACAGTGCATGGCTGTGTTTACATGGGGAATACAGTTGTTCACAAGATGGGGCTGGGAGAAGTGACATAAGGAAATTCTCATATTTGCTGTCCATTTATCCTGATAAAAAGTGGCCTAACAGATAATTTGAAGTAGAAACATGCCCCCTGATTTAGCGTGCCATTAAGTATGAGTATGAAATATGTCCTGGATCAGCTGGAAATTAATCACCGCAGGGAGATATTAATTAGTTCAATAGCAGAATGAGAAGGAAAATACAAAGTAACTATTTTAATTTCCAGTAATGTCACTGTTCACACATTGCCTGATAGGAAGAATTACACTTATCAGGTGCTAAGAACTCAATAGTCTATAATGCACTTTCATATACATTACCACTAGTGACAGACAATACTTAGGCTGAGAAACGTGCAAAGATTTGACTAAGCTCATGCTTCGGTCAAGTGGGAGATTTGAGTATTTAACCTGAAAGTTTTAACTACACACACTGTTTTTAACACAATAATATACTTAACCCCAGGATAAGGCACCTGGAAGAAACCATTAGAGAACTAATTCAAATATTAATATTTTTTTAAGATTTATTTATTTATTCATTTGACAGAGAGAGAATGAGATCACAAGTAGGCAAATAGGCAGGCAGAGAGAGAGGTGGAAGCAGGCTCCCTGCCGAGGAGAGAGCCCCACGTGGGGCTCGATCCCAGGACCCTGGGACCACGACCCAAGCCCAGGGCAGAGGCTTTAACCCACTGAGCCACCCAGGTGCCCCTATTAATCTTTTTTTAAGAAGATGAATATATTATCCGGAAGGGATAGTTCCTTGTTCTGTGCCTAAATTCTTCATAAATGAAGACTCATAATTTAACGTGGGAGTGCATTTCGTGACTGTACAATGTGAGCATTCAAGATGGTACTACATCTAAAAATCCAACTTTAAAGTAATTTTATTTATACTTTATTTCACTCTTGAAGTCTTTAGTTGCATAGAACAAAAGGAAGCATCAGTCCATGCAAGGATTTTGTTCCATTTTCCTATGTTTTCAATTTGTTTTATACTACCATGCTTTCTCTCTCTCTCTTTTTTTTTAAAGATTTTATTTATTTATTTGAGAGACAGAGAAAGTGAGAGAGAGCATGAGAGGAGAGAAGGTTAGAGGAAGAAGCAGACTCCCCATAGAGCCGGGAGCCCGATATGGAACTCGATCCCGGAACTCAAGGATCATGACCTGAGCCGAAGGCAGTTGCTCAACCAACTGAGCCACCCAGGCGCCCTACCATGCTTTCTCTTTCATCCTTCATTCCCAATTTCATATCTTCATATCCCCTGAGGTGCCCATCACATGTGCTGAAGCTTTTCTTCCAAACTATTTTCCTATACGTTTATTTAGATACCTCTTTATCCTTGAAATAAATATGCTATTTTTATTAGAAAATATGTTCCTATATTTAAAATTAAATAAAGGATATTAGGATTAGAGAATTTTTTTTTTATCCTAGGTATACATCACTAGAAAAACACATAAAATATAGTAAAAATGTAATGTGGGGACAAGGTAAAGTACCATGCTTCAGTGAAAAGGACTGAAATTGGAGGCACATTGTTCTGATACCTCTTGTGTTTCTGAGAATTATAGAACAAATTTTGTTAGTTTCTATATTGGTTCCCTATTGTTGCCATAACAAATAACCACATATTTAGCAGCTCAAAACAGCATGTATTTATTATATTAAAGATCTCTGGGTCAGAATTTCAACGCTGACTCAGCATAATCAAGGTGTTAGTAGTGCTGCATTTCTTCTGGAGGTTCTAGAGAAGATTCTGTTTCTTTTCCCATTCAGGTTGTTAGAATAGTCCAGCTTTTGGGGGCGCCTGGGTGGCTCAGTGGGTTAAAGCCTCTGCCTTCGGCTCAATGATCTCAGGGTCCTGGGAGCGAGCCCCGCATTGCATCGGGCTCTCTGCTCAGCAGAGAGCCTGCTTCCTCCTCTCTCTCTGTCTGCTTCTCTGCCTACTTGTGATCTCTCTCTGTCAAATAAATAAATAAAATCTTTAGAATAGTTCAGTTTCTTGTGGTTCTCCGCTGCCGCAGTTCCCAGCTGCCAAGACGGCCCACATCCCTTGGCTCATGGCTCTCTTCCTTCATATTCAAAGACAGAAACAGCGGGATGGTTTCCCTCTCATGCTTGAATCTTTCTTGTTTCTTATTCTATGTCTATTCTTTGATTCAAGCCAGGGAGGGAATATTCTCCAGTTTTTAAGAGTTTATGTTGTTAGACTGGAATCACTTGGATAATACAGGGTAATCATCACATCTCAAGATCCCTAATCTTAATCACATCTGTAGAGTTCCTCTTGCCATGTATGATCACACAGTCCTAGGTTCCAGGGATTATAGTATAGACATCTTTGGGGGATACAGAGTCATTATTTAACCATCACAGAGCCTTCTCCTCCCCCTTCCCCATTCTTATTTTTCTTTTCTTAATTAATGAACTTTATTTTTTAGAGTAATTTTTGTTTACAGAAAAATTGAGTAGAAAGTACAAGGAGTTCTCACATCTGCTTTTCTCTTATTTTTTTAAGATTTTATTTATTTGATACAGAGAGAGATGAGAGAGGGAACACAAGCACGGGGAGTGGGAGAGGGAGAAGCAGGCTTCCTGCTGAGCAGGGAGCTGGATATGGGGCTTGATCCCAAGACCTGGGATCATGACCTGAGCTGAAGGCAGATGCTTAAGGACTGAGCCACCCAGGCGCCCCCTCCCCCCTGCATATGCGTTTCATTCTCCATTGCCCCTGTACATTTTTCCCTATTATTAAAATCTTCCATTAGTGTGGTCCATGTGTTGCAACTGATGAACAAATATTGATACTTTACTGTTAACTAAAGCTCATAGTTTACATTAGAGTTCATTCTGTTCGTTTTGACAAATGTATAATATTGTGTATCCACCATTACAAGATCACTGTCCTGTTCTAAAAATCTCTTCTGATCCACATACTCATCCTTTACTTCCTCTTCCTAAACACCTCCCAATCACTGATCTTTTTCACTGTCAATATACTTTTAGTTTTTCCAGAATGTCATATTGTTAGAATCATACATCATTGTAGCATTTTAAGACTTTACTCTTTCACTTAACAGTATTCAATTAAGTTTCTTTCTTTGTCTTTTCAAGGACTGATATCTTATTTATTTTTAGAGTTGAATGTATTCCACTGTATGGATGAACCCAGTGTATTTATCTATTCACCAAGTGGGAAAAAATTTGGTTCCTTCCATTATATGGCAATTATGAATAAAGCTGCTATAAATATTCATGTGTAAGCTTTTATATGGACATACATTTTCAGCTCATTTGAGAAAATACCAAGGAGCCTGATTGCTGGACCATTTATATAGTAAGACTATCTTTAGTGTTTTTAAAAAAAATGTCAAACTAATTTTGACATTTGACATTTGACTAAAATGTCAAACGCTGTCAAATGCAGTGTGGCTGTAACATTTTGTATTCTTATCAATGATGAGTGAATGAGAGTTCTTGTTGCTCTACATTCCTGTCCGCATTTAGTGTTCATCAGTGTTGTGGACTTTATCCATTCTAATAAGTATGCAGGTATATCTTGTTTTAATTTGTGTTTCCTTAGTGCCTAGTGATGTTTGTATATACTTATTTGATTTCTGTATATATTTTTGCACAGTCTCTTTTTTTGATTAGTAGAAAATCAATTTATACTTAGAGAAGTAAGTAGATAATATTATGTACAGATTAATAATAGATATTTGTTAAATCTACACTAGGAATCTGAAAACATCAAATCCTAAACTGATGTACCTACAAACCTCTCTCAAATTCATTATGATCAGCCACTAAATCCTAACAACAAAAGAAATACTGAAGATAAAAGCAGGTAGATTGTGAGGAAAGTTACAAATTTGGCTAGATCTAGAATGCGACGGATGGCAGAAAACAATATGTATTTTTTCCTGTAGACATTATCTGCCAGTACAGAGTCTAACACCTTGAGACTATCAAACTTTATAGTCAGAGAAGAGAGCATGACAGAAAACATTTGAACTACATAGACAAAGGTAGCAAAGTTGGGATAGATGGTATTGGAAAGTTTCCTGAACTCCAAAGATCTGCAAGAGAGCAAAACAGTTAGCTTGATTCCTCTCCACGGAAGCTGGGGAGCACTAGCTTTTGCCCCATAGCAGATCAGAGAAATTGAAAGGTTCACAGGGCCATCATGTGCCACAGAAGTAGGCACTTATGCGTTGGTGCTCCTTTATGTGCTACAAAAGCTGTTCCTGAGAAGAATCTAGAAAATCGAAAACTAACAAACATCCAAAATAAGCTGCCTGCACCTACAAGAAAGAGTAAAGTTTCTATACGTGATTGAAATTGAGTTGAGAGCAGTCTGTCAGCCTGTCATCATCATAAGATGTTTCATTTAAGCCTCATGGTAACCACAAAGAAAATAACTATAAAAGATAAACAAAAGAAAAGAGAAACAAATTAAATTATATCACTGTAAAAATGTTAAGAAAACTTAAAAGAAGATAGAAAGGAAAGGAGAAAGAGCTACAATCAGAAAAAAATTAACAAATGACAGTAGTAAGTCCTTACTTATCAATTATTACTTCAAATGTAAGTGAATTAAACTCCTCAAAAGACATAGAGTGGCTGAATGAATTTAAAAAAATAAGATTTATCTATACACGGTCTATAGGAGATCTTCTATAGATTTGTGGAAAATGAAGACATGGTAAACGATATTTCACGCAAAAGGGATAGCTATATTATAGCAAACAAAATAGACTTCAAGTCAAAGTCTGTCACAAGAGACAAATAGGTAACAATTGCAAACATGTATGCACCCAACATCAGAGCACCTAAACATTTAAAGCAAACATTGAAAGATCTGAAGGGAGAAATGGACAGCAATGCAATAATAGTAGAGGACTTCTATATGCTACTTTCAGTAATAGATTGTTCAGACAGAAAATCAATAAGGAAACATCAGAATTGAACAACAGTATAGACCAAATGCACCTAACAGACTTGCACCTAAGAGTCTTCCAAATAACAGTAGAAGAATACACATTCTTTTCAAGTACACACAGAACATTCCCCAGGACAGATCACATGTTAGGTCACAAGTCTTAGCAAATTTAAGAAGATTGAAATCATACTAAATATCTTTTCTGACCACAAAGGAATAAAATAAGAAAAAAAAGGAAGGAAAATGGGAAAATTTACAAATACGTGTAAATTAAGAAAGTCTTTGAACAACATGAGTCAGAGAATAAATCAAAGGGGAAATTCAAAGATTCTTTGAGACAAATGAAAAGAAAACATATCAGACTTACAGATCACAGCAAAAGCAATACTGAGAAGTTTTTAGTGATTAACATATATAATGAAAAAGAAAGGTTTCACCTAAGCCATATAACTTTATACTTCAAGGAACTAGAACAGAAAGAAACCAACACTAAAGTTAGTGGAAGGAATAAATAATAAAGATTAAAATAGAAATAAATGGAATAAAGAATAATAAAAAAAAGTCAATGAAATTGAATCAGTTTCTTGAAAAGAAAAAAAAATTGACAATCCTCTAGCTAGACTAAGAAAAAAGAGAGGAAATTCAAATAAAATTGTAAATGAAAGAAGAGACATTATAATTGATGTCACAGAAATAGTAAGAATCATGAGACTACTAGAACAATCATACATTGTCAAATTGGGATAACATTGGAGAAATGGAGAAATTGGTAAACGCATGAGCTACCAAGTCTTAATTAGGAGGAAATAAACAATCTGAACAGACAAGAAAGAAGAAAGAGATTGAATCAGTAATCCAAAATTTTCCAATGAGGAAAAGGTCACGGTCAGCTCATTTCATTGGTGAATTCTAGTTAACATTTAAAAAATAATCATCAACCTTTCTCATATTCTTAAAAAAAAAAAAATCAAAGAGGAGGGAATGCTTCCAAACTCATTTTTATGGGACCAGCCTCACCTTGATTGATACTAACGCCAGAAAAAGACACCACAATAAATGAAAACTACAGGCCAATATCCCTGATGAACAGAGACACAACAATTCTCAAGAAAATACTAAGAAACCCAACTCAAGCACACATTAAAAGGATCATGCATCATGACCACATGGGATTTATTCCTAGGTTATAAGGATGATTCAACACATGCAAATGAATATACTTCAACAGAATAAAAGATAAAAATCACATGATCATCTCAATAGGTATGGAAAAAGCATTTGATAAAATTCATCACTCTTTCATGATAAAAACTATAAACTAGATATAGAAGGAACTTATCCCAACATAATTAAGGTGATATATATGAAAAGCTCACAAGCTAATATCATTTTCAATAATAAAAAACTGAGAGTTTTCCTCTAAGATGAGGAACAGGACAAAGATATCCACTCTTACCATTTCTGTTCAACATAGTATTTGAAGTACTAGCTAGAAAAAAATAAGCAACAAAAGGAAATAAAAGACATCCAAAATAAAATATAAAATTCCCTCTGCAGATGACATGACTTTAAATGTAGAAAACCTAAAGATCACACACACACACACACACACACACACACACACACATACACCTTAGAAAAAATAAAATCAGTGCAGTTGTAGAACACAAAATGAATATACAAAAATCACTTGCATTTCTACACATTAATAATGAGCTATCCAAAAAAAGAACTTAAGGAAACAATCCCATTTACAATAGCAACAAAAAGAATAGTATACTTAAGAATACATTTAGATTTATTCTTAAGGAGTTGAAGGACTTGCACACTGAAAACTATAAAATATAATGAAAGAACAAAGGAAATTTAAATAAATGTAAGATAACTCATTTTTGGGATTAGAAGACTTAATATTGTCCAAAGGTCCATACTTCCTGAAACAATCAATTATAGATTAAGCAATGTTGTGTCCCCATCCCAAATTCATATGATAAATTTTAACACCCAAATATGATAGCATTTGAGGTGGGACCTTTGAGAAGTGATTCAGTCATGAGGGTGGAACCCTCTTGAATGAGACTTTTGATTGTATAAAAGAGATCACAGTGGCCCATCGGTGACTCCGTCTGTTGAGCATCCAACTCTTGGTATGGCTCAGGTCATGATGTCATGGTCCTGGGATCTAGCCCCATGTGGGGCTCCACACTCAGGGCAGAGTCTGCTTGAGATTACCTTCTCTCTCTTCCTCTGCACTGCCCCTCTGCCCAATCACTCCCTAAATAAATAAATAAAATCTTTTTTTTCCTTCTTCATTTATTTGAGAGAAAAGAGAAAGAGAGAGCACAACCAGGGGTAGGGGCAGAGGGAGAGGGAGAGGCAGACTCCCTGCTGAGCAGAGACACCCCCCCCCCCAACATCAGGCTCCATTCCTGGATCCTGGTATCATAAGCTGAGCCAAAGGCAGACACTTAACCAATTGAGCCACCCAGGTGTCCTTAAATAAAAAACAAAACAAAACAAAACAAAAATAAAAAACAGAGAAAGAGAGAGAGAGACCTCAGAGAGCTCCCTCCCTCTGCCATCTTAGGTAACGGCAAGAAGGCAGCTGTCTATGAACCAGGAAGTAGGCTTTCAGAGGACACTAAATTTCCTGATACTTTGATCTTGGACTTCCTAGCCCTCCAGAAGAGTAAAAGTAAATTTCTGTTGTTTTTATGCTACGCAGTCTATTTGTTCTCTTAGGGGAGCCTGAATGGACTAAGACAATGCAATATAGAGATAGTGTGAGTACAAAGTCAGGCCAACTTTCCAGAAGGTCACCTGGTGATCTGTATTGAAGTTTAACAAGGTACAGTTCTTATTTCCACTGGTAATTTGATCACCTGAGATATAAATCAAACCACAGTGCAAAGATACTTGAAGAGCATTACAAATATATACATATATGTGAATCAATACATATCATATGTATGAACTTCTGATCATGGTATTAGCACATATGAATAACATGTTTGGTAAGAATTTACATTTTTAAAATCAATAAATGTGATTTTTATTTGGTGATAAAGAGTGTAAGTCTACAAATACATATACAAAATCTTAACAATATTTACTTCTAGATGGATACTAATATCAGCATACATCTTGCTTTCTTTTTTAATATATTTTATTATCTGATTTTAAGTATA
Source organism: Nasua narica (assembly GCA_028533885.1). Classification (NCBI taxonomy): domain Eukaryota; kingdom Metazoa; phylum Chordata; class Mammalia; order Carnivora; family Procyonidae; genus Nasua; species Nasua narica. Next base: position 175,499,436 of record CM052799.1, read on the forward strand.
TATTATATTTATAATGGAAAAAATAAAAAATTTTGAAGGAAAAATATGCTTACTCAATATACCCGGCATAATGCTAGAAGCAACTTATAGTAGAGAGAAAACACATTCTTTATTTGAAAAATACTCCAGATTATTTAACTCCATCTTTTCTACTTTTAGTATCCTCATTTTCTGGACAACAGAAATGAATGAGCTATCAAAATGTAGTCAGAGAACACTGAAAATACATTTTGATAAACTGTGCCACCGCACATTTAAAAAGAAAACACATTTAAATTTGCTTTTGTTTCATTTAGACTCAGAATTTTAAATAATCATACTGTATTAGGTAGGAAAAAACAATCTTTAAATAGTCATACAAAGTGAAATTTTACACAATTACTGTATGATTAATGTCATTCTGATTTTTTCAGAATACTCATATAATGAATGTGAGATAATCATCAAAGTTCTATATTTAAAAATTGAAATATTCAGAAAAATAAACTCTGAAATCCAATAATTATGTTTTGAAAAGCATAGGAAAATTAAAGATCTAGAAATCTAGAATTTTTAAATTAATTTTACATATCATCTCATTAGGGAACTTACTTATCTTTTTCAGCTCAAATGGCCTATATAGTTGTGTTTTGTTTCTTTGTTTTCATAGTCTAGACTCCACCTATATGATTCCTTCGTCTTAACACTGTACTGTACTTTTATTACTTAACTTGCAATCTTACTATACATTTAGTATCATATGGCATTTTCAAATCTTACTATACATTTAGTATCATAAGGACTTCACTGAAAAAGAGCCCGGGCTAAAAAAGAAAAAAAAAAAAAAAGGTTAAAACTCACTTAATTATTCATTATTTTTCATCTGTTTTTGTTGTTTATAAGTCTGTATATTTTTTATAGGTAAAACTTTCACCTGTTTCATAGTTAATTCTAAAAAAGTTAAACAGTTGGGGTGCCTGGGTGGCTCAGTGGATTAAGCCTCTGCCTTTGGCTCAGGACATGATCTCAGGGTCCTGGGATCAAGCTCTCTGGTCAGTGGGGAGCCTGCCCCCCCCTTTCCCATCCTGCCTCTCTGCCTGCTTGTGATCTCTCTCTCTGTCAAATACATAAATAAAAATCTTAAAAATAAATAAATAAATAAGGTAAACAGTTAATGTACCGTTGCTTATCTCTCCTCCCCAAATTACCCACTTTTTCCCTTCTTAGGATACCCAAATTACCTTTTTTAAAAGTAAACTAACAATGATATTTCATGCAAAATAAAGAAATAAGGACACATAGTTCTCTCCTCTTTAAAAAAAAAAAACAAACCAAAACAACTATCATTCACACTGTTCTGCATCTTGGTTTTTAACTTCATATTCCTGGGAGATCATTCTGTATCAGTAGCCAGGGGTTTCATCATCTTTCCCATAAATACATGTTATCTATGCATGTAGCAAATTGGTTCGACCAGATCCCTGGATGTGACATTTAGTCCACTTCAATTTTAGCCATTACAAATGATGCCACTATAAATAGTATTATAAATGATAATTTCCCACATATCTGAGAATATTTGTAAAATAAATTCCTGGAAGTGCAGTTACGAGGTCAAGGTTAAATTATTGTGATTTTTATGTAGGATCTGTATTATCTTAAAGGACAAACAATAATAAGCTTTATTTAAAAAAAATAGAAGCGTAATTATTATTATTTACCAGCCTGAGACTTTTATCAAGTCACTTATGCAAGATAAATTGAGGCATGTGTATATCTCATGCCATCTCTCAGTTTTACCGTTACTTTACCAACTTGCTTCTACAAAAACTGACACCTGGAATGGATTTTGAAGCTTATTTACACATGTATGAATAACTGAATATTTGATAATGGCTTAAATTTTAGAAGGAAGTTGAGAAAGTCAAAACCTTAAATTAAATAAATAAATTGAGTTTATAGAATTTATATTATATAACCAAATTAAGGAAAATGCTTTAGAGGTGAAAAAAGAGCCAAAGCAGAATATTCCTGATACACCTGAATTCCTAAGCGATGCATTCAGCATTTTATTGCTATACCAGACCATAGAAATCAACTCTCCTATGGTAAAGACCTTTATAGCAATCTCCTGTGAAACAAAGAACACTTGCTTTATAAACTTTTGGCAGGTTTCCATTCCTACTTTTTCAATGATATTTGTTCATATGGTATGTGGGTGAAGCATATGCATCTTTTTTATTTTATTTTTCATTCACAAAAACATTTATAAGATGTCTAATTATTATTAGCACTTAGCTCCCAGTGTTTTACTAATGAAAAGAATTTCATGTCTTGTTCCATGAATATTTTTTTGTTTGCTTAACAATCTTATTTCTGCTCCAAAGAGTCCAAGTCATTTAAAACAAAGTATTGCATAAATAATCATCACCAGATAGAAGAACTTAGCTATTCATATATTAACTAGTGTCAGAGATTTAATAGTAAAATGAGTTTCCTGCACAATGTACTGGTAATAGATTCAGGTTATGGCTTAAATTAGCCTTCCTACAGAGGTTTCTAGAGAACTGAGAAAGATTTTTTAAAATTTACTTTGTGAGGGGTGGCTGGGTGGCTCAGTGGGTTAAAGTCTCTGCCTTTGGCTCAGGTTATGATCTCAGGGTCCTGGGATCGAGCCCCATGTCTGTCTCTGCTCAGCGCGAAGCCTGCCTCCCCTTCTCTCTCTGCCTGCCTCTCTGCCCACTTGTGATCTCTCTTCTCTCTGTCAAATAAATAAATAAAATCTTTAAAAAAATAAATAAAAATAAAATTTACTTTGTGAAATACCTAATATACATGTATTATATATGTGGGTCTTTTCATGAAAACAAATACCAATAAATTTCTAAATTATTGAGTAAACTGTTCTAAAATTTTTTTTAATGCTGTAAAATTTAAAGTACCTGAGGAGTGTTCACACCAAACCTTAGCCTATTTTCCTACTTGTGATGCTGGTGACACAGAGATTTGGGCTTATACCAGATACTTCCCTGCAGAACCTTAGAGGCAGTTCCATGCAGTGAAGAGCTTCCCACAGACTCCTCTATGACCATTTCCTTCATGTTCCCGTTTCAGAGGCCAGCGTGATTGCCAGTGCGACAGAAAATAAAGTCTAATTCCAATCTCTCCTTATTCCCATCATAATGGCTCTGTTTGCCCAAGTGAACTCTAAGTGATACTAAGATTAAGACCCTAAAGTAATTTGAGAGGCTAAAGGTTGGCCATAGTCAGAAATATATTTGTAATTCCGTTAGCTATATCAATATGTTGAAATAAATTTCTAGGCCCCCAATGGAGCCCCTCCAGCCTGGATTCCATGCCAGCAAATGGAAATTTAGATAACTTTTGTGTCCACGTAAATACTTGACCAGAAACACAGTATACCCAGTCAGCTTGTCTCCAGACACCCAGCCAACTCTGGCCTTCTCACTCTAAACAAAGTTGACTGTGGCCCCAGATAATCAGAAATGTATCTTTTTCTCTTCCTTGTTCTTTATTTTTTATCCTATAAAAGCTTCTTCTGCCCCATTTTGCAGTTCTTTGAAGGATTATCTGCTTCATTAAGTATTAAATAAGTTTGTTTGCATCACCTAAACTGTCTTCTCTAACCATTTTTAAGTTTCTGGTGACAAGGAGCAGGATCTCAAGCAGACATGCAGGCATAGGCGAGGCATAAAAGGATTCCTTTGAGTTCTCCATTCTTGTCATCCCTGAGGACCATGGGTAAGTCACTGTTGGTTTGAGCTTTACTCCCTTGTGTGTACCTTTCTGGTCCAAACAAACTGTATTAATACATCAATTATTAATACATTAATTATTAATAATAATTATAATCGTAATTATATAAATAATTATATAGCTATTTTTATATAGATACATATCTATATATAGTAATTATAGAAATAATTATCATAATTATTAATTATATCAGTATGTTTATATAACATAATTATATATTAATTATATCATTATAATTTTAATTATAATCATTGATAATAATAATTATTAATTATTCATACATTACACATATACCTATATATATGTATATACTTAGTTAGTTAGTTCCCATTAATGTTCTGGGTTCTCAAAAGTTTCACAGAGTTTGTTAAAGTTCTCAGAAAGTTTCTGAGGTCCTGAAAAGATTTTGGAGTCATAATAGGAGTCTGCAATAGGTGGCAGCCATTAAGGAATTCACAAAGCTTTGAGGTAAGTCCATAGCATAAACTGCTGGGGTACTTGGGGAAATAAGACAAGAAATTTGAACTGTATTGACCAAGGATGTATTAAAATCTAAACAGGTACAAGTCAGACTATTAAAAGCTATTACAGTATCTGCTGCTATAAAATAATCTTCAGGTGAAAAGAATGATGATCTGTTGATAATGGGAATCTCAGAAGAGGAAGACACAAAATTGGTGGGCATGGGTGGAACATTTAAAGCAATTAGGGTGCTTACCACATAACTCTAAGACTCCTGTGCGAGGGTAAGTTGATCATGGAATGGGTTAGATTAACACTAGGTCACCTGCCAACCTCAAGAAAATTTCCATGCAATGAGGCACACTGTAAAATGCCACCAAATCCCCAATACCAGTTAATAACTCTCAGGTGTTATTTGGTTTGGAGAAACCCAAGACCTAGCTAAAGAAATGGGATCATTAAGTTTCAAAGAATTGAGCACACCACCTTTTGGCATACTTGCTTATGTTATGTGATCATGGAAGCTGTAGGTGCCTACAAAATGAGAAGCATTTTATTAAGACAATTTAGAATGAACAATGACCATTATGGGGAATGTTCCAATTGGACAAGTCATTCATTTAAGATGTTCAAGGGTTCTCAAATCAACAGAGAGAATAGGATATCTATGTTAACTGACATGCAGAAGTTTCTATAAATATTCAGGATTTCAAAATTTCTTCATTGAAAATTTCATTGCAAAAGATCAACTCAAGTCTCCCCATAACTACCCTCAAAGGAAGTTCCCCCGTATGGGTCCCTTTTAGGGTTGATGGATTCCAAAATATTCTCTGGTAAACTGCTACCAGTTATTCCCTTAAAGAGCCAAGGGGAAATTAAAATTAAAATTAGTGGAAAATCTTGCCAAATTTGGGGAGTTACTATGTTTTCTAGCTATATTCTCTACTTAAATTCATTTGCTCTGGAGCCTGTGGATGGAATCCTGGAAAAAGTAGCAAAACCTTGAAAACAGTGAGCATTCTTACTAGAGTCAGTTCTGAATCTGTATAGTGCCCGGTGGAGAAAGGAAGGCAAAATTTTACATTGTCCATTCAGTTGCAAACCTGCATTTTTGTGAGTTTGGGCTTGGTGTACTCTTTGGTTGTGGATCCTTTCTCTCCCAGGCACAGCTGTTGCCTTCTTGTTTTGCTCGTCTTGTGTCCTGAGCATTTGGCTTGCCTATCAGCATGCCCTGGACATGCAGGTTGTTGGTTCTTGTGTAAGCAGGCAGCTCAGTCATCAGGTTGTGGGCCCAAAAATAGGGTCAGACAGAAATGTGGATTGCACCTCATATGCAACCTGGTCCTAATGACAGTTCTCAGAGGAAGTCTTTCTTTTGGCTCTCTTTGGAGTGACTGTGGAAATTAGGAGGGCAGAATCTGCTGCACCCTCTTTAAGGGGTACCTTTTGTGTACATGAGGTTTTCAATACTGCCAGAAATGTTTACTCTTTGTCCCAGCCAAAACTGGACAAGACATTTGAAAGTTGATTTTGTTGGTTTGTTTTTGGTAGCTCTATGGTCAGAAATTGGCCAAATTAGAAGCTGATACTCAGAGCATGATAGGAACTTTTTTGGGGGCCTTCTCCCCTAAGCTAAAATGAAACTATGTACCCAAAGGGAAAAATAAACATTCTGAAGACAACTCTAAATCTAGAACATTAGGAATATTTGATTTCTATTTAGTTGAAGATTTTCTTTCTGAAATAAGAAGCAAATTGTAGTTGGTTGATATTCAGTTTGCAATCTAATTTGTTGAGGACTATTTGTTTTATAAATTGAGTTTTTATAAGAACAGAAAATGCCTACTTATTCTTTTTACCAATTCCCAAACACCCACTATTCCTCTCAGAAAAACATATAAGCATTGTAAAAATTCTGGACTTGGCAAACAAAAATCCTTCTTGGAAGAAATTGTATCTTTCACTGTGCTTTTGAGATACATATTTTCTACCTGGTGTTCTCTAGGAAGTGAGGGCCATCTCTTTGAAATCCAAACTTCAAGGAGATAACTCTTATCAGACAAAAGTAAAAAGGGAGGAGACTATTTAAAAACTATGCAAATAAAAAATTTTAAAAATCTTTGCCACAAACATTAGTGAAAAATTTAACCCTTTAACTTATTCTATCAGCCAGAAACACAGTTTGGATCCAACTCTCCTTTTATATAAACTAGTGAGTTTCTGCATTATCATATCTGTCTCATAGGTAAAATTTTAAAACAAAAGTAATAAGATCTTTGTTTGTATCTATGTATTTATATATGTCCGTGTATGTATGTTATAGATATGTGATATTTGTTTCTTCTCCAAATGGTATTGTCAAAATTAATTTACAAATAACTATTTTTAGCTGGCTTTAAAAAATTAAGCATTTATCAAAATCAAGTATACTTTCAGAAATATAAAAACTAACCCAAATGTTTTTCAAGTTTGCAGGATCTATAATAATCTTTAATAAACAAAAGCTAGCTAAGTTTGTTGGTTTAATTAAAACAGCATGCCTTTAGGGTTATTAATATTAAATAAAATACAGACATATAATTTTATTCTACATAGGCTTACTAACAGTCAAATAAACTCATGTTATCTCTGTTAGGAATTTGTCAACAAAAAAGATAACTGAAGATGATTAGCTACTTAATGTCTCATGAAATTTTCATGAGTAGTCTAAATATAATTATTAAGAACAAGTAAATTAAATAGATATAAGCAAGACAAAAGTTTATAAATGAACTTTTCAATGATAATTATGCATTATAGTATGTCTACATAAAAACAGTTTTGAAAAAAATTTTTGTTATCTTGAAACTTTAAAGTTATAATGAGATAAGTTAAATAATGGATATTCAATGAATAAGGAAAACATTTCCATCCAAGGAATTTAGATACTTTTGGCAGCATTGTTAATTAAGTAATGATGTTACCTTCTTCGGTTGTACTTGTATGTGTATATGTTATTAATTTAAGTGTTCTAAAAATTTTATAAAATTCCTTAAAAATCTGATATGTCCTGATATAATATTATCAGTCATAATTTTAGTTATCATCTTAAAATGCTGTGTCTTGCAGTAATAACCAAATTTCTTTGTCAATTCCATTATAATAAACTTTCATCAGATCTTTAACAGTGGAAATTTTTAAGTCTTTCATCACTTATAGGCAGTAATTATCTTACTTTGATGCTTTCGTAAAAGTGAGATTCACGGAAAGGAACCTATCAGTACTTTCTTTCACTTAGACTGCTGCAAAATTACAAGATGACAAATTCTGAGTGCCTATTTCACAATTGACAGAGGTTCCACCTCACATCTGGTCTTGCATAAATGCCGGAGACCTCAAATCAGATTGACTAGGAAGACTAGTAGCTAATGCTGAGGTAGATTGCTTCCTCCCAAAACATCAGATCAAGAATATTTCTTGCTATTTCTCTTTCTTTCTCTGAACATCCTTTTCCTAATCCTTGTATTATTAAGATCTTTATGATTCTTTGTCCACATTTTGTCTTGTTCTGGCCTGGGAAGATAATGCCATTGTTCACATATCTCAGGACATTGCACTGAGGGTTAGTCCAACCTTGGAGAGTGCGCTCCAAACTGGAGACATTATTTTGCTGCTAATAAATTATCTTAGTCTCCTTAATATATTACATTCTCTCAGAAGTTTTAAATGCATTGGACATCCATTGGCCAGCTGATAGATGGTTTCCCTCTCTAACTAGAACAATAAAAGAGAACAGAAAAATGTAACCAGCTCCAAGAATAGGAGCCTGACATCATTTCTTGTTAATACTACACTGAGACCCAAATAAGCAATAGTAACTGGGAATCAAGTTAAGACTGCTATTTTTGATCAAACTTCTTGAATGGCTAAGAGGATGATCAAAATGGGAGGACTGTTGAAATAAATTTCTAAGCCCAAGATGGAGCCACTCCTATCTAGAATGCAATATTAGCAAATCAAACAGATGCCTTCTATGTCCTTGGAAATACTCCACTTGACCAGAAATGTAGTATATCCAATTAGCCAATCCTCAGACACCTGGACTTTCTCACTTCAAACAAAGTTGACTATGGAACCTCAGCCATTCAGATATTTTCTGCTTTACTCTTGCTTGCTCTTTATCCTATAAAAGCTTCCAACCTTCTTCCCCATTTTGCAGTTCTCATGAAAGGAGACTGTCCACTTCATGAAGTATTATATAAATTTTACTTGTATCATCTAAATTGCCTTCTTTAATCATTTTTTTAACAAGTAGAAGCCTATGACATCAATTGACATTAGATGGTACTTATAAGAATCTGTAGAGAACAGGAAGAATTGCAGTCATATATAAGCTGTTATCAAAGCCTTATTTTAAAGCTCCAATTTCTAAAATAGTCACACTATACAATCTGTTTATTTTCTTTTGTCTGTTTTTAGCCAACACAAATTTTACCTCATTTAACTAGTTTATCAGCACTACACACACGGAGTACCAATGTTAAATCATTTGATGTTAGGTAATTTCCTTTCAAACCAGTTTTTCCTACTGTGATAGAGTTTCTTTATTTTTATGAGAGAAAACTGCAACTGATTGTGAAAGCAACAGTTCAGTATAAATTGGCACTTTCTCCTGTCATTTGTTTTCTATTGTAAGAAAAAATGCATAATAAAGAAGAATGGTTATCAAAGAAAAAGAGAAAAAAAGAGGAGAAAGAAAACAGAAAAGAGGAAGAAAAATGTAAGAATATAGGATAAGAAAATTGACAAAAAATTTGAGATACGGGAAAATTTCCACAACCTCAGAGAGTGGGAAGTCATTAAAAAAAAAAAAAAAAGAAAAACTAATGTAAAGGATAGACATAAAAAAGAAAACAAAATAAAGAAGGGCACCTGGGTGGCTCAGTCTGCTAGGTTTCTGACTTTTCGTTTCAGCTGAGGTCATAATCTCAGGGTTTTGAGATTGAGCCCTACATCAAGCTCCATACTCAGCAGGGAGTCTGTTTGAGATTCTCTCTCTCCTGCCCCTCTCCTTGCTCATGCTTTCTCTCTCTCAAGTAAAAAATATTAAAAAATAGTAAATTATACAGAGATTATAAAAATGACCTAGTACATATAAAACCTATATATATTAGATATAATAGAGTGTATTCTACGTAACAAATATTAAAACAGAGGAAAGGATATCTAGCAGAGAAGAAAAGGTTAGAGATAAAATCATAAAGGAGAAATTGATACGTGTTAGGACTGAGAACAAAATGCTTGATTTTACTGAAAAAGAAACTGAATATATAGAAAAATAAAATGTGATGAAGACTTACTTTGCTAAATGATTGACTCATTAAGATCAAACAAGATTCACATCAAGGGAAAACACTTCAACTAATTTAGATAAAATAAATACATTTAAATAATACCAAAAGTCCAAATTTTCCAAAAGAGCCAATCGATTTATGTGGAAAAAAAGAAAAGTATCTTGGGTTTATCCTCTGTCATTCAAAATGTTGCAGGGCAGAAGGAAATTTCTATATTGTTTGAGAGGGAAAGTTTATGGTATAAGAATTCAAAACACAACTGTTTTGTTATTCATGTGTGAAGGTAATCAAAAGATACTTCTTAGATATGCAAAATCTCAGAAAATATATCATCCACATAAACTTCATGAAAAAAACATGTCTTCATTACATATTCAAGTCAGTTGAAATTTTCTTTTTAAAATGAAGACAGTATGAAAGGGCTGTCGGAGAATATTAAAAGATTTTTTTTGTATATATGGCCTATAATTAATTTTATATATGTTTACAAATAAAACTCCAAAATATAAGATGTCAACAAAACCTTGAAGCTAGCAAACTGGGAAAAATATAAAATATCTATCTTTGTGAACTTACATAAAAGGCAATTTTGTTTTATATATAAATAATTACATAACCACAGATTTAAGTACATATTTTGTTTTTTTGATTATTTTACAAAATATTTTTACTTATAAAAATAACATATTATCAAGCAATAATTCAAAGACAACAAGGTGTATGAAAACATGTTTTTTGTTTGTTTGCTTTTACTTTTTTTTTTAGTAATTTTTTATTTTAATTCCATTATAGTTAACATACAGTTTTATATTAGTTTCAGGTGTACCATATAGTGATGCAGCAGTTCCATATATTAATCCATAGTCATCATGATAAGTGTACTCTTAATTCTCTTCACCTATTTCAACCATCTCCCCACCCACATCTTCTCTGGTAACCATCAGTTTGTTCTCTACAATTAAGAGTCTGTTTTTTTGGTTTGTCTCTCTCGCTCTGTTTCTGTTTTTGCTTTCCCTTTGTTCAATTCTTTTGCTTCTTAAATTCCACATGAGTAAAATCATATGGTATTTGTCTTTCTCTGACTGGCTTATTTCAGTTAGCATTATGCTCTGTAGATCCATTAATCTGTCTTCCACATGAATGTAATTTCATATTCAAAATAAAAATAGTGTTCATCTCTCTTTATATTTCTTATCATAATATTATAAAATAGTTAGAAGTGGAAATCTCAAGAAAAATCTATTTGTAGTTTATGTTCAAATAAAATAAAAAATATATATTTTATCAACATTAATATCTTGGTAAGAATTTTACCACAAGGGTGTGATGTCCAAGAAATACTCCTAGGTAAAATGTTATTGAGTCAAGTTTGAAGAATTAAATACGACAAAGATTGATACTTTCTTTTCACGAGAAACCAGATATTCTAAGAGAAACTAAAAGATATTGTAAACTAAATGAAAATAAAAATACAACTTATCAAAATTTGTGGGATACTGCGAAGTGCTTAACAGAAATTTATAGCATTCAATGAATATATTGTAAAAAAGGAAAGATCAAAGTTAAATAATCTAAGCTAAGATGAAAAAGGAAGAAAGTAGAGCAATTTAAGCTCAAACAAAAAGATACAATAGAAATCAATGAAATTGAAAATAGTAAAATCAAAGATGATTTTTGAAAAAAAAATTTTTAAAAACCTGATACAAGTTTTTAAAAAAAGATTTCTAAAAACTCTAGCCAGGATAACTAAAACAAACAGACAAACAAAAAGAAATATCCTGGTATAATGTTATCAGTCATAATTCTAGTTATCATCTTAAAATGTTGTGTGTCACAGAAATAACCTAATTTCCTTGACTAGTTTTCCAGAAATGAGTGTTTTGCACTTACTGAATCCTACTTTGTGCAATAAGACAAAAAATGAAATAAAAAGTATACAGATATGAATCAATGCTTCAAATTTGACTATTTTAGATACCACATGTAAGTGGAATCATGCAGTATTTGTCTTTCTATGAATGACTTATTTACTTCAGCATCGTGTCCTTAAAGTTCATCCATAGTGTAGCGTATTTCAGATTTTTCTTTTTTTATGGGCAAATAGGATTCTGTATATGTGTATTCTATGTCTTCTTTACCTCAAACAATTTTATATGCACCTCTAAGTTAAAGTATTAAAAGTTAAGATAAAGTACATTTTTAAATAGAAATGTGAACTATTTTCTTATTAGACAAATACCAATAGATCAAAAAAAATTATTCTGATAAAAATTTACCTTGAAGAGAGTTTCAGCCCCAGATGCATTTATGAACAGAGTCAATTCGAACATTTATGGAATATATATATTCTCTAGAAAGTGTTGCAGAGCAAAAAGGGAAAATTTAAAGCTCACTTTGAAGCCAGAATAATCCTGACAATCACACCTTAAAGATAGGAGCTCAAAAACAAAACAAAACTAAATTAACAGATAATTGAATCATTGTCTCTTACAATGGTGCTATAATATTTGTGTGTTAAATCAGCTCTCAAATTTTCTTCCCATCTGATAGATATACTGTGCAAAATCCTTTAGAATATGATTATGATGAATCATACTCTCATGATTCGGTTATGTTATATGGCACAGTGGACACTGATAAAGGAAAATATCCAAGTGTGTCTAACAAAATCATAAGGCCTCATTAAAGCAGAGAGTTTACTCTAGCTGGTATTAGAAGAGTCAGATATTTGAAGGATTTGGCAGACTGAAGATGACAGGGGGTGCACATTGTAATGAATTCATGTGGGTTCTAGAAACTGAAAGAGACTACCAGCTGATAGCCTAGAAGCAGGGACTTTTGGTTTTATAACTGCAGGGAAATGGATTTAGCCAACAAAAAGAATTAACGTGGAGGAGAGATTTTCCACAGAACTTCCGAATAACAACTGAGCTTAGCCAATATCCTGATTTCAGTCTTTTGTTACCCTGAATAGAGAAGACAGCCATGCTCTTCAAAACTTTAACCTCTGAAACGATGAGCTAACCTATGAGTGTTCCTGTAAGCCACTACATTTATTGTAATTTGGTACATTGTGATAGAATATTAAAATCAATGTACTCTTTTATTGTTTATAAATCCATCTTCATAAAGGTTGTATGTGTGACGTGGTTCTTTAGAGATTGCAAGTGAGGAAATTATTACAACAAAAGGTTTTAGAGTACCTGGTTCAGTAGGATGGTTAAGCGGCTGCCTTCCGTTCAGGTTATGATCCTGGAGTCATGGGACTAAGAACTGTGTTGGGCTCTCTGCTTAGCGGGGAGCCTGCTTCTCTGTCTGCTGCTCTGCCTACTTGTGCTCTCTCTCTCACTCTGCCAAATAAATAATAAATAAATAAATAAACAAAAAAACAAATAAATAAATAAATGAAAATTTTAAATAAAAGATGAAAGGTTTTAAATAGCATAATTAATGAACTTTAAATAATTAACACTTACATAAAACCTAGGATATTTGCCGAAATTGTCCTCATATTGGCTATACAGTGAATATCAACAAATGTCACAGGACATGTCAAAGGACAAGCCATTTGGTCCAATGTGGTTAAGTTAGAATACAGCAAAACGTTAGTGAATAAAATCTTCACACAAAGGAAAATTGAAAGAAAAATTATAAATAATTCTTGGGATTTATAATGAAATATTAGGAGCCATTACAAGATGTGAATGTTTAGATAAGAAGCAATATTCAGAAACTTATAGGGTTGTCACAAAAGACCCTGAATAACCAAAGCAATTTTGGGAAGAACAAAGCTGGAAGTACCATAGTTCCACATTTCAAAATATACTACAAAGCTGTAGTAATCAAAACTGTCAGGTACTGGCATAAAAATAGACATATAGATCACCAGAATAGAATACAGAGCCCAGAAAGAAATCCATACATAAATTGTCAATTTATCTATGACAAATAGATAAGAATATACCTGAGGAAAGAGTCTTCAATAACTGGTGCTGAAAAAACTGGATAGCTACATGCAAAAGAATGAAATTGGACCACTTTCTAACACTATATGAAAAAAATAAACTCAAAACGGTTGAAAGATCTAAATGTGCAACTTGAAACCTTAAAAATCCTATAGGAGAACACAGGCAGTAATTTACCATCAGGCACAGAAACATTTTTCTAGATGTTTCCAGATGTCTCCCAAGGCAAAGGAAACAAAAGCAAAAATAAACGATTACACCAAACTAAAAAGCTTGTATACAGTGAAGAAAATTATCAATAAAACAGAAAGGTAACCTACTGAATGAGAGACGATATTTGCAATTGACATATCTGATAAAAAGTTAATATCCAAAATATATAAGGAGCTCATAGAACTCAACATCAAAAAAAGAAAAAAACAGAAAACAAAAAAAAACCAATCCAATTAAAAAATGGACAGAGAGGAACACCTGGGTGGCTCAGTTGGTTAAGCAGCCAGCTCTTGATTTTGGCTCAGGTCATGATCTCTGGGTCCTGGGATCAAGCCCTCTGTTGGGCATGCTCATTGGGGAGCCCGCTTGAGGATTCTTTCTCCCTCTTCTTATGCCCCTCCCACTCAATAAATAAATAAATCTTTTTAAACAATGAACAGAGAACTTGAATAGACATTTTCTAAAGAAGACATACAGAAAAATAACAGACACATGAAAAGGTGTTCAACACCACTAATCAGGAAAATGCATATTGGAACTTCAAAGAGATAATCATCTTATATTTATCAGAATAGCCAAAATAAAAAAGACAAGAAACAGCAAGTGTTGGTGGTGTGGAGACAAAGGAACTATTGTGAACTGTTGTTGGGAATGTAAATTGGTGTAGCTATTGTGGAAAACAATATGGAGGTTTCTCAAGAAATTAAAAATAGAAATACTATGTGATCCAATAATTTCAACTGCTTGGTATTTACCCAAAGAAAACAAAGACATTGATTTTAAAAGATAGATGCACCTCTATATTTATTGAAGCATTATTTTACAATAGCCAATATATAGTAACATTCCAAGTATCCATTGATAGATGAATGGATAAAGAAGATGTACACACACACACACACACACACACACACACAGAGGAATATTGCACAACCATAAAAAAGGATGAGATCTTGTCATTCGTGACAACATGGATGGAACTAGAGCACTTATTATGCTAAGTGAAAGAAATCAGACTGAGAGACAAATACCATATGATTTCACTCATACGTAGGATATAAAAAAACAAAGCAAATGGATAAACAAACAAAAAGCAGAATTAGACCTGTAAATACAGAGAACAAACTAATAGTTGCCAGAGGGAGGGGGGAGGGAGGTGGGAAAAATGGGTGAAGGAGAGTGGGAGATAAAGGCTTCCAGGAATAGAGTGAACACATCATGGGAATAAAAGGCACCGCATAGGGAATATAGTCACTGATATTGTAATAGCATTGTATGGTAACAGATCATAGCTACACTTGTGGTGAGCATACAGTAGGGTATAGAGATGTTGAATCGCTGTCTTGTATACCTGATACTAATGTAATAATGTGTGTCAACTATACTCAAATAAAAAAATTTAAAAGAAAAAAAAAGAAATGTATGGGGTTGTATGTGGAAATGAAGTAGGAAGAAAATTTCAGTGTCATGGAACCCAAATGAGAGAGTGTGACAATTGATATTCAGTCTTAGAAGTAATTTTATTGTGCAATGCCATCAACATCCTTATACTTTTTCACCACCTGAGAAAAGTGTTAATTTACATTGTGACTGCTTTAGTTCAAATAGGTCCCTAGTCATCTTCTTTTCTTCCATTTTTTTCCCCCCAGAAATTAATGTATGTTTTAAATGGGAACTCTAGAGCCCTCAGTTGTAAATAGCTGTTTCTGGTTTATGAACTGACACTTAAATACATTATGTATACGATATATGATCTATTCTCTCTGAAGCATTATTGTTCCTAAGGCTCTTTATGATCAGTTCACAAATGTTATTTGGAAGTAAGAAAACATATTATAATTCTAAGCAATCTCAGGTATCTACCCAAAGTCCTTTTATATGACATTCCAATTTCTAACTCATTGGATTTCATATCCTTTTGATCAAAAATTACCTGTTACCGCCAGGAGCATTTCTTCAAGCTCAAATTCCATTTATGCTCAGCACTTTTTTACATCTTTTGTTTCTTTGGGGTCAGAAGATGGGCTTTGATATTCTGGGAATTTAATTTTCATTATAAAAGATCTACATGATTAATTTTTTTAATTACATCAAGTATATATATATATATATATATATATATATATATCCTGCTCTTTCAAATATTAGTTCATTTGTATTTGACTCCAAAGAAAACAATTAGAAGGTGACAATTTTTGGGGCACCTGGGTGGCTCAGTGGGTTAAAGCCTCTGCCTTCGGCTCGGGTCATGATCTCGGAGTCCTGGGATCGAGCCCCACATTGGGCTCTCTGCTCAGCGGGGAGTCTGCTTCCCCGCCACCCCCCGCCGGCCCCTGCCTGCCTTTCTGCCTACTTGTGATCTCTCTCTCTCTCTCCCTCTCTCTGTCAAATTAATAAATAAAAAAAATCTTTAAAAAAAAAAAAAGGTGACAATTTTTAAAAGGCTCCTTTTGGCCATTAAGAGCTTAGTAATAGTGCCTATTTTTCTTATGTTTACCTTCTTAAAAGTGCTTTTATGTCCTTCAAATGGTTTCTAAAACTTGCCCCTAAATTATTCTTGGAATTACAATTCTTGATAATTCAGTAAAATGTGTCTTATATACCTCATACCAGCAAGTTGCCTGGTCTCCGACCCTGAAAGCCAGGTCAGTTACTTTATATACCACTCAGGTGGCCCAATAAACGGGTAGATGGCTCTGGGTTAATTCCTGTATCTCCACTCTTCTCCTCTTTTTTTTTTTTTTTTATTTTCTACTTACTTGCAGTAGTTCTCTTTTCCTGAGCTCAGTATCTAAGCATAATTCTCTGACCTCTATCTTTATTTGATTTCAGCCCCTAATGTTCACTCTCATTTTGAACCGCAGCAGTTATGCATAGTTTTAGTTTTGATAGCTATATTCAGTCATCCAACTGTTTTTCACGCACCTACAAAGTATTAGGAATTATTAAAAACACACACACATACACACAATCTCAGTCTCGTTATGTTTTGTCAAGAAAAGACTTTGTTTATCAGCAGGTACATCAGACACACACACACACACACACACACACACACACACACTTTCTGAGGTGATGGAAGAAGAACCTTAAAAAGTCAAATCATGTGATAGGTATTTTCTAAGCAATGTTGATGGCAACGTGTGCACTCTGTGATGTCCCAATATAACTCAGGTCTTGGTTCCTTATCTTCCTTTCATTTCTTTGAAATCCTTTTGCTCCATATTAGAAAATTGTTGAGTTTTAATTAATGATCCTGGGCATGTGGCTGGTGGATATTTGCTAAAACTTTTAGAGCATTTTATTAACTTAGATTGACAGAATTTGGCAGGAATAATCTAGAAAGAATTTACTTGTACAATTTTAATTCTAGAAATACGTGACCTCATCAGTAAAACTTTGAGAAAGCAGAGTCAAATGAGGTTACATAGTTATCACAATTGACTAAGCTTAACTTCTCAGATGTAAGTATTTTTAAAACAAGATTTCAGAAATTATTCTTTTTATGGTTAATTATACCTAATTCCCTGCATTCATCATGAAAGTCAGAGAGATAATTTGCTGGGGTTGGAGACATTACCACATTACTCTTTCTAGTAACTATGGTCATATACTTTGAAATAATTTTTAACAAAACACAAGGTAAAAAATTCTTCTGAAAGTCAGTGCCTGACTAGAATTCTAGATATTTTCAAGAATAAGAAATCCATGACTTACCTTAATCAAATTAAGCTCCAACTGTAGACAAAATAGCCTTGTTATACAGAATCAGTTGGTAAAGGCCACTAAAGTATGTATGCCCTCTTAAGAATAAAAGAGTTCCAATTAGAGATATTTTTGAACCACTTCACAGTAAACCAAATAAAACAGAATCCGACCATAAACATGGTCTCCGTTTTCTAGGTCACATTTTTGTCAACTATGCTTCCCAATTTTTCTTTCACTTTTCTGTCTAATCAAGACCATTGCTTCATCTGTGGTTTAGGCAATACATAAAAACACCTACAGATATAATTTTCATATATTTCTCTTCTTGAAGTCCTAATCCTTCCGTGTGATTTTCGGAGACTTAGTTATAGATTATAATTTTCATTTTGGAATTTTGACATTTCTTCATAACAGAGTTTAATCCTTATTCCTGAAGAATATGACCTAAGGCAGTCTAAGACTCACACTATCAATTTTTAATTTTCAAAAGGTATAGACTCTTACTTTTAATCACAAAAAGAAAAGCTTATATTTTCCATTTAATGATTATTTTGAAACATGCAATAAGAGATATTTACCCCAGAATATTTGAGGATGATTTCATAAGTATCTTAACCTTTCTAGCTCTCCTGACATTATCTGTTTATAAATCAGCTAAATTTTAGAAATGATGTATGCTAATAGTTATAGTTTCAGGCTTTTAGTCAAGAAACTGAATAACAATAGAGGGACAGAGTTATAGACACTGAGCAAAAAACATCACTCAATAAAGATCATTTTTTTCTGATACTATTTCTAATTTCTGATGAGACCAATATTTACATATACGCTTACACACACACATATATGCACATGTACACATAAGTACACACACACATATAAAATGAATACATGAACAGACTCCCCAAATTCAGGGAAAAGATCTTACCAGGGGCTAATTTTTAGTAATCATTTCATCAATCAAGTGGGATTCGCACTTCTATTTCCACAAGTGAGCAGGTTTAAGGGAACATTCACAGTCATCAGGAAACCAAATTAGTGATTAAAAATAATTATTTTCTCTTTTATCATTCTGTCCAAAATTATGTCGGACATTTTAGACTTAATAATAATTTACTGCCAAACATTAATGTACCCATTTTAATAAATAAATTAAATAGGACAATAAATGTAAATTTATAGGGAAAAGAATAGTGATATAAAACAAGGACTACTTATTTCCCAAATCGATATTCTAAGGTCTAAAATTTTATAGTTGTTTACTAAAACTGTTCTTTTCCTTAAGTATGTCTTTATATTTTTAAAAAAGATGTATTTATTTATTTATTTTGGAGACAGAAAGAGAGAGTGGGGGAGGGGCAGAGGGAGAGGGAGAGAAAAAAATCTCAACAGACTCCCTGCTGAGTGTGGAGCCCGAAGCTGGGCTCCAGCTCCTGAACCCGGCATCAGAACCTGGGCCAAAATCAAGAGTTGGACCTTAACCAACCAAGCCACTCAAGCACCTTCAGTCCCTGATCAAGTATGGTTTTAAATGAAAGCCAACAGAATGTTGATAACCTGACAACCACTTTGACTGCCTTATTTATTTTGGACAATCAGAGATTGAATTTTTTTTTTTGTTCTTTAAAATATATCTAGAAAGAAAAAAAAAAAGACAATACCAGAGAAAAAACTCATATCTCCAAATCCATAAACCTTTTTACATTTTAATTTTTTTAAAGATTTTATTTTTATTTATTTGACAGAGTGAGAGATGACAAGTAGGCAGAGAGGCAGGCAGAGAGAGAGGAGGAAGCAGGCTCCCCGACTAGCAGAGAGCCCGATGTGGGGCTCGATCTCAGGACCCTGAGATCATGACCTGAGCCGAAGGCAGAGGCTTTAACCCACTGAGCCACCCAGGCGCCCCTACATTTTAATTTTTAATCTTGTTTTGAAATTTAACATCCTGATGGAAAAGTATACAAGTCATAAATTTTTAGGTCATTCTTCTTTAAAAAAACAAACTCACCTATATACCTAGCACCCAAATTAGGAAACAATATTATTAGCAGCCCAGAGGAGTTCTCAAGCTTCTTCTCAATCACTAAAGTCAGGGAAAGTACCTATTAACTTGTCTTCCAAAATTTTAAATTGGTTTTATTTTAAAACTATATAAGTAGAATTATAAAGTATTTATTTAGTTTCGTGCTGCTTTCACTAAAGCTAAAGTTTTCAAATCAGTACTTATTATATCTTGTAGCACTGATTCATTCATTTTCAGTAATGCATATTAATTTTTATGAATTCGCATATGAATTTTCTATAATTTACTTGACTATTCCATTAATGATGGATATTAAATACCTTCCCATTTATAGCTATTATGACTACAGCTGTTGTGGACATTCATATACATGTACTTTGGTAAACATATTTATTCATTGCTTTGAGGTATGTAACTATAAGTGAGATTCCTGAGTGTCCCAAGGTATGATTTTGAAAAAATTGACAAACTGTTTTTTAAAGTTATTTTAACAAATTATACTCTCCCATCAATAATATTTGAAAGTTCTAGTAGTTCTCTATTCTCATTCACTTTTAGAGTTTTCTGTTTCTTTTAGTCGTTCTGTTAGGGGGCTAATGAATTTAGTTACCTTTTAACGTATATCGATTACCTTGACTTTAAAGTGGCTGATTAAGTTTTAAAATGGCTGATTAAGTTTTCTTTATTTTTCTATTGAACTATTTTTATTTCTCCACGATTGTAAGAGTTTTTTAAATAATCTTTAAAAAAATAAAAAATAGGGGCGCCTGGGTGGCTCAGTGCGATAAGCCTCAGCCTTCGGCTCAGGTCATAATCTCAGGGTCCTGGGATCGAGTCCCGCTTTGGTCTCTCTGCTCAGCAATAAGCCTGCTTCCTCCTCTATTTTTGCCTGCCTCTCTGCCTACTTGTGATCTCTCTCTGTCAAATAAATAAATTAAAAAAAAATCTTAAAAAAATAAAAAATAAAAATAAATTAAAAATTCTCTTTTTATAGTATTGGGGCTTATATAAGTACTACGTATTGTAAATATCTCTCCCGCTTGGTGGCTTACCTTTCTCTCAGTGATCTCTTTTAATCATAAATTCTTAATGAAATCGAATGTATTTAGTTGTACATTTATGGATCACAGTTTCTGTCTAGTTTTTAAAAATTATTGCCTATCCCAAAGCCAAAAATGTATTCTCATATTTTTCTCTAAAAGCTTCCTTTATTTACCTTTGACCTTTAGATCAATAAACCCTTGGGCCTGATATTTCTTTATGGGAGTTCGAGTATAAGCTTTATTTTTCACATATGGCTAGCCAGTTGCCCCAGCACTATTTACTACTCTTCCCACACTGCTCTGCAGTGTCATCTTAGCCATGAATCAATTTGTAATAAGGAATGGGTCTATGTCTGGATCATATCCTGTGTCATTAGCCTACTGAGGCTAAGATGCTGAGACCACACTACCATGCTGTCTTAGGTCTTTAGCTTTTTAATTCTCAATGTCTGATAGGTTTTGGCTTCAAGTTTTCTTTCTTCATCTTTCTTTCTTGGTTTTAGATTGATTATTCTTGGCTATTTGTATTTCCATGTGAATTTTACAATCATGTTATCAATTTCCAAAATACCAACTGGAGTTTTAGTCAGGATTCATTGAAAATGTAAATCAGGTTTTGATGAAGGGGCATCATGACAATGTCCAAGGCGTAGGCTATATTATTTAGCTATTCTTCCGTTTCTGTAAATAAATCCTTTCGTCACATTCTGAAAAGGAAGCCTTTATAAAAGTTTAAAATTTATTACTTCACCCAAATTAGAGATCTGTAAAAATGTATTTCAATGAGTGTACATGAAAGTTTGGGCTTTTGGGTATCAGAAATTGTATAAGTAGAAAGCGCTGCATTCCATGTCATAGTATATATGGATGCAAATATGTGAAGGCTCACATAGCATGCAAAATTCAATGCCATTGTTTAGCTTTACTTTTATCTGGGATCTAAAAAAGTACATTAAGTGCCAATCAAATCACCAGAACCCAGAAGAGTCTCCTGGAGAAGACAGAAGATAGAAAAACTTATTTAGCTACTATCCAGTGAAGTGAGCCCTACTTATTACTAAACTATTTAATTGGACCCTATGAGGAGATAGTAACAAAGTTAATTCTATCAGAATACACTGTAATCTGCTACATGTTAGGAAAGAAAATAGAAAAATATGTAAGAAATAAAAAAAAAGAACATGCTCTTTTCAGTCCAAATTGTAGTCCCAAGAATTTGGGGCAATATTTCACCTGACTAAATTATGTAACCGATCCCTGATATAATGGACTATAAGAAGCAGCCAAGTGTTGTGAACAACTACACCATTTCTGAGAACTACTCTATTCTCTTGCATCAGCTTGAGAATTTTTAAGAAATAACATTCTTATCATTTTCACTTATTTTTTGAAAGCTCCCGATAATATAAGTATAAACCATCTGTAATTCAAATTGTGCAATCTAACTCAATCTAACTCATATTAAAAAATGGCATCATCTCATTTTGCTAGGATAAAATTGCTAAAAAACATTTTTAAGATCAAATTTCTAGTAAGAAGAGAATAAAATGTATTTTCTAAGTATATTTAACACTTTATTATCTACTCTACTTAATTCTTTAGATAAATTAGGTATTTTCAGGACAACAGCAACAGACAAGAAGACTCTTCCTCCTTCCTGATGACATTGCCATTTTATCTCAACCATGGCTGTTTGCTAAAACCAATAGAGACCTGAGGTAACTACTGAGGTAATTTAAGGGAATACCTTCCATTTTTATATCTTAGTTGGTTTATCAAAAGGCAGGCCTATTTGCAATGAGGTCTTGAATTAAGAATATATAAACGATTTTTTTAATTAATGCAGTTGCTTTAATTTATGTCTTAAGCATTTTCAGCCAAAAAATGTCTCTTCTGTGGCATTTGGAACAGAATCTTGGGTCTCAATTATATACCTATCAAAGCACTTAGACTAAAATCTCTTTATTTGAAGGGAAAACAAAATATGTGTTCCATACTCACAGGCATCCATGATACCCATATGTCTAAGTGATTACTCTACATATGGCTAAGAATAAATCTCAAGCTTCTAAATCTTTAAAAGTTAGTGGTCTGTCCTACTTAAATCTAAAGTACATTTGGCATTTTGGGCACTCTTCTCAGACATTAGAACAAGTATTCCTGCTATGAAACAGTATGGCATGGTAGAAAAGGCAATGAACAGAGAGCCAGAGAGCATTCTGTTTGGTTACAAGCTGTCATTTTCAATTGTGGATCATGGCCAAGAAGAAGCATACCCTTCTTAAAGAAGCCATATTTGAGCAAAGTCTTAACTGGCAAGGAGGGACAACCAAAACTTGTGTAAAAACCTGATATGCAACGCATTGTGTTTTATGTTGCTACATGCATGGAGCTTATAAGATATATAATTTGTATGCTAGATGGAATTATTAATATGCTATTGTTTTTAAATGCATCCCATCCCTCCTCAGTAATCATGATGTTATGAGCATACAGTACTGGGGTCAAATTTAGACACTTAGAGTTCATCATTATATTAAAAAACTATATTTCAAGTGTTTGTCTTCTCTACTGTATGGAAAATATCATGAGAGTGCCATACTGTCACATTTTCTTTTACTTTAAATTAAGTGTGTGCACTAGCCATATAACGACTATTCCTATAACTCAGAAATCCTATAAACAAATCTTATCATGTCCCAGCATCATCTAATATTGATGTGTTTAAACAAAGCTTTCTACCTTTCTCTCTTCTTGTTAATCCTTAATTCTTTGACCAGTCACCCAAATATGGCATTGGAACATCTTAGTATTGTCTTTAAAATTATCATCACCTTGTTGGGAACAGAAATTTGGGGAATGTTGGGAACAGAAAACAGAAGTTTCACCTGAATCTGATGACTCTATTTAGTTTGCTTTGGGAGAAACTAAAAATGTTTTCTTTTTGTATACTTAGTAGATCATAGTGGAAAACACATTTATACCATCTTGTGATGACATAGCCAAGCTTACAAATACAGCTAATATTTTTTTCACTTAATAAGAAAAATCATTATCCTGTATTCAGTATAGTGGAAAAATACTATTCAAGCTATAATTTTAGCTATAATTTTTACATTATAGAATATAAAATAATCTGTTTGCCAAAATATAAAAGATGCTTCAATAACATTTATACAATTCAAAATTTCACATTCTATTACCTGCATTGAAAGTTCTCTCAAATCACAAAGCAGAAATTACATAATTGGCAGACTGACTTTGATTACACAAGTTACATTTCAGATGGTATAAAATAGTGGTGAAAAGCCTTCTTTGAAAGAGGAGCGCCATTAAGTGCTTAAGAACAAGCCCTGCTATTGTCTTCTACCTGGTGATAAAGTAGGAATAAAGAGGTGATCAAAATAAAACCAGAACAAAAATAAAAACTTAGACCTCTCTCTGAGGTTATCATCAGCTGTTTGCCACAATTTCTTCTTCTTGGACTTGCATTCCTAATTGTCTATCAATGGATTAGACTTTTGCCAGAGATTCATCATGATTTTGTAATAATACTCTTCATATAAGCCAACCATGCTGTAATTAATTTTAGTAAATCATTTCTATAATTTTAATGTTTATGTTTGAGTTACGATATGCCACTGTTGTTGGAGATTAGTAAATTAGAAAAAATGCATGAATACAAAGGAACTTGACTATGTATTATCAGTTTAGTGGAATTTGATATAAGGCAGACATTTCTTTGACTAATCAAAAAGTGGTAGTACTCAATTAATAAGGCTCTTTGGTATTACATATTATATTACCTACATATATCTTAAAGTATAACATAAGGTTCCCTTGGAAATGCAATTTTATTTCAATTGCAAATGTCTTTTAAATGCATTTTGAAAAATAATTGCACACAGTGATGATATTTCAATCATTTTGAAACTCTATGTATTTTTAAAATCAAGAATATGCACTGGATTTTGAGTAGGTCAATATTAACTGTATGAGAAAATTAAATTTGAAGTGGTTACATTATGGACCCAGATAAAGAAGTTTAATTTTTAAAAGATTTTTACCTGCAGGTTTAACCAGCATGAGCCAAAAGTACAACACTATGGCATAGTGCACTGTTTTGTCTTTTGTTTTAATGTAACAAGATGGAAAACAAAAATGATTGGAATGATTAGCGTAAGAGTGGAATAATCAACCTATAGCACAATATGTACAATTGTACATGGGTCCAACGTGTGAAATACATTGGTTACTTACAGCAGATAAAAATGTAGATATTCAAATTTAGAGGTCATTTGTAAAATCATCAGACTTAGAAAGCATGCAGAGAGAAAGGCTAATGCAACTGCAAATCTACCACCAGCCTAGAACTTTTCAGACACTGCAATGTTCCAAAGAGCATGGCTCTAAGAGTAATATTGGGCTGTTGATCCCCTCAACTCTTACAATGAGCCATGGGGTTTGGGGCTTCCAGGATCTACAGGATTATGTTTTTTACCAGAATTTGCATCTTCCATTTATCTAACACATTATTATTTTCTCAGTGTGCTGTGATGTGAAAAACTCTAGTGAGAAATGTCTAAGTTGCTAAAGAAGACGGAGAGAGAGATCTCAGCTTGCATTATGAAACTAAAAATAGTTAAAATCTTCTGGGATATATTACCATGTATTCAAAGGTCCTGAAATATCTTACTTCTCTGCATTCCTAGAGAATGCAGCTAGAGAAAAATCTCTTTATCTGTCCATCATTATTTTCACCTTCTACTTATTTTTATCTTCCTATAGATCAAAACAGACACTTAACCTGTTTTCTGTTCTCGAATAACATTTAGTTCTACATTCTGGCATTCTGTATTTAAAATTACAAATATGATGTTCATTATTTGCATTGTTTAAAAGGAGAATGATAGTTGAAAAGCGAAGGCAGAGCAAGAATCTCTGATCTTAAAAGAAAGAGTCCTGAACTTGAAAGTTGAACCAAAATTATAAGAAATGAAATGCCCCTAACCAAACGTCATCAGATTGGGGCACATTGCCTAATTGTGAACAGGATTTTAACTGTGGATTAGGTTGCATGCCCGCAACTCTGTTTCTCCTATGGTATCCTCTCTATAGCTCCAGCAAAAAATATTAATAATAAAGACGATAAAGCATTAATACAGAATAGAGTATGTCAGAATATAACGGGGTTGTGGTTGTTGTTAGCCTAAGATTGGAGAAGCTGGAATGCTAGAACAGGGGGACTCTGGACACGTTGGGTCTCATTGGGGAGCCTGCTTCTTCAGTTGCTTTGTTCACTTTGTTTTGACCATGCTCTCCTTTCTGTCCCATGTGTACACCAGACAGGGTCACATTATAGGAGTCATTATTTTTGCTCTGTTTTCCCTATTATACACTAAACACCTAGGACAGCAATTGACATGACCTGAACCTAAGGCAGATGCTTAACTGACTGGCGTCCCCAGTTACATAATTTATAACAGTTTCCATCACGCTATTACAAGCCGTACTCAGATAGATATGGTTAGTAAAAACAGTCACAAATCTGACTTTGAAAATTTCATAAAGTTTAGTGACCTTAAAATGAAAAAAAAAATAAGTGCAATGTCACAAATATAGCTTTAAATCACTTTTTCAAAAAAATGTAAGTGCATGAGCTTTCTTTTCACCACTTTCTTATTTTGTAAGCCCTTTTTAATTCCTTCTTAGTTTATCTCACTACATCATGTTAACCCCATATCTGAGTCAACACTGGAGACCTTTATCATGAGTGTCAGTAAAAGGGATGCTTTCTTTTGAGATCTAATCATTAGACCTGTTTTCTAAGTCCAAACTCTTGGCTTTTGAGGACATAAAACATGGCCACCTAGCATTTGAGATGCATATGCTCCCAACATGTCTGCATCATGGATATTTCTTATTTCATGACTGCCATATTCCAATACTCTCTATGTTCATTTAAGAATAAAATAGAATTACATTTATCCTACATAGAAACATAGTGACTTTTATTCCAATAACAATTATTCCAACAGTAAATTGCAAACATGAAATTATCTATAGGGAAAAAATACTGAATGGAAAAATAAACCCTCCCAAATGGAGTTATCCATTATAAAAAAATTTTAGGAGGCAAAAATAAGCAGACTATAAAGTCAATAGATGAGGCAAGTTTGTGATAGCAACCAAATCAAATACCTATAGAAAACCAAAAATTTCCAAGGAAAAAC
This sequence comes from Nasua narica, assembly GCA_028533885.1. Classification (NCBI taxonomy): domain Eukaryota; kingdom Metazoa; phylum Chordata; class Mammalia; order Carnivora; family Procyonidae; genus Nasua; species Nasua narica. The sequence continues at coordinate 175,526,172 of CM052799.1, forward strand.
ACAAAACACTGGACTCTATACTATCTTTGCCACATGCACTGTTTGACAATAGTTTATCCCACTTCTTTCCATGTGCCCATCTTTGTAAGCCTCCACAACAACAAAGCTCTGAATATGCTTCGAAGTATCCTGTGATTTCCATGAGATAATGTTGTGAATATACCAACAATATTTTGATGTCTTGGCTTATCAAAATATTTTAAAATAGTTTTTCAACAGTATTTTTGAAATTTTAAAAAAATTGCTAAAAAATAAGTGTGCTTTTATTTGTGGCTCTTGACTAATTTTTTTCCTATCAGACAAAAGCCACTCATAGAAAAGAAAGTTTCATGGTTCCCATCATGTATTCATGTATAGACAAGTCACTAGAATGCCAAATAATATACATCTACTTCACATTTTTGTGATTTATAAAAACCTCATGGATTTTTTTTGAATAAAGCTATGTCACTGATATTAGAATTGGCAGTCTTAATGGGATTTCTTTTATTTGACAAAACATATTGTGTTCAAGGTTAATAGTACATTTCAGCAACATACATAGTGCACTTGGCAGACGTGTGCTCAGTTTCATTATTTTGATAGGCAGATCCCATTCTTTTCCTCTTCATAATAAGTAAAATCCTGCCAAAAGTTAATGTTCTGAATTACTTTAAAATTCATTTTAATGTAAATTTGGATAGAATGTTTTTTCTCTTGTTAAAAGACTAGCCAGTCTCTGCAAGAAAATTGGTTGACTGGAAAAGAAGTTTATGATTTTAATAAGAAACTTACTATGAAACAATGAATAGGATAAAATTGCACTTACATGTTTTGTGGATAAAAATTGAAAAGCTTGTTTTTTAGTTGAGAGAGAGAAGGGGTTATTCCATCTAAAATGGAATTCCAAACTGTCTTTTATCAGTAAAAGCACTATATTAAATTTCTAGATTTTTCAAGAATGATTAGTAGTGACTTACTCCTAAGACATTACAAAAAAAGTCATAGCTTTTCAAAACTTAGCTATTTTTTTTAAAGATTTTATTTATTTATTTATTAGGAAAGAGAGAGAGTGTGAGAGAGCAGGTCAGAGTGAGAAGCGAACTCCCCATGGAGCTGGGAGCCCGATGTGGGACTCGATCCCGGGACTCCGGGGTCATGACCTGAGCCAAAGGCAGTCGCTCAACCAACTGCGCCACCCAGGGGCCCCAAAACTTAGCTATTTTCAAATAATCATACTGTGCTTTGCTACTGAGATTATTATTTTTTATAAAAGTGATCATTTATACCAATTCAGACATGAAACAATGTCACACATGAAACAATGTCAACACTTTCTCTTGACTAAAAAATTTCAAATCATCTTCCATACAACTTATAATAAGAAAGATCATTTTGTTTGAAAATGCTGCAAAAAATCATCTGTAACAAATTAACAAATATTTATTAGCCTTTACAATGTGCAATCCACAGAGGCAGTTGTAGGGAAACAGATTTCCTATTATGAGGGTCTTATAGACTATCTAGAGAGTAAATCAATAAAATCAGGATAATGTAATTTGTTCTATGATAGTTTTGTAAAATTTTGGAAATATAAGCATAAAGGAAATTGTCTACATTGTACTAAAGGTTCCAGAATATTTTTTTCAGAGGCCACTGCCTCTTGAAATGATTTCCAAACAATGAACAGTGATCACCATGCACTGTGAAAGAAAGAAGAAGGCATTTTGTCTGGAATGTATAGTGGACTTGAGACAGTATGTGCCCTTTGGCACTTTATTAGATATTTATTATACTTTATTAGATTGGTTTCAGCTGCCTAGAGCAAATACTAAATATGAGGGAGATAATGGAAATAAGAGTAGGGAGGTGAGCAATAATTAGATGATGATATAACTTGGGTACAAAGTTGATTGTGCAAGTTCTCATAAATGATATGTAGAATCATTAAAGGATTATAAGCTGAACAAGTTTGGATCATTTTTGATAGACTAGTTTCTCCAGTGGTGGACCTGGAGAGTCAATCAACTAAAATGGTTTTGTCACACAACGGAGAAACAATCTGTCTAGAACTAATTGAAATATTTATTGTCTCTTTTTGCCTTTCTTTGTCTCTGTTTCTCTATCTCTCTCTCTTTCCTCCTGCCTTTTTCTCTTTCTACCTCCCTCATATACACACATGCCCTCAAGTGATAGCTGCCTGAGCCATTTATTTTAAAAAGAAGTACAAAACATTTTATTTTCTTTAACAAAATATCAGAAATAATGAAGATAATCAAGGACATTATAAAGCATTAGTTTGTAGCCTTAAAATTGACATGTTTGTCATTTCACAATGACGACTATTCCCTCATATAGCCAGAAATATTATAAAAAGAATAATATTAAATTATTATAAAAATATTTAAAAGCCAAATACTTATATACACACAAATGCACAACACTGAGTAAGGAACAAGAGGTCATGCAGAAACTCATCGGTTCTGCCCTTAATAAACCCCACGATATGTTATTTGTTTTTTTTTTTTAAAGATTTTATGTATTTATTTGAGAGAGAGAGAGACCGAGAGCAAGCATGAGAGGGGAGAAGGACAGAGGGAGAAGCAGACTCCCCGTGGAGCTGGGAGCCCGATGCAGGGCTCGATCCCGTGACTCCGGGATCATGACCTGAGCCAAAGGCAGTCACTTAACCAACTGAGCCACCCAGGCGCCCCCACGATATGTTCTTTAAGGAGTCAAACTTTCTTTTGTAAATTCTGGACAAGATAACTATACTTTCACAGTGTTTCATGCGTATTAGAATATGCATCAGGCCTCAAGTTACTGAGTGGCAACCTCCCAGGAGCTTGACTCTGTCACTTTCAACTTTTCCAGGTTATCTGTCTTATCCAGTAAAAAACCTCAGGACACGCTAGCAGAACACCTCTGTGGCTGAATGAGTTAATGCAGCTTCCTAAAGGGCTTACGCTTCGTCTCTCACTGGAAAGCCTGGCTCATTGCACATCCAAAATGTGCAAAGCAATTTAGATCTGCAGCAACAGCCAGATGGACCGCCTTGAAGGCAGAAGTCCCTTGTTTACAGACAAAACAAGTGCAGAAATGCAGCCTAAAGCCAAATGCCCACAAACTGACTAGGCAAGCTTCAGGTGGTTAAATCCCCAAACTAACATGCTATCCCAAGAGGGTAGATTTTTGTATGAGACTATATTATAGTGCTTATGATAATTGATTGTGTTCTATTGAAACAACAAATCATTTAGTATGAATTAGCCAGCCCTTTATAGACATAGGCCATGAGGGGAAGAATTAACTTTGATACACCAAATAGGAAGAACCAATCTTGAAATGAAGATTGTAATACATTACAATGTTATGTAGAAACTACTGGAGGAGCCCGAAGTAGCACTGTGCAAAATGTAAACCTTGACAAGACAAACGTCCTTCATTTTTTCTAATTATTCACCAAATACTGTCTTCTTGTATTTTCCTAGAATAGGGATTTGTTCTCTTTTTCCACTTTAAAATGATGTGGAGATGAAAAGAACCCTCATTGGCGTAGACTTAAAATTATATACCTTATGTCATTGAAATGAGACAAAGTACATAACAAGGTATCCTACCCTTGTTTCTTAAAAAATTGAAAGAGCAGCATCTTACAAGGTCAAGGATAAAATAATAACTGTCAGAGATGATGACTTGCTTTTGCAAAAAATTCAAATTTTACCTTGTTTCCTCTATAAATCTTTGGGCATATTGTTACATACTATATTCTACAATATAGAATGTATTCTATATTCTCTTTCCCTTTTAATGCATCTTTTCTAGAAAGTCAGGATCTCTTGAGTTTGGGGAAACGTAATCAACTCAGAATCATTCAACAGTATAGAACATTGCAGTATTTATGGAGTGAAAACACAGCCAGCTGGGAAAAGTTGTATCTCTAAAAAAAATGATTTAACTTAAAAAAATTAAAATTCTAGCCTTGGAGGTATAGGCTTGTGTGTGTGTGCGTGTGTGTGTGTGTATGTGTTTATTTGCACATACATAAATATGCCTGCTAACAATGGTCTATTTATCAGACCGCAAATTGGTATAAATCCTTGAGAATTTATTTACTGGGTAGCTAACAACTAGTAAAATTTTTAAAATTCTAGGATATCATTATTATAAGCTTTTTTCTTTTAGCGGAGAAATTTGTCTGTATCTGAATCAAGTCTATTAAATTACAGCCATTGTTAAAACGACTAGTTGAAAGATGTTTGCTTTCAATTATTTAAATTTCAACTCATGACTGGCAAAGCAGTGAACAGCAGGTGATGTATTTTGAAGATAAGAATAATCCTGTCTTTAAAAAGAATTGAATACTATTCCAATTTCATTAAGAAAAATAATCTACTTGCACAAAGAAAGAAGCCTTAATAGAATCGGCACTTATTGAAAACCTACTATGTGCAAGTGATTCTGCTTGACAATGTGGGGACTCAGGGAGAAATAAAACAACATTCCTCGAGCGAGTGCTTTCAGCTTTGTACATTAGAGGCACCTGGGGATCCTTGTACAACCCTGAAGTTTAGGTCATAAGTTAAGAGCAATTAAAACAGAATTTGAGGGGTGAAACTCCGGAATTAACTCTCCCAAGTGACTGATGTGCAACCCACCTAGGAAAATACCAAGTTAGAGATATTTTTTTTTCAAAATTTAATATTCCTAAGAATCACTTGGGAATCTTGATAAAATGCGTATTCTGATGGGGTAGGTCTCAGGAGTGCCTTAGAGTTTACATTTTTATATATCCCTAGAGACAGATGAAGCAAATATGAATTTCTGCTGTTTTTGCTGGTAATCTTCTTGTATACAATCATTATTTTTTAATTGTGTAGTCTTCATTTTGTTTATCAAATTTATCTGGGGAAAATATTTGTCCCGGTAATGGTGGATTCCTACAGAAGGATGTATGTTTTAACTGCCAAGTCCTTAGTACACTACCCATATAGAATCATTTTAAATTAACTTGGTTGCTTTATGGTTTCTTATATCATCCAAATAGTGAAGATCAGCTTCAAATCCACATGTAGACTTGCTTGAGGATTCAGCCTCTCACAGATTTTCCTTTGTTCCCATTTTCCAAGAAAAGTTCTAAGCATTTAGATGATAGTACACAAATAATCATTTCTTTAGAAGCTACTCACCAAATGCTTATAGCATTTTTCCTGGGCACATGTCTACATGTGGCTTGTGTCTTAAATTTAGATGTACGTGGCTACGTGGCTGAATTTGAGTAAATAAAACATTAATGGAAGTAACATGTGATGATGCTTATAAAAATTTCCACATACAGCCTTCCATGCTTTCCATATTTGCCAGCATTTGCGGTGTCCCTTCCTGCCACCACCACTACATTGCACATATGAACTATAACCTTGAAAATGTTGAGCCATTACACATTATGCTAACCAAGACAGTCTGATATTCAACTGCCAATCTTGGTTGGTCCTGAGTTTCATTTTCTATCTCTGAGGTACCAAAAGTCTCTTTAAACTCACTATGGGTTAAGCTGTGTATCTCACAAAAGATAGGTTGAAGTCTTGGCTCCTGGCACCTATGAGTATAGCCATATTTGAAAATAGGTTCATGGGTGCCTGGGTGACTCAGTTGGTTAAGCGACTGCCTTCAGCCAAGATCATGATCCCGGAGTCCTGGGATCAAGTCCTGCATTGAGCTCCCAGCTCCATGGGGAGTCTGCTTCTTCCTCTGACCTTCTCCCCTCTCATGCTCTCTCTCTCTCAAATAAATAAATAAAATCTTTAAAAAAAAAAAAAGAAAATAGGGTCATTGCAGATGTAATCAAGTTAAGATGAGGTCAGTAGGGCTGACGCTGATCCAATATGGCTGGGTCCTTATGAAACAAGAAGGGGCATAGAGATAGACAAACACAGAGGGAAGATGATATGAAGAAAACTAGTAAGAATGTCATATACAGACAGAGGCGGACATTGGAATGATGCAGCTATAAGCCAAGAACACTCCTGGAGAAAGGAAGTGGCGGGGGGGAGGATCTTAGCCAGAGTCTCAGAAACATGGCCCTGCTGACAATTGGATTCCAGACTTCTAGTCTCCAGAACTGTGAGAAAATACATTTCTATTATATCATCCAGTTTTTGGTACTTTGTTATGGTGGCTCTGGGGAACTAACACAAAACCAAAGCACTGTTTTACATGTTTGGAAATGCCTGAGGATCTTGGTGAATTCAGTGATCAGTTTTCTCCTCAAGGAATCTCAAGGATCAGTTTTCTTTTTTACTTTGGTTAATTGAATCCTTGCTAAATATTCAGATTTCTAAAGTTTACATAGCCTGCTATCTTCCCTAATGATGAAAACTGAGAACTGAAATTACCTGTATCTACTAATTTTATAGTCTATATTAACAGAACTTTACAATTTCCCTGTCTCTATCATCATGCATTTGCTACTCCAGGCAGTTGCCAATAACTTAATTGTTCATTCCTGGGATATCCAGAAAATTCCATTTGAATAAACTATACCTGAACAGATAACAGGAAATGGCAGGTTTACTTCCCAAGACTATCAATCCCCTTACCTTAAGATCATTTATCCACCAATGCTAAATTATTATATTATTTAGACACTGGCCTTCAACCAGACTCCAAAATCTTCTAAGTCCCCCAGATGTACCATCCCACCTTCTGGCTACTTACAAGATTCCATCATGTAGTGATCTCCTTTACTGCAGTAAAAATAAACTGAGCTTTGTATCACGAATAGATAGTTTTTGTGGCAGCAGTATTTGAAAATCTAGGTTGAAAAATTTAGAATGGGAGACAGAACAAGGAGACACTGAGGATGAGTTAAAAGACCTCAAACTACAGAGGCTACCAGAGTTATTTAGAAAAGCTAAATTGGGGAAAGGTCTTTGGAGTCTACCCTCAAGGCCTTTCCTCTGTTTCAGTCCCACAAACAGCAAAAGGATACATGTTTTGGGGAAATCAAAGATAGAAGCTCATTTGGAGAGAAAATTCAGCAGTGGATCCTAAACCATATGTGACTGATTTTCTCCACTTTCTGTGTATAGTGTTGAACCAGAAAAGGGGATTTAATACACAAGCCAAAACTACAATGAAAAAAGTTTCATTGCCAGACCTACAGTACCAAGTCAAACATTTTGAAAAAGACTAAAAGCAAAATTAGAATAAGTCTTAGAATTGTGAGCCTGTAGAAAACAAAAACTAGATGTCCCCACTCCATCCAGTAAATACAGCAGGATAGAGGATTCTTTTGTTAAAGATTCTTGTATCTGATATATGAACAGAAAGGACTTTGAAAAAAGATTAACTTGCATTATTAAGAACCTAAAAGAAAAAAAAAATCAATGAGCATGCTCAGAGAAGGAATAAAAAACCCATTTTCCTGTTTTTTCCTAAAACTCATGAGGAGATAATTTTCTAAATATTAAAATACAACCTTACAAAATTGCTATTAATGGAGATGTTACAATATCAAACTTAAGTCTACCATTACACAGCCTTTCACTCAGAATCAACAAACAACCTTTACCTGGACGATATTCTGCATTCCTATGTGAAACTACACCTACTACTACCTTAATAAGGAGGGATCCTGTGTGCAAATGAGAATTGCCACAAGAGGGCGCTTCTGAAGTTCTCTCTCTTGAAATCCCTATCTCTAAGTGGTCAAAGCCAATTTTGAAATGAAATTACCAGTACTCTTATGCCTAAATCAAGCCCAAATTAAAGATATCAAGTTGGCTGGGACTTCTGGTGGCCAAAAAATTCATTACATATGGGCAGGAATGTTGGGCCTGAACACATTTTCAGCTTCAGTTTGACCCATTAAAAATTCTATCCAAATTCACAAAAAAACCTTTAAACTGGACGATAAATAAGGACAAAACCAAGAGTGAAAAGACTCACCATGCCTTGTACCATTCCTTGTTACACACCTCTTCTTCTAGTCAGAAAACTCCAGAGCACTATTCTCAAGTCCTCAACCAGAACTTGTAGAAAAGATTTTAAATTTCCCTCTGATTCTTGTTTTATACAGCATAGGGAAGGAAGACCTTTTGTAGTATTCTAAAAATGAGGCGAGCTTTGAGACTGAGTCTGTCTTACTACTTAAGGTTTCAGCTCAGAAAAAGCAAAATGCTTCTAAAGATGAGTGCAAATTATGTCCAAAGTTCATAACCTAGGACACAGTTTATAGAGCAGCAAACCACAATCCTGGTGCTTCTCAATTCCCTGTAATGACAGCAGAGGGGCTGAGAGAGAAAAAAGAAGGATGAGGGAATGAATTCCCTAAGTTCCTCTAGAACAGTGATGGTCTCCTTGCTTCTTAGTAAGCAAAGCCATGTTCTATTTCCTTTTCTTTTTTTCCAGAAGAAATAAAAAGATAGCAGGAAAAATGTATTCAGACCAGCTATTGTTCGTCAGTAATTCAGCATAAATCCACATATATCAGAGCAACTGAATATTAAATAGGACAAGTTTGACCATGTCAACTTTCAGGATACAGTATTGTACCTCTTGCCTCCACCAATTCATATTTCAACGTATGAAGCCCTAACTCCCCAGTACCTCAGAATGTGACTGTATTTGGAGGTACACACTTTAAAGAAAATGAAGTTAAAATGAAGGTGTTAGGATGGACCTAACCCAATCTGACTGGTGTCTTTAGAAGAAGAGATTTGAACACACACACACCCCAGGGATTCACGCATATGAAGAAAACGCCATGTGAGGAAACAGCAAGGAGATGGGCATCCGAAAGACAAAAAGAGGCTCAGAAGAAATCAAACCTGCCAACACCTTGATCTTGGACTTCGGGCATCCAGAACAGTGAGAAAATAAATTTTGTTGTTTATTAAGCCCAGGTCTATGATATTGTTATGGCATCCCTAGTAAACTATATATACTGTTCACCAGCTAATTGATTGTATTTATCAGGAGTTTCAATTAGCATTCTTCTTTTTTTAATCATCTTTGAGTAAGATAGACCTGATTTGGTTTTTTACAATAGGTTTAAATTGGCCTTATCTTTTGTTTAAATAAAGGCAATGAAGATTAAAAAACAGAAGTGCAACATTTCACAAGAAATCAATTGTGCATTATCAATTACATATTTACTTTTAAAAAGAAAGAAGATTACTATCAAACCACATGGTATTGTAAAGGTATTGAAAGGATTTTTCTACCTTTGAAGAATATTCTACATTTATATTTTTATTTAAAAAATGTCTTCACATTTAAGTGTTTATCCCCTTCATATTTAAGGGGATAAACAGAAAGTATTATCAAAAATGTAGTTTATTAAACAGAATTAAATATACTTGTTTTCCTATTAACCATCCAGTGGTAGCTTTTAAGAAAATCAATGTAAGGTATCAAAAAATTGAAAGCATTGAGTATTTTCTATGCATATCAGAGTTGTCAGGTGATGAATTTTGAAACCTCATTCTATGTGTTTATTATTGTTGCTTTTCTCATCTCCTACAATAAAAAATTATCTATTATTAGGGTCTAATATACTCTTAGGGTTTTTGTTTAGTTCACTGACACATTGTTAGCACCTGGATAGTGCCTTAGGATAATAGATACAAAATTACCATTGCTAAACAAGTGAATCAATATATATTGAACATTTTTTGGCTTCTTTTTTTGTAAATAACCTCTTTCCATTTCATGCAGGTATTTTAGAATGTATTTTTTAACTTTTATTTATTTATTTATTCATGAGAGACAGAGAGAGGCAGAAGCAGAGGGAGAAGCAGTCTCCCTAAGGAGCAGGGAGCCTGATGTGGGATTCGATCCCAGGACCCCAGGATCATGACCTGAGCAGAGGGAAGGTGCTTAGCCTTCTGAGCCACCCTAATGCAGGGGCCCTAATGCAGATATTTTAAAGTTCATATTTGTACATTAAAATATTTGTCTCCTCACTGGAAAATTATGCTTTCTTTAACATATGGACCTTGAAAATCAACTAGACAAAAAAGACAGTATTTCCAGTAAACGCTGTCATATAAAACCAATGTATTTACTAAACAAAAAATGAAACACACTTAAGTACACATATGCTTCAAAATAAGTTTCATTTTGACAAAATAAATACTAATGGAAATAAAAATCCACAGATAATTTCTACATTTACTTTCCATAGAAATACTGATAGAATGAGGAAATTTTTAAGCACTGCAAAAACAGAAAAGTGAATAACATATGGTGTTTTTTAAAATCTCGGATAGCTCACAATCTGCACAGTGAGCAATATATATGGATAAACATTTCCAGGATAGCAATGATAATTATCATTCACTGATCATTTGACAAGTGTCATGTATCAGTCAAAGCATTCACTAGTATTTCTTTATGTCATTAGTACACTGTGGTTTATTATCATTACTCCTACTTTATTGATGAGAAAACTCAACAACTTGAGAGCCCAGTAACTTGTTTGTGCTATAGTGCTTTGAAATTTCCAACCTGGTCTTCAAATCCAGGCCATCAGACCTCAGTGCCCCGTGTTTTAAATGTGCCCCAGAAATGCAAAGAGAACACTTATAAGATCAGGCAGTGTAGGGAGTGTTAGAGTGGAACATTGTTATAGAGCCAACTTCTCTTTAGAAGCAGTAGAGACTAGAAGACGATAGAACAACTTGTTTATAGAGTTGTGAAAGTTAAAAAAAAAAAAAACAACTATCTAGTGGGACAGTTTTTTAAAATGAGGCTGAAACAAAAGCATTTCCTCAGAGAAATGCCTTAGAGAATTTGTCTCCACTAGAAATCCAGATCCACGGAAAGAAAGAACACTAGAAAAGCAAAAGTTGATGATAATCATAAATGACCTTTATGTGATATTTTATAAGCATGTATAAAAATTTCTTTCAAATATTATTGACTAAAGCAAAAATGATGCAAATATATTTTGGGGGTTATACCACAAGGAAAAGTAAAATGTAAGAATACAAAAGCACAAAGGACAGAGAAAGGCACAAATAAAATCATGCTCACTCTCTCTGAAGTTCATATACTGTTGTTAAAATGATAAATTATTTTTTGAAAATCAAATGTGACAAGTTAAATATATTCATACTATTCACTCAAGAATAATACTGTCCATTAGAACTTTCTGTTAACTTATGCTGCCCAATCCTATAACCACTAGCCACATATGGTTAGTAAACCTTTAAAGGGGGCTAGATCAGCAGGAAAACTGAATTTTTAATGATATGTAATGTGAATGAATTTAAATTTCGATTTGATGGCTATATTTAGGGTGCCTGGGTAGCTCAGTCGGTTAACTGTATGACTCTTGATTTTGGCTCAGTTCATGATCTCAGGGTCATGAGATCAAGCCTCACATGGGACTGGGTGAGGAACTTAGGATTCTCTCTCTCCCTCACCCTCTGCCCCTCCTCACCTCCCTCTCTCTCAAAAAAATAAAATAAAATAAAAAATAAATAGATAAATGGCTGTATGTGCCTAGTTGCTACTCTATTGGACAATTTAGATCTAGAGCAACCAATACAATTAAAAACAAAGAGGTATAACTCAAATATCAACAGAATAGATAAAAATATCAACAGAATAGATAAAAATAAATAGTAAAAGATAATTATTCCAAAAAAATAGGGGATAAATGAGAGGGAAAGAAACAAATAACTTGTATAGCCAAAACCTAACAAATATGAAGATGTTAGACTTAAACACACACATACAATAATTTAATCATATAAATAAACACTCCAATTAAAAGACAGACATTTTCAGGTTTGGTAAGCAAGTAAGACTACAAGGGCAAAAAACCAAACACACAAACAAACCAACACAAACTTGAAATAAAAAGACACAAAGAGATTTCAAAATAAATATTGAAAGAATATATACTGACTGTAAGAAACTGGTGTAACTGTATTTAAAATAGAAAAAGTATTCTTCAAAAACTCACCAGAGATAAAGTAGGGCATTCCCTGATGATAAAAGTGTCAATTCATCAGAAGACATAACAAAACTAAATTGGTGTTCACCTAATGATAAAGATTCAAATATATGAAACAAAAAAACCCAATAAATCCAAAGCCATAATTATTTATTTTTAATTCTCCACTATCAGTAATTGATAAATAACTAGACAAATAATTAGTAGGGAGAAAGGATCCCATTGGCTTAACTGACACTAATAAAATAATACATCCAAAAACTACAGTCACATTTTTAAAAAAATAAATATTGAATATTCAGCAGCACAGATGACATCCTGAGCCTAAGTTGCAATAAATTTCAAAAGATTGATATTCAAAGTTTGTGTTCTGAATACAACAGAATTAAATTGGAAATCATTGAACATAAGATATCTAGAAAATCCTCAAGTGTTTGGCAGTGAAGCCATGTATTTCTACATAAATTATGGGTGAAATATTCAATACAAGAGAATTTATAAAATGTTTCACACTGAAATATTTTCATGAAAGGTATCAGAGAAATATTTTAAAGGTACATTTTAAAACCCCAAGATGGAGTGATTCTTCCTATTGTAGCTTGCTTGGAATTATCAGAACACTGAACTATTACAACATATATGAAGGAAAATAGAAGGATGGAAATAGAACCAGGAAGTATAGACTAGTTTTTCAAATAATATTTTTAAATTATTTTAATGGCTAGAATAGAAAAAGTATAGTAAGTCAAGGAGGGAATTTGTTGAAATATGCAACATTCAGAATTTAAGATGTCTGAGTTATTTTGTGTGTGGTTGAAAGAGGGAAAAATCCCTACTGAAGAATCATTGATTGAATGCAAATCTTCAAGTGGTAAGAATTCTTGAAATAAATGATTAAAGTTGTTTACAATAAAAACCATGTGTAGAAGAGTTAGCTTACCCAGAGTTCAAACAGTATTTGTCTTTATGATAGCAGAGGAGATAAAGACAGATAAAAATAACTATACATTTAGAAGTAGAATAGAGGATATTGGAGATGTTTGAACCTAGTTTCTTCAAGACACGAGATATTGGATCATCAGCTGAGATGTTTGGAGCAGAGGTAAAAGGACAACAATTTGGGACACCTGGGTGGCTCAGTGGGTTAAGCCTCTGCCTTTGGCTCAGGTCATGATCTCGGGGTCCTGGAATCGAGCCCCGCATTGGGCTCTCTGCTCAGCTGGGAACCTGCTTCCCCCTCTTCCTCTACCTGCCTCTCTCCCTACTTGTAATCTCTTTCTCTCTGTCAAATAAATAAAAAAATCCTTAAAAAAATAAAAGGGCAACAACTTTATATCAAGAGAGGGATTCAGGTTTAGAAGCACTACTATGACTTTAGAGCATCAGCTGTCTGGAATCATATACCAGGATGATCAGATAGAGTGAAGCATCAGGCTATAGAACAAAGCAAAAGAATGTCCTATAGAAATTCTGTCATTTATTCAACCTTTTAAAATTAAGGAAAAATTTACATTAAAGTATTACCTACACACACATTTCAAAAATTTTATTTGGATCTTAGAAAGAAGTACCAATCTTCATTAGAAGGATTATAAAATGGACAACTTTCAATACGTATTTTCTATCCCTTCATCATTGTACTTTAGAGATGTAGCCAATTTCAGACTTTCAAAAATGATTTAGTCCAAAATGGATTCTATTTTATTCCAAAGGCATTGGTGTAAAGGCGGTACCTGTGTTTTTTTTTTTATTTTTTTTATTTTTTTTTATTTTTTAAAGATTTTATTTATTTATTTGTTAGAGAAAGAGAGAGAGTGAGAGAGAGCATGAGAAGGGAGAAGGTCAGAGTAAGAAGCGGACTCCTCTTGAAGCTGGGAGCCCGATGTGGGACTCGATCCTGGGTCTGCAGGATCATGACCTGAGCCGAAGGCAGTTGCTCAACCAACTGAGCCACCCAGGTGCCCCTGTGTTTTTTTTTAAATACGTATTTAATTTTCAGCATTTTCTAATTGCAATATTTTACATAAAATTTCAATTTTCAGCTTTTCTCAAAGAATCTTAAGCTTCTCAACATGATCTCTAAAATACTTTCAACTTCTAGAGGCAATTGTTTGGAGATAAACAGAAGCTGCTCCCTTTAGGTGGACCTGTGGTCAACTGTTTACCACAATTCTCACTGCCCACAACTCAACTTGTTTCAGTCCTTTCTCACAATTCTTGAACTATTGTTGAAGTCGTGATATATTTAGGGAAAAAGAGATGATGTCTTGGTTCTTTGAGTTGGGAAGGACATCCATAAGATGAGATTTAATTTTCATTAACAAGAAAAACAGTAGGCCTTTATAAAATTCATGTACACACGTATTTATGTATGTGCATATACACATATACATTCATATACATCTCCTACACACATGTGCACACACATGTACACACACACACACACACACACACATGCATGCACATAACTTTGGGCGATGAAATCATTCATTCATTCATGTTACTTCCATGGTCCCATTGTTGCAATTTTTCCTTTAAATCTCTGTTTTGCTATACAAAATGTAAAGATATGTAAAGACACAGATAAGTTTGGCAAAGACAACAAACAATAAGATGAGGTCTATTGATCTGTTATGTCTTCTAAGGACATTGGAATATTGCCTGAAACAGTCAGGCTAAATTCTTCCCACATATTTGATTAACACGAATGTAAAGAACCTATTTAGAACATTAAGAGGGCAATAAGCAGATTAAGAACTCCTAAACAAAAACCTTTTACAGTTTACATCCAAGGCTTAATGTTGCTAATTAATGCTGACTTCTCAGATATAACGGTAATTATGAGAGATTAAACCCTAAGATCTTTACAGAAATCAAATATTAAAAAAATAGTCCCTAAGCATATAATTTTCTCAGTCCTGCAAAGAAATAATAGTAATAGTAATAGTCATTATTATATCTAACATTTGGAAAGTGTTTCTGTGACTGGAGATGTTTTACAGGCTTTCTATACAGTAAATCACTGACTACTCACAAAATGCTTTGAAGTGATCACAACTGATCTTTATTTTAAGAATAATAAAATGAAGAATATGTTAAGGTGTACTGAAATCAATCAGAAAGTAAGGAATGGAGTCAGGGTTTTGAACCTAGAAATCTTGTTGGGAAAGCCAAATATAATTTATTCTTGAACAACATGGGTTTGAATTGCATAGGTCCACTTATATTTTTATAAAGATCTAAAAAATTTTTTTTAAAAATAAATACAACACAGTAGTACAAATGTATTTTCTCTTCCGTAAGATTTTCTTAAAATATTTTTATTCTCCAGCTTAATTTATTGTAAGAACACAGTATATAAAACATATAGCAGAAAAAAAATTGAATTAATTGCTTGTTTGTGTTATTTATTAATTAATTAAATTAATTGCTTCCATCAACAGTAGGCTATTAGTAGTTATGGTCTGGAGACTTTTCAAAAGTTAAGTGAGATTTTTCTACTGTGTGGTGGGACAGCACCCCTTACCCCTGTTTTGCTCAAGAGTCAACTGTACAAGGTCTCTTTTCAAATCATGAGTTTTTACTCAGATTTTCAATGAAAATCAGACTGCTGGGTAGGGAAACACCATCTTCTGGTATTTGGGGCAGATCAAACATTTCTTTCTTGTGCCAGATTTATTCATGCCTTGGTGGGTATTTAATATCACACTATATTTCTGAATCATTCCCTTAGTCAGTGTGAAAAAGACTAAGAATTTTCCAAATTCTCCCCTCTTGGTGATATTGCCACAAACTGTAAAATCATTCTGGGTATTTCTCTACCCTCAAGTATGCAACAGAGAAATCAACAAGCTCCCTGGAGACGCTCTCTTAATTTGATCTTCTTTTGTGCCGACATTTATTTTCCATATCCCTGTGGCCCTTGTCCATATCCCTTTTTCTTTCTTGAGGTGACTTTCACATATTCCCCAAGAACATGATTACAGAACATGGCAGAAAAAACAATGATCAATAAAGAAATGCTCAAAAATACCATCCATGCGGATACAGGCTGGTCAAATCATTGGTTATGAAGTTAAAAGATAATCTTCCCCAGAAGAATGTGCAAACATACACCCCTCAATTCAATTTTTCATCACTGCAGGTTATACCAAGTATAGTTAAAATCACAAATGCTAAGTATGTGTAAGGCAGGATGTACTGCAATCTGTGACCTGCTGCCTAGTTTTCATATTATTCTATGAATTACTCTGTTTTGAGCCTTATCTGTTCTTGTTAGCTGCCTTTTAAAAATCTGTTCTTGTAGTTCTCTCTGTATTATGGTAATGCTGAAAGTTTTAAGTTAAGGAACTAGAAACAGAATAATTCGAGAAAAAACTCATATTTCCTACATGGAGCATGATAATAGAAGTCCCGGCTCCTCATGCAATCCAATTGAACATCCCTTTATCCGACACACGTATGGATACACACAGTACACACAAATTGACACACTCTCCCTCTGGTCAAAGATGATCAGTGTTAATATCACCATTTTCCCCTCTGTCAAATGGGAAACTACAAAAGCATTCTTATGTGTCTTATATTTACTCCCTATAGTGTTTCTATTTCTTTTTTTTTAAGATTTATTTATTTATTAGGAAAGAGAGAGAGTGACAGAGAGCATGAGAAGGGAGAAGGTCAGAGTGAGAAGCGGACTCCCCATGGAGCTGGGAGCCCGATGTGGGACTCGATCCCGGAACTCCGGGATCACGACCTGAGCCGAAGGCAGTCGCTTAACCAACTGAGTCACCCAGGGGCCCTAGTGTTTCTACTTCATTTGTTGGGGGTATTTATGCTGTAAAAGAAACTACCAGAAAATGTAATTACACAAAACAACAATTTTAAAGTGCTCACAGTTTTATGGGTGAGAATTGGGGCAGCTCATAACAGAGGACTCATCTGAGCTTAGGCGGTTCCAACAGTTGGAGCTGAGATGGCTGTGGTAGCTTCACTGGAGCCACAAGTCTGGGGTCTTGGTTCTTGCTGTTGCATCCAAAAATGTCATGTTCTGTCACATGTTTGACACCTGGTCCACGGGCTGACCTGGCTGGACTAGCTGAGGCTACCTGAGCAGGAGCTTTCTCTCCCCTCCCCTCCCCTCCCCTCCCCTCTCCTCCCCTCCCCTCCCCTCCCCTCCCCTTCCCCTCCCTTCTCCTCCCCTTCCCTTCCCTTCCCCACCCTTCTCCTCCCCTTTCTTCCCCTCCCCTCCCCCGCCCCTCCCCTCTCCTCCCCTCTCCTCTCCTCTCTTCTTCTCTTCTCTCTCTTCCTTCTCTGTAGTACAAGGGTCTCAGGTTGTTGGTCTTTTTTCACAGCGGCTGGCTTCCCCTAATAGCAGCATTCCAAACACCATCTGGGCAGAAGCTGCAAGGCTTCTTATGAAGTAGCTTTGGAAATCTTGAAAGTACCTTTCCATACACTCAATTGATCAAGTAAATAATTAAGGAAAGCCCAGATTCAAAGGGAGTAGAATTAGACTACTCTTAATGGGAAAAGTAGCAAGAATTTGTGGCCATCTTTAATATATGACTCATGTATCTACGTGGTTCAGAAACTCAGTGTTGAAAGAAAGTATACTCACCTTGATTATAGAGTTGTTGTGGCTTAATCCATGCACATTATACTGAGATACTTCTGCATGTGGACTGCTTGGCCCTTTCTGTTTATTCTCTGCTCCTATGGTAGATTTTACATTATCAATTTATCTACATGATCCAAGAGTTAAGGATTTCCTACCTCCTCCCACACTCCACAATGAAACGGGTTTTACCTCATTTGAAACTGTCAGTGGAATCTAACCCATTTTTACTGTAACTTTACAGACAGAGTTTTATAGACACTATGCCTTTGGAAGTATTAGCAGTGGTAGATGGTTCCACTAAACTTCCAGTGAATGCTGTTCTTATATCACAAACTGTTTATCTTAATAAGATGCCAAAGTCCTAGAAGTTCTCAATAAAGATGACAAAATTTAGAAGACTATATGAAAATAAAAGCACACAAGCATGAGAACAGAATGAAAAAAAAAATAAGGTAGTCATGTTGGGTGTTATTTTTTTCTTATTATATGTCAACTTAGCTAAAATAATATTAGTTCAGAAAAGGATTATTTTACTATCAACTAATTAAACACATTCTTTGTACTATAATCACTCACTCTCATTTTAGAAATACACAGAAGCAAAATTTTTGTAGATCTATATTTTCAGATTGCAAAAGACAAGCTCTTTCAAATATTGTCATGAGATTTCCTGCTTTTTAGAGTTCTACAATTTCTTAGTTTAAATTCCTCCAGGTGAAGTTTAAAGTAATGTATTAATATCCAGTTGATGGAAGGAAAAAAGAAATGGAGCTAAAGCAGTGAAGCCTATTCCCTTTTCAATTTAAGAATATTTTTTATTCAGAATTATTATCAAGGTAATACTCGAGAGATTTCTTAAACTATTTTGGTAAAACAATTTGAATAGTCCGAGAACTGCATCTGTGGTACTGCAAAACAAATTATATGGGTTTCCAATTGAGAAAATATTAATAGAATTAGAGACTTTAATCTTCAGTCCTATTGGGACAAAAAAATAAGTATATATCATAGTAATAGTATTTCGCCTCAAAGTATTGTCTCATATCATAGAATTAAATTACATGTGTCCTTCAATTTACCAATTATTAACTGTCAAAATTACAGAATCCGGTGTCTAGCTATTATATAAGCTCTTTGGTAGTTTTTTTTTTTAATATTTTATCTATTTGAGAGAGAGAGAGTGTATGCACATGAGTTAGGAGAGGAGCAAAAAGAGAGAGAAGGAGAGGGAGAAGCAGACTCCCCACTGAGCAGAGAGCCCAATGCAGGGCTCAATCACAGGACCCCGAGGTCATGACCTGAGCCAAAGTAGACACTTAACCAACTGAACCACCAAGGTGCCTGGGTAGTTTTATCTTAAGCAATTCATCACTAGTATGCCCTCGTACCATTTATTTAACCCAGAAAATTGCATACTTACCATGTGAGAGTAAAAAATTAGAGAATAGGGTGCGCCTGGGTGGCTCAGTGGGTTAAAGCCTCTGCCTTCGGCCCAGGTCATGATCTCAGGGTCCTGAGATCAAGCCCCGCTTTGGGCTCTCTGCTCAGCAGAGAGCCTGCTTCCCCCTCTCTCTCTGCCTGCCTCTCTGCCTACTTGTCATCTCTCTCTCTCTCTCTCTGTCAAATAAATGAAATCTTTTAAAAAATTAGAGAATGTATGGAAAACAATAATAATTTGTTAAATTGTCCTTCTCACTAGTAGAGCAAAACAAATTTGATTCATAGGCATGAAAAAGAATGTAGATGTAAATATGCATGCACACACATATATGCATAGTTAAATAATTTGACATAAATACTTTATGTCTAATAATTGATAGTTGATTAGAAAAATTCTGTAATGATATGTACAACAGTTAGGAGATTCTTCTTTGTGTTTTCCACTGTGAAGTAAAATCAGAAATATTCTTTAGCCTAATACAGCTCTTCCATTTTCTTCACAATTTTCAGTTATTAGAAGCAGATGGTGTTTTGGTGGTAAACACAATTAATTTCATTTTACAGAATTTACTTAATTAGATTTGGACTAGATGTCTCATGTGCATTGGATTTCATTGTTATACATATTGTTTATAATTCTGCCAGCTGTCATAAGTGCATACTTATTTTTTTAATTCTTAAGAATATCATTTCTAAACAGGGGATAATCTATTCATTTTACTGAATAAATTAGAAATAAAATACATTATTTTAAAATTTAATTTTATAGAATGTTATATGTAGTCAAATCATCTTTATCCAAATGCATGGAGAATTCAAAGTATATGCAAATTTTATAACATATCACCATTTTACATGTCTTCAATTATGCTAATGTTTTTGTTTTTCATTTCTAAAGTATTAACTGACATATTTCATACTTCTAAGATCTACAAAAATACTAATCATGACAAAACACTTGCTTATTAGACCATGAAAACATTCTCAATTTGTTTTCTTGTTATGTTTTGCAAAAACGTTGCCAAAGTAGATTGTATATAAGAACCAAATAGTCAGTTGAAAAGTGAAAACACTGTCCATTTATGATATATTGGTTCTAATAAATGCTTCTAATAAATGCTTCAACCAGAATGATTGACTTTGTATGTGCCAGTATGTTGTACACAGTTTTGTTGTACACGCAGTTTTGTGTGTGTGTGTATGTATCTTTTAATGATCACATTCAGTATTCTAAAATCATATTGCTGGATTAAATATAATAAGATAAGATATATTCATTCAAATTGCTTATTTTGACACTTTTAAAATGTACCTTTTTACTATTGGATAGTTTGTTCTTGTCCTCAAGAATAAAACTTTCTCGGGTGTCTGGGTGGCTCAGTTGGTTGGGCGACTGCCTTCGGCTCAGGTCATGATCCTGGAGTCCCGGGATCGAGTCCCACGTCGGATTCCCTGCTCTGGAGGGAGCCTGCTTCTCCCTCTGACCTCTCCCCTCTCGTTCTCTCTCTCTCTCTCTCTCTCTGTCTCAATTAAATAAAATAAATCTTAAAAAAAAAGAATAAAATTTTCTCGTGGGTACAAGGTCTATTTTACGTGTCATGGATCATCAACAAAAGGTCATTTAAGTACCCTGAGCATATTAT
Source organism: Nasua narica (assembly GCA_028533885.1). Taxonomy (NCBI): domain Eukaryota; kingdom Metazoa; phylum Chordata; class Mammalia; order Carnivora; family Procyonidae; genus Nasua; species Nasua narica. The sequence goes on from CM052799.1 coordinate 175,546,822, forward strand.
TCTTTTGCTTCTGGAAAGGGCAATTAATGGTTTTGTAATTCCTTTTGGTAATGGTCTCTAATAAGTATAAAAATCTATGGCTGAAAGTTATGTAATTTGTAATCTAGCTAGAATGAAATTCTAAAGAATATTTTGAATTTGTTTAAATCAGCTTGAGCTAAATATTTTCTTAGAAACAATTTTTAACAACTTGTTTAACAATCTGCAGGTCTTAAGGTTAGGTTACATTTCCACTTATCTTACTTTCTGAACTGACAAAAAATTCTAAGTCATTATTAAAAATAATGGCCAAGATTTATAAATAATAACTGAAGTCTCAAAGGAAATATTTAAGTTGTACTAACAAATTCCCTCAGTAGTAATACATTATAGCCAACAGGTTTAAATTTTACATCTTTTAGCAGGTAATTTAACAAAAAATCATTTACTTGACTCTGATATATCAACATTTCAAATAGAAACTCTATTTTTTTCATATCCATTTAATGGAAAGTTTTTTTTCTGTCAGGAAAATAACATGGCATCCCATATTTCCACTAAATTTTAACAACTCTATCAGGTAAATATCTTTAAAGTGAAAATTAACAAAATTTTTTTTATTATACCATGAAGCATTTTTACACTTAAAGAAAAGAATGTTTAGATTTCTATTTCAATATTTAGCTTCAGTTTCCCTCCCCCACTGCCAATGATTATTTAAATAAACTTTTCATCTCAGATTCATCATTTATCTATTCTGAAGACACAAAACAGTCAAATTTCAGGGCCATTAGTAATTCTGAAAGCTCCACCATATTCCTGTTGATCTAAAGGCCTGATGGTATGTACCAGACTGAAAACATGCCTAGAGAATACCTAAAGAAAAAGCACCCCACTGACCTCTGGCTGCAAAAGTAGGAAATGAAATCTAAGGCTGTTTTGCAAACTGCAGCTTGAATGTTGAGTCTTCTCACACAGATCCTCTTGTCAAAGGTCAGAAGACACACAGTTAAGACATTTAAGGAAATGTGACCAGTCATTGGTCAACTACTAAATGATAATGACAGATGTTAACCCAAGGAAGGCAGGCTGAAAAAAAATACATAGTAGCCAAAAATTCAGTGACCACATAGTACAGGAAATACAGAATCCATAAATTATTCCAGGAAAGTTGCTCAACAGATACTCAGCAACAAAAACAAAAAATAGCCTTTGAAGATAAAAGAATGTGATGCCAGGATTGTTACAATATATTATCTAAAAATCTACAATGTCCAGTTTTTAATAGTACATTATAAGTTATACAAAGAAATAGAAGGTATGCACATATAAAGTAGAGTAAATAATATGGCAGAAAATTTTGCTAGGAAAACCCTGATTTAAAACTTAGAAGACAAAGAGCATAAGTTATCATTATAAAAATGTTCATGGAAGAAAGGAAACCTTATGTCTGAAGAATTAAAGAGAAGTATGACAGTGATGTCTCATCACATAGAGAATACCAATAAAAATATAAATTTATTTGAAAAAGCCAAATAAAAATTTGTGAGTTGAAAAGTACAATAACTGAATAAATTTTTTAAGAAATCACAAATCCAAAAACAAACAAAAAAACAAAAAACAAAAACCCACTAATCACTAGAAGGGCTCAATAACAGTTTGAACTTAAATAAGAAAGAATTAGCAAATATGAATATGGGTCATATACAGATTATCTAGGTTGAGGGGTACAAAGAAAGGGAATGAAGAAAAATTAACAGAACCTCACAGAATTGTGGTCCACCCTCAAGTGCATCTATATGTGTGCGTATTGGGAGGCTCAGAAAGAGAAGAGAAAAAAGGCAGAAAAGATACTTGAAAAATTGTGATAGAAAACTTTCTCAATTTGATGAAAATTATTAAATCTACATATTCAAGAAACTTAATGAGATACAAGTAAATAAACACAAATTGATCCATCTACATATATCATATTCAAAATACTTAAAGACCAAGACCAAATATATATATAGAAATATATATAGAAATATATAAATATTTATATTTATATTTAATTAATATTAATTTAATATATTTATCTATTTATATTTAAATATAAAGTATGAATATAAATTATAAATTTAAATATGATATGAATTATATTATATAATTATATGATATATTTATATTATATAATTAAATTATATTATAAATTAAATATATAATAATATATAGTTATATATTATATAAATTAAAATAAAATATAAATATAAATTATATTCATAAGTATAAATGATAAATATGAATGTGTATTAAAATGATATTAATTAATATTGATTATATATATATATTTGCTGAAAACAGCAAGAGTAAAATGATTTATAACCTACAAAAAGAACCCCAGCGAGCTGATTTTCCATCAGAAACTGTGGTGGCCAAAAGACAGTGAGATGACTTTTTTGTGTGTCAAAAGAAAAAGAATGGCATCCCTAAACTCAATATCCTGCTAAGTGGTCCTTCAAAACTAAAGGAGAAATTAAGACTTTTTCAGATAAACAAAGATAGAGAAAATTCATTGCTAGTAGATCTGCTGTGTAAGCAATACTCAAGGAAGTCCTTCTGGGGCACCAACAGGGCTGCCTCAGGTATCTGACTCTTGATTTTGGCTCAACTGGCGATTTCAAGGTCCTGGGATGGAGCCCCTTTTTGGGCTCCAAGCAGCTGGGGTGGAGGAGTCTCTTCTCTTCCTCCCCCTCTCCCTGTTCACACTCTCTCTCTCTCTAAAAAATAAATAAATCTTTTTAAAAATAAAATAAAAAGGAAGTACTAACTGAGATGAAAGGAAACCAGAGAGTAATTCAAACCCATTTGAAGAAATAAAAAGCAACAGTAAAGCAAACAGCATAGGTATTAAATATATTTTTGGTGCAACACTTTTTTCTATCAATTAAAAAAAAACTGCATAAACAACTATTTTAAAATACTGTTGATGTACTTATAATGTTTGAGATGTATTTTGTATGACAGTAATAACATAATGGCAGGAACACACTCCATAAAACTGTAGCAGAAGACACATTCTTCTCTAGTGCATATGTAACGTTTTTGAGGATAGAGCATAAGTTAGATGATATTTTACACAAAACTATTATTGATTATTATTACTATAATAAAAAGCTTGAATACATTTTAAAGATTGAAATTATACAAAGTATGTTCTCTGATTATAATGAAATTAAATCAGAAAATAACAACAGAAGGAACATTAAGAAATTAACAAAGATGTGAAAAGTAAACAGTAAACTCCTAAATAATGATGAGTCAAAGAAAAAAATTTACAAGAAATATTAGAAAATATTTTGAGGTGAAAAAAATAAAAATACAACATACAAAAACTAGTGAAATAAGGCAAAAGTAGTGCTTACCCTGGAATTTATAGCTATAAAAGGCATTATTAAAAAAGAAGAACTAGTTCAAATCAATAACCTCAACTTCCACCTCAAGAAATTGGAAAAAGATGAGCAATCTAAACCCGGTGCAAACAGAAAGAAGGAGATAATGTAGATTGGACAGAAAATTAATGGAATAGAAAAGAGAAAAATAATAGAAAAAAATCAACAATGATTTGTTGATCAAATGATTTGTTGATCAAATGATTTGTTGATCAAAATGATTTGTTGATCAAAGATGGTTCTCAAAAATATCAACAAAATTGACAAACATCTAGGTAAACTGACCAAGAAAAAAGATAGAAGATTCAAATTCACAAAGTCATAAATGAAAGTAGGGCTTACCGAAAATACTGGCCTTACCGAAATAAAAATGATTTTAAAGACAAACTATGAACAAATACATGTCGGCAAATTAGATAACCTAGATGAAACACATTCTTAGAAAGACACAAATATTAAAGTGTACCTTAAAAGAAAAAAAAAATTCAGAAAGACCTTTGCAAAGTAAAGATATTAAATTAATAAAAGACTCCCACAAAGAAAAGCCCCCAGACAGTTGGATTCACCAGTGATTTCTACCAAACTTTCTCAAACTATTCCAAATGAAAAAAAAGGAAAGAATACTTACTAACCCCATCAGGCCAAAATTACTCTGATACCCCAAACAGAAAAATACATCAAAAGAAAAGAAAATTTTGATATTCTTTATTGTTGTATAAATAAGCCAAATTTGTTTCCTGTGTGTTGGCCCTATGGTGTTTTATTTCTTCACAGCAAGCTAGGACTGCTAGCTCGAAAGCTTGTTGGCAACAATCTCAGATATTTATAAGTCTAATTGCTTTATATACAGCCCAAGCAAGCAATTCGTTTTTATTTTGTTTTTTAATGATTTTATTTTTTTACACCCCATGTGGCATTTAACTCACAACCCCAAGATCAAGAGTCACATGCTCCACCAACTGAACCAGCCAGGTACTCCCCAAACAGGCAGTTTTGTAGGCATTTAGAGCCTACCTAACTTTGCATATTCCACAAAGCTGTACCCCAAATCTATCTGTAAATAAAACCCCAGGGCTACAAAAACGCCCCAGCCACTGTTGCCCTTAAGAGTTTTCTGACTTGGAAACTTTCATTATGCTCCTAAGTACAACCCATGGACTGGTAGAGTCCCTCTCCAATTCGCCTGTGTCCCAGGGTACCCTGTCCTCTTCTTCTGGGAGGTGACCCTGTATCACTGTCTCTGGAGGTCTTCTGCTCTGAGGGATTTATCCTCATAGGCAAACTTGTCAAAGTGCTCCCCAGGTAAAATTCACGTGCTACTGCTATCTTGCAGCCCTATCTTTTCCCTTGATCAGACCTGAAATCCTCAAACCCACTGAACTGAAGACTAGAGATGTAAAAATCCTCCACAAAATATTAGCAAACCAATTCCAGTAAACATACAAGAAAAAATATACAACAAAAACATACGGGATTTATTCCCAAATGCAAAGGGTTTCAAAATACAAATATATATATATATATATATATATATATATATATATATATATATATATATATAACAACAGAGTAAAGGACAGAAACCACGTTACTGTTTCAATAGAAGTAGATATCACATTTAACGAAATGCAACACATTTTCTTGATATAAACACTCAACAAACTAGGAATAAAATGGAACTTTATCAATCTGATAAAGGGCATATATAAAACCCCCACACCTAATATACTCACTGGTGAAAGACTGAAAACTTTCTCCTTAATATCAAGGACACAAGTGGCTAATGCCACTCTATTCAACATTATACTAGTGTTTGTCACCTGGAAGTTAGGCAAGGGAAAAATAAATAAAATTCACCAAGGAGAGAAGGTAATATGTGAAACTATCTCATTTGTACATTACTTGATTTTATCACTGGAAAAATTATAAGAAGTCCACAAAATAATTAGAACTAATAAATAAACTTGCTATATTTAAAATAGAATATAATACTACTGCACAAAATCAGTTGGACTTTATTAAAAATTAAAACTATTTTGCTTAAAAGACCCCATCAGGAAAGTGAAAATACAATCCAAATAATAGGAGAAAATTTTTGTTTGATAAGGTCTGCTATTCAGATTTTATAAAAAACAAACAAAAAAGATGACATGATACTTTACATGGAAAACCCAAAAGACTCCACCCTCAAACTACTAGAACTCATACAGCAATTCAGTAATGTGGCAGGATACAAAATCAATGCACAAAAATCAATTGCTTTCCTATACACTAACAATGAAAATATGGAAAGGGAAATTAGAGAACCGATTCCATTTACTGTAGCACCAAGAACCATAAAATTATACCTGGGAATAAACCTAACCAAAGAGATAAAGGATCTGTACTCGAGGAACTATAGAACACTCATGAAAGAAATTGAAGAAGACATAAAAATGTGGAAAAGCATTCCATCAGAAGATGTGATCAGATCAGATCTTCTGATCAGATCAGAAGAATAAACATTGTTAAAATGTCTATACTGCCCAGAGCAATCTGTACTTTCAATGCCATCCCAATCGAAATTCCACCAGTTTTTTTCAAAGAGCTGGAATAAACAATCCTAAAATTTGTATGGAACCAGAAAAGACCCCAAATTGCTAAGGAAATGTTGAAAAGAAAAACAAAGCTGGGGGCATCACATTGCCTGATTTCAAACTTTACTACAAAGCTGTAATCACCAAGACAGCATGGTACTGGCACAAAACACATAGACCAGTGGAACAGAATAGAGAGCCCAGAGATGGACCCGCAACTCTATGGTCAAATCATCTTTGACAAAACAGGAAAAAATATCCAGTGGAAAAAAGACAGTCTCTTCAATAAATGGTGCTGGGAAAACTGGAAGGCTATATGTAGAAGAATGAA
>CM052799.1:175553638-175577915 GCA_028533885.1 Nasua narica
TGTAAGCCTGATGATTCACAGACTTGTACCCTGGGGTAAATAATACATTATATGTTAATAAAAAAATTAAAAAAAAAAGAATATAACTGAAAATATTTCTTAAAAGCCATATAACATAAGAAAATATATCAAATATATTGATACTTAAACCAGCTACTCTGTCTTTATTTTAATCATAATCTCAATTTTTTAGAAATATTTGGGGGCTTTTGATGCAGACTTTTATGGTTTAAAATACAGCTCTTCTATGGATTTTTTTGATACTCTTGTACAGAGTAGTACAATGTGTAAGCCTAAGTTATATGACCTGTGAAATAGAGATATTATGCAACTGATAGAATTATTATGAAGATTGAGATAATAAAGGCAAAGTAGTTAGCACAGTGTCTGGCATAACTCAGTAAGTGGTAGCTGTCATTTGAGAGACACATGAAGACAACCTCATTTTGTTAAAAATAAAAATTCCACAAAATTTAGGACTCCCTAATGGTATACAACAAGATTGTAATTGAAGTGAATCCAGAGTACATCCAGAATTGACCACTGTGAATAAATTGTAGTTCAGTATGGATGTACTATACCAGACCATGACTATGTGCATGTATGCCTATCTTATATCAGTGAAAGGAGTCATATGGCAAATAATCAGAATTTTCTGTTCACTAAGGATCCTTTCTGAGCTTTCCTATCTAAGGGTGGGTTGGAGAGACTTTTGTGTATAAGACAAAACATTCTATGCCATGTGGGGCTGGAAGTAACTATAAGAAACTTTAATTCTTGCTATTATGATTGATACTACACAGAGATCATAATGACAATTTTGATCATTTTTTACAAGAAGAAAATAAACTTCTGTAAAAATTCCTTCCTTTTCTGCTTTTTATTTTGAAACAAAGTTGAGGAAATAGCGTGTTCTGATAAGGTGAATTAACACTGAGTTTCCCCCTCAGGTAAAGTCATTTATCTAAAGTTATGCAATATCAGTGAGTTACTGTGTGGAAATGTAATACCTGGTAGTAAGCAAACATTTAATTTGTTGAAAAATTTAATTTCAGAGATTTACTTTCAAATATATATGTGGGACAATGGCATCTATTTATATACCTACAGATTTATTCATAAATTATTTTTTGTAATAGGTGGATTCCATAGGACCATGGGCTATGTTTTATATATTACATTTTTGAGATGTTTTTATAAAACACATTTTAGTAATGAGCCAAAAAAGAAAGAAATGCAAACATTTGAATTTCGTGCTTGAGAAAGAGTCCATCTTAGCTCACCTCCCCTTTATAGTCAGAAGACTATGGATATAAAATTGTCAGATACATAAAGAATTAAACAGAGGAAGTTTTATTAGTTGTACAGTCAATGAATTGAAATTGAATACTTACTGAACATATACTCCTCTTGTACTACAAACATATGGTATGAGAAATAAGACAATCATATTTCTTAAAACATAGTTTATAAAAGGTAGACAGAAGTGAATAGGCAATTACAATAGAAAGTGATAAATGTTACGGCAGCAAAATCTGCAAGTCTTTTTTTTTTTGAAGCGTAGCAGACATACAATATTATATCAGTTTCAGGTTTACAACACAGTCATATACATTACAAAGTTTCCACCACATTAAGTATAGTTACCATTCATCACCATACAATGTTATTACAATATCATTGACTATACTACAATGCTGTATTTTTCATCCCTATGACATATTTATTTTATAACTGGAAGTTTGAACCTCTTTATCTCCTTTATGTTAATCACCCATCCCCCATTTCCCTCCCCTCTGGCAATTGCAGGCTTGTTCTCTGTATTTCTGAGTCTATTTCTGTTTTATTTGTTCATATATTTTGGTTTTTAGATTCCACATAAAAGTAAATGGTATAATTTTTTTTCTATTTGACTTATTTCATTTAGCATGATATCCTGAAGGTTCATCCATGTTGTAAATGGAATGATTCACTCTCTTTTATAGCTGAGTAATATCCCATTGTATATATATATGTATATATATACCACATCTTCTTTATCCATTCATCTATGGATGGACACTTGAGTCTCTTCCATAACTTGGTTATTATAAATCTTACTGCAATAACATAGAGCGTGTATATTTTTTCAAATTAGTGGTTTTGTTTTAATTGAGTGAATACCTAGAAGTGGAATTATTAAGCTGTATGGTATTCTTATTTTTAGTTTTTAAGGAACTTCCATACTGTTTTCCACAGTGGCTATACCAATTTACATTTACTTTTTCCACATCCTCACCAACACTTATTATGTCTTGCCTTTTTGATATCACATTCTGAATGGTATAAAGTGGTATCTCATTGTGGTTTTGATTCATATTTCCCTGATGATCTAGCCATGTTGAGCATCTATTCATGTGTCTGTTTGCTGTCTGTATGTAGGCTTTGAAAAAATGCCCGTCTATTCAGGTCATCTGCCCATTTTAATCAGATTATTTGTTTTCTTGCTGTTGAGTTGCATGAATTCTTTATATATTTTGGATATTAACCCTTTATCAGATATATCATTTACAAATATTTTATATTCAGTAAGTTACCTTTTTGTTTTGCTGATAGTTTCCTTCACTGTGGAAAAACTTTTTAGTCTGAATATCCAGCCCTCAACACCAGTGCCCTGCTTAATATCCATTATCCATCTAGCCCATCCCTGGCCCACCTCCCTTCCAGCAACACTCAGTTTGTTCTCTATAGTTAAGAATCTCTTACAATTTGCTTCCTTCTCTTTTTTCCCCTGCCCCTATGTTCATCCATTTGGTTTCTTAAATTCCACATATGAGTGAAGTCATATGCTATTTGTCTTTCTCTGACTTCTTTCACTTAACCTAATACATTCTACCTCCATCCACATTGTTGTAAATGACAAGATTTCATTCTTTTTGATGGCTGAGTACACACCACCTCTTTTTTATTCGTTCGTCAGTTGGTGGGTATCTAGGCTCTTTCCATAATTTGGCTATTATGGATAATGCTGCTACAAACATTGGGGTGTATGTAACTCTTCAAATTAGTATTTTTTATATATATATATATTTTTGGGGTAAGTACCTAGTAGAGCAAATGATGGGTCATAGGATTGTTCTACTTTTAACTTTTTGAGGAACCTCTATACTGTTTTCCAGTGTGGTTGTACCAGTTTGCATTCCCACCAACAGTGCAAGAGGGTTCCCCTTTTCCCACATTCTTACTAACATCTGTTGTTTCCTGTGTTGTTAAGTTTAGCCATTCTGACAGGTGTTTATTTTTGCTGTCATTTCACTTGTCTAAGGAGACAGATTTAGAAAAATATTGCTAAGACTGATATCTAAGAGATTATTGCCTTTGTTTTCTTTTAGGAGTTTTATGGTTTCAGACCTTGCATTTAGCTGTCTACTCTATTTTGAGTTTGATTTTGTGTAGGATGCAAGAAAGTGGTCAGGTTTCATTATTTTAAACGTAGCTGTTCAGTTTTTCCAACACCATCTGTTGAAAAGACTGTCTTTTCTGCATTTATATTCTTGCTTTGTTATAGATCAATTAATTGGCCATATAAGTGTAAGTTTATTTCTGAGATCTCTATTTTGTTCTGTTGATCTATAGACCCATATTTGTGCCACTACCATACTGTTTGATTAGTATAGTTTTGTAGTATATTTTGAAATCTGAGATTGTGATATCTTCATCTTTTTTTTTTTTTTTTTTGTCTCAGGATTGCTTTGGCTAGTTGGAGTCTTTTGTGGTTCCATACAAATATTAGAATTGTTTGTTCTAGTTCTGTGAAAGATACTATTGGTATTTTGATACGGACTGCTTTGGATTATAGAATTCTTTGAGTTCTATGGATATTTTAACAGTATTGTGTCTTCCAGTCCATGAGCATGATCTATCTTTCCATTTATTTGTGTCAAAGTCTTATGAGTCTTTTAGAAGCTTCAAAAAAATACTATACAATACAGTCTTTGCAAAATTGGAAGGAAAAGTACGTTACATTAATATAATGTACACACACATACAAACACATGTGGTCTGATATTCTGTTTCAGGATAAAGACTTATAGCAGAACAGAAATGAGGAAACATTTGTACTATCATGATTCTGCTGTATTTGACAAGTCCTTTTACTACTTCAGTTGACCTCAGGTTTTAGAAGATATTAAATTAGGAACACACCATTTAAAATATGAGTTTTTAAGCAGAATGAATTTTAGTGTTCCTCTTTAAAAAAAATTCACAAACAATAAGAAAGTTGATATGAATGAAAGTATTTCCTATCAGTGTAATACTCGTATGATTGCACTAAACAACCTTGCATTAATATGGTCTTCTGTACTCATTAGCCAAAAGTAATGTTTTCAATTTGCATACCTAATGATAAATTTTAAAAGCTTACCACTGTTGAGCACTTATGTGACAAGCAGTTTTCTGAACTCCTCACATATTACCAATTGACAACCAATTGGCCAATTAACAATGATACTGTGAGTTTGGATCTGCTATCGCACCCATTTTATAGGAAAAGAAACTGAGTACAAAGAAAAATAGAAACTTCACAAAGATTCTTTTGCAGTTAATGAGCAAAATCAGGATTCAAACTAAGTTTAGGAATAAGTTCTCTTAATCTACATGCTAAGTACATTACAAACATCATCTTTTACAGTTTTCATTAAGGCTTTTAGATTAAACAATATATATTCACAGTGGTTCCATTAAATCAATGCTCTAAGCACAGGGTCTTACTTATAAGTAAATAAGGTATAGGTGTAGTATAGGTACACGTGGTAGTTAGTATTATATTGTAGAATTAAATTATGACTTCACTTTTGGGGTGCCTGGTTGGGTCAGTCAGTTGAACATCTGACTTCATTTCAGCTCAGGTCATGATCTCAGGGTCATGAGATTGAGCCCCACATGGAGCTCCAGGCTCAGCACCCAATCACCTTGAGATTCTCTCTCTCCCTCCCCTGCCCCTGCCCCTGCCCCAACTCCTGACCAGGCTCAGTCTCTCTTTCTCTGAAACAAACAAACAAATAAAATCTTTAAAAAAAATCATTATCAGGCTTTTAACTGAAGACTTTTGTGACAGTTATTCCAAACATATGTTGCTAGATTTTCAGGCTAAGTCTATACAGACAAATAGCATAAAAGAGGAAAAGAACTTTCATTTTTATCCTCTAAAAATTATCTAAAACCCTTGTTTGTGTGGAATACATAAAGAGAATATTATTAGTTATTTCAACACATCTCTAGAAAGCCCACTGAAATGACTTATGATTTAACAAGAGATATTTAGTTAAGAAAAAAATAAATGTTATCTTAGCACTTAAAATTAAATACAACCTAGTTTTCAGTACTGGTCCTGTTGCTAAGAAACTGTGAGACCTGGGAAAAATCATTTTACTTCTCTGAGCGTTAGTGTGCGGATCTATAATGGAGGGGCTAGGAATCACAAATTGATCTCTGAGGTCCCCTCAGGCTATAATAAGCTATGATTACATGAAATTAGCAGGTTTGAGTAGAATGAAATCAATAGAGATAAACATGCCAATTAGTGCATACTAATTTAGAGCTTCTCTCTCATAGGCTCATGTTTAAAAAGACATGTACTGCAAATAAAAAAGATTTAAGTAGAGATATTAAAATTATTTACCACTATATTTTACTTTTAGGAAAATATTTCCCAAACCAAATGTTTCAATACATTGTTATATTGAAATAATCTACTCAAGTAATTTGGAAAAGAGATTTGGGTTTATGTAAAAATTGCTTAATACATATTTGTAACAGGAGGAATATTCTATTACAGTATTATGTATGTTTGCATTTTTAGGATAACGATCTTCATTAGTTTTACTTTCATATTCTAAAAATTTGTTTTCTGTTAAACATTTCAAACCTATTACGTTGCATTGCTCTACACTTAAAAAAAGATACATTCCATTAAACACTAAAAGCTTATATTAAAATTTGATATTTTAAGTATGTCCATTACTTTTGCAACTTTTTGGAGTTTCTGGAAAAAAAATATAGTGCCAGTTTTCCTAGGAACAAGTAAGAATTATTTTTTAAATGAAATATTTTCTCTCAGTATGTCTCTTTATACTACTTTTCCCTAAAATTTAATGATAAATTATGATAAATTCAAATAAGAGAGAAATATCTTTTCAGAGAAAGCTTATAAAATATTTTAGGATTTTTTTCCTTCCCACATGAATGGTCTATGTCAAAAGATTGTTCTATAATATAAGTGTAGAAATAATGACAATAAGTGCTTCCATGAAATAAAAGATTGACTTCTTGTGACGATTTACATTTTCAGGGCAGTAACAAAGCCTTTAACCCACCTCGTGAGAAAGAAAGGTGAGTTCTTTGATCTTTCGGCTTTGCCATCTCTTGTATCTTCAATTTCCACGAAAGGACAAAAGTATATAGAAGGCATAGATCTGAAAAAAAAAGTCCTAACTTAGAAATACAAAATATAACTTGTTTATATTCCTTTGATTAAAACACATTGATATAGCCACATCTAATTGCAAAGATGTCCACAATAAATGAACAAAAGAAATTTGGTTAACAAAAACTTGACTATATCTATATTGTTTTATATTTGTTCAGAATTAGTATCGGTAAATTTTAACATTTATGTTATAAGTCAAAAGGAGCAATATCCTTCAACAAGCATTTAAAACTCTGATGACAGAGTTTCATATTAACACAATTCTCAAGAATATGTAATAACCTGATAAATTAAATTATAATTGATAAATGTTATTTATAATCTTTAAATACTTAAGAAAATGGAAAGTGTTATTGAACATTGGGAAAAATTGTTTGTGTCTTAAAAAGAAGTACCAAATGTGGTGTCAATTATGTAAATACTTACAAACATGTTCATAACTGTATATAATGCCAACTTTTATCACAATGATTAATTTTTTGTGCAACATATAACATCAAAAGTTAGAAATCTTATTAGAACACTAACCCAAACATAAGAAACTAAACTATGAAATTATTGCTTTTTCAAGGAACGTACAAGTCAAGGATGTCCACTTTTACCCCTTATTTTCAACATCGTATAAGTTCTAGCTAATTCAATAAGAAAAGGAAATAAAAGATATACAGAAGATTGCAGAATACAAGGTCAATTTATAAATTTAACCACTTTCTTATATATCAGCAGTGAACAAATAAAATTTGGAATTAAAACCATAAAACATCCAAAAAATTAAATAAATAGGTACAAATGTAACAAAACATGTGTAAGATCTATATGAGGAAAGTAATAAACCCTGGTGAATGAAATCAAAAAGATCTAAATAAATGAGATGATATTCCACATTGATGGGTAGGAAGACCCAATATTGTCAAGATACCAGTTATCTACTGATCTAAAGATACAGTACGATCCCAGTCCAGATCCCAGAAAAATTGTGTGTGTGTATGTATGTGTGTGAATATATGTAAAGTTATTATGGGGAAGCAAAAGACCCAGAATAACCAACAAAATATTGAAGAAGAACAAAGTTGGAAAACTGACACTACCTGACTTTATGACGGCTATAACATTATAGTAAATTAGGATTGTGTGGTCTTGATAAAAGAATATACAGATAGATCAGGGGAATAGAGTAGAGAACCCAGAATAGATCCACACAAATACAGTTAATGGATCTTTGACAAAGATCAAAGGCAAAGCAATGGAACAAAAATAGTTTATTTAAATTAATGGTGCTGGCAGAGCTGGACATCCACAGGCAAAATAATGAATCTAAACACAGATCTTTACACCCTTCACAAAAATTAACTCAATAGAGATCATAGATTCAATATAAATCACAGCCATCTAACATCTAATATATTGTTTAACTGCAGTGAGATACCAACTCTTGCCTGTCAGATTGGCTAAAATTAGCAAGTCAGGGAACAACAGATGTCGGGGAGGATGCAGAGAAAGGGGAGCCCTCCTACACTGTTGGTGGGAATGCAAGCTGGTACAGCCACTCTGGAAAACAATATGGAGGTTCCTCAAAAAGTTGAAAATAGAGCTACCCTACAACCCAGCAATCACACTACTGGGTATTTACCCTAAAGATACAAATGTAGTGATCCGAAGGGACACATTCACCCAAATGTTTATAGCAGCAGTGTCCACAATAGCCAAACTATGGAAAGAACATAGGTGTCCATCAACAGATGAATGGATATAGAAGATGTGGTATATATACACAATGGAATACTATGCAGCCATCAAGAGAAATGAAATCTTGCCATTTACAACGATGTGGATGGAACTAGAGGGTATTATGCTAAGCGAAATAAGTCAGTCAGAGAAAGACAATTATCACATGATCTCTCTGATATGAAGAATTTGAGAGGGTGGGGAATCTGGGGCGCTGGGGGAGGGAAATGAAACAAGATGGGATGGGGAAGGAGACAAACCATAAGAGACTAAACTCACAAAACAAACTGAGGGTGGCTGGGAGGTGGGGTATAGGGATAGGGTGGCTGGGTTATGGACATTGGGGAGGGTATGTGCTATGGTAAGTGCTGTGAAATGTGTAAGCCTGATGATTCACAGACAAGTACCCTGAGGCAAACAATACATTATACATTAATTAAAAAAAAAAAAGGAACAATAAAACCCAAGGCCTAATACAAGTCACATAAGAGAAAGAAACAAAATGCTAAGTGGTGTTAAGTCTGACAATAAATGGGACCATTTCTTTTTTGAAAAAAAAAAAGTGTAGATCGATCTTTTATCATTAGGAAATGTCCCTTTAGTAATATTTACTCTTTAAAAAACTGTTGTCTGGTATTGGGGGTAGGTTTCTTCAATTTTTTTATGTGATTTGCATGGCATTTCCTCTTTGTTTATTAACTGTCAACCTATTTGTATATCTAAATCTGAAATATGTCACCTGTGGAAAGCCTATATCTGAATCTTATTATTTTATCTAGCCTGACAACTTTTGCCTTTTGGATGTTATGTTGTTGCCTTTTGGATGTTATGGCATATTTTGTTGCTGATATGGTTTGATTTGTATCTTTCAATTAGCCTCTTGTCTTCTACATATTTATTATCTTGTAATTCTTTTGTAATAATTTCCTGATTCCTTTTATATTAAATGAATATTGTGTTGTGTAAAATTTTAATGTAATTAATGATTGAAAGTTATCTTTCGAATTTTTTTCTTAGTTATTGCCCTTGGGCTTACAACATAAATCTTAACTTATTGGACTCCAGCTTTTGAACTTTATTCCAGTGAGAAGTGGAAACTGTCCTCCTCTATTGCTCATTCCCTCCTCCACTTTTTATGCTATTATTTGTATACATATTTTTGTCTATATTTGCTTTAAATCTGACAATCCACTATTACAATTTATTACTTTTTATTATATGATAAAAATATTTTATCATATAATATATTATATATTATATAATATATATATTATATATATTAAATATATATTTAAAATATATTTTAATTTTTTTTCATTTTAAAGAAACTGAGAAAAAGAGTAAGTATATACTTACAGAGTTTGTTTTATAATAATATTTCTATTTACCATTATTCTTTTCTTTTCTTGTGGATTTGAAGCTAATTGGTGTCATCTGTTTATGCTCATTACAGCTTTTTCACCCACCTTCTCTGTGTTATTATTGTCAAATATATTACATTTCAATATAAGTCCAGCAGTAAAATTATATAATATTGTTTTAGACAACAGTTTTTTAAATTAGTCAAGAGAAAAGAGAAGAAATGTAATTATACAGTATTTTGTAATTACCTATAGGTAATTACCTATAATTATCTTTAACACAACTCATTATTTTGTATAACATTCTGATGCCACTTGCTTTCACCTTGAAGAATTTCCTTTAGAATTTCTTATATGTCTCCAAGTAATGAATTCTATTTTCATTTCTCTGGAAATGTCTTCATTTACCATAATTTGGAAATTAGTTATAATTAGTAAAAGATGGATAACAGAATCTTGATTGACAGGTTTATGTTTTGGTTTTTACTTTCATCATTTTGTTCTATTGCTTCTTTTTCTCCAATTTTTAATATAAATTCTACCTGGCTAACATAGAATGTAATGTCAGTTTCAGGTTTAGAACTTAGTGATTCATCACTTCCATTCAACACCTAATGCTCAACACGAGTGCACTCCTTAATATCCATCACCTGTTAAGGCTATCCCATCTCCCCTCCATCAAACCTCAGTTTGTTCTCTCTAATTTAGAGTATCTCACAGTATTGCAAATGTGAAGATCTCATTCTTTTTGATGGATGAGAAATATTCCATTATATTTTTGTATACACCCACACACCACCTCTTCTTTATTCATTCATCAGTTGGTGACCAACTGGTCTCTTTACATAATCTAGCTATTGTTGATGACGCTGCTATAGACACTGAGGTGAATGTGCCCCTTCAAATCAGTATTTTTGTATCCTTTGGGTAAATGCCTAGTAGTGCAATTACAGGGTCATAAGGTAGTTCTACTTTTAACTTTTTGAGGAACCTCTATATTGTTCTCCAAAGTGCCTGCACTGTTGTGTTCCCACCAACAGTGCAAGGGGGTTCCTCTTTTTCCACATCTTTGCCAACATCTGTTGTTTCCTGTGTCATTCATTTTAGCCATTCTGACTGGTGTGAAGTGATAACTCATTGTAATTTTAATTTATATTTCTCTGAGGATGAATGATGCTAAACATCTTTTCATATACTTGTTAACCATCTAGATGTCTTTGGAAAAATATCTCTTCATGTTTTTTGTCCATTTTTTCATTGGATTATTCATTTTTTGGATGTTGAATTTCATATATTCTTTTTAGATTTCTGATATTAACCCTTTATCAGATATGTCATTTACAAATATCATTTCCCATTCTAATAGTTGCCTTTCAGCTTTGTTGATTGTTTACTTTATGGTACAAAATACAAAGTACAAAATTCCTTTATTTGTCTTGATAAAATTCTGATAATTTATTTTTGCTTTTGTTTCCTTTGTCTCAGGAAACATATTTAGTAAGAAGTTGCTACAGCCAATGTAAAAGAGGTTGCTGCCTGTGTTCTCTTCTATGATTTTGGTGGTTTCCTTTCTCACATTTAGGTCTTTCATCAATTTTGAATTTATTTTTGTGTACGGTGTTAACAAAATGGCCCAGTTTCATTCTTTTGCATGCCCAATGCCATTTTTTGAAGAGACTATCTTTTTACTGTTGGATATTCTTTCCTGTTTTCTCACAGATTAATCGGCCATATAACTGTGGGTTTCATTTCTGGGTTTTCGGTTCTGTTCCGTTGTTCTATGTGTCTGTTTTTATACCAGTATCATACTGTCTTGATCACTATAGCTTTATAATATAATTTGAAGTCCAGAATTATGATGTCTCCAGCTTTGCTTTTCTTTTTCAAGATTGCTTTGACTATTCAGGGTCTTTTGTGGTGTCATACAAATTTTAGGATTGTTTGTTCTTGCTCTGTGAAAAATGCTCATGATATTTTGATAGGGATTGCAATAAATGTATAGGTTACTTTGGGTAATATAGACATTTTAACAATATTTGTTCTTCCAATCCATGAGCATGGGATGTCTTTCTATTTCTTCACGTTATCTTCAATTTCTTTCATCAGTGTTTTATAGCTTTCAGAGTGCAGATCTGTTCGTAAGTGTCTTATGTTTTTTGGTGCAATTGTAAATGGGATTGTCCTACTGCTTCTCAGAAATTGTTTTTGATGATAAGTCAGCTTATTTCTTATTGGGACTCTCATAACTAATGACTAGTTCGTTTTTACTGCTGTTTTTAAGATTTTCTCTCTGCCTTTCACTTTTAATATTTTAACTATGATGCATGTGAGTGTATAGTTTTTTGTGTTTATCTTCTTTAAAATTTATTGAGTTTCTTCAGTGAGTTAGCACTTTAACTTTTTCATCAAATCTGGAAAGGTTTCAGTCAGTATTTCCTCAAATATTTCTTTTTCTTTTTTTCTCTCTTCTGTTTTGATTACACATATGCACTTTTAAGTCTTTGAATTCTGATACACCTTCCGGGCATCTTCACAGGCAGTTTCTAATGCTACTTTCTTCCCCCTGTACATGGCATTTTTTGTTGTTGTTGTTTATTTCCATGACTTGTCATTTTCTGGGAAAAAGTGGACAGTATAGGTAATATGGTATACCATACTCTGAGTACCAATGCCTCCTTCCCAGACGTTGTTTTGTTGTTATTAGCCTAGTCAATTGTTGTTTAGTGATTTTTGCAAAACTAGTTCTGTTAAAGTACTTTTTCCTGCCTTTTGAAGCCTCTGATGTCCCCTGTCAGATCATTTCCTCTTGCTTTAATCTTTTAGTCAGGCTACCTATGGGTCATCCTTGAATTGATATAAGCAACATTTTACAAAGATTTTACTTAAGTCCTCTTGGCCATTTAGATTATACCATTTCCTGTTAGAGGTTTGTGGCTTATTTCATCCCCAGTTTCAGCTAAAGATCATTAGCATGGAGGTATCCTCTCTGGTCACTCCCCAGAAGGCTTAGCCTTGGGCATGTACTCAGTCTTCTAACCTGCAGGGAGAATGGTGAATTTTCATTTCACTCTAAATTTTTAATTAACTTATTAGAATAGTTTATCTTTCAGTCAGTGTTTAGCCAAAGGTTTTGTTTAAACCTTTTTTATCAGTGGCTTTTCCACATTGTGTTTATAAATCTGTTTGTGGAGGTGCCTGGGTGGCTTAGTTGGTTAAGTGCCCAACTCTTGATTTCAGCTCAGGTCATAATCTCAGGGTCATGAGATTGAGCCCTGAGTCTTTTCTGTGCTCAATGGGGAGTCTGCTTGAGATTGTCTCTCTCTCTCCATCTCCCTCTGCCCCTAATATATATATATATATATATTTGACAATACCATTAGGCATGGAGGCCTCCATTCTTTGATCCAAATAAAATCGGTCCCTCAGGCAGAACTTTTTCTGGAATGACACCCTCTCTCCCTGAGTTGACATTTGGTAGGTGTGGCAACCACTTGTTTTCTCAGCTTGTTCTCCCTCCCTACAACACGAACTTCTGCCTTGAAAATGAGCCAAGGCAGGAGTACCTAGGGCCCTAGTACTCTTGGTTTGATATGCCTGGGTAAGAATTTCCACCATATAAATAAAGTGTCAGGCAAATGAAGACCTAGTCTTATCAAATGTGTACCCACATGGCAAAGAACCTCTGTAACAGGGAACTGGTGCAGTAAGTGAGAAATTTAGGCAGTCTCCTTCTCCCAGGGTGAAACTACAATCCCAGAATGGTAACTAAGATAAGAAACCCATCTTCTTGATATTATCTGCCTATAATAAGATGCCTTGTATAGAGCTTCTGGTGCATGCATGTTACTAGAGTGGTGGTAAGGGATGAGGTCATGGCTCAAAGCCACAGATTCTTGTCATTCTTTGAAGGGATTTATTATATTTTCTTGAATGACCATTCCTCTATGGTATTCCTCTATGGTAACAGCGATTACACTGTTTTTTAGGACAATTTCTAGATTCTCTATTTTTTTAAATTAATTATTGTTATAACTTTTTGCATTCATCTCATCATGCCCCATATTTCAAGAGTTGTAAATATCTCCTGAAACCAGTTTTGATCCCTTCAAATTGGAACCAGGTCTTCTCTATATATCCCACTACGCGTAGCACAGAGCCTTTTTCATAGACAATGCCTATAAATATCTGCTGAACAGAGTTGCCTAGAGTTAACCAGGATGAGAGTCATTACTGATAAAAAAAAAAACAAAAAAAAACTATGCTAAGAATGAAGAGTAGAGAGTAATGAGAGCTTGTAAAGTGTCATGGAGAAAATAGTACTGGAATTGAACCTTGCAAAAAGAGTAAGATTTAGACAGGTGGAAAAGAAAAGAAGACACAATGCAGGCAGGAGTCGAAGCATGAGGAAGGCCTGCCACTTTCAGTTATTTCGGACTCTTCAGACTCTTTAAATGACTTTAAAAATTCATGAATTAATTTGTTGTTTGCCGAAGAGAATGTCTGCTGAGATCCTTATTCCAACATTCTGGAAATTTCTTGTTCCCCTTAGTTTAGTTTTTTTGTTTGTTTTTGTTTTTTTGAAAAAAATGCTTATTAAAGTAAACTATATATTTCCCACTATGCATATGCAAATTAGATTTAAGTACTAAACTCAGATAAGTATTAACCATTTTTTGGTTTTGTTTTGTTTTAGCTTATAAGGGTATGTAATGAGATATTTTTTTTTCTTTTTTGTAATGAGATATTTTTAAAGCTGTGAAGTCTCTGGTAAGTTTTTTTTCTGTTTATGCAATTGCATACTGCACTACAGAATATTTAACATCTCTCATTACCATTCCCTAAATGTCAGTAGCACTATTCCAATCATTGTAACTATTAAAACCCCTTAACCAACTTCCAAAATACACACTTTTATAAGAATGTGGTCATATGATCCATAAATTCTATAATTTGTGTGTGTATAACTACAATATATCTTCGATAGAATTCAGTGCCAGTGTGTGCTGGTCTATCTCATTTTTTAAACCATTGTTTACTTAGAATATCATGGCTGTTTTCTATTTTTCTATTCTAAAAGAAATATTTGGTTGGCCTTTTAAAATTTTCTAAGTAGATTTAATTTGATTGGCTCTTAAAGACTTTTAAAATTATTTGCTGTCAAACTAATTTCTAATCACCATAGAGTAAATAAAATGTATTTTAAAAATATATAGTACCTTTTATCTTACACTGTACTTTCCCTAAACCTGATTTCTTTTAATTTTTACAATGTGCAAAGTTTCTGTAATTGCATTTTAAGGGAGGAAACTAAGGACCAAAGAGGACAAACAATTTGAAATGATTAAACAAGATTAAGAGAGGTAAATGAACCATTAGTCATAATAGCCAAGCTGTGGAAACAACCTAAGTGTCTCAATGGATGAATGGATAAAGAAGTGTCTATACACAGTAGATCATATTTCCACCATTAGAGAGAAGGAAGTCTTGCCATTTGTGACAACATGGATGAGTCTGAAGCATTATGCTAAGTGAAATAAGACAGAGAAGGAAAAATATTGCATAGTATCACTTAGATGTAGAATCAAAAAAAAAAAAAGTTAGCTTGTAGAAAAGTGGTTGCTGTGGGCTGGGAGGGTGGTAAAAGGGTATGAGTTCTCAGCTATAAGATGAATGTAGTCCGTAAAACATGGTGACAATCACTGATAACACAGTACTGTATAATTGAAATTTGCTTTAAGAGTAGGACTTAGATGTTCTTACATATATACATACAAACATATATACATACATGAATATGCTAATTAAGTAGATGAAGAAAATATTTGACAATGAATATGTATATAAAATCACCAAGATGTATACTTTAAATACCTTATAATTTTATTTGTCAATTATACCTAAGTAAAGCTGAGATTTTTTTTAAGAGCCAGAGGTAAATTTCAAACCAGGATTTATGCCTCATCCTTTGCACTCTACAGCTAAACTGCACTCCTGTATTTTGTTCTGAATTAACCACTTTACACCTCTATCAATAATCTTGAATTCTAGTCTTTTAAAATATTTCTGCCTTCACTCAACTCTCCTGAATAGGAACTAGTGTGTAAATTGAAATGTCTCTTCCAGAGAAAGCTCGTAAGCAACTAAATTGTTTAGAAATTGGGGAAATGTCTGTTCCCTTGCCTACAAGATCTTATTCTATTTATCAATTGCAATTGTTTAGATCAAAGTTGAGGGACATATGAAATTCACTGTGATGTCTGCAAACTGCAGAACATGTGGCATTTATTTCTTAAGTTGTTTCAGCACAAAACCTTGAAATTTGCCCTTACATTCTGAACACATTTCTAACAGGCATTATTGTCTTCAATGAGTGTTTAATGTCAAAGAATAAACAAGGACAATTTCCTTGAAGACATATTCTGATTGTTTGGAAAACATCAAAAACATGAACAATTCTTGAAATGAGTTGTAAATTGTGTATTGTTCTTTTAACACAAGCATTTTCTGACAAAGCATTATGCCAGATCTCCGTTAGGTGTACTGTGCTTGTATTTTCTCTTACTATTGTGCATGTAGTTTTTATTGCACGTGAATTACCTTTTATCTAACAGCCCCTCACCCCAAAAAGACTAGCCAATTATATAAAAGGATTAGAAAAGAAAATGTTCATTTCTAGAAATTTTATTTTACCCAAATCTCATCTTTGCAGAGTCTACAAATTTCTGTTCTTCAGATTAAATTTGTTTTCAGAAGTAAACTACAGAATGATAATTACAGCATGATTGTCCTAACTGGGACTTTGAAGTGGATATAATTTTTTCTTTCTGTTTTAGTAGTAAGTCCTTATCTAAAACAGGTATTTATCAAAGAAAATTAAGGAGGAAGGGTAGCATGATTTAGCTTTTTTTTTTCCCATTTAATGACCAAGAGCTCATTCTGGTTGCATGCTTCATATAGTATTAGAATAAAGCCCATTTGACTCCCTAATGCTTTGCACTTCCAGAAGTCATTTTACCCTAAAATTTCTTGACTCTATCCAAGAAAGCTAACTCTGTAAATTTCGATATTATTAAATTTGAAGGATCTTAAGAGCACATGAATACATGAATAGACTGATATTATATCAGAAAATAAAAATAAACTCTATCATTCATAGGACAATACTTTGGGCTTTTTAGCCTGAGTACAAACTTAAAAAAATATTTTACCCACTGTAGCCAGGAACATATTGTTATAAGTTTATTCCAATATTTAGAAATTACATCTTCTTTGAAACATTAGAATTTTTTTTAATTACAAATTTATTGACAGTTTCAGCACAAAGGAGAAAATTCCTTTCTGCACTTAATCCATGAATTTACATATCTGAGCAGTAGTCAAAAAGAACAGGTAGTAGGTGTTTAGTATACATTAATAAATACAAGTAATAATAATTAATAATAAATTAAGTTACACTTAATTATTTAAAAATGAAAGCAAATGAGCAACCACTGAAGGGCAAATTGATACGTGTGTGTGTGTCTGTGTCTGTGTATGTAGGGGGCTACTGAACACTCAGGTATATCATAATCAATTTATTTCACACTGCATTATATAAATTCAATTATAATCTCTATTACTTTTCTATAAACTCATTTTCTAAATGAAAATTATTCAGATCATCAAGATGTCATTATATTCCTCAGGATAAACATCATTAGCCTTTACGAACTTATTTTTTAAACTACTTTATGATGCATGTTATTACTTACTCTTTACAAACTTTATAAACTATTATATGGTGAACTAGTGCTTTTTACTTAGCAAATAAAATTAACAGAATTTTACTTTGAAAAGAAGATATTGAGCAGGTTATTTTCCTGAAAGTGTCTTTTCTTTAAACATATGTGGAAATTAAAATTTGGATTCTAGAAAACAGAAGGTTTTTTTTAAAAGATTTTATTTATTTATTTGACAGAGAGAGAGAGAGAGAGCACAAGCAGAAGCAGGGGGAGGGGCAGAGCAAGAACTAGGCTCCCCAGCGAGCAGGGAGCCTGATATGGGACTTGATCCCAGGACCCCAGGATAATGACCCAACTGAAGGCAGTCGCTTAACAAACCGAGCCAACCAGGCACCCCTCCAAACAGTAGATTTTAAGTTATATACTTGTTCTTACATGGTAAATTGATTATCTATGGAAGGCAATAGTATTTTTAAATATTTTTTTTAAAGATTTTATTTATTTATTTTAACAGAGAGAGAACACAAGCAGGCAGAGAGGCAGGCAGAGGCAGAGAGAGGAGCAGGCTCCCTGCTGAGCAAGGAGCCTGATGTGGGACTCGATTCCAGGATGCTGGGATCATGACCTGAGCCGAAGGCAGCTGCTTAACCAACTGAGCCAACCAGGCGTCCCGGTATTTTTAAATATTTTAAATATCATCATGCTTAAAGAGAACTTAGCTTGTTAAATAACTTGTCTAAAAGATTGCATATTTGGGAATTAAAACTGAATTTTAAAGCAAAAACTTTAATTCAAAACACTAACATTTGTGCTTATCTAAACCAAAAAAAGAGTAATGTTTATTAAAAAATGTAAAATGTCTTGAATACACAAGTGTAAAGTAAGATCTCCTAATTGTCATCTTCTATATATTTATTTAAGATTATTAGACATTTCTCACTTTAAAATAAACATAGATATATATGAGAAAAATTAGGTGCTGTATACCTAAGTGTCTCTGTGTTGAGTGTGTATATTGTGTATGTGTGTGTGTGTGCAGGGATGTGTGTTAGAGACAGAGTTCAGAAAGAAGATTATTCCATGGGAGGATAGAAAGCTCTTTTTTTTTGTTTCCACTGGCTAGATAATATTTTATTGTCTTAATTTCTGTAAAGTAAAATAATGTTTTCAATCTTCAAAAACTAGAGAGCATTAACTAAAAATGCGTGATTAAAAACAAATGACAAAAAGAAAAATGTGTAAGGGAGAGTATGGCATAGCAAATATGCTGAAGGGATTTTACTATTTTACAAATGAACAGTAGATGAACTACAGGAAACATCTTCTGAATTCCCTTTTACACTCAAAATCATTTAAGAAACATCATTTCAGTGATTAAAAAACCAATATATAACCAGCTAAAACAGAAAGGACCTCTCATCATTGATGGGGTTTGGGTAGCAAATACTAATAACATTACATAATACAGGTTTGAACCTCTATAATGATCCAAACTGCTGGAGATAAATCTGAGAGGCCCTCATTAATTCAGAATCCAATAATGAACAATGCTCAATTGCTCAAATGTTGTAGACTGCATTTCTTTCACAACAAAAAAAGGCCCCATGGTGAATGTTCTAATGTTGGCAGAGTTTCTCTGCTCCATAAAATTATCCAGGAACATGAGGTGTCAGATTAGCATTAACTCAGTTATACTAAATCTGTGACTTCCAGTACTAGGTCTGTGGTCTAATAATGTAAGAGTTACTTTTATCTATGTGATTAGTAAAGATGATAAAAAGATTATTGGTGAAAGTGTACGTTTACACAAATCAAGGGTATTCTAATTGCTGGTACATATCAATATTTGATATATACATTCAGCACTTTGATAAAGTGGTTCCACTTATGAAAATTTCACCTAGAGGGAAATCATATAGATGTGTACAAATGCATGAACTATAATGTGGTATAGCATTGGTGATAATAAAAAAAATGTACATTTTTAAAATCTTAGGTGTTGGTAATAATTTAAAATAGCTTAAATTTTTTCAGACTATCTCCAATAACATGGAAGAATGCAGAAGAGATTTTTGAAAAGTAATTTTAAGAAGCAAATAATTTAAAATGTTTAAAAAATGGTAATAGAGCTTGTTTTAATTTCATTCTTTCAGATGTTGAGAAGCCAAAACCCTAAAGGATTTAGAATGCATAATATTGCATATTATGCTTGTATGCATACTATTTATATGTGTACATATAATATATATTTATAACTAAATCTTATTTATAGAAATCTGAGCAAATGAGGAGAATAATAAGTAGAGTTAGAGAAAGAGGTGTGGGCTTATACAGTTATCTCAACTTAAATCCCACCTCTACCATCTATGTAATTTTCAGCAAGTAATTGATTTTCCCTAATTTTCAATTCTATCACTTAAACAATCAGCCTAGTGAAGATTTCATTTGTGTAACCATAGGTAATAAATAAGGCAATATTTGTGTAGTACTCAATAAAATGTTAAGAAGTAAATATTCAAGGATAACAGTTATATTGTTTTTCATTATTATTATTATTATTATTATTATTATTGTTATTGATTTATATATTTGTTAAAAGGGATCACTGAATGCATCTTTCCCAATAATTGTGTGTGTATCCCTTTTACATAGATCAACCAGGCTCTGCTAGAACATTTTTAGATTCAGGGAAACACTATGCTTTTAAGAAGTCCCATTATCTATAAATGTTATAATTTTGTATACTTCCTGCTATACTAAATATATACATGGGTATATACCAACAAAATTGATAGCTTTCATCATTTTAATATTTACTCAAAATTCTCATGAGTTTTTCTAACAATTTATAAGCAAGTAATTTATACATTTAACTATTTCATTATTTAGAACAAATTAAAAGGTAATTATAATATCAGTTTCATGGGAAAGTGTACAGTGATGGATTTTCTTTGGAAACTTAATTAAATGACATGTATTTCAAAGATGGGAGGCTCCCATGGTGCAGAACAAGGCTGATGTTTTGTGCCATTCTTGAGAAATAATGTTTAGTAGTTGGGAAAATGGCAGAGCTGTGTCACACCATATTTCCATTAAATTAACCTTTTTTAAAAAATGAGAGGTTGCTTATTAACATGTGAAATCTCATTTTGGTAGAATTTTGGTGGGGGAGGGGTTTAATGAGTTTGATTGAGGCAATAACTACTTAGCCATTTCTAAGGAAAGCATCCATATAGAGGAAATGTTTGATTTTTTTTTTTTAAGTATAGAGCTGCTAGATTGCCTTCTTTTTGCATAAAGCTAGAATATAATTAAAATAGATAATTTGAGAAAGTAATTACTGAGTTCTTCTTTCAGTCCTTGCACATTCATTAAGGATTATATATAAATCCAAATGAGCCTAAAAAGTATAATTGTTGACAGCTCAAAAGCTATCTTGAGTTATAATATTAAGAACAGTCATCTTTTCTCATAAATATCTGTGTTTAATTTGTACTATGCAAAGTAATATTAATTTATCTAACCAGGTTTTAAAATACTTCAGAGTAATAAATGATAAACTAGCAGAACAGTCTGAACTTATATTTTATATTTATTTTAAATGGAAAACAGAGAACTTTGTTTCATTTTTTCATTTTAAATTTTCAAATATTAAATGCTTTGTTAAGTCATTATTATTTTTATAAGATAAACTGTATGCAAACTGATACCTTTTCTACCTGGGCCTGTTCAAATTATAGGTTATAGGCAGTTTCTTTTTACTAAAATCAAAAGAGAGATGATGATGTTATGTGAAAAGTTACTGCATTGCAGACAATGGCTCACGGTGAGTAAACTCAAAACAGGTTAATTACATAGAATTTCAAGCCAGAGCACAAGTATAAAAGTCTAGCATGAGTAGATATTTAAAGTCCTGAACTCAATTACAATGTGAATTGTATGGTTAATTCTAATGTTGATAGTCTTTCTAGTTTTCAGCCCTTTATTCTCAACATTGATTCCTGCTTAGTTATCCAATGCCCATTAGTAAATTAATAATTTATTTTTTCAATTGAAAGTTATCTTTGGTAGAAAAATGAAAGGGACATAGAAATTGAAAAAGAAAATATGTTAAAAGTAATAAAAATTAGATTTATTTCAGCATAGTTTACTATATTATAAAATTAGACTATTGTAAGGTATATTGGACAGTTTTATATTTATCAAAATATAAAGGGGAAGCAGATATTTATCAAAATATACAAATTAAAGTATACAGAAATATGTTTTTAAACTTTTCCTTACTAAAAGTAAAACAAACACTTTTCCTTATTAACTTAAATTTCAGGTTTTTAGTCATTTTGCCAAATATTAAACCAGGGTAACCTTTAGGTTAATCATTCAAGAAGACAAAATGCAAAAAAATAAAATTTTGAGGGGAGCCCGGGTTGCTCATTCAGTTAAACATCTGCCTTTGGTTTAGGTCATGATCCCAGGGTCCTTGAATTGAGCCACATGTAGGTATCTCTGCTTAGCAGGAAGCCTGCTTCTCTCTCTAACCTTCCCCCCTGCACCTCTCACTCACCCTCTCTCAATAAATAAGTAAATAAGATCTAAAAAAAAGGAAATAAATGTTTTTAAATACATTTCTTGACTAGAAGGAGCAGGTAAAGAAATTTGCTCTACTAGATATCAGAACATTATACAGCCATAACCGAGACCGTGTGCACAAGGATGAGCAAATAGACTGAGAAAACAGAAAGTTGTGGTCAGAAAAACTGCCCTATATGAACATCTAAAGCATTTCACACTGCTGAGGAAATCATGAACTATTCATAAGTGCCTATCAGAAACTAAGCTTAAAAACCAGACAGGAAAAAATCAAAAAAAAAAAACAAAAACAAAGTCACAATCTCACTTGTTGATGAGATATGGAACAATGGATATACTATCAAGGACAAACTGGGACTACCATGGAGAAATGCAGTTTAGCATTATATTACTTTATAAAGTTGACCTTGTACATTCCTTATGATCCAGAAATCACACTTCCAGGAATGTAATCTTGTGCACTAGAAGCCATGCTTCATCACTCTTATTCATGATAGATCAACAGCAACAATTTTCTCTGTAAAATAGAGTGACTTAAGTACACTCATACGATGTGACTCTAAACAATATATTATTTGAGATAAAAGAGTAATGTTAAGCAATGCATTGGATAACACAAAATTCCTACACAGTAGATTCTACTAAAAGGAAAAAGGAGCACAAATGTGAATCAAGATTCACTTAATGCTTCTTAAGGAAATTGGGCAGGACATAGGTATGTATTTCCTCATACTGTGCATTTATAGGTTACATTTGGTCTTTGGTGAACATGAAAGCAAATAGAAATTAAAATGTGGGACAACTGGGTGGCTCAGTGGGTTAAAGCCTCTGCCTTTGGCTCAGGTCATGATCCCAGGGTCCTGGGATCAAGCACCACATCAGTCTCTCTGCTCAGCAGGGAGCCTGCCTCTCTCTCTCTCTGCCTGCCTTTCTGCCTACTTGTTATCTCTCTCTCTGTCAAATAAATAAATCAAATCTTTAAAAAAAAAATTAAAATGCCATGAGAACTGGGATAGCAACTGTTTAAAAGCTTAAAAAAAGCAAGGTCAAATAGAATTTTTAATTCAAGGGAAAAATTAAAATGATGGATAAAAAGAAGAAATCTATGTGAAAAATACTATTTATTCCACTAAACCAAACAATTTCTGAAATGAATAGCACATACTTGAAGTATATATTCACAGTTTCAGATGATTATTGATGTAATTATATTCAAAAACTTTAAAAAGCTGCTCAGCATCCTACATTAATATAGAAAAGGAAGAGACAAAATAGAAGCCATAGTTATGGTGGAACATTCTTTAATCTCCAACCAGTCAATAAAGAAATCCCCTCTCAATTAAGAGGATAACCTCTCAGTTCCCCCACCTCCATGATGGGCCCCACCACTTGACTTTATCCCTAGAAAGAGTACAGAGGCTCATTTGTGACAGACTGTCTTTTATTAAACTATAAAAGTTATTGGATAATTGATTTATTAGAAATAATGCATGCTTAAAAAAAAGAAATTAAAAAAAGAAATAATGCATGCTTATCTTGAGTTTACCTACCACATATCAGTTTATATGTTTTTATGTATATTTACCAAATATGGTAATTTGGTAATGGATTATATGCACTATATATGGTAATTTGGTAATGGATTATATGCACTATATATGGGGGCAATTTTCTTAATGAAGTAGAATTAAAAGCAAATCTGGTGTGGGGTGCCTGAGTGACTCACTCAGATAAGCATCTACCTTCATCTCAGGTCATGATCCTAGGGCCCTAGGGTCAAGCCCCATATTGGGCTCTCTGCTTAGCAAGGAGCCTGCTTCTCCCTCTCCCACTGCCGGCTATTCCCTCTGTTTGTGCTCTCTCTCTTTCTCTGTCAAATAAATAAATAAATAAGATCTTTAAAAAAAAAAAGCAAATCTGGTGTGACTAGTACATATTAAGTCATTGAACAATAGGAAGTTTAACCTTTTTTAAAAAAAAATATTTTATTTATTTATTTGACAGAGATAGAGATCACAAGCAGGCAGAGAGGCAGGGAGAGAGAGAGGGGGAAGCAGGCTCCCCCCTGAGCAGAAAGCCCTATGTGGGGCTGGATCCCAGGACCCTGAGATCATGACCTGAGCCCAAAGCAGAGGCTTTAACCCATTAAGCCACCCAGGCATCCCCAATAGGAAGTTTAAGAAAAGGATTTCAACTGGTTAATAGATATTAAGGAGGATTTGCAAATGTTGAACCACCCTTGCATCCCAGGGATAAATCCCACCTGGTCATGATGAATAATCTTTTTAATATGCTGTTGGATCCTATTAGCTAGGATCTTGTTAAGAATCTTGGCATCCATATTCATCAGGAATATTGGTCTGAAATTCTCCTTTTTGAAGGGGTCTTTACCTGGTTTGGGGATCAGGGTA
>CM052799.1:175578415-175617079 GCA_028533885.1 Nasua narica
GGAAAACAGTATGGAGATTCCTCAGGAAATTAAATATACAGCTACCCTATGACCCTGCAATTGCACTACTCGGTGTTTACCCCAAAGAAGCTGATGTAGTACAAAGAAGGGCCACATGTACCCCAATGTTCATAGCCACAATGGCCACAGTAGCCAAACTGTGGAAAGAACCAAAATGCCCTTCAACAGATGAATGGATAAGGAAGATGTGGTACATCTATACAATGGAATATTATACCTCCATCAGAAAGGATGAATATCCAACTTTTGTATCAACATGGACAGGACTAGAAGAGATTATGCAGAGTGAAATAAGTCAAGTGGAGAGAGGCAATTATCTTATGGTCTCACGTGTGGAGGATAAAGAAAATCATGGAGGGCATCGTGAGAAGGAAGGGAAGGGCGAATGGGGAGAAATCAGAGCGGGTGATGAACCAGGAGAGGCTGTAGACTCTGAGCAACAAACTGAGGGTTTTGGAGGGGAGGGGGTAGGGGGATGGGTGAGCCTGGTGGTGGGTATCAAGAAGGGCACGTACTGCATGGGGCACCGGGTGTGGTGCATGAACAATCAATCTTGTAACACTGAAAAATTAAAATAAACAAATTTGGGAAGAAAAATAGTTATTAAGGAGGGCACATGTTGTGATGAGCATTGGGTGTTATATGTAACTAATGAATCATTGAACACTAAGCAAAAAAAAAACAAAAAACGATTTCTGTTAAGGCATAACGCACTGATACTTGCTCATTCATCATTCCCTAATCATAGATAGACAGACAGATAGGTAGATAGATAGATAGATAGATAGATAGATAGATAGATAGATAATAGATTATAGATAAATAGACATGTTCAATAAGTTGAAGTGAATTATTATTATATTGTCTTACATTAATACTTATTGCCACTCACAAATTAATAGCCTAATTTTATTCAGGTACAACTATTTAATATTTTTAAATGATCATAATAGAAATACTGAGTTTAATTATTCATTTTCTACTTCTAGGAGTACACAATAGCTCAGGAAACAATATGAAAAAAGAAAAACATTATTAAGCTCTAATGAAGATAACATTAATTACACAAAACTCATTTTAGAAGTTAATCACGTAAGGAAGAATTGCAGTAGAGATTTAGCAGTTCACCTATAATATAAGCTCACATTAATTTACAAAGAAACAAAGAGAAATATATTTTAAAAGATTAATCAGAGACATATTTTCTTCTTTACCTGAAGGGAAATTAGAACTGGTACATAATGCCCCATGAAATTTAGGATTTTTTTCCTTTTAATACTTGGGTGTCATAAAAATGAACAGAATTTCATTATCGTTTATCTTAGACTAGAGGCTTAAAGAATGGCATTTCAATGGAAAACTTCTTATCTATAAAATCCAAAGAGTAATGTATCATTGTAAGTGGAAGATTCAATTAAGTCTAGCATGTCCCTCCCCTTCTTTCCAGTCCACATTACAATGACATCAACTTTTAGTTTGTTCCAGATGGGGGAAAGAGTGATTGCTTATTTCTGAACAGACTGTCCTATCTTAAACTACAAAGAATATTGGTTGATTAATTTATTAAGTGATACTTGATCTAAAGTTTTCTTTCCACATTAGTTAATTAGGAAACTATTTTCCTGCACAAGTAAAATTTAAATAAATATCTGGCATTAGAATTCTCATTGTACAGGGAGAAATTGAATTTTAAGGAAAGGATTTCTTTGGAAGCATAATGCATTTTTCCCCTTTCAGTTTTCCCTAAACATAAAAAAATTATATTTATAGAAGTGAAGGTGGTTGAACTGCATATTAATTCCTATAAAATTCAGAGGAGAAATAAAATGGCAATGTATTAATTAGACTTGAAATTGAACTCAGCCTTAAAAAATGAAGAGAAGTTTCTGTATTGGAAAAGGATAGAAAAGACGCTGCTGAAATTGAAACCAAAGATATAGGAAAGAAGACTATTTCAAGAGAACAAAACAAGATAAAATGGCCACTTAAGTAAAATTAAGTTTCTGTTATTCATTCAGACCAAAAATAGTTTAAGAGCACCACCTTTTGGGAGATGACTCTCTACTGATCCCTTATGTTTCTGAACATCTAGCTTTTCTTGCAATAAATGTCAAATAGAATTTTTAACTTAAGGGAAAAAATTAAAATTAATTAAAATTAAGCTTTTGTTCCAGACCATAATTTCAAGGCTGTCTATACAGTGAACCACCCAGAAAGATAGAGATGGTGTCTTTCTCAGAGCAAAGAGAAGACTTGTTTGGTGGCCACAATAATAAGGTTAATGCCTCCCTCTTTGCTCAAAGTTTGGGCAGTTTTGATTGTATCACCTGATAAAAGATAGGAATTTTCTGAAATTAGAATTCTTCAGATGGGAGCAAAAGTACTTCATGTGTTACATTCATCATGACCCATCTAAATCATTGCCATGAGATCTTGGGAAGCGTGGGGAACTAGAGGAAACAAAGTTCATGGTATCTTTTTTGCTGTGTGTAAAAAAAACCCTTTGTTTCTGATGTGAGCTTGAAAAACCCTTTGTTTCTTCTGTTAGCTTGAAAGGAGAATAAAAACTCAGCCCCTTCACAGTTCTTGACACTTAATATGTGCTAGGCATTTTTTAAAGCACTGGAGACCCTAATTGAACAAAATAGACAATAATTTCCATTCTACTGGAGTTTATATTCTAGAGATGTGAAATTTTAAATTCTAAAATTTTAAAGGCATTAGGGTAAAATTAACATAAAGAGGTGCCCTGTGAAAACATCGGAATGATCATATACTCGAAAGATGTTATTTATTTATTATGCACACACAGATGAATGTTATTATAGCACTGCTTTTCAAAATGAACAAACAGAAAAACTAGAAATAACTTGAATGCCCATCAGAGAGGGAATGGTTATGATTAACCAAATTGTGGTGTAGACATAAAATAGATCTTGTTGATACAAAAACAAACAAACAAAAACAAAACAGTATTCACTTACCCAGAAAGAGAGTTCATAATCTATCAAGTGAGAAAGTAAGTGCAGGTTTTGAATACATTAATATATATTACTTTTTAATAACAAAAATGATGAAGGTAGGAAAGAAAGAAGAAAAAAGGAATAAATGAAAGAAGAAAGGGATGAAGGAGGAAGGAAGGAAGGAAGGAAGGAAGGAAGGAAGGAAGGAAGGAAGGAAGGAAGGAAGGAAGGGAGGAAAATACTCCATATTAGTCCCATAATTACTCCCTATTAACCTTTGGTAATCTATGAAAATATAAGTGAAGGGAGATGGTAAGTCATATATATATATATCATGGTATGTATGTCTTTTTTTTAAGTTTTGATCTAAATTCCAGTTAGCTAACATACAGTGTAATATTAGTTTCAGGTGTACAAATATAGTAATTCAACACTTCCATACTAGGTGATGCTCATCGCATTGCCCTCCTTAATCTCCATCACCTATTTAATCTATTCCCCAAACCACCTCTCTTCTGGTAACCATCAGTTTGTTCTTTACACATAATAGTCTGCTTCTTAGTTTGCCTCTCTATCTTTTGTTCTGCTTCGCTCATTTGTTTTGTTTCTTAAATTCACATATAAGTTGAATCATATGGTATTTGTGTTTCTCTGACTTATTTTGCTTAGCATAATACTCTCTAGCTCCATCCACATTGTTGTAAATGGCAAGATTTCATTCTTTTTAGGTTGAGTAATATTCCATTGTGTATAGATAGATCACCTCTTGATGGACATTTGGTGTGTTTACATAATTTGGCTATTGTAGATGCTATTTCATAGAGGGCAAAATAAATGTTGTAGGACTAGAGCTTATACTAATGGATGAGTACATATTTTGTATCCAACTAGGAACTCCAATGGCATACATTTTTAAATTATTAATAACAGTGAGAATAGAGACAAAGTTATTTAATCACTTGTGTTTCAGGGACAGTGATTTAACTACCGTTTTAGTATTTATTGTAAAAAAAGAGGTTATTAAAAACTAGAAAAAATAATTGTTATACAGAAGTTGACAGAACCAGGAAAAAATGATAGAGTAGTTAAGAGGTTAGAACTATGGTCTTAGAAATTACAAATCTGGATATTGATAACATGGATGAGAGGAAAATTTTTATGAAAGGACATCACTTCTGTTTTCGGCACCTTGAGTTTGGGATGATAGTAAGAATTCCAAGTGAAAAAGCTCAAGAGAGGGTGTTTGGGTGGCTAAGTGGGTTAAAGCCTCTGCCTTCAGCTCAGGTCATGATCTCAGGATCCTGGGATCCAGCCCCATGTCTGGCTCTCTACTCGGGAGGGAGCCTGCTTCTCCCTCTCTCTCTGCCTACTTGTGATCTTTCTCTCTCTTTTTCAAATAAATAAATAAAATCTTAAAAAAAGGTCCAAGAGACATTAAAAAATTTAGCCCTAGAATTTAGAAAAAAATTTTGAATACAAGAGAAGATTTAAGATCATCCCAAGTAGAGAATTGATTTCTAAAGCTATGAGAAAAGACAAACTCTCAAGGATGTTGCAAAAATTCAAGCACAAATGGCCAAAAACCGAATATTGAATCACCCAACTTCCAGAAAATTGTAGAAAATAATCCACCAGAAAGAAATAGAAGAGAAGAAAAAGAAGCAAGAGGAGGGGAGGGCGATTCCAAGATAGTACATGGGCCTAACTAACAAGACAGGTAAGAGCCTCAGCAAGGAAGAAGTGACTACATTGTAAGTAGTGACAAAAAAATATGAACACTGGAGGAGAAACTATAGGTGGCCTTTAATTTTGTAAGGACAGAAGCCATAGAATTCATAGAGATCAAATAAGATAGCTGTAAGGCAATTTATTTTTAATGTTATATAAAATTATGAAATTAATTTCAAGAAATGTTACATTGACAAGTTGTCTCAGATTCATTTTTTCTTAAAGATTTTATTTTATTTTATTTCTGAGCAGAAAGCCAGATGCTGGGCTAGATCCCAGGACCCTGAGATCATGACCTGAGCCAAAGGCAGAGGCTTTAGCCCACTGAGCCACCCAGGCACCCTTCTGATTCATTTTTTGACTAACAAATAATTTCATCACATAGTAAATGTTTCATTTATAAAATATCATTTAAGTAAATCTCTCACTCTTTGTATGTAAAATACAACCTCAACATTGTAATTAGTAGTAACAGTGTCTAACTGTAGTTTTCTTCATTTACAAGAAGTCTTTTCTATACTGAATTCTTAGGGATATCCACTAGTTTCTTCTATTCACTCAGTGAATAGAACTCACTTTTTTTTTATTTATGATATCTTATTAATTATTTTTAATTAACAAATAATGTATTATTTGCCCCAGGGTACATGTCTGTGAATCATCAGGCTTACTTATTTCACAGCATTTACCATAGCACATACCCTCTCCAATGTCCATAACCCAGCCACCCTATCCCTACCCCCCACCTCCCAGTCACCCTTAGTTTGTTTCATGAGTTTAGGAGTCTCTTATGATTTGTCTCCTTCCCCATCTCATCTTGTTTCATTTCTCTCCCCAACCCCCTATGACCCCCCGTCCTGCCTCTCAAATTCTTCATATCAGAGAGATCATGTTATAATTGTCTTTCTCTGACTGACTTATTTCATTTAGCATAATACCCTCTAGTTCCATCCACATTGTTGCAAATGGCAAGATTTCATTTCTTTTGATGGCTGCATAGTATTCCATTGTATATATATACCACATCTTCTTTATCCATTCATCTGTTGATGGACATCTAGGTTCTTTCTATAGTTTGGCTATTGTGGACATTGCTGCTATAAACATTCAGGTGCCTGTGACCCTTCAGATCACTACATTTGTATCTTTAGGGTAAATACCCAGTAGTGTGATTGCTGGGTCGTAGGTCATCCTTCAACATTTTGAGGAACCTCCATACTGTTTTCCCTAGTGGCTGTACCAGCTTGCATTCCCACCAACAGTGTAGGAGGGTAGAACTCACTTATTAACAAGTAGGTGACACGGTGAAATGATTCACTATGAGCAAAGGGATACGGTATCAGAGGAGCAATAAAAATTCTTCAGTATTTTTCCTTCTTTGTTTTTAAAAAAAGATTTATTTATTTGACAGAGAGAGACACAGCAAGAGAGGGAACACAAGCAGGCAGATTGGGAGAGGGAGAAGCAGGCTCCCTGCTGAGCAAGGAGCCCAGTGCAGGGCCCGATGTGGGCCCGATTCAGGGCTCAATCCCAGGACCCTGGGATCAGGACCTGAGCCAAAGGTAGACACTTAATGACTGATCCACCCAGGCGCCCCCCTTCATTTTTTATTTCATTAACTTGCTTGTTGCTTTGGGAAAGAAAATGTATTTTCAACTTATTTTTTTCAATTTGTGATATAAGAATAATAATAATACCTGCTTCAAACTTATATAAAATGGTATAATTGATTTTGAAGCAAATAAAAAAAAAGACAGAGGGACAGTATAATTTAAAGTTTCATTTCAGGAGCGCTAAATAGTTTGGAGGAATTTTTATTATATTACTTGGTTTGGCTACACCATTTCATTATATTTAATAGTAATATGAAAAATATATATTTCTCTAAAATATATGTAAACTCCTAAACCTCTATCTAACTTAATTCTGTCTAGGTTTATGAATAACCACTGAGTTCATTAGAAACTACTGATGTGTGCGAAATAATTTGATACTTTCATATATTTAAATTTGTGAAAAAATATTTTAAATGCTGTTAGATTTGATGCCACTTTTATGTGCCTAACATTTTTTGCATCACCTTAAATAAAAGTTAATGCACACTGTTTTGTTAGAATACTAATTTTCACAACTTCCTGGTAAGAGTTTAGTAGTCTGTTATGCACTTGATGTTGAAGAGAAGAAAACAAAATATTATAGATTATTTACTATGATTTATACCACCACTGTGCTATCATTAGCGTGGAAACCCTTAGCCATGTTTCTTTCATTACTTTTTAATTTTAATTTTCATAGTTTTGTAAGAAGTAATTGCACACATCAGAAACAGAATGAGTACCAAGAAAAGTTATAGGAACATATTCTGCAGCTATATTAAAAGCAAAGGACACATGAAAAAGATTGACATACAAATGGTACCACCTACAATCTATAATTTAGAATAAAATTTCAAACTTTCAATTCTTATGATTCAGGACATAAAATCTTGCCATATGGAATCAATAGGAAATATCCTACCTGAATTTTATTTCTATGTAGATGAACATCTTATGTATTTTTATAACTAAAAACAGTAGATTCAAGCATCTGGTACCACTTAAGATAATTGTAATAACCTACCATTTATTAAGAGTGAGCTATATTTCAAGCACTGTAATTGTATGCAGTTTCTCATTTGATTCTCAAAATATCTCCCTAACCCAGGAATTATTATCTCAATGTTTACATGAAAAGGAAGAAAGAAGGGATAGAAAGAAATAAAGAAGGCTCAGCTTAGCAGCATACAAAAGAATAATGACATATTTGCAATATAATCAATTTTATCAATTCCAAATACTGTAGGGGTAGTTTCTAATGTCATGTTTTTCAAAATATCACTGTCAGGGCACCTGGGTGGCTCAGTTGGTTAAGTGTCCAACTCTTGATTTTGGTTCGGGTCATGATCTAATGTTCCTGGGATTGAGCCCCACAGTGTCAGGTTAAGCGCTCAGAGAGGAATTTGCTTGAGATTCTCTCTCTTCATTTCCGTCTGCCCCTCCCCTCTGTGTGTATTCTCTCTCAGATAAATAAATCATTAAAAAATAAAAACATTAAAAAACACTGTTTATTAGAGTACAAAATAAATGCAAACAACCATTTCTAGATTTTTTAGATAAAACTAGTGGTCCTTCTCACCCAGACTCCAACAATAATTAGAAAATCCCAATTTCTTAAATAAAAAGTAGATCACTTTCTCTTATTGATGTAAATGATAAGTCAATTTTATCTCTCTGATCACTTTCCCTGATATTAACATCATTATAATTGACATAAATTATTTTTCAAGGTTTCTTCTTTATTTATATTTCTCTCCTTTCACTTAGCAAATTTTAACTGCATGTAGATATTTTTTATGATAATATTTGATATTAGGTGAACTGTATTAGTGGAATGAATAAAAGTAGCCTCATCCTTTTTATTTATTTATTTATTCATTCATTCATTCATCCATTTTTTTATCCTCTTTATATAAAATACTGTTAGTCTTTCAAATAGGAACTGGAATGATTTGTGATCAAATCAGAAAATAATTATAGGTGGGGCACTTGGGTGGCTCAGTGGGTTAAAGCCTCTGTCTTGAGCTCAGGTCATGATCTCAGGGTCCTGGGATCCAACCCCACATGGGGCTGTCTGCTCAGCAGGGAGTCTGCTTCCCCCTCTCTCTCTGCTTGCCTTTCTACTTGTGATCTTTCTCCTCTCTGTCATATAAATAAATAAAAATCTTTAAAAAAATATAAAATAACCATAGGCTTTCTGATATTGAACTTTTATAATTCATTTTATAAATGTGCATTTAATTTCTAAATCAAAAAGTTACTAAGAGGGATAGTTACAGAGTGAAGATTTTTTGGCAATGCAGTGAAAATTGTGAGAAATTAAAACTATGGATTAAAATGTACAAGTAAATTCAGAGAATCATTCTTTTCCATCAAGTTTTGAGTCAAGTGAGAAAAAAACAAGGAATTCACAGATGTATAACTAACTCTGTTTTGTTTAACTGATAAAAGATGTAACTTAGTTGAGACAAAAATGGTTTTTAGAACTTCTTACTGTTCTTGGAATACCCCATGCTAAGGAATGTTTGAAACTGTAGAAGAGATATTATTGATCCATGTTGCTACTTTCCCTTATTTTGGGGATTTTTTTTTAATACCAAATATTTTCTGTGGGTCAGTATGGGCATGGTGGAAGCTACCTAGCTATGTCAGCCTGCCAGAGCATGGTGATCCCACAGAAGGTCTATGTGAGGTGGATTACCAGAGCAGAGGCTGTTTGGAGAGTTTCCACATCTTGCCATCCTGGCAGAACCAGCCCTCACAGATAGCTCCACTTAGTTGAAAAATTGGGATGAAGACTCTGACTCCACCAGGTAACACATCCTTCTCCTAAAGGAATATTAAGGAGTGATGGGTGGTGGAAACAGCCAGGAGGATTTAGGTAAAATCCTTCTCATGGATGAAAACAGAATACTTAATAAATGGATCATCCAGGTCACTTTAGGTCTATTTTTTTTTTCAAAATTCAGTTCAAAATATTCAAAATGTAAAATCTAATTTTCCTTTAAGAATGCTAAGAGTGTTGACTGTAAATCTTCCTGGTTAGCATATTTTGAAGGTGATATGCATTTTTCTCCCCTATTGTCAATAATATACTCAAAGTGTAGATGGTCAGATTATATAATTGGCAAATATAAATTAGCTTCTGCTTGAACTGAGACACCTCAAAGGATAATTAGCAATCTCGTTTTCATTTCATTAAAATGATATTGATAATAATCAATAGGGTAAGCTAAGTCAGTACTGAAATAGCCTTCCAAGTCATTTACCCATGATAGCCCATTCATTGTGATTTCTCTAGCATTTAAATCAAAACTCATCTTTTCTGCATCACTAATGTAATAAAAATTCATGTATTGAATCATTAAGTTTCTATACTAATTATCACTTTATTGTCTATTTATGTTTGATAACCCTGACGTCTAAAGTGCATAACCCTTGAAAATAATAGATATTCAATACATTATTGGTAATTTGATTTCCTAACATTATTATTTTATAATTAACTAGTGGAACATTTCAGCCTCTGCTTAAACTGAGAAATCCCTAAGGATATTAGGAGTAGAATGATAAGGATTTGAAATACTTCTGTTTCTCACTTTATTTGCATAAATTAATATTCGTTTTGGATTTCAACCTATTTTATAATTTCTTTATGGCACTACTTCATCACTTTCCAAAGAGCTGATCATGCATTTGGCAATTATTGATAGAACATTAATAGCTCTTTGTAAATGAAGCCAGATGAAACATATTATGTACAAAAACATTGAGGTAAATATTTTCATTGACACTCTGCTTTATTTTCAAGGTAGTTCCATTTTATTTTAGGCTATGAGTCAAGTTTTTCTCCTATTCTTGGACCCAATCTAGTTTCCATTATATAAATAGATCTTAAACACTGAATAAACTAGTAAAAACTATTAAGAAATCCCTTCCTCTTTTAACTGTCTCATATTAATTTCTGAAATATGTCAGTGGTGTAGGAAAGAACGTTAGGGTTCAAAGCTGAAAGCAAAGAAAGAATTCTTCAGATGATTTTGGTGCAAAAAAAGTGGTTTTATTAAAGCATGGGGATAGGACCTGTGGTCAGTAAGAGCTGCACAGGGGTCATGAGGAGTGGCCCATTATATACTTTCAAGTTGGGAGGGTGTTAGGGATAGTGAAAATTCCAAGGCTTAAATAAGTTTAAATTCCAATATTAGCAAGGTTTCTAAGATTTTGAGGGGGCTAGCTATTGTTGGGAAAAGGTAATTTTTACTGTCTAGTAAAACCTAAGTCATGACAACCTTCAGATATATAGTGGTGGGTTATATGCTTGGGGGATGATTGCCAATATATATCATGGGGGGTAGAGATAAAGGTAGTTTCCAAAAGAATTTTTATATGGTCAGGTAGACTTACAGGAATCAGGGGGTTGGGCTAAGATTGCCTTTTGCCCTTAGCAAAGTGTTAACATTGAGACAATTGAGTCCCTAGAGAAAGGTCACTCTGCCTATTTCAAGGACTTGTTAATAGGATGTAGGTAGTAAGAAAATTTAATATTTTTTCTACTGTCTTTGTTTCCCACATCATCAGGACTTCTATTCATAGATTTAGGTGTATTATTGCTACATTATGTAATGAATTGGATTTTTTATTTGCACTTTTCTTCATTTGCACTTTTCTTCACTTTTCTTCAACTGACAATAAGGCAGTTTGCATTAATGTTTTTTATGTAAAGGGTAACTCTATTTGTATCAGAGGACTGCACATTCTAATTTACTTACATGTGTCTTTACTGGATTCTAGCTCCTTTTGAGTATAAATCATTGGGCAGTAAGGAGAAACTACAGAAGGAAAACAAAATGAAGGAGAGTGTAAGTGCGGATATTAAAGGAAGTCTGTGAATCACAAAGGCTTGCTAAAGAAATCAGAAGAATGAGGGGGAGAGATTAGGAAAATATGTACACAAGAAAAAAGGCAAGGAGGAAATATTCACCAACATGATGGAAGATAAGATAACATATATTTTTATAAAATCTTTAGGGGTTCCTAATGTTGCTGCTAATAACCAACCTCTATTACATATCTGTCCAAGTACAAGCATAAATTCAGCATAAATTCACCATTAAATTCATTTTTTCTTTTTAAAGATTTTATTTATTTATTTATTAGGAAAGAGAGAGAGTGAGAGAGAGCATGAGAAGGGAGAAGGTCAGAGTGAGAAGCAGACTCCCCATGGAGCTGGGAGCCCGATGTGGGACTCGATCCCGGGACTCCGGGATCATGACCTGAGCTGAAGGCAGTCGCTCAACCAACTGCGCCACCCAGGGGCCCTCATTAAATTCATTTTAAACAAATTTTTGATAATGAATAAATTAGTTTCAACCAGATTATCTCAGAGGTCTTAGCCCAAAAGTTTTGTATATCCCCTGCTGATTAACATCACTCATAGAAAATGATGAATGCCGTTAAGAATACTCCATGAATTGGCTGACAATTTCTTACAATCCAAGGTGACATCAAGATAAGGTTTCATTTATTTTTTTTAATTTTTTTAAGTTTTTATTTGTTTATTAGACAGAGAGAGAGAGAGAGAGATCACAAGTAGGCAGAGAGGCAGGCAGAGCGAGAGGAGGAAGCAGGCTCTCTGCTAAGCAGAGAGCCCGATGAGGGGCTCAATCCCAAGACCCTGATATCATGACCTGAAACGAAGGCAGAGGCTTTAACCCACTAAGTCACCCAGGTACCCCAAGGTTTCATTCATTGACAGGAAAGAAAGGAAGAGAGAGAGGCAAGAAGAAAGGAAAGAAGAAAGCAAGCTAAGAAAGAAAGCAAGAGAAGGAGGACGGAAAGGGAGGGAGGGAAAGAGGGAGAGAAGGAGAAAGAAGAAAGAAAGAAAGAAAGAAAGGAAAGAAAGAAAGAAAGAAAGAAAGAAAGAAAGAAAGAAAGAAAGAAAGAAAGAAAGAAAGAAAGAAAGAAGAAGGAAGGAAGGAAGAAGGAGAAAGAAAAGAAAAGCAGTCTAAATCTAGACAGAGTTCTCTTTCCTTCTGAGTAATAAGCAGTCTAGGGGCAGAGTGGCAGTGAACCTGGGCCAAATGTTAGCTACTGGGAATGTGTCAGCATCTTTCCTTAGCAATCACCACTTCAAATTTGAGGAAGGGAGTCTGTTTTTATATTTTAAATGCAAGAAATTCACATAGGAAAAGGTGAATTGAAAGAGGATATTCTTTTTGACAATATTAAAAACAATAAAGTGTTTGCATTAATGTTTTTTTTATGTAAAACATGAGAGGTTGGCCTTTCAATTCTAAATAAGAACTAAAGTTTGGCAGTTTGCATTTTTTATGATGCTATCAAATATGTAATAGCATCTGAGTTACAACACACCTAATGCATTTAATTTCAGTCAAATGCATGATAGATGGATCTTATCTAGAAAAAAGAGGTCGACCTAAGTGTTTGTCTAAGTTGGTCTTCAATAAACTAAAGAATAGAAAAATATACACAAGTAAAAACCTCAGCACACACATATATCCAAGAATATAACTCGAAATTTCTTTTCCTAAAATGAATACTAACATGAGAGTCAGCTCTAATGTGTGTGTTAATGTGAATCCAAATAGTCAAATCAGAGTATTCTCAGGCAACTCGTTTTTCCCTCTTCCTTTCCTCTTCAGGATAGGTAGTAATTGTGCAAAGGCGGATGTACGGTCAGGGCATTGACAAGGAAACCTCTGATATTTGGTCAACATTTCTCCTTATTTTCATCCAAAGAGACGCATATGGTTGGGATGTCACATCATCTGGTTCTAACACCGACATCTCAACCCATTGCCTTAGCTGAGACGTCCTTGGTCTGGCTCTTTATGTCTTATGGTCAGTATTTTATTTGCCACGACAGATTTTCTACTTCAAACTATGAAGCTTCTCCAATCCCCACTTTCTTATCTTTTTCC
This sequence comes from Nasua narica, assembly GCA_028533885.1. Taxonomy (NCBI): domain Eukaryota; kingdom Metazoa; phylum Chordata; class Mammalia; order Carnivora; family Procyonidae; genus Nasua; species Nasua narica. The sequence continues at coordinate 175,591,664 of CM052799.1, forward strand.
CCAACTCGAAGGCCTTTCAACATGAGGCATGCTGTTGAAAAGTGAGTTAAATAATATGCATTGATTTTAAAATGTAATAAGTATAGGAATAATTTGTCTTATAATTGATTTATCAAAATGACAATGTCAGTGCTTTGAGTGATTTTAATTTACTGTTTCAGCCCTCCCCTCGAGTTCAAAATATTATTTAATATTAGAATGACAGCCTCCCAGGGACATCTACCATAAAGACATTGGTAAGACATAAAAAGTTATGCTTAATGATCATCCCTGAGTCTGGCTTCATCTGTTCCACACCACTGAGCATGTATCATTTAACTTATTGCTCTAAAATATTAAATTTGTGGTCAGGGGAATGCAGATTTAACCCACACTGAGAGAACTCTTAACCCCTATGAAAATGACATAAATTGGAAATACTGATGTCTCCCAAAGAAATGAAGATGCGTAAAAAAGAAATAGCTTTATGCGGAAAGATTTGTAGAAAAAAATGCTTTTCATGGTAGCCCAAACTGAAACAGTCCAAATGTTCGGCAACACAATAAGGGATGCCCTGATTGTGATATGCCAATATCATGGACTATTACTGAACCATCAAAAAGACAAAATCAAAGCTAAATTCACCATGACGTGGGTGATCCTCAGTAACATGCTAAGCAAAAGATGCCAGACAGAAAAAAACAATGTTTCATGATTTCATCTATATGAAGCGGGGACAGGATAAGAATCCAAGGAGTCATTGGTTGTGGAATTATGAAGGTGAGGCTTGGCTGGGAAGGGACTTGAGAGATCTTTCCATTTGATATATTAAATTTTGAATTTTCTCTATCTTTGTACCAGAGTGGGTTACTCAGGTGTGTTCAAATATAAAAATTCATCATATTGTATGTCTTATATGAACATTACCTCAACTACAAAAAAAAAGTGACATATTGATAGAAAATTGTAATTTTGAAGAGACACTCGGTACTTACATAAGACATGCATGGGGTGAGGCAGGCTGACAGTACCATGAACTACCTAAAGTGAAAGAAAGTTTTGATATGAGTCACAAAAGAGTAAAGATAATAGAAAACTTCTCCCTCCAAACTAAATGAAAAAAATGCCTCCTTAAGCTCCAGTGATATTCCAGAGTTGTATTAGGACATGAGATGGGAACATCACCTCAGCTAATAACTAGCACCTGAACAGGGCTAACAGAAGCTGTCATAGATAAAATTTGTTCATAAGTATTTTGATAATTCATTTTATTGTTTGGATTATATTGGTTATAAATAAAATTTGACTCATTGGACATGTGGCTTATTGTACAAAACAGGTCTGAATATGCAAATAGGATGGGAAAGCATTTGAGAGAACGCTGTGATTAAATACAAATAGATACAAGAATATAACTTGAATATTACTCTTTTACTTTAATATCAGGAATTTGTCTATATTAATCTATCTTATTATAATTACTTAAAGTAACAAAATCTTTAAAATGAAAATTCTAAATTAAATGCTTAGATTTTTCTCCCTATAAATTACATACTCTTTTTCATTATGACAACTTGCCTTTTAATTTGATGAATATACATACACTTATTGAAAAGTACACATTCTTTTCACATAAATCACATTTTTTAAAGTTTAGATATTACTACCTGTCATCAAATCATCTCACTTCCCTCACCTCAGTATTTCCGAATTTTTCTCTATCTCTCAGCTTTATTTGGTCTGTATGATTATTAAAAGTAGAAACATAGTGAAGGTTTATAGTGGGAAATATAACTTTAAAGATGGCAAAACCACATCATTTAATTAATATACGCTATTAAATACATAACATTTTGAATTTATCTTCTCACTTTAAGAAAGTTAAGATAAACATGTTCTCAGATTCTCCAAAAAAAATATTTAATCCAGACAATGTGTTCTAGCTTCATTAATCATTTCCTTTAAATAAGCACAAAATGTATTTTATCCATACATAGAAGGAAAGTTATCTATCCATTGTCTAACTGGTGAAATAAAAGGATCATTGGTATTCTTTGAAATTGCTCTACCAAGAGAAGCTCCTATGTGATCAGTAACATTTTTAACAAAATTTTAAATACAGAATTCAGTATGTTCTATTTGACTCAACTGTTTACTTACATATTTTTCCTACCAGATTACAAACTTCCTAATTTCAGGGACTATCCCTTATTAATTTCTGTATCATTATTACCTATTTTGGTGACTAGAGAAGATTAATAGTCAATAAATATCTTTTAAATTAAGAAATGTTCCTTACCCAAACTGTTCTTTAATCCACCCAAAATCTTTTGTTTTGTTTTGTTTTTTTACTTTGTTTGGTCACATGAGCTCAAATATTACCAATTATATTTTTATTTAAGTTAAAAGTTCTCTATTTTTTAACATAAATAATCTGATAATTTAAAGGACTGTCTGTTTTGTACAGCTTAGTTTCGTTGGCTGTTTTCCCTCTACCATTCTGAGGTGAATAGAAGAAAATGGGCATTTATTTTTGAGTTTAGTTCACACAAAATGTTACATTAGTTTCAGGTGTATGACTTACTGATTTGACAAGTTTATGCATTATACTATGTTCATCAAAGTGTAGCTACCATCTGTACCATTACATTTTTATTATAATATCACAGACAGTATTTCTTACACTATGCCTTTTATTCCCATGACTTATTCATTCCATAACTAGAATCCTGTATCCCCCATTTCTCTTCACCCATTTTTCTCAACTTCCACTCTCCTCGTCTCTGGTAACCATCAGTTTGTTCTCTATATTTATAGGTTTGACTTGATATGGAAGATATTCTTGCTATTATAAATAATGCTGCAATAAACATAGGGGTGCATGTATCTTTTCAAATTAGTGTTTTGTTTTCTTTGGATAAATATCCAATAGTGGAATTACTAGATAATATGGTAGTTCTATTTTTAATTGGTTTAGGAACTTCCATATCGTTTTCCACAGTGATGGCACCAGTTTGCATTCCCACCAACAGTGCACAAGGGTTCCCTTCTCTCTACATCCTCACTAACACTTGTTATTTCTTGTCATTTTGATTTTAGCCAACCTAACTAGTGTAAGGTAATATCTCATTATGGTTTTGATTTGAAAAATGCTTGGAGCACCTGGGTGGCTCAATCATTAAGCATCTGCCTCCGGCTCAGGTCATGATCCCAGAGTTCTGGGATCGAGCCTCACATCAGGCTCCCTGCTCAGCCGAAAGCCTGCTTCTCCCTCTCTCCCTCTCTCACTCCCTCTGCTTGTGTTCCCTCTCTCACTGTGTTTCTCTCTGTTCTCTCTGTCAAATAAAAGTCTTAAAAAAAACCCAACCAATTATAAGAAAAATGCGCATCTTAATAACATGTATGGTAATGGAAGAAAGAAAATGAACATTGCAGTATGTGTGAATTTGGGTGAGAAGTGGAGTTTGTAGGGCTATTTTATTGACTCAAAAAGAAATTTGAGGACACAAAGTAACTGGAGGAAAAAGAAGAGTCATGTAAAGGAAAAATAGGTCTCTAAAAACAAATATCCACTCTTTGTCATTTTTGCCTGGATTATGTGGCAGTTCTCATTGCCCTTCTACCTTCTGACTTGCATTTTATATACCATCACATGTGAGTTTGTCTCCCTGCATCCTTTTTTCATTTTTTTCCAGGGAAGCTCAGTGCAAATTCAAGTTACTATATATACTATAATATTCTCTAGAGATCAAATAAATATGAATTCTCAAAAGAATTGTTAAAAGTATACATGTTTCTATATCACATTTTTAAATAGTGTTATATTTTTTCTAGGACTTCCCCAAAGCAGCGTTTTTTAAATCTGGCTCCTTATTCCTATAACCAGGGGAGATTTGAAAATGCACTGATATCCACACATCAGTATATTTTTTAAAGCACTCCTGGTGATTCAAATGCACAGCTATGGATGAGAACTACTGCCAAAAATCGACTCAAACAATTGATTCACTTAGTGGTCATTTCATATATATTACTGATGACATCTTCAAAATCAGGAAAGGAAATGATTTGTTAGAATGGTTTCTCCATATGAACTGAGATGAAAGCATTTACCATGTATACCTGAAAAATAAAATAAAATTATCACTTTCCAAAACAAAGATTTCAGGAAGGCATTTTTGAAAATGCAGGGAGTTTGCTTACTGTTTTAAAAAAAAATGTTTACTTTTAAAGTCAAGGATTTTCCATTTGTCCTCTTCCTCCCCTATTTCTTCTTTCCCCAGAGCTGCACAGAAGCTACAAGGCAGTGGTCTATTTTTATTTTTCTATTTGTAGAATTCTTTAAAAAATGACCTGTAAGAAAAGTAGTTCTTAGCGTTATAAACCATTCTTTAAAAAATGCAATAATTGTATTTGAATAACTTTAATTGGAAAATGGTTTATTTTAAATGCCTTAAAAAGGAATTAACCTGATAAATTCAAGTTCAAAAACACAGAAATGTATTTTAAAAGTGGTTATCAAAATAAACATGACACAGAAACACATTTCAGTATATTTTTTTTTCTTTCAATTACCACATATTTTCTCAGGGCTAAGGTTCTATTTTCTCTAGAGCTAAGGTGATTTGGTATTTCAATTTGGCCTAGAAAGCTAATGTCTTTACGTTCTGTATTTTAGCGAATGTCCAGGTCAGAGCAGCTTACCCCAGAAATAAGTACTGTGTGTATCTTCTTAGTGATATAGCTAAGATGACTTCATTTTGTGCTGGTTCACAATGTGATTCATGATTCCTTGTATTTCGTCCACATATTGTTTAGTTTCTCTTCTAGGACTCATTCAGCCCCAAGAGATGAAAGAATGCTTGTTTCTAGAAAATTTTAGGATTTAAAGACACTTCAGATATTCTATTCTTCTATCAACACCTCGTACTTAACTCAGAAGATACTGACATTTAAGACAAATAGATTCACTTAATCTGCTAACTTCTGTTTCCCGAGACTTCTGTTTCCCTGACTTTGCATTTCTCTTAGGAGAGTCTTTACTCTCACTTTGTTCTGAAATGTGAAAGTGAAAGAATAGTTCTTATTTAATTGATTTGCTAAGACCTTCACATTTTGGTGTATTAACCAGGCACCATGAGAAATAAATAATGGATTACTTTGGGGAAACAAGGCTACATACAGAGATTTAGAATCTTTGTCTGTTATAAGAACTGGTTCTAAATGTGTGCCAAAATAATTTGAGCTGTTGGTTAATGGTTAGCTTCTACTGACTTTTTTGTTTTGTTTTTGTTTTTGTTTAATGATTGCTTGATTAGTTTTAATAAATGAGCAAACATCTAGGTAAGAAAGACTAACTGCTTTGGCTAGCTAGAATCTGTGACTCTCATTTTGACCAACCTTAACCAGGTACTACTGAAACAGAGATTCAATTATAAGGAAGAGTCTTTGTGTATCTAAGCTCTTTAGGTGTCTATTACTTGGTTTCTCAGCCATGAGTACAAAAGCCATTTTCCATCGGGGGTTTCCTATTGTATTGGCAAGGGCTATCAGGCAAGCATCTTCAAACTTACTTCGTCTCTATGTTGTTTAGACCTTTTTCAGAATCAAAGGAAGAAACTATGAATAAGTTTCATCTTCAATCCATGGGGCTTTTCTCAGAGGCAAAAACGATTCCAGCACCCACATGATCTCTAGTTAACTAGTACACAAATTCAGAATATGGATTTAGGTGGCAGACATCAAAACTTCCTCTTTACCTACAGAAAGGAAAAGCAGAACACTGTACAAACAAAAACAAATTTCCCAAGCAATGGTGCCTGTCTGTTATATGTGATATTCCTTGGTTGAAATAGATGAACAACTTTTTGATTTATTTCAAATCAAAGACTTAAAAAGAAATTTTTCAGGGATGCCTGTCTGGCTTAGTCAGAAGAGCATGAGACTCTTGATCTCAGGGTTGTGAGTTTGAGCCACACACTGAGTATGGGGATTACTTAAATAAATAAGAACTTAAAAATTTTTGTTCATACATATCTATAATAATCTGGAAATAAATCTTGCTCCAGAAATCAAGAAATAACTAAGAGGATTCGAATTTATAAAAATCATTATAAATACCAGAATGGAAAGGAGGAGAAAATAAAATACTATTTTATACCTGTTTACCTGGTTTAAACTAAAGAATCTGAAAACACAAAAAAATTGGAATGACTGTGGACAAGAGTTTTCTTGCTGGTAAAACTACTTTGGAAAAACAACTTGGATTTGTATTGTTAGATTGAATAGTTATCTATATATACCTTAAGATATGGTCATTTCTTTCCTATACATACTCAACAAAATCTTTAATATCTGTGTACCTAGAGACATCTAAAGAACATTTGTTTTAGTGATACACTCAGACCAAAAGAGACACTACTCCAGTAGGGAATGGGTAGACATATTGTAGAAAATCACACAAGTAAATATTACACAGTAGGGAAAATGAAGAGACCACTTAAATGAATATCACTAACAAATACTATGTAAAGAAAGCAAGTCTCAGGAAACTATTTATAGGAGACAATTATATAAAGTTCAAATACAAGTAAATTATTACTTCAGATACATATATGTTGATTAAAAAATAAAATGGGCCATGATAAACTCCACATTCAAAGTAAAGATTACTTCTAGCAATGATACATGAGTGGGAGAGCACAGATCAATGGGAGTTGTTGTCATTAGCTTGACCTTTTCTTTGTGTTTTTGGATGTTCATTCAATCATTGCAATAAATCTTTTAGATGCTAAATTAATAATAAATACTCATACCTGTACCAGTGAAGTTAGTGTGTAATGAATCAAAGTTTTGGTCAATCCAAGTTTTTGTACTTGAGTTACAAAAGGTAGGGGAATTAAGCAAACATATAAATAAAAGAAACCAATAAATAAATAAATAAATAGATAAATAGATAAATAAATAAATATAAATAAAGGAAAAGAGTTCAAATTAGCCAAGCAGAAATGTGAAGATTAAATAATAAGTGAGCAGTATTCCAGATGGAGAGAACATCATTTGACTATAATATAAAGAACAAATATCAGTTTCGCGTGTCAGTTATGATGCTGTATATGTATATACATATTAACTCATACACATTATAACCCCCCATTTTACCTCAGGAAATGTGGTCAAAGAAAGTTCACATAAGTAGGAAATAGCAGAATGTGCACACTTTTCCCAATACATCATCACAAGAAAATGGCTGCTGGATTATGTCATGTAAAAAAATTCTTACCCAGAAAACACAGTTAAAGTAGAAGGAAAGAATGAATGCTAATATCCAGCAAAATGTGCTGGCTCTCCACAAAGAGACAACTGAGAATCAGAGAAGAATCTACAGTCTTGACCAAGCCCTCCTAAAATAGTTGAGAGTAATAGAAGAAAAGAGAAAGAGAAGAGAATGCCCCCTGACATTAGATAGATATTGCTATCTTAGGAAGAAGTATACTCCTCATTATTCCAAATTCCAAAAGCCTAGAGTGACCAGACTATAGGAAAGAAAACAGAAAAAGGTACTGAAACCCGCTCTCTGCCTCCAGGGGCTTTGCCTCTACAAGTCTCTCTTCAGGAACCTGCAGAGGCAGATTCGTCAACCTTGTTTAATTTCCACGTTATTTGTGAAATCATCATGTTCATAGCAGCATTATTCACAATAGCCAAAAGGTGGAAGCAACTTAACTTTCCAACAGTGGGAAAGTGGATAAACAAAGTGTGGTATATGTGAATAACTTAGAATATTATTTAGCCTTTAAAAGGAAGGAATTTGATATGCAAAAACATGAGTGAATCTTGAAAACATTACACTAAGTAAAATAAGTGAGTCACAAAAGGGCAAATACTATATGAGTCCACTCATGTGACGAACTTAGAATTGTCAAATTCATAGAGATGGAAATAGAATAGTGGTTGGCAGGACCTAGGACAAATGGGGGATGGGGAATTAGTGTTTAACAGGTATGGTACAGAGTTTCAGTTTGGGAAGATGAAGAAAGTTCATATTTCTGTTTTAGCGCCCATACAAGTTTTACTTCAAAATGCACACCTATTTCTCTGACCATAATTGTATTTGACCATGAGGAAACCAATAAAGTCAAAAAGAATTTTTCAGGACACCTCTGCAGTTTAGGCAACTACCAAGAGATTAGTCTGACGTAAACAAAACCAAACTATGAATTTATCTAATCAACTATAAATAAGAGTAATAAGATTTAGTTTTGTTTTTCCTACTTCATGAAAGCTTTGAAATAAACGGGGAAGAAGTTAAACAATATATTAGATGTTACACACTTCAAAGTACATTACAATTTTACAAGCACTACTTTTGTGTTTGCATGTATTTATGTGAGTGTGTGTGTGTGTCTCCATAATTTAATTAAAAATTACTATCTTCAATTCTGTCAAATAGCTTGAAAGACACAGAAATGATGGTAAACTGTCTATTCTTCCAATTGTTTCACTCCCTAGGTGGGTTGGATAGAGATAGAATTCAAGAAAACATTGGCAAGCCCTTTGTCATGTATTTTTTTCCCTAACCACTATTCACCTATCTGAATAAAATGCAGACCAAAGCTGAAGAGATCAATCAGTCTTTTTGAGGATGGAAAGTAATCCTTTCTGCCTCCAAATAAAATTGAATTATAACAATCTTCTTATCTTTCTGGGTATCCATGTTGTTTAAAGATTGGAAGTTAAATTTTTAAAAGTGGGCAGAAATTTGTATCTAGAACATGACATTTTCACTATAATAGTCATCCCTATTGTAATGCTAGTAAAGTCCAATCAATGATAAATGTCAAAATCATAAGTGAATATACTGTGTTCTGTATAAGAGTTGAGAAACATGGAGAAAAATCTACTTTGGAGTGGTAAAAAAGAAAAGAAAAGAAAAATTATGATGGCTGTTCTCTACGGAGTATTCTCTAAAGATAAATGGCAAAAGGCATACATGAAAGGGCCAAATTTAAAAAAAGTAGAAAAAAACAGAATATTTTCATTTATTTTCTACTTTTTTTTCAACCAGTGTTTTACTGAGTAAGATTAATAGTACCATTCAAAATTACAGTAAGACTCTCATAAAGAGCTGTGACAGTGGGAATGCTTAAATGAGAGGAAAGTAAAATAAAATGAAATTGAACACTTCTCAGGAACAAACAGAGGGGTGCTGGGGGTGGAGGGGGAGGGATAGAGTGGCTGGGTTATGGACATTGGGGAGGGTTTGTGCTATGGTGGGTGCTATGAACTGTATAAGACTGATGAATCACAGACCTGTACCCCTGAAGCAAATAATACATTATATATTAATAAAAATAATAATAAAAGAAATTGAATGCTAAGTAAAGGTTATCAAAGCTAGTTTGAGAGCTTACATGTGCCAAGAACTTTAAATATAGTATCATAGTTAACATTCACTTCAGTATTCTCCTATAGGCATTAGTACCTCCCTTTTCAAATGAACAACAGCAGCAAAAATAAAAAGCCATTAAGTACTTTGCCAAAAGTGTATAACTTACAATACGAAAGCCAAGTGCTTGCTTATTCACTGGCTTTCCTCATTTCTGCTTTTGGATAAATGAGGTGAAGAATGTTGTAGCATCCGTATTTGATGAAGTAGTGTTTGGTTGTGCTACTGAGTTCAGCTGGGAAAAGTTGTAGGGCAAAAAAAACGTGTACTAAACTAAGAGATTTTGGAAGACTGGTCAAAGGTCTTTGGATTTGTTGAATTTTTAGTCTTGGCTAAATTGTGGCTGAGCAAGGACTAATGCACAGGAGTTCAATTGAGGTTAAAAAGGATCTTATGGGGCGCCATCAGGGGAGCTTAAAGGCACAATTCCTCTAAGAACCTGTACGACTAAGAACCTAGATTCATACAGTCAACTGGGAAAAAGAACTTTTAGAAATGTGTTGAGAGAAGTACAATTAGGTCACATTGGGATTTCAAAGTTACAAAAGGCAAAGCTGCTGATCCAGGGACCTGCCATCTGTAGGTCATGTTGACCTTCCAGCTCAGGGGCCCTCATCATGTGTATGCACTGTGAACACATTTTGAGCAATGTGCTGCAGAAGGGTATAAGGAAAACCAGCTCCTCTCAATTTTTTACCAAGTCATTAGAGAAACTGGGTGATTGCAAAATATGATAGAAGACATAGTTCTAGTAGAAAGTCAGACATTTTAAATTAAAACGTTTCTAAAGAAATAGAGGAGACTCAAGGTCATTGCCAGGATGCAAGATGTGGTTGGCACAGAGATGTCGGGCCCAGATGCCCCTTTAAGAAAATACTTGCTTCCAATTCTGGGAAGTCACTCAACAGATAGACTCCAGCTGTCATTTCCTTTAAGGACCTTAGCTCTGCTGCAGAAAGCTAACTTTCCAAGACTACATCCTTTCTGAACAGCCTGCATTCAGTGACTTTTCAAGTAGCGGGTATAAAGGATTGGCAATGTCAGCTCAATGTGGGCACCTTGACAAGCAGTCTTCACCCCAGAGTTTCCCATGGGATGTGCCCAGGCTTTTTCAAACTTGTGAATGCAATTTCATTCCTTCTCCTGCCAAATCCTGAGTCAGCATCCTTCTCTTCACAGGTATTGATTCTTATTAAATATTTTGCACCCCAAACTCCATCTCAAAATCTCCCTGTGGAAAATCCAACTTGTAAAATCAAAGTTAGTAGATCATATAATGTGTTTCCCGAAAGGAAGGAATGAGAGAGATAGGGAGAGATTGAGAGAAACATTTAATCATTAGTGATACACATTGTTTTCAGGAAAAGGTTAATCTTAGAAAAATAATCCAAGCTGTACTGATTTATGAAAATATGAGAAAATGTCTGGTCTTCTTCAGTGATAAAAACATCTAGACTGGAAAGAGAAGACCAAAAGTCAATCTTTATTTTTATTTTATTTATTTATTTGACAAAGAGAAAGAGATCACAAGTAGGCAGAGAGGCAGGCAGAGAGAGGAGGGGGGAAGCAGGCTCCCTGCTGAGCAGAGAGCCTGATTTGAGGTGATCCCAGGACCCTGAGATTATGACCTGAGCTGAAGGCAGAGGTTTTTACCCACTGAGCCACCCACGTCCCCCCAAAAGTCAATCTCAAATCTGTCATTTCAGTTCCGTGGCCTTGGACAAGTTTCTTCTTAAGTTCCAATTTCTTCTTTGGTAGAATAGTCCTTTAATTAAGTAATCAGACTACTTTGTTGTTTTTTTTTTTCCCCCTTGAAACATTTAGTATTCTACTTCCTCTGTTCAGATAACTTTTGTTCATTGTACTAGAATGTCCCAGCAAATAGAAAAAAAAGATTGGTACTCAATAATGATTGAGATGAATTGTACAGAAGATATGACTTATTAAATCGACTCATCAATACTTCTGCTGTACTTCTGAAAATAAAGCTTCTTCCCAAATTTTTGAACTTCAGCTGAAATAATTTTAAAATTTTTGCTGAAGGACTTTCAGTGTACAAATGAGTTTTTTCTTTCTAATGTAATTTAGGTCATTGAAACAGAATTATAATGATATCTCTAAATAGAGATTATTTAGAAGCTACAGAAAATATTATTTCTCTCAATACAAAACTACTGAAAATCTCACAAGGCTTCTTCTTTTAAGATATACATGAAGGGGCATCCACAATATGAGAGCTCTTTCAAGCTTCCTGAATAAGTTGACAATTCTCTTCTTTGTCCATCCAGTATATGTATGGCTATTTCTTAAAGGGTACATAAGATGTGTAATATTTCATTGCTTTCATATCAGTTTCTCCTTGCCAGACTATGGGGCCTTCAAAGCAACGACTACTTGGCCTGTATATCCCCAGCAGCTTTCAAGTGTTTGACATATATTATTACAAAAGAGAGAGAGAGAGAGAGATAATGGTAAATTGGTTATGACTGAGTTATGTATATCCTATAATCAACATGTGGCTTGTATCTGAGTTTCTTTAAAAAGTCCTTTAAGAGTTCCTTAAAAAATGGAGAGGGAGAAGATGGAGAATTATTCCTTCCCCACACTCCAGACACAAAAGAATGGTTAAAAAATGATTAAACTATTTAAACTAGTACAGAGCATAGGATCATTGCATATTTGTGCACAAATTCTGATCCCAAGAAACTTTTCTGATCTTTAAGGACTTTGTCTTTACAATGGGTTTAATAATCTTTGTCTCACAAAGTGTTATTTATTTGTTTGTTTGTTTGTTTGTTTATTAAAGATTCTATTTGTTTGTCAAAGAGATAGAGCACAAGCTGGGTGTGTGGTAGGCAGAGGGAGAAGCGGACTCCCTGCTGAGAAGGGAGCCAGATTCAGGACTTTATCCCAGGACTCTGGGATTAAGACCTGAACCAAAGGCAGACATTTAACTGACTGAACCACCCAGGCATCCCTCACAAAGTGGTTTTAAACAACAAGTTATATTTACACACGCAAAATCCTAATATGATGCCTAGCGTGTAATCAGTATTCCATGGCAATTATTTCTCTTCCCATCCAAAAATTAAATAAATAAGCTACTTCACATGATGAGTTTCCTCCAGATCACTGGGATATGTTTGTAGCTACAAAGATCACCTCTGCAATAGAATCTTGGATTCCAGATAGTGACTCCCACATAGAAGTGTTTTGGCTCTCAGAATCTTAGGCAATTTTTGGAAACTCTGATGTTTGTCACATCATAGAAGCTAGGACCTGGACTTCTTCCACACAGCTCAAACATAGATATTATGATCATAACTTATAAAATAAGAAGTGCTTCTCTCACTGTACTATTTTCCAACCTCTGCTTATTTTTAACTCCTGCTACCAAAATGGTTAACAAGCCTGCCACCACAAAGTTAGACCTTATTTCAGAAATAATTGTCTTCAAATTTTCTTATCCTCTCACTGTGCATTCTTTGTATCTTCTGTTAAAAATAATACATCTTTAAAGTTGTCATAGTAAGATTGACTTCACAGGAATTTGTAAGAACTAATGAGGCAATGGGTTTAAAGTTCTTAATAAAGTAATTCGTTAGTATGTTTCATCTGTATCCTTGAATACTATGGTACTGTTACTAAGAATCTTACTAATGATATTACTTAGTTACCCTTCTCAATCTTTGAAATAGACAAATACTGAATTGTATATACTCTACATACTGGCTTAGGGAAAAGCAATAGTACAAGAGTAACAGAATTTTATTTAAAAGAAAGTATCTAGATTCATAGTAGTTACTTCTGTGACACAATTTCATTTCATCCTCTTCTCCCATCCTTGCACCCAAATATTTGTTGGTTCAAGTATAATGAAATACATAATTATATGATGTGACTTTACCTCCTAATATATACAATTCAACCAAAAATCTGGAACATATCCCCAAATATGACCTAAATAATCCATGAAATAAGGCTTTGACGACCTACTGGCAAGGATACTGTGCTGAAAATTTCTACATCATTATGAGTTGAAACTAAGTAAAATCTTCAAAGAACATTTTTGTCTCATGCTATTCAAAAGCTTTTGTGACATTGTAGATCACAAAATACATTTTTTTAGAGATCTTATTTATTTTATTTTAGAGATAGAGGAAAAGCAGGAGGAGGGACAGAGGGAGAGAATACCAAGCAGACTTCATGCTGAGCATGGAACCAGATGAGGGGCTCAATCTAATGACCTTGAGATCATGACCTGAGTTGAACCAAGAGTCAGATGCTTAGCCAACTGAGCTACCCAGTCACCCTACAAAATACAGTTTAAATACTTAAAATACACTAAAACATTATAGAATATATAAAAGAAGCTTTATTATATTCTTACATAATTGGGCTTAGTAATTAGTTTATTAATGAACAAATCAGTTAACAAGGAGAATCATAAGGCAGATGCATATGTTATTTATCTACTTAGTTCTTATATTCATTTACTGTCTAAAGTTTTTAAGTGGTTCCAAGGTTATATAATCTTTCTTTAACAAATCACACACATATTTATTGATTAAAAGTTTAAATAAGAAATTAAAGACAAATAAGAAATAACCAAAAAGCAAGGATTTTTTAAAACATCTGAATATTCAGTAAATTTTAGAATTTTTAGAGTTGCCTCATCTAATTCTAACATGACAATTGATTAAATGACTCACCTTTTTCAAGTTAACAATTTATTTTAATCTCAATAAAATAAAATAAGTGTGAAAATTTTTCATTAGTTCATTATTCATTTAAATTAAATTAGTAATTACAAGAATAGGCAGTGAAAATGTGGATTAATCCTAATGGCTACTTTAGTGCCACCTAGTTGAGAGAGCTTTCAATAGCAAGTTGATACTACCATGTGCAACATCTACATGGGGGATTTATTAAAACAATACTTATTTGTACATAAGAAGTACTCTCCTTTTTTAAAAAAGATTTTATTTATTTATTTGACAGAGAGAGAGATTACAAGTAGGCAGAGTCAGGTAGAGAGAGGGGGAAGCAGGTTCCTGTTGTGCAGAGAGATAGATGCGGGGCTCGATCCCAGGACCTTGAGATCATGACCTGAGCAGAAGGCAAAGGCTTTAACCCACTGAGCCACCCAGGCACCCCATCTCTCCTTTTTTTTTGTTTTGTTTTGTTTAATAGATGTGAATCCCATCGTTTTATTTTGACATAATGATCTAATTCATAGTTGGGATGATATTCCCATAAAATAAGACTTTAGAGAGAACTTTTTTTTCCATAGCAGTAAATTAAAATAATAATAATAATAATAATAATAATAATAATGAAGCCACCTTCCCTAAACATTTCTTCTCCAAGAAGATATAGAACAGATGATTATAACTTCATTTTAATATTCACGATCATGCCACCTGGTAGCCATGATCTCTACAATACAGATGAGGAAACTGAAGACTTATGCTCAAAGATCTCTTAAAATAATTTGTAGAAAGATTATTATAAAGTAAATGAAATATCTTGAGTAACTTTGTTGAATATAAGTACATTATATTTAAAAAAAAAAAGAGTGATAGTAAATTTCCTCTTTAAGTCCATGGTCTCTGCTCTTGAGATGTTCTTTCTTATATTCAGTTCTCTCTGCCTTTTATCTCTGAGTGGCAAATGTCCCTCCAAGTCCCATACTCAGTATCAACTCTCATATATTTCCTTCAGTCTCTACAGCCTTAACATCAGCTAGGTTAGATTACTTGGGTTATATTACAATTATATCTTTATTAAAACAATACATATTGATTTTTTCCAGAAATGGTTGCCTTATATACAGTTTAATTTCCTTTAAATTGCACATTTAAGACATTTTTAGTAAAGAAATTCAAAGGCATATACTCAAAAGTAAAAATTATAAATTAAATCTACTCTTTACAAAGTTTAATATGCAAAGCCTACATTTAAAAAATACAGTTTCAATCTATCACTTATATACGATAAGTGATACAGCCTTAAAGGATGGAGTAGTTTACCAAGAAGAGCATAAGATTGATTATGAAACTTTTTGGATTCTGTTCCTAGTTCTGTTGTTGCTTGACTTTGGCAAGATCGAAAATACAGTCAACTTTCACTTACTTCATGCCTATGAACTAAATTAAATGATTCCCCTCCCACCCATATGGTGGACTTTTTGCACAGATGCAGTTAGTATTACATGCTGAGCAAAATCCCAGCTGTAAATTGAAAATGGTGCCTTCGTTTATTTTCCATTGTTTTCAGTTTTTTGAAAACAAGCTTAAGAAGCAAATGAAAAACAGAAAACGGAACCAGAGTACTGGCTAGGTTCACAATTTAATGATGTAAGATAGAAAGGGCTGGAAACAAAACGGAAAAAAGACACATTTAAAATGTAAAGGATGTTGTAAACAGGGAAATTCACATTATTTGCAAAAATCTTGAAATGTATATTCTTAAAAGAAGATATCCTGCAAAAGGAAGATTCAGAAACCCCAAATGTCCTCCAAAATTCTACTGAAGAAAATATTTTGTGAGAGAAAATCTTGTGCTCCATTTTCTTTCAAGGAATATAAAAATCTGAAAGCAGGGCAGGGAATCGGTGGAAACTCACATGTGTATCTAGTATTCAATTAAAGCCATGGGCAATTGTCAGCTTTAACATTAAGTTCTAAAAGAGGCAGGTTTAAGATAAAATCAACTCTTTACTGTAACTCAAGACTTTAGCTATTCTTTGGTTTCAGATCTCTATATGCTTTGCAGTAGATAAACCACTTTTACAATTCTTCAGGCTAAGAGCCAACCTGAAAATCTGGAAGGATTCAGCATAGTTATGTGTATGTATATAATAGGCAGAGACAGAAAATTGTGCCTGAATATGCATGTGAATTTTATAAAATGATGCACACAAAAACTATCATTCGGTATTACTATTTCAATAAAACCTTTTCCCCAGCTAGATATTCCATGCTCGCACTGGCACGGTTCCTTTTATCTCTGTCTCCATTTTAACTCTATCTCTGTGATTTCTCTTTCTTCTCTTAGCTAAAGCCGTGTCAGTAAGCCTATAGTAATTTATAGTAATGGCAAATAGTCTGGCCTCCAGATCTTTAAGAAACTATTTACGTTGAGATATTTCATCAGATTATAATAATATAACTTGGATGAAATGAATAAGATTTCAGAAAAGTTTATATTTTTCCCCAGTTCTGTTCCAGTCTTTATTATAGTAGCACATAGTAAGGATTAGGCAAAATTAGGCAAAAACAACAACAAAAAAGGCATGAACTTTGTTGTTTATTCTTTTGGGTCTCATACATAATTTTATTTACCCAAAATGGACCTTTAGTATCATATTATATCTCTTGCCAATTTCTTCCTACAAAAATTTTACCTTTATCCAAATTGTCCACATTTCAGAGTGAAAAATCTTACATATTCTGGCAAATGTCCAGCATCCTTATATCAAAAACAAATATTAGAAGTACATAAACTATACATAGAGAATCGTGTTCAAAAAAAATTCCGCTATTTTTCGCCACACATTAGCCACAGATAGAGACTGAAAATATATCCTGAGTTAATAAAGGAATGCTATCTGTCACTGAATTGCACAGAGCATACATAAATAAAGTAATATCAGAAGTCGTAAACATCACTGTTCTGGTTTTCAATCACTGTGTAGACAACCACCTCAAGAATTACAGCTTCACAACAACAGTTATTTACTTTGCTCATAGATCTACAGTTCTCCAAGGCTAGGGTGGGATGGCTCCTCTTTACAAAGGACTATTTGGGGTGGCTAGACTTCCAGGATGATTTGTTTATATGGCTACTGGCTGAGTCAGAGCTGCCAACCATGGATCTCAGCTCCTTCCCTGATGGCTATCTCTTTAAACCTACTCGGGGCTCTTGTTAGGATATGGCTGGGTTTAAGAGAGAGATTTCCCAAAAGACATGAAGTGGGAATTGTCACTTTTCTAAGGCCTAAGCCTAGAAGCTGTCATAGCATTATTCTGATATATATGCTATCTGTCAAAGCAGTCATACAAACCTCCCACATTCAAGGAAGAGCATCAACTCCACCTCTGGGTAGAAAAGTGTCAAAGAATTTATGGCCAGCTTTAATTCTCCACAAACCATTAACAAAATTGCATAACACAGATTATACGGAAAACCAGTGAACCAAATCTGAAATACCCACTAATTTCAGATGTTTATTCTTCACTGTATTCCTCGTTAATGCACTCCAATTTTATGTGAGTATGACATTTTCTAAGTGTCTCCAAAGTACACAAACATATTTGTGAATAACTGACTTTGAATAAATTCAACAATTTTGGATACCTTAAAGATATTTTATGTGTAAGACAGATACAGTTTATTTTCTCTGCATATTCCTCACTATTTTGTTAATAAAAATTCAATTTAACATAGCAATATAGCTATGATTGACCTATTAAGTTAGAGCTAATTTACTTAGTATTTTAACAACTGTTGGTTTCTGGCACCTAACATTCACATAGTATAAATGTTATAATTTTTATTTACTAATATTAGAACTTATAACTGTTATAATAATCATCACTTTTAAGTACCTTAGGCCATCCTAGACTATCACAGTCTTACTATGTCCTTCTTAGCTTAATAAATCAAAAGAAAATCCAAAGTAAAATACAATTAATGTGTAGTTCTTACCCAGCAAGACTCAAAGCTAACCATTGTCATTGCTTCTAAAATTTAAAGTATACGTTTCTTTAAGTTGTTTATGAAAAGAAGTGTAATACTGACATCTGACTATCAAAAATCCTGTGGTAGGCCACAAAAAGGGCCACCTTAAACCCAAATGGAATAGAGGGAATCATTTCACTGAAGAATGAAACTCTTCAGCAGAGAGGAGAAGCAGAAGCAGAGGCATTGCTTTTTAGTAGAGTTGGAGTCCCTGGTTAGCTGAAAGTTATAAAAGGCAGTAAACCCATTGTTTTTCTGACTTGTTTAATTTTTAATTCTACGTGGGATATATCATTCAACAACAAACTTCACCCTGGTCTCAGGAAGGCACTTGGAAAGCACCAGGAGCTGTTTCCCACACATACGTCCTCATCTTGTATATCCTTTATATTTTTTATTTGCCAGGACAGTGGTAAACCAAAGTGACAGCAACTTCAGCTGAGTCTGAGTTGTCATTCTTGCCCGTCTTTGAACCCTGATTAGCCTTTGTAGTCTAGCTCATAACCGACAGAGCTGTCAAAGGCAAATATTCTGTACTCTAGAAAGAATTTGATGCTGTGAAAAAAAAGAGAACTTCAGAGGTCATATTTTAATAATCAAAGGGCAAATATTTCCTCTGGTCTCAAGACTACCTCTGAAATATGTTTCCATCAGTACATACAAGAAATAATATACTTACTTGAATTATCAACTCGAATCTTTAAAGTGGAAGAGATACTCAGTGCTATTATTACATACATTTACACACATTACACAATTATTACACACATTACAAATGAGTAAACTACTGAGAATTATAGGACTCTGTACCAGCCACACAGCTCAATAGCAGCAGAGCAAGAATTGGGACCTAAGTTTCTAGGCCTCCTGTTTAGAGCTTTCTATATAGTTATCAGAAGTTGGGATTTTTTCCTAAAATATGTTATCAGTATAAATGATGTGACAGACTATTTTAAATCTTTATTGTATTGGCAACTGTATAAAGAAATATCTTTGTCGATTACTAGTATTACTCTGAAAAAGCAGTATAATTACAAAAGGAAGCATGGAGCAGATATCTGACTAACATGACAGACAGAATGCTGTGTTTTTGCTACTGAGACATACAAAAGCTGAATATACTTTATGAACAATATGTATAATATGTAACATATTTAGAAAGAGAGAGAGAGATGCTTAAAACTGACAAAGGGGATGTTCAGATTACCTAGTAAGAAATGAGGAAAAGGGGCAGAAGCAGTGTGGCATGTGTGTAAGGTGACTTTGTTTGCCTGGCAAAAGTAGCAAAAGTAAAGCCAAAACCAATTTTTCTGGTTGTCTTAGGGTATGTCTTACCCTGGGATGTCTTAGGGTACTGCCCTTTGTGCCATAACCAATAATACCACTTAGAAAGTGATGGTGGATACAAGACCACAGACCACGACGAAACCAAAGAAATCATCCTATCTGTGAATGGGGAAAGACACTGCCAACTATTACCAGAGAGCTGACTGAAGTGACAGATTATGAATTGAAAAAGTGTCATTTGTGGCTAAACAGAAAACCTAAGCCTGAACTCCAAAGTTTCAGGTGACAAATCTCCTGTTTATAAACCCAACACAAAAATTGTTCTAACAACAAGTGTTTCTGTAGGAACTTGCATCAGTCTTCATTCCACTGGGAAAACAATGTCACTTTAATGAAATAATTAGTTAAATAAGTACACTGGAATTACATGTTTGTAGGGAGAGATGGGGGAGCTTCCATTAGAGGAAATGTCACCCAATACAAGGCCATTGCAGATGGAGGGAAGGAAAGCAAATATCAAAATCTTCATTTTAAGCTCTCAAGCAATTATTTCTCAAGAGATGGCATGAATAGTGGAAAGCTCTTCTTGACTGGCTCATCAACAGCACCAAAATGGGGCCTTCTTGCGTTCTTGCTAAGAAGCTCCTGTGACTCTTCAGTCTTCCCATAGCTCTGGAAGGAAATAACTTCTCAGTCTTACATGAGCTCTCTTATTGGTAAACTGTAACTCAGGGGCTCTAGAACTACAAGGAAACAGGAAAGGAAAGGGAAGGGAAGGGAAGGGAAGGGAAGGGAAGGGAAGGGAAGGGAAGGGAAGGGAAGGGAAGGGAAGGGAAGGGAAGGGAAGGGAAGGGTAGGGAAGGGAAGGGAAGGGAAGGGAAGGGAAGGGAAGGAAAAACTACGAAAAGGGCATGCAGTTGATGGTCATTTAACACTGGACAATTGGCAGAGACCCCCAGAGAGTTGAATGCGCTCCAGTCCCCCATAGATGCTTCTACAGCCCAGAAAACATGAGACTCTTGAAAACAATACCTTTACTTAAAGAAAGGCTCACACAGAATATGGAAAAGCATGGAAATGAATCCTTTCCTCTGGAAGTGAATTAAGAGAATAAAAGGAAAAATCCACAGCCAGAATCTAGAGATTTAGGATAATCTGAAATTTATTTTAAAATACAGTTAAATTATTCAGAGAGATTAAAAAAAAAGAAAAAGGGTTCATAATGGGCCTGGGACATTTTAAAAATACATAAATTCCAGAAAGAAATAATATTGGTGCTTAAATTAAAAAGAGATGTATTAGGGAGTTAATTGGTTAATTGTCATTTATTATTTAGTCAATAGATCTGAGGAAAATACCAAGAATATATCATAGTGAGTTTAAAGATGAAGACTGAGCTAAGCAGACAGGATAGAAACTGGATATATGTTTTTAAAGGAACACTAGAAATTGGGAAAAAGAGATAAGGAAGAAAGGTTATACTTAAATAGGAAGTGAATTAATTTTATTTCAGAAATATAGAAAGATGTGCTCTCAAACTGAAAGACCACAATGGGTTCTGAGTAGGAAAAGTAATCTCCACTCTGAAAACATCAAGAATAGAGAAATTATTTTTACTTCTATAGGTATATAGGAATTATGGTGACAATTGAATAATTTTAAGATATATGTTAACATGTAAAAGTCCCTTCCAACTTAGCTGACTAGCAGTTTGATCATAATCAAATAGTATTTTTAGCCTTAGTTTACTCATTTGGAAAATGGGAAGAGTACCATTGATTCTACCTACATCAGCGGGATATGCTCAATAAAAAAGAAGACACACTATCTTGAAATTAAGAAATTACAGAGGAATATGCAGATATGAGCTATTTATCTCCATCACTGATTTGCAACCCTAATCTCCCGTTATTTATCTTTCATTCATTTAATCATTCCTTCAAATATCAGAATGTTTGTTCAAGATCAAAAACTGCTTTCACTATAAAAACTACGAGTGATGAAGACTGATGGTTTAAGGTTATCCTGACCTTCGTAGAATTACATCTAAACAGACAAGTCCTCCAACTTTGGAGACACTACGTTAAATTGTCACTTTTCAAGATTGAACCAAGTTATATGGAGGTGAATATGTACAATATTAACTGTAATAATCCAAGCATTTACTAATGGTTTTATTTTAAGAAAGAATGATGAATTGGAAATTAAACATAAATCTTCCTGCTCCCTTCAAGTACCTATATAAGCCATCTTAAATCCCCAGGACCTGGCATTTAGCAGTAAATCAATAAATAAAATTAGTAGCAAACTGGGGATTTTAAAAATAGAATATGGAAAGAAAAATTGGTTTTGGTTTTACTTTTGGTATTTTACAATGCATATTGCAAAGTGAAACCTCAAAGAGATTTTGTGAAATAGAGTGTATAGTATTTGTAGAAAATAATTCAGAAAAATAATAAGTGTATAAAATATAACATTTCCTCAAAGAACAGATTCCTTTAAAGCCATATTATTTTATTCAAACATAGAGTGAATCTTCATAATGAAAACAGCTTTCTATATAAGTCGGGGTTTTTTTTTAAATCGGGTTTTTTTAATGGAAAGGCCTCAGTACCTTTTTCCCCAAAGAAGTTAAAATAAATTGGGGCCACCTTAATCAAGGTTATGACTTCCTTGAGGCTTATCTTCTGACAGAATCATTTTCTACAATCATTTTCTTTTCAGTTAGCAACTATTGTCTGGGGCTTTTCTGCTTCTGTCACAGTCCCCTGTCTGTAAGTCCAAAAAAAAAAAAAAATTCTGATACCCAATTATTTGCACTTTTTTTTAATAGTATAAACTCAATTAGAATTGATTCAAAATTAGGGATAAATTCATTATAGCTTCTACATTTCTGGTTTACAGGTGGGTCTAATTAGAGTGAGCCTTAACAATGATGCCTGACTTCAGTTGACAAGCAGTGAGAAAGGGAGACTGGAAAAGAGAGAGGAAGGCAAACCTGAGAGCTAGTGTCATGCAGAAAGAATGGCGATTTCTTCCTGCCTGGACATCCTACCCAGCAGCCTGGCTAACTTGCCTCTCTTCCCACTACAAACAACACGAAGCAGTCAGTATTTCTTAGCTCTTAAAAGATTTGCTCAAAAAGAGGCACCTGAGTGGCTCAGTGGGTTAAAGCCTCTTCCTTCAGCTCAGGTCATGATCTCAGGGTCCTGGGATCGAGCCCCATGTAGGTCTCTGTTCAGCAGGGAGCCTTCTTCCCTTTCTCTCTCTGCCTACCTCTCTACCTACTTGTGATCTCTCTCTCTCTCTCTCTCTCTCTCTCTCTCTCTCTCTTTGTCAAACAAATAAATAAATAAAATCTTTAAAAAAAAGATTTGCTCAACTTCAGTGCTGATTTTCTAAAATGCCATCAAAACAAGTTGATGAGACAAACCCGGATTCGTTTCTTACTATGGTAAAGAATACCACCCTGACAGAAGCAGAAGAGCACTTAATGAGATTTTAAAATCTGGTATAATGTGGATCATTCAATGTGGAGGCTTGGTTAAGATTGGGTAGAACCAAACAACCTTGGTTAGGACTGTGCACCCATGGAGGAGAGAAGTTTGAGGCGAATGCTACAAAGGGTCTTCACATTCAGGAAGATCCGAGAGGGAAAAATGAAATTATTTGCAATTTTCACCTTCTGGGGCAAGAGTTTTCTGCAACGCTAAAATTAAGTCCATGAAGTCAGTGGAGGAATGAAGGAGTGTTAATGTAGATAGTAAGCTGTGTGAATGTGGTCTCCATTCTCAGCAGGGAATCCCAACAAAACAATATCAAGACTGATGAAGCAAACAGGAAAGCAGACACCGTAACAGAGAAACAGCAGTCTTAAAGAAGAGAAACGTTTTAACACAAAGAAACAAAACTCTAAGATATTGGATTTTAAAGCAAGGCTTTAAACATACATACACATACAAATTAAGTAACACCATAAACTAAAAATTAAAAAAAAACACCTCAATACATAGACTAAATTGCAAAATGGGTACTTCTGCAAAGTTAACAAGCAGATGGAGTCAACATGAAAAGGGGTTGGAATGTATAAAGCAAGAGGTAAGAGACAAGGAAATCATGTAAGTTCCAACATCCAAATTGAAGGAGCTCCAAAAAGAGAAAACACAGAGATTATTGAGAAATCAATGATATAAAAATAAGTTTCACCTGAGAATGTCTCCAGACAGAATTAACTATGCATTTCCATTCTAATGAAATATTTTTTAAAGATGTATTTATTTATTTATCTATCTATCTATTTATTTATTTATTAGAGAGAGAGAGTGTGTGTTTGTGGAGGGGGTGTGTGATTGGGGGGCAGAGGGAGAGAGTCTTCAAGCAGATTCCCTGCTGAGCACAGAGCTCAATGCAAGGCTCAATCTTAGGACCTGAGATCATGACCTTAGTGGAAACCAACAGTTGGATGCTTACCTGACTGAGCTACCAGGTGCCCCTGAAATATTTTGTTTTTAATGTGAAATTAGAAGAAAACATTTATGCTTCACAAAGCAAGGCTCTGCTACTACAGAACGCAGGAAAATATTTGAGTTGCTGAGGAGCTCGTGAAATCACCCTCTGACAGTTCTAGAAAGTCCCTGTTGCTTATGCAATGTGCAGTGTCGTGTGTCAGAGATCATCTACCCTGGGATGGAAACCTCTTTTTCTTTAGCATTCCCTTGAAGCTATGATTTCTGGGAAGTTTTTAATGTCTGAGTGATCATGAGTGACCAAAAGTTTTTATGATGAAAAGTTTATAGCCTTCTTGCATTATTTGAAATTCCCTCTTATAACTAGCACAAAGTAGACTGAGAGTGGGTCACTTGTCTCCAGACTACTTAGCTTCTTTTATTGAATCCCAGTCCAGTAAAAGATCATTTTCTGAGTCATTTGGTGGAATTAGTTTAGCTAATTCTATAACAATTTCCTACCAACATCCAAGTTTCCTGTTACCACTAAATAATTGTTTCATACCTTTTATTTCTACATTTGGATGTAAAATTCCTTGAAACGGGTGCTATCAAAATACCTATTTTATTAAGAAAGGTACTCATGTTCCTCTAGAGTGGTTATTCAGAAAAATAAGTGCCACCTGTCAACTGCTCATCACAAATGACACAAAGTAGTTATAATGCTACTGTCGGCCAGGAGCCACAATTTTATGTTTGAGCAGCTAAAGAAAATCCTTACTGAAATCATCCTTTATTATGAGCTGCATTCTCTTTTTAAATTCATAAAGATTGTTAGTTATGTTCACAGAAAAAAGAGAAGCATCCTGCCTTACTCCAGTACCCACCATTAAAGCCAGGCTTAAATGACACCTACTAATTTGATCTGAATGAAAGCAACTCATTTTATTCATTTTATTTTTCAGTACTAACATAACACCCCTCTTCATACACTTTATCATAGAAGCTACATACTAAGGGAATGAAGGTGCTGTGTTTCCATTTTCTCTTCATTGTCAAACGAAAAACAAATGTGGATTTAGTAAGCAGAGACTCGATTTGAAAGGATTATTCCAAGGATAAAAAGGATTCATACAAGAGCAGAGGGGAAGAATTTCAGTAATGAGAACACTCTGATCATAAGTTCTTAGAGTATCTCAAGGATTGTAGGCAGAAAGAATTTTTCTGTTCTAGAGAGGGATGACCAAGGCTAAAAGGAACCGTGTGGGGGAAGTGGGATGAAAGAGATGTAGGATTGGATAAGAGATCAGAGAATGTTTTAGTCTGAAGCTAGCCTATTCTCAGGAAGAGCTAGCTGTTAAGAAGTTGCATGCCAGCGTTACCCTGATCCCCAAACCAGGTAAAGACCCCATCCAAAAGGAGAATTTCAGACCAATATCCCTCATGAATATGGATGCCAAGATTCTCAACAAGATCCTAGCTAATAGGATCCAACAGCACATTAAAAAGATT
>CM052799.1:175617579-175676986 GCA_028533885.1 Nasua narica
GGGGGGGGTTAGCCTGGTGGTGGGTATCGAGAGGGGCACGTACTGCATGGAGCACTGGGTGTGGTGCATGAACAATCAATCTTGTAACACTGAAAAATTAAAATAAATTTGGGGATATTAAAAAAAAAAAAAAAAGAAGTTGCATGCCAGCCAAAGTTAGGGACCTGGGGAAGAAGAGAAGCTTTGCCCCAAATTGTTTTGTTCTGTTTTGTTTTGCTTTAACAAGCATTTTGTTCTGATTGATCAATGGGGACAAGTAGTTCAGCTGGTGATTTATGAAGCCAGGAATAGGAATTTGGAGAGTTTGTATCTGGTTTTGTCATAAGAAAACAAGGGAAACATCTATGAATTTTACCTAAGTCGTGTGGGGAAGGATGACTTACTACAGTTGGCCTCTTTTCAGAACACAAAAGGGTGAGGGTGTTTCTTAACCTTCACTGTTTTCCAGGATCACCAGGCTAAGGTAACAAGCAGTATTGTCATCATAAAGGACATTGTAGACAGGAACCAGAGATGCCTAAAAATACATCTCGAAACTTCAAAGCACAATTCTATATGATCACAGTAATCCAGTGAGGTTAGAAGTAAAGCATTTAAAAGTTCTCTGCGTAAAAAAGGTTTGAGCATAGCCTGCATTTGCCTGTTGCATTTATTGTTTGTCCTAACAGGCATATGTAAACATGCAAAATCATAAGAATGGTGTCTGTTAGTGTTTAAACACCTTAAAATTGTAAGACTTCTATCTCTAAAATCAGTAATATTTCTATAGATTACCAATGATATGAATTTTGTCAACACAAAATGGAATGTTCACATTTTATTTTATTTTATCTTAAAGAATACCTAAAATAGGTGGCCTGGGCTTCTATTTTTTCACTTGAAATATAGCAAATGAGTAGATAATTATTCCGAAGTTAAATATAGAATGTAACTCTTAAGATAGTTATAGAATATAGGATATGATTATTCTGTAACAAAAAACTCCAAGTTCTAAACTTATTTTGAGTGGGGTCTGTCTTCTAATCCTGAGTCTGCTTTTTAATGAATTAATTTTGTCACTTTGGTAAGTTAAGTCCTCCGTACCTTATTTCCTATGACTGTGAATTGATTATAGCAATATCCACCAAAGTTAAATAGAGCAGATACGTAAAGTAAATTCACAGCATTTGTACTACAGTCCCATTAAAAAAAAAAAAGAGAAAAAAATAAGAAAGGGAAACTTTTTTTTTAACAGCATAATGATTTGACTTACATATATTGTGAAATGATTACCACAATAAGTTTAGTTAGCATTTACCAACTCATAGACACACATTAGGAAAAAAAAGGAAAGAAAAAATTTCCTTTTTCCTTGTGATGAGAACTCTTAGGATTTACTCTCTTGAAACCTCTCCCTATATATCATACAGCAGTGTTAACTATAATTGTCATTTACATTTTGTCCCTAATACTTATTATCTTACATCTGGAAGTTTGTACCTTATCATCATCTTTTTCCAGTTCCCCTTTCCCAAACCCTGCCTCTGGTAGCCACAAATCAGATCTCTTTTTCTGTGAGTTTGGTTTGTTTTTGTTTTTTAGATTTCTCATATGAGATCATACAGTATTATTTGTCTTTTTCAGACTTATTTCATTTAGTGTCGTGCCCTCAAGGTCCACTCCTGTTCTTGCAAGTGGCAAGGTTAACTGAATTAATAAATTCCCCTATGATTCTTGGTAATATGGACAATAAAGACATGATACCTAACTATGACAACTGCCTGAGTGTATCAAGTGAAGGTGCCACAATTCTGAATCTGCTCACCTACCAAAAACTCCTCCCTTAGTCTGTCTACATACAACATAGCCATTTTTACTCTTGATTATTTTTTTTTCCTAGAACAAAATTCAAAGGCATTTCATGGTCATATTTTTTAATTTTATGAAATATTTTTTTCTACTAGCATTAAAAAATATGACAAATGCACCCAGTTTCAAAAGCAAATCATTTTCATGTCATACCCCTAGAGTTTCCTCAACTAGCATAATAATATAACTGGGTCATTATTCCTCTGAGAACTGAAAATGAATGTTCCTAAAGAATTGAATTTTTAAAAGCCATAATAACAAGGACTTTTAAATGTCACATTTACTTACCCAATTCACCTTTTGTTCTGCCATGTAGTTTTAATATACCCTTCTATGTATCATGCATGCTTCCTTTTTTTGTGGCATTATCTCTAGAAAATGGTGGATTTTCTGTAACTGAGCCTGCAAGGAAAGCTAGAGGAATCTTTGAGGTTATTAGTTGTATAAAGAGAACTATGATTCCATGCTAGGGAATTTTTTAGTGTTTATGGGAATCCTTGATAATATTACTACACTATTTAATAAGAGTGTCAAGGAGAAATGAGTGGACCTATAATCATTTAATAGCAATTAACAAGAAAATTTTTGTGCCTTACTTATTCCTTGTATGTCTGTTTTTGTCAGGGAGATTTCACTACTGGAGTAGAGCACACTTTTTGGCAACAATGATATGATTCTGTTAAAAAGTAAATTGCAATAACACCCTGAGAAAATGGGACTATTCAAGAGCTGTGTGTAATTATCTGAGGGCCCTGAGGAGAACAAAGTGGAGCATCTGCTGCTAAGGAAAGAATCAGCAGTTGATGCCGACATGCAGTGAAAAATCAACCCAATCATGTGGGCAGACACTTTCATACAGTATCCACACTGTAACCTCAACTCACCCTGTATTTAACCAACAAAGAGCCCCGAATTCCAACAGACCATCGTCTGTGTTAATACTTCATGAGGCAAAGAAACAAACTTGTACTCAAGCCCCTTTAGTATCTGTTGTTTTAGCTATTCTGTTATGTGCTACCTGATATACTAAAGAGAGTGTGAGAACATTAAAAAAAAATTAAAAGTGCACTAGAATTCTAGAATTAGTTTCCCCAATGGCATTTTCTCTATCAAACACCTGTATTGGCAATAGATACATACCAATCAGTTACCACCTAAGTAAGTACCTAGACCAGGGTTTGTTTATAGTATGCTTTGTGGATTTGAACAATGAAAGAATCAAACCCTTATTTGTTAAGCCTTATCTGATTCACGGCATTACTAAATTACTGTTGCTGTTCATTAAGTCAATGTCAAATGCTTAATACGCAAACATAGACAAACTCATAGTGGATTGTTTTCCTCTTGAATGATGGTATTTCTATGTCCTGAACAATAATGTTCCACTTTATCATGATCATTCAGATTAGTATACCAAGATTCAAAAAGAATTTCTGGAGTTGTAACAGTTAATGGTACCTACCTTGTAGGGTGAATTGAATTAATTGCATTGAATTAGTATGCATGACCTAGAAATAACTTAAAATGATGCCTGACACATAGAAGGTACTATAGAAGTGTTTGCTATTATTATGACCCTTATTTTTGAAATATTGTTTTCTTCATCATGTATTAACAGTCTGAAATGCCAGCTACTACTAAAATATCAACTGTCCTTTTGGAAGAACTGGAAACCCCACAGGACTCACTTTTAGACAGGGTGCTCTGCACTTTTTCGAACAATGCTTGCCTTAAAAACAAAGCTCATACAAGGTAATGAAGTACAATATGATTGCAAAGACAGAAATGTCTAAACCCCTGGAAATATAAGAAGGAACTTGGTTTCGATTTTCACTATGTTTGGAGCATAATTATTTTAAGGCAGGCAAGGTCCAACCAGTAGGTGGCCCAGGCAATGGAAAAGAGACCTTGGGGATGGGAGGATGTCCCCACAGAACACCCTGACTCTATTGTGACATTCCTGACAGCTGGACACAGGAGCTGGCTCCAGGACTTGGGTCCCAGTCTACCAGTTTCTTAAGTTAAAAGTGATGGAACAGAAGCCACTCAACATATGTGACATTTTTATTCTTATACCAGCTAAACTTGGTGCAGTTTTTTTTTTTTTTTTTACATTTACAAAAACTTTTTCCAATATATTACCTCATTAAGTCACCCGTGATAGATAAAGGGCAGATATCTTTATTAAAAATTCAGTGTAGGGGCGCCTGGGTGGCTCAATTTCACAAATAAAAAAGCAAAACTACTAGGTATAATGATATAAGTTATTTTGAAAACAGTTTACTCTTGGGGTGCCTATGTGGCTCAGTGGGTTAAAGCCTCTGCGTTCCACTCAGGTCATGATATCAAGGTCCTGGGATCGAGCCCTGCGTCAGGATCTCTGCCAGGCAGTCACCCTGCTTCCCCCTCTCTCTCTGCCTACTTGTTATCTCTCTCTCTGTCGAATAAATAAATAAAATCTTTAAAAAAAATGCACAGAGTAAAAGTTGATCTAATTAAGAGGAAGGTAAAAACTCACATATTGCCCCAAAGGATATTTCCAATCGTATTCCTCTTAAACAAACAAACTGTAGAGTCGCAACACTAAAGCTTCAAAAATCCCAGGTCTGGAATATGGGCAGTCTGATTCTAGAGACATCCATTAATGTTCTGTGCTTTAGGGATTGAATATGCCACTTCCGTAAGGGACCAACCAAGTAACACAACTATAGGATCATGTTGGGTTGAGTGACCCCTTTTTAAGGGGTCAACTGCTACTGGGCTCAAGCCAATTGATTCCATCAGGGCATCAGCACAGCATTTCTAGATCTTCTGACATTTTCCAAGAGCTAGAAATTGCCTTTTCAGTGTCAGTTCCCTACATTTTAAAAGCAGGCAATTGGGGCTTCTGGGTGGCTCAGTCATCTAGGCGTCAGACTCTTGATTTGGGCTCAGGTCATGATCTCAGGGTTGATGCGATCAACTCTGTGTTGGACTCAATGCTCAATTCGAGTCTGCTCAAGATTCTCTCTCCCTCTCCCTCTGCCCTTTCCCCCTTTCCCCCTCTTCCTCTCTCTCCCTCTAATAATAAATAAGTAAAATCCTTAAAAAAATAAAGATAAAAATAGCCAACTGATTCAGTTTTGTGAAAACACTATTTCAAACATAACAATTTATAAGTGAGATCCTGCTGTGACCAAACTCTTTACTCTGATGAGTGGGCACTTTAAACCAGAAAAGAGTCCCCAAAGAGAAGGAGTGGTGGGTGAATTTTGTAGCAGCACTAGGTGGGTAGTGATGGGACAAGGTAAATACTAGTTAAGTATTGGGGTGACATTGATGCTACCGAGGAGTGGTTTAGATGTACCATGGACTTCCATCTTTTACAGTCTTTATCTCTACCAGTGAAATAACCCAAATTTTATATATATATATATATACACATATATATATACACACACACATATATATATACTATTTTATAAGAACATTTTGAAAAAATTACATTTTCAAGACTAGTTTAAATATTAGAAAGATTTTTAGAAGCTATTAGAAACCAATTTAATAAGATTAGATATAAATGAAAACTATTGGAAAAACTTGCCATTTTGGGGTTATGCTACATAAATGAAAAAAAAGTTTCCTTGATCTGAGAGGGAGGCAAGGAAATAATTTGTGGGTAGGTGAAGGTAAGTGTGTGTTTGACACCATTTTTTTTTTTTTATTTGAGCAAGTTAGGCTATGTTTGTAATGATTTAGCCAGACTCTAAACAGTATAGGAATCAGAGCTAATGAAACATCATCAAGAAATAAAAAGTTGTCTCGAAATATTTTAAGCCTCAGAAGATAATTCATTAACTCCTGATATTGGTGCTTTCTTTTGATCCAATCTATTTCAGAGGTATAAACCTTCCAGAGGAAGTGTCGGTTGAAGTTTGAAAGGATGTTTTTAAGGAGTCATAAAGTAAGTGACATGTAGCAATGAAGCCATTTGGTGCTGTGTTTTGTTTTGTTTTTTATTTTTGTCAAAAAATCTTGATTATATACCTTGCCTTCTAATTGACTTTCAGTAACCATTAGCTTTCAATCCAAACACATTTTCCCTCTGAAATACTAACCATGACAGGAGCAAACCTCCTTTATAAGAACATATTACTCTTTTTTCAAATATGTCATAGATGAAAGTCAGAAGCTCAGATAAATGAATGAAAAGTTAGCTTAAAAACATAGTTATTATTGTAAAATTAGCAATAATAAAATCAGGTTGTGTCAGAAATATCATGCATCCAGAAATCTACCACAAAATTTCCTCTATCATTCTCAGAAATAGTTCTCCAAACTGGTGAAGACCCATTCACAAACTAAGATCTTGCCCAAGCAAAAGGAACAAAATCAAATTAATTAGTGTTACAGACAATTACAAAGAATAGATATCAAGTACCTGGCACAGTGCTTGGCACATGGCTAGAACTTCTTTAAATGGATGGATAGATGGCATAAGTGAATACTATTAGTCAAAAGATCTTACTGCAGATAAGATTAGTGGACTCCAGCTAACTTAAGTAGAAAATAAAATCATTGGAAAGATAATAGAAAGATCACAGAGTGTCTGGAAATCTTAGAGAAACTTAAAGATAAAAGCTAATGGAGAAGGTGGCCAAGCACTAAGAAGTAAATTCAAAGACACCTCACAGAAACAACTGGCTGAGATATCATGTTGGTGGCATTGCTCTAGGTCACTTGGGTTTACCACCACTCATCTCATAGTGCCACCCCCTCTGATGAACATCCAATTTCCTGAGTCCCGGCTACATGTTCAAATCATCTAAGCATTATCTGGCCCCTTAGGATTCTTTACTAGAATGGAAAGACCCATGCTCTCGGCAAGACTCACACAATGGAAATACTGCTGAAGTAGAAAGTGAATTTAAATTTAGTAAAAATTAAAAAGTAGCAAAATCTACTATAATACTATACAGTGAAATATTATCTCTGTGAGATATATACATATCTCATACATATGTGCTAAAATTCAGTCAATATAAAATTCACTTATATATCTGTGCTAATAGATTTTATAGACTATGAAACTATCTTCATGATATATCTATGTATATAGCTATATAGAGATATACATGCTAAAATGGTAACTCTGATTCATGTGGATTATGGAACTTTGAGTAAGCTTGCTTATTTTTACTTCTTATTTTTATATTTTAATAAAAATAGTTGAATTATACCAATTATAAAAGACAATTTAAAGTTTTAGATTATTCATTCACTCTCTTATTCATTGATTAATTCAAAAAATGTTTAGTGAATGACTACTATGTTTAAAGGCTATACCAGAAATTATATAATGTTTTGTAATGAACAAAACAGGTTCTTTGTCTTTATAAAGTTACAGTCAGTTATGGGGGTGTCACATTATAAAAACTCATAAAGAACTACAAGTTTTGAAATGGAGAGAAAAAAACACAGTTTAGCTTGTAATATAAAATCTAACTAAGACAGTGACATACAAGATAAGACCAAAAGAATATAACCGTCAGCTAAGAAAATTAGAGATAGGCCAGGGGCATGGAGTTTTTCTATAAGAGAGCCATAGAGTACATATTTTCAACTTGACAGGCCACATGGTCTTTGTTGAAGAGAAACACAGCCACTGATGATACACAATAAACAAATGAGCACAACTGTTTTCCAGTAAAAGAGGCAAGACATTGTTGGCCCATGGGCAGCAGTTAGCTTACCCTTGAGCTAGGCCTGCATGTATGGCTTATTAAAACACATGACATTCACTGAGCACTATGTCTGAAGTAGGATATACACTTTAAACTCATTATCTCATTAAACTTATTACCTCCTCACAGTTATTGACTTAACAGGTGCTCTTATTATTTTCATTTTACATATAACTATTCCATACCTATTGCCAAAGTAGAGGAAATCTATTGTTGGTACACTAAATTTTCTATCACTCAATTACGTTATCTAGAAGTTACTAATGCCACTTGAGTTCTAGATGGACAAATATATTGCTAGTAAAAAAGAACTTGTTAAATTTATATTTTGCAATGTTAATAAATCATCAGTATTCCTTTCCCATATGTTTTAGTAATTTCAACACTGTTAAATAATAACAGTGAAAATGGACAATCCTGTTTAATTGTTAATTTCAGAGACATGATTGTATTATCCCAATATTTAGGATATTACTTGTTATTATATTTTGGTACATTAGTTTCCTTCTAAAAATACTATTTTGTTTAGTTTTTAATAAGACTGTTTGCTGTAGTTTATTAGTTTTTGCGGCAATTATAACGGGAATCATATCTTCAGTGATGATGCAATCATCACTTCAGTTCAGCAGTTGTTCTGGATGTCCTTGCTAGTAGAATAAGAGCAAAAAAATGAACACATAATGATGGAATGGGAAGAAATAAAGCTGTTGCTTTTTCTCAGATGGAAATATTTCATGGAAATTACAAATAAAGATAAATAATTGGAATGAATAAAATAATCCACTGAAATATTTGAATTCATGGTCAGTTTATAATCATTGATTTTGTTTCCATATTATCCACATTTCCTTATATTATTCCAAAACCAAAAAAATCAGAAAACAAACTAAAATTATTTCTAATAAATTAACAATCATCTAAAGGCTTAAAATTATTCTTTGAAGTATACAAAATCTCTGCACAGATAACTATAAAGAAATAATTGAGAGAACTGCTGCAAGCAATTGGGTATATTTTTGTTCATGAATTGGTATACTCAATATTTTAGATTGCTACTTCTCTACATATATCCAAATAAATATCAACTCATTATAATCTCAGACAAAATCTCAGCATTGTCTGAGTGTGCTATGCATGCATAGGTGTATAAAATTATACGAATTGAATCTAAAATTGATTTGCAAATACCAAGGGCAGCAAAAGTTGAAGTGCTTACACTGGAAGATGACATGTCTTATAAATTTATCCTAATTAAAATAGCATGGCTAATTACAAAAATGTCATTAAGTACAAGGATTGAAAAATAATTCAGTGGATTAAAATAGTCCAGAAACAATCTTACACTCATATAAACTCTTTGATTAAAAAAATAATAAACTCTTCAATTATGACACAAAGAGCACTAACGACCAATGTATAATCATGAATCTTAACTTTACTTTATATCATATACAAAAACCTACTCCAGGTGGAAGGTGGAAGTAGAAGTAACTCTACAAGATAAAACCATAAAGTTTCCAGGAAATAATTAATAAAAAAGTTTCATGAACTTAGAATAGGGTAACTTTTCTTGACCAGGATAAAAAGGGCTAAACATGAAGAAATTATACAATGTCTGAATTAGGACATGATATTATCAATAGCTATCATTAATGTGGGACATAGAGACGGCTTACATTCCCCACCTATTTAATCATCAAACATATAGTCTCAGATGATATAGTATCATTCTGTAAACAATAAAATAATACAAGTCAATCTTAACACAGAACAAAAGCCCTTGAACAGGCATTTCGCCAAAGAAGATATTTGTATATCCCACAAATACATGAACAAGGGCAAAATCTTACAAATTTCCAGAGGAAATCAAATTAAAACTATGAGACAGCACTACCCACCCATTGAAACATTTGAAAATTTAAAAACTTGATATTACTGAGTGTTGTTGAAGATGTACATTGACTAAAATTCTCATACCTGCTGGTGGGGACATAGATTGTTAAACTGTTTTGGAAACCTCATTGGTATTGACTACAAAACCTGAACATAGACATGCCGAATTAAACAGTAATTTTATTGCTAGGAGTATGCTCAAGAAAAATGTGCACAAAATCATGAACTTAAACACCAATAGTGCATTACGTACAGAGCTGTGTAGCATAAATTTACTTCTATCAATAATAAAGCAGTTATTATTAATAACTGCTTAATTAATAGTTATTAATTATATATAATTAATAACTGCTTTATTATTAATAACAATAATAATAACAGTTATTATTAATAACAATAATAAAGCATCATATAGTGAAGCACTTTACAGCAATAAAAATGAACACACTATAGGTACACACAACAGAATGCTTGAAGCCACAAACATATATGAAAAAGGCAGTAAGAAAAGGAAACAATGCATGACTTCATTTATGAACATAAATTCAAATTCTGGGTTTCTGGTGATTTTGATTTTGAACTACTACTATGTAGTAGTTCAAATGGATAGGTTGATTTTTCTTTTAACTTCCAATTTTTTTGTTGTAAAAAAATACATATAACATAAAATGTATCATCTTAATCATTTCTTTAAATATCTTATTTATTTATTATTTGAGACTATGAGTGAGGGGAGTGGTAGAGGGAGAAGGAGAAACAGACTCCACGCTGAGCAGGGAGCAGGAGGTGGGGCTCAATCACAGAACCCTGAGATCATGACCTGAGCTGAAGGCTGTTGCTTAACCAACTGAGCCACCCAGGTGCCCCTCATCTTAATCATTTTTAAGTGAACAGTTCAGTGTATATTCATAACGCTGTGTGAATATCACCACCATCCACCCCCATAATTCTTTCCTCTTATGCAATTGAAGCTTTATAACCATTAAAAAGTAACTCTTCATTCCTCTCCCCCTCCAGTCAGTGGCAAACCATATTCCACTTTTTTCTGTCTCTACGGTTTTTACTACACTAAGTACCTTGCATAAGTGGAATCAAATAGCAGTTTTCTGGCTTATTTTACTTAACATAATGTCCTCAAGGTTCAACTATGTTGTAGCATATGCCAGTATTTCTTTCTTTTTTAAGACTGAATAATATCTCATTGTGTAAGTACAGCACATTTTACTTATTTATTCATCTGTTTATGGACACTTGAGTTGCTTCTATGTTAGCTGTTGAGTTAATTTCTGATACTGTTTATTCAACTGGTTAACCCTAAGGTGTGCATTTACCTTTATATGTGTGCGTGTATATATACATATATATATATATATATGTATATATATATAGGTTTGAAAAATGATTTTATCCATATTTAAAACATCTCTCAATTTACTGATCACATTGTGAATAATCTCATAATTCTGTATTTTATTTTTTCGTGATTTTTATGCTTTCTTTTCTCAGAAAAAGTGATATTAGATTGCATTAAAATAATTGTATTTTAAATTATACTATTAAAAAGTTATACATATTAACATATATATATATTTCCACATATTTTTATTTTCCGTAGTGTGAGTAAAAAGGCTCAGTTTATATATGGGCAGCTCTCCAAAATTTTGAATCTCAGAATACCAGCTAGCAAATCTTGGAAAGCATTGAACATACCTGTTAGTTTAACTAGCAGGGTATGAAAAGGGAATGGTAGCCAGAGCATCAAAATGAGCACACTTATATGATTATAATGAGCACATAAGAGTAAATATGAATATGATTATATAATTAAAACATGGCAGAGCCTGAACTTGGTTTTCTGATTGTAAGTTTAATCCTCTACACTTTGGCACTGTTGTATACTTCCCAGGAATTCCCTAGGGATGGTAGGTATTTCTCCAATCTTCCATTTCTAAGCTTGGTTTTCATAGAGGTTTGAGAAGTGATCCTCACATAAGAAAAATAAGTGTTGGATTATTTGTTTTTTGGATGTTAAGTTTGATAAGTTCTTTATAAATCTTGAATCCAGTCAAGAAATGGGCAGAAAACATGAATAGACTTTCTCCAAAGAAGACATGTAAATGGCCAACAGATACATGAAAAAATGCTTAACATCACTTGGCATCAGAGAAATACAAATCAATGCCAAAATGAGATACCACCTCACACCAGTCAGAATTGCTAAAATTAAGACAAGAAACAAAAAAATGTTGGCAAGGATGCAGAGAAAGGGAAACCTTATACTGTTGGTGGGAATGCAAGTTAGTACAGTCACTCGGAAAACAGTGTGGAGGTTCCTCAAAATTTGAATATAGAGCTACCCTACAACCCAACAATTGCTCTTACCAAAGGCTACAAGCATAGTCATCCAAAGGGGCACCTGCGCCCCAAAGTTAGTTGTCCATTGACAGATGAATGAATTAAGATGGATATATGTTCCAATATATATAATGGAATATTAATGAGCCATCAAAAATGAAATCTTATCGTTTGCGATGATGTGAATGGAGCTAGAAGGTATTATGCTAAGCAAAATAAGTCAATCAGAGAAAGACAATTATATGATTTTGCTCATATGTGGAAATTAAGAAACGAAACAGGATCACAGAGGTACGGAGGGAAAATAAAATAAGACAAAATCAGAGAGGGTGACAAACCATGAGACTCTTAACTATAGGACACAAACTGAAGGATGCTGGAAGGGAGGTGATTAGGGGCAAGGGGTACCTGGGTGATGGGCATTAAGGAGGGCATGTGATGCAATGAGCACTGAGTGTTATATGCAACAGATGAATAGCAGAACTCTATCTCTAAAAATAATGATATACTACATCTTAAGTAGCTGAGTTTAAATATAATAAAATTTAAAAAAAAGAAAAAGAAATGCTTTTTGTCATTAAGAGAAGGCTTAGAAGTAAGGCCAGCCTGGATCTTGTCTTCATGTTTCCCTCCAAGGAGATAATCAGCTTAGAAAAGTACAGTCAAACAAAGTAATTTTCTTTGTAAATATTGAATCCAGAATTATATTAAGATATCAAATGTCAAACATAAAATTAATAACTGTTTTCCTTGAAGAATATAATAGGGAATGCTGCATTTTCTAAGCATTTCATCTAAATTTGTAATATAGTACCATCTTTTTTTTTGCTACTGATAGGTTTTAAACTTTTATAAATCAGATAATATTTAGAATTTTCTAAAACACTTCATTAAAGTATCTCTGTGGTGAACTTTTTAATAAAACAAATGTGATTTTTTAACATAATTTTTCTTTAGTTCATTTGCTTGCTTGTCTAGTTTTCTGAAATTTAATTTTATAAAACCAGAGCTGAATGGCAAAAGATCTGAACAGATACCTCACCAGAGAAAATACCCAGATGGCAAAGAAGCACATGCAAACATGATCAGCATCATGTCATTAGAGAATTACAAAGTAAAATAATAATGAGATAATCATGACACACCTGTTAGAATGACTAAAATCACAACACTGACAATGCCAAATGCTGACAAGAATGTGGAACAACAGGAATATCACTCATTGCTGGTAGGAATGCAAAATAGCACAGACATGTTGACAGAAAGTTTGGTGGTTTCTTTTTCTTTTTCTTTTTTGTTTTGTTTTGTTTTGTTTTTAGCTTGGTGGTTTCTTACAAAATAAATATATTCTTGCCATGCAATTCAGCAATCACACTCCTAGGTATTTACTCACATGGGTCGAACGCATGTCCATGCCAAAGACCTACACACAAATGTTTATAGCCACTTTATTCATAATTGCCCCAAATTGATGCAACCAATCTGTCTTTCAATCACTAAGCAAACAAATTTTGGTATATAGTAAACTAAACTGCTTTAAGAACTGAAGTTGGACAAGCCTGGTGGTGGGTATTGAGGAGGACACGTATTGCATGGAACACCGGGTGTGGTACATGAACAATGAATCTTGTAACACTGAAAAAATAAAATAAAAGTATTTGGGGGAAAAATAAAAAAATAAAAACAAAGAATTGAAGTCCATTAATCAAAGGAAGAAAAATCCAGAAACACAAATACATTTCCATGTTGCTATTTTTTTTATTAAGATTTATTTATTTATTTGAGAGAGAGGAAGAGCAGGGAGGGGGGAACAGAGGAAGAAGGAGAGAAGTCTCAAGTGGACTCCACACTGAGCATGGACCCCAACTTGAGGCCAGATCTCATGACACTGAGATCACAACCAGAGCCGAAACCAAGAGTCAGAAGCTGAACGGAACTGTGCCACCTTGGCGTCCCTCTGTGCTCGTGTTAATCATAACTTTAGCTACCAGGTTCCTTGATAGAGGCAAAAGATTCTTGCAAAGCAAGCACTGAAGTAAGAAGGAGCCATTGATTTGACCCTTGCTTCTACCAATTAGGTGAGTGTTACTTCCAGGCCATCCAGACACCAAAAGTTCTTATGTTCTTAACATACATCTTATGTATGTTCTTATATAAAGATATAAATTAAGATATGATTAATTTATTTAAACAATAACTTAGTCTGTTTCTTGATCTAACTATTGATTTTTTTTGTACTTTTATTTGACTAAGGGAATGTTTTTAGCTCGGGGGCAGCAAGGTTAATTTACTAAAACATAAATAGTAAATTCATCTTTTCAACGTGGTGTGAAAGCAGTGCTTTCGTTACGGGGGCTGGTTGTTTGGGATGTATGTTCATGTTTGTATGAAAGAGAGAATTTTCAAATTTGAGTAGTGAGTGAAAAATTAATAAGTTTAATAATATCGGGATTTTGACACATGTATAAAATACAATGAAATGGAAGTTATCAAAACTATCATTGCTATAAATGTAAAGAAATAAAAGCATACTATTTGTTACTTGAAAATGACTTTGGTAGTGTGGACAGTTATGTTTTTTCTTACTCTTTACCATTAGTTGAATCGTATTGTTTGTTTTTAAAATCATTTATTTGTCATGAAAATAATAGTTGAGATTCAACATAAAAAAGAATAATGATATTCAATTTATGAGACTGACATACATGTTTTTCACTTACATTAAGTTCGGTAGGTATAATGCATATTACAGGCAAAGTATAAGTATCTCCTCCGTTTGTGCATTCCACTGATTGTTTAGCATTATTTTTTTCAACCTCTGGATTGATCTTTCAGAAATGTTCAGAAAAGAAATTACTTATAAACGTATTTTCAGACACAAATCATGTGCTATTTCCCATAAGAATAGCCTTGTCTAACCTTTGAGAATCACTGTAAATAATTCTGCTTAGACTTCCTTATGAGTAAATTTGAGGTGGTATCTTTAACTGAAAAATTTTAAGCATGTATTTCAATTACCATTGTGTCATTAGGTACATATGATATTCTTCCAGATTCAGACATTTCATGACTTGCTACTCATGTTGTTGTTAAAGCTTATGGAAAAATAATGTAATAACTTGTCTGTGCTTTCTCTTAATTAAGTTAGAAATGTGCTTCCTTCTTCTCCTTGTGTTTGAAAATTAGCAGGATCAGATCACAATCAGTGCAGTGTTTTTAAAATAGCAGGTTTGGGGGCTACTTGTTTTATGGACTAGGATCCACTCAGGAAGTTCAAGTCCACCTGCTTTAAGATGGGGTTCAGGAGTCTCCTTTTTTAAAAATGCAGTGACTGTTGTGCCTATTAAAAATGGAATTTTAATGCATAGGAGCAAAAAAATATCCGTTTTTCTCTTTCCACATTATACTTTGAAACAAGTAGCTTATTGAAAATTCAATATCTAGTTATTTAAGACAAATTTAATTAGAGATTCCTATATATCAGAAATTGCTGTGTAAGCATAAAGAAAAATTGAGTGAGAAGAACACCTATGGAAAACTCACAGGTCAATACATTTTTCAGGAAAAGACCAATCAACAGAATAAGCTCATGGTCAAATTTCTTTGGCAAATAATTTTTAAAAAGGACCTTTTCTTTTTAATTCAAATTTGAAGAGGCCCTGATGTAACCCTTGGGGAGGATTTTGATTTAATCCTAAGAAAGATAATATTTACAATAATAATAGCAACAGCAACTATAACTATTTTAGAATGGTTTAGATACTGTGAATGACATAGATTATCTCTTAGTTAATTCCTACAGTACCACAGTGAGGTATGTATTCTTAGTTTTTCTTTCATTTTACAGGTGAGATATAAAAGAGATTAAATAATCAAATCAAAATCGTACAGTTTATAAGTGGTAAAGCTATCAATTAGACCAAGATCAGATGCCCTTGTCTATGTGTTATTCTATCTCATGCTAAATGGGCAGAAAATTTCCCCTAAAAAATATAAAATGGCTCTAAAACTTCTAAATTGGATTCAGCTACATAGTGGCAAGAATCTTTAGGATCTTCCAGGAATTATGACAAAATATTAGAGACAGGGTTGATATACCAAACCAACCATGCTAACATTAAGGAGAAATAGTAAGGTAAGTACAGATATTTCAGTCTTCATACAGCCCCATTAAATCTACCACTCCATTTCAAGAGAATGAGCTGTTTCATGTGGAATCTTCATATTACGAAACTTCATTATCTTAGGGAGTCTCACAAAGGTCTATTCACAGACATCTATCATGCATTTGGAGGCAACTAAACACATCTTAAGGGAGTATAAAAAGGTTCATGTGTTTAGCCATAATTTAAATACTTTTACTTATTTTACTTATTTAAATAATTTTATTTATTTATTTGACAGAGAGAGAAGGAGATCACAAGTAGGCAGAGAGGCAGGCAGATAGAGAGGGGGAAGCAGGCTCCCCATTGAGCAGAGAGCCCGATGCGGGGCTCGATCCCAGGACTCTGAGAACATGACCTGAGCCGAAGGCAGAGGCTTTAATCCATTGAGCCACCCAGGCACCCCTATATACATTTTTTCTTAATTATTTGTGTTAAACATGGTGAGAGGTATAGTTAAGTGTTTTGAGCGAAATGGAAGCATTACCCTGAGAGAACTTAAGTTTAATTGAAGGAGTAAAACTATGAAATTAAATAAATGACCAAAATAAAATAAAGACTCTAAAATAACAAACTAGATCACCCAATAGAGGAGCATGGCCAGGGAAAACCTCTCTGGGAGATGAATTTCCATGACTAATATGGTAAAGATTTACTAGAAAAAGTAGATGACATATAGGAAGAGATGAGTATTTCAACCAAGAAGGGGGTTTATAAGAAAGGGTCAAATTGAAATAGTAGAATTAAGAGTCATGGTATCAATGGTGAAGATTTTCTTCAACCATCTCCAAAAGTAGACCTAAAAATATTTCAATGAATATTATATAAACTGAAACACAAAAAGAAAAAAATATTGGAAGAAAAGTTTTAAAATCTATATGACAACATCAAATAGTCTAGCATCATGTAATTAGAGTCCAAGAAAGAGGAGAGTTATTGATAGAATAATCAAACATAAAATTAATAAGGATACAGAAATTCTGAT
The DNA here is from genome assembly GCA_028533885.1 of Nasua narica. NCBI lineage: Eukaryota > Metazoa > Chordata > Mammalia > Carnivora > Procyonidae > Nasua > Nasua narica. Next base: position 175,634,547 of record CM052799.1, read on the forward strand.
AATACCACTAAAAAGAAAAGAGAGGGAACAAAATTAAAAGAGGACTAATAGAAAACAAATTGTAATGTAATAGCCTGAAATACTATAATATCCATATTCACATTAAATGTAAACAGTTTAAGATGCTAATTAAGAAGCAATATTAATCAAACTGGATAAGAAATCATGCCTCAAATATATGGCATATATAAGAAACTTGCTCTTTTGTGCTGGGGGCAGGAAGTGAATATCAGCAAAATGGAGAAATAAGAAACTCAAAACCCCACCCTCTATAAAAGCAATGAAAGGTACTGGTCAAAATCAATTTTCTTTTGATGTCTGGAGCATAACTAAAGACTTGTAGCAAGGTAGAGAGTGCTTATTCAAGAAAAAAAGCTGAATGTCAGTAAGCACAGAAAACTGTGTGGTATTTTAATTTAGCCCAGTTTGATAGCCCATTCCCTAGTTCGGTGGTATCTCTGAAAATAATAGCCCACATTCCCAGTATTGGAGAAAACAGAACAGACCTCATTTACAAATAATTGTCATTATTACTATTATTTTTTACCCCTCTAGTCATTCCTTGGAAGACCACCTCAAAATTCTTGCATTTTACCTGACTCAGGGCCCCTGGGTGGCGCAGTTGGTTGAGCGACTGCCTTCGGCTCAGGTCATGAACCTGGAGTCCCGGGATCGAGTCCCACATCGGGCTCCCGGCTCCATGGGGAGTCTGCTTCTCACTCTGACCTTCTCCCTTCTCGTGCTCTATCTCACTCTCTCTCTTTCCTGATAAATAAATAAATAAAATCTTTAAAAAAAAAAAATGTTTACCTGACTCAGAACTGGCTCAATACTAAATCTGCCTTCATAGGTTGTTTGTCAAAAACATTTACAGGACAATCTTTTAGTCACAGCTGCCAGAGGTGATAAATAAAAATTGGAGCACATGAAGGACTAACTGAAAAGCTTGGGAGAAGTGGCTGCTTAATGAGCTGTTCATAAGAGCTTTGAAAAGCCCCAGCATCTTCCTGAGAATCTAGAAGATCACACCCTGAGTTATGTGCATGCTCAGAAATGAGCTTAACTCATGTACTTAACTTTGACTAATCTTGAGTCTACGTGGAGGCAGAAAGTGAATGTGAAGGCAAAGTTGTAAACTGCCTGTCTGAATGTTAAAGGTGCATTGCAACTTATATAGAGAATCATTCAGCAAACACTGGGAGATTTTTTTGGTTCTAGGTATTTAAGGAAATTCTATCCAATCATATCAGACTACTAAGCTAATAGAACGGAGACTTCAGTGGTCAAACACAACAAAAAAATACTGACTTTACAGATCTAGTAAAGAAAAATCATTAAACAAATAAACAAAAACAACTACATTAAATAGTAGCAGTAAAAATCCATAGCAAAGAAATATATCTGATTTCCAGTGTTTTATGTCCAGTGTTCAACAAAAAGAAAAATGAAGGGGCATGCAAAGTGATGAGATATTATGGTTCATAAACAGAGTAAAAGAATCATTAATAAAAACTATACTTGAGGAAGCCAGACTTAAGAATTTCTAGCTAGAGGGCACCTGGGTGGCTCAGGTGTTAAGCATCTGCCTTCTGCTCAGGTCATGATCCCAGGGTCCTGGGTTCGAGCCCCACATCGGGCTCCCTGCTCAGTAGGAAGCATGCTTCTCCCTCTCTCACTTCCCCTAGTTGTGTTCCTTCTCTTGCTGTCTTTCTCTCTGTCAAATAAATAAAATATTTAAAAAAAAAATTTCTAGACAGATACTACTTTTTAAAAATATTTTATTTGAAAGAGAGAGAAAGAGAGCAAGCATGAGATTGGGGGAGGGCAGAGGGGGAGGCAGACTCCCCACTGAGCAGGGAGGCCCACATGGCACTCAATTCCAGGACCTTGGGACCATGACCTGAGCAGCAGGCAGATGCTTAAATGACTGAGGCACCCAGGCATTCTAGACAGATACTTTAAATCAGCTATTTGAAACATACTCAATAAGCTAAAGAATACTATGTCAAAAAAGGAAAAGTGTGAGAATGCTATCTCACCAAAAAGACAGTACCAATAAAGATACAGAAATTATAAAAAAGAACCAAATAAAAAAAAAGTATAACTGAAATGAAATAGTAAGAAACTCAATAGCAGATTTGAGCAGAAAGAATCAGCAAACTTGAAGATGGGTCAAATGAGATTATCCAATATGAGATAGAAAATATAATGAAGAAAAATGAATGGAGCCAAGACCTGTGGGACACCACAGAGCATATCAACATATACCTAATAGGAATCCCAGAAAGAAAGGAGAGAGAGAAAAAGAAGAAGGGATTTTTGAAAAAATGGTCAAAAACTTCCTAAATTTGATGAAAAATGTTAGCATTGCTTATATATTTGGCAAACCCAAATGAGCATCAGACAGAAAGGATTATATATTACAAATATGCTGGATTTATCAGAATGCAAGGTTGTTTCAACATATAAAAATCGATCCATGCAATATACCACATAAATAGAATAAAGAAAAAAAAGGGTCATTTCACTAGATGGAGAAAAATCATTTGAGAAAACCTAGCATGTATTCATGATAAAAACAAAATATTCAACAAACTAGGATAGGAAGTTTTGAAAGAAACTTCCTCAGTCTGATAACAGGGCATCTACAAAAACCTACAGTTACTATTATAGCTAATGGTGAAATCTTGGAAGCTTTCCACCTATGATCCAGAACAAAACAAGGGTGTCTGCTTTTGCCACTTCTATTCAATGTTGTATAATTCAATATTATACAGTTTTGTTCTAGCTGGGGCAATTAGGCAAAAAAATAAAACATATATATTGAAAAGGAAGAAGTAACACTATCTCTATTTGCAGATGATAAGATCTTAAAGAATACACACACACTACTATTAGAGCTAATAAATTATTTTAGAAATGTTGTAGGATTCAAAATCAGTACAACAAACAGTTGTGATTCTATAAATACATGAACAATATAAAAATGAAATTAAGACAATTCCATTAACAGTACCATCGAAGAGCATAAAACTTAATCAAAAATTATAAGACATACACTGAAAGCCACAGAGTATATTTTAATAGGAAAATATCCTAATGGTAAATAAACATGATAAAATTCATGATGTGATTAGTGAGATGCAAACTGCAATCATAAAATACCACTACAAACTTATTAGAATTAAATAATTTTTTAAAAATACTGACAATATTAAATGCTAATGATTCAAAACAACTGGAGTGTTCACACATTACTGGTAGGAATGTAAAATGGCACAGCCAGTTGGAAAACATTCGGCAATTTCTTATGAGGTTAAAACATATGTTAACTATACCACTCAGCAATCCCACTTTTAGATGTGCACCCAAAAAAATCAAAACCTTACATCCACACAAAAATCTATATTTGCATGTTCATGGCAGGTGTGTTCATGATCACTCAAGGCTGGAAACAGCTCCAATGTCCACCACATTTTGAATGAGTAAACACAATATTGTACATCTATACATTGAAGTCCTACTCAGGAATAAAAAGGAATGAATTACTGATATGTATGACATTAATAAATCAAGGATGTTACACTGAGTAAAAGAAGGCGCCCTCAAAAATGTTACACAGTGTATGCTAATCTTTATGTAACATTCTGTAAAAGGTAAAATTCAAGGGACAGGAAAAAGTTTACAGATTGCCAAAGACTGGGGTTGGAGGAAAAAGATTGAAAATAGACACAAAGAAACTTTTTGAGATAATGGAAATTCTCTATATTGACTGCAGTGTGGTGGTTATACAACTATATACATTTTTTCAAAATTAATAGAACTATATACCTAGAGGGAGTAAATCTTATTGTATGCAAATTATACCTCAATAAACTTACTAAAAAATAAGTACCACTGAATAATTATTATCATCTACAAAAAAATAGGTCCTTGTTTTACATTCACAGGATGTTTAAGTAAGATAGGCCTTTCAGTTCTATATGCTTTCAAATTTTATCCCCAGGTCAGATAGTTTTTCTGAGCCTCTCACCCATGTATCCAATTGCCTAATTGCTATTTTCACTGATATGTCCCACAGGTAATTCAATCTCCTCACAGTAAAACCAGAGATCATAAACTCTGCCACCGCTGCCTCAAACTTGCTTCCTATCCATTGTTTCCTTTCTCAGAGAGTAGAATCCTGTATATTATGCTGGTTTCCTTTTTTTTCCCCCTTTCCTTGCATTCAATTAGATCCAATCAGTATCTAGCAGATAGTAGAGATTCAAAATATATTTTTGAATAGATTAATAAATTAAGGAATTCTGCTCCTGGGAATAGATAAATGCTTGAATGATACTTAAGAAGTCCCCTGACTCCAGATAAGCATCATGAAACATTAGCTCTGCTTTTAGAAACAAAATGATACAATTAAGGGCAGAGAGTGGGGGGATGGGTCAAAATTAATCTGCTGCTGAGATGCAGAAGTATTTTCAGAGAAATGAGAATGGATTGATTGAGGCAAACGTGTCATAAACTTTTCTGTGTTTATCTCCTTAAGTTTTATGCTCTGCATCCTGGATCGTATTTATAATTCTTATATCCGTCTGTATTTATGAATTCATAACTGCCTTGTTCTCTCACAGGCACTCCATTTCTCTATACTTTATGCCTGGCTTTGCTAAATCAATTAAGTTCAATTGAATTTAGCTAAATAAGTCACAAAACTAAACCCAGAAGACCACATTAACAAAGACATACTGCTGCATTCACTCACAATGAATATTTAGTAGTAACCATATTTCCTCAATCTGAAAGCTGATTTGACTTATTATTTAAGCCTGTAAATAGAATAAAATTGATTGGTCTTAAAATAATAGGTCTTATCTAAAGGAACAAAGCTTGTAAACTATAAGTTCTGGTATTTGTGAGAGCTGTCTGGGTCATTCAAAAATAAGCCTGGGTGGCTCAGTGGGTTAAAGCCTCTGCCTTTGGCTCAGGTCATGATCTCAGGGTCCTGAGATCGAGCCCTGCATGTGGCTCTCTGCTCAGCAGGGAGCCTGCTTCCCCCTCTCTCTCTGCCTGCCTCTCTGGCTACTTGTGATCTCTCTCTCTCTGTTAAATAAATAAATAAAAATCTAAAAATTAATAAATGAATTAAATGTAAATGGGAGCCCTACTAGGGTGTGACAGGCCTTCCATGCTCCCCCTCCCCCATCCCAGTTTCTGTGGAGATCAGTCTACCTTGGAAGCTGAGCTGGAACTTCCTGTGACTTGTTTCCATGACCCCATGAGGGCTAATGGCTAATGGGTAGAACTGTGGTAACAAAGCACTATCTTTTGAATGAAACAGGAGTGGGACTTGAGGATATTTTAGTGCCTCTTTTGCTTCACAAAACCAACAAGTTTCCCAGAAGAACTGGCCAATAAAACTGCCAGATCAGGGAAGGTCAAGCACAAAAGAACTAATAGGATCTCAGGGGAAGAATGATACAGCCAGCGGTTATTATCACTCATGCTTAGACCAGGAGGTCTGCCAAAAAAAAAAAAAAAAATTCAGAACTTTTTCAGCAGATAGAATAAACTTACTCTGCTCTCCATATCGGTGTCTCCTCTCTTTCAGATAATCCAGACCATTGTTTTCTTCTTTCAGATCGCTTTAAGAGTCATACCTGTAAAGTTTTCCACATGCAACCTCAGAGTGGAGCACTTATAATTTGGCTCATGAACAGTTTTTAAAAAAATCCTAAAATAATATGCGCTGGATAATGCAAGGAATACTTAAAATAATTTATATCATCAGATTATTATTTTATTCCACATTTATGGTCTATGTCCATAGTTTTCCATTGACACTAAACAATAATATATTTTAGGGAACTCTTTCTCTTAGGGCATTTTTCGTGGGTTAATTAATTTAATCTTTCTTGGGTGTGTATTATTACTACTTTTCATAAAAAATAAGATACTAAGATGAGCAAGAAAGATATTTTAAATCTTTTTTTTTTAAAGATTTTATTTATTTATTTGTCAGAGAGACAGCAGAAGCACTGAGAGCTGCAGGCAGAACAGGCAGAGGGAGAAGCAGGCTCCCCGCTGAGCAAGGAGCCCGATGCGGAACTCGATCCCAGGACCCTGGCATCATGACCCGAGCCGAAGGCAGATGCTTAACCAAGTGAGCCACTCAGGCATCCCAAGAAAAATATTTTAAAATGCTAATTAATCTGATACAATTCCTCCTATCACTTAGAGGTTTTAGATAAATTCAAGATTTTATTAGTCAGCCATCACCACTGTACATATATAAGTAGAAATATAAGCAAAAGTATTTAGTTCAGGTATTCCTAAAATGTATTAACATTCAGAATATAATAGTTAATCACTTTTTGGCAATATTGATGAGTTTCCTCTGTTATTATTATATCATTACATATTATATTATGTAATGTATAATATATTATATCATTATGAGTTCACAATAGTCCTTAAAAGACTTTATGAACTAACCAAAAACCACTGATGATGTGATGTTAAGCTAACTTCATAAAAATGTCACCACTGAACTTACTGCTCTACATATTTGATTCACCAGCTCCCTGAGGCCTGCCCCAAACTAGGTCAATCTGGAAGATAAAAACAAAACTCCAGTGTTATCACTCAAATTATCTTCTACGCTTCTGTCATCCATCCTACAGATTTTAAAGCTAGATATTCATTTTACCAATATGTACAGACTGTGATAATTATGTCATGATTATTCTCTGGCTGACAATTTCAACTAGAAGATACTTATATCAGAAATGTTCACATATATGTGCAAACATATATCCTGACCAAAGATACACAGTTAATAAATGGTCAAGCCAGAATCCGAAACAAAGCCATCAGACACAAGAACCCACACTCTAAACAACTTTTAATTAGATCTATTTCACACATGCATTTGCCTGTTCAATATTCTGAAGAGAAAAAAGATGGGAATTTAAAATTGCATTACCTCAATTTACTTTCCTAGTTTAATTTCTGCTGTACTTCCCTAACTGCCATCCAATTACCATCAGGTACACAGTACTGAAGGATTGCAACCATATCAAATTACTTGTCTATTTTATAGCCTACTAATTCTTTTTATTTATTTATTTTAAAGATTTTATTTATTTATTTGACAGAGAGATAGAGAGCACAAGCAGATAGAGCAGCAGGCAGAGGGAGAGGAAGAAGCAGGCTCCCCATTGAGCAGGGAACCTCATGCAGAGCTCAATCCCAGGGTCCTGGGATCACAACCAGAGGCGAAGGCAGATGCTTAAACAACTGAGCCACTCAGGCACCCCAATAAAATCTTTTTAAAAAGAGCTTTATGTACCTGCCTTGCTTAAGAATTTAAGTAAATCTTCAGGAGTGACAGTTTGGTGGAAGAAATGTTCAAGTCACAGTTTCCAAGATTGTTTCATTCCATCAGCCAGAAAAGAAAAGGATTACAGGTAGCAGGTACACAATATTTGTGGAATGCATGAATGAGTGAAGGAATCTCATGTTCATTTCTCCTGAATAAGATATGAGATTTTATTTTTTTTAATTGAAGTAGAGTTGACATACAATGTTGTATTAATTACAGGTGCACAACATAGTGATTTGACAATTCTATACATTATTCTGTGCTCACATGGTAAGTGTAGTTACCACCTCTGTCCATACAAAGTTATTACAATATTACTGACTAGGCTGTAGCTTTCCCTATGCTGTACATTTCCATGACTCATTTATTTTATAACTGGAAGTTTATACTTTTTATTCCCCTTCACCTATTTCACCCAACCGCTTAACTCCTCACCTCTGACAACTGCCTGTTTTCACTAGTTCTTTGAATGTATGATTCTGTTTCTCTTTTCCATTTGTTTCGTTTCTTAGATTCTGCAAAAAGTGCAGTCATATAGTTTTTGTCTTTCTTTGACTGTGAAATTTTTATTCTTGATAGGACAACCCCTCCAGAGAAGTCATATTGTAAGCATCTGCTTTTCAATGAATAATTCTTGTTGATCCAGTTAAGCCAGGAAAAAAAAAATTAGAAGTCAGTTGCTACGTCCCTTTTTACTAAAGCATATTTTCTCTCAGGACAGAAAGGGCTATTTCACTTTTAGTAGTTGGGTGAGAATGAAGGTGATGGTAAAGTTTGAATAGTCCCCTCGTGGAAATGAGAATAAAAGCAGAGTTCTAAAGACATAAGTTTATGCCTTTCAAGGATATCATGGATCATACAAGAGATCATGTGGATGGCTAATGGAAAAATGGTGATTCCTAATATATGGTTCTCACCCAAATCAATTAGCACTTCAAAAATCTTTACCAACAAAACAAAACAAGTTTTCTAGAGGTACTATTTTCTTGAGGATCTGATAACAGATAAAAATTCTATCTAATAACAAAAGAATAGAAGTGTTTTCTTTCCAGTGTATGTTTACATTTACTATTCCACTATAGATTATCACTCTAACAGTTGAATTAGGACAAAACTTATAATGATTTTACAATAAAGAAAATAGGACTCAAACCATGACTGACAAGTTTAAGAGTTCAACTCTTCCTCTCCATCATTTCCATCATTTTAATTATCACCTCTTAAGAAAATAAATCATGGGTAAGGCCATTCACTTACCTCTGGGAGTCAGTTGTGGGTGTAGGAAGCCTGCATGTATCACTATGAATCTGATTCTTCAAACCAATGATTGCTAAAGTTGCTTCACATATTTTACTCACCCTGATGTAAAACTACCTAAATGTACCCTGTCTCATTATGGTCCATTTAAAGCCATCTACTGTATACAGCCCTGGCTCTTTAGAAGTTGGCTAGAATTATGTCCTTGCTTCTTAGTCTAGGTTTAACAATGTTTTGACTGCTTATCTACAACATTGTTTCACATTTGTTTTAGTCCTGCTCTGTACCCAAAACAAAACTGATCTGCCTAATCCTTCTGTTTATTTATTGGAGATTTATTGCTTCTGTATTTCTGAGACATATAAGCAGCATAAAAGCTTAAAGTCACATTTCAGTCCATGACTTCCCTAGGAGAGCATCATGTCTTTTAATTGTTCTGACTACACTACGAAGGAAGATGGTATCCTATTGTGAATTTTTCCACTGAAAATTTGGTTTGGTTTAAAGGCCCCCTTCCTAGGGCACTTGTTATGATGAACACTGGTGTTGTATGTAAGTGATGAATCTCTGAATTCTACTCCTGAAACAAACATTGCACTGTATGTTAACTAACTAAAATTTAAATAAAATACGTGTGACAAAAATCTAAATAAATAAATGCCTCCTTCCAGTCATTTTGTGGTGAAATGAATAGAGTTGTCCAAAAATGAGTATGGGTGTTGACTCTACATTTCCTGGTCATAAGCCAGTTGGGAGCTCCAGCTGCCTAGCCCCATATCCTCTCACCAGAAAAGGCTGAACCAGACCTCAGCTTCTCAAGGGACAAGTTGTAGCTACTCCTTGACAAAGAGGATGTAACTTGTCATGGGAGCCAAGCTTTCCAGGTGCTGTGCAGCTGATATTCCCAGACAACTTTTATCAGTAGTTGGCATCAGAATTCTTCATTGCTTGAGAACAAACTCCCTTTGTTTTCTCCACTCACAAGACTACTTTCTCACACTTGTTTCATATAATGAAGAATAAGAACAGTCAATATCCCTTGGAACATGAAGAGCATTGTATGTCCTTAAGTCCTGACAATTCTTTCTGTGGGGAATGAGGGAAACCTCAGCTTTTTCTTCTCCTGCTGACCAGGCCTTGCAAATAGGACTTTGTTGAATTCATTGAGAATCCCAATAGATGAAAAATTAGAGACCCAAAAGAAGCCTACTTTGCAAAGTACAGTGCCTTGAACACTCTTTCTCCTGAGTCCTAAATGATTAGGTCAATATCTGGGAACAGAGTAAGCAACTCAGAAGAGTTTTCACGAAATATTATGGCTCTCACCTTCTAACTAGTGTGTTGTTACTAGTATAAAACTAGCACAACTTCTCATTTCCTTCTAAGCTACTTTTATTCCTTTTATTTCCCTATCTCCTCCATAATGGAGGTTTAATAAACCTGAAGTAATTACAAAACAAAACAAACAAAAAGCAAAGGAGAAAGAAAGAAAGAAAGAAAGAAAGAAAGAAAGAAAGAAAGAAAGAAAGAAAGAAAGAAAGAAGAAAGAAAGAAAGAAAGAAAGAAAGAAAGAAAGAAAGAAAGAAAGAAAGAAAAGAAAGAAAGTAAGTAAGTTAGTTCTGTCACTCACATTTGGCCAGCCACTGGTAGAAGGTTGATTCTCCTCTGCTGACTGTGTTATGTGAGGGGCTACACTCCCTAACCTTACACTACTACTGGTCATTCTCCACGATTCTGGAGCTATCTGTCCTGACTGCCAGGAAATTTGCTTTACTTTGATAAACTGAGGTTTCTCGCTACTTCTGTCACATCTGAGTGATCTTCCTTGTTCTAGAGAGAAAGTGCCCTTGTTTAAACTACCCAGGTGATTTCCCATGGCTTAAATGAGGGTCTCATTTCTCCTTAGGAAAACACTGAATGATATGGTGGTGGCAGAAGTAAAGGAGGAAAAGAAAAGTAAATGGCATCATTTGCTTTAAAATAAAGCCTCAGGTAAAAAACGCTAACTGCTGTGTGCTTAAGTATTTACAGAAAAAGGCAATTGTTTCAGAAAATTATGTGAGATGTAAAAAGATAAGCAAGCAAACAAACCTATACAGCTGCTTTGTACTACACTTACTCTTTTCTGAACTAATGTGCCTTGGTCCAAGAATTCCACCTTTAAAGATCATTCTATATATCACCATCTTGTTATTCTGTGTTATACATAATGAAATCATATCAGGCTAAGAATTAATACTATTATTTAATTCTAAAAGATTGTAACAGCTCGTATTGATTCTTTATATTCAAATGATTTTTTTTTTTCATTTAGGGCCTTGTAGAAATGATACGAATACCCATATCAGCAAGACAAGATTTAAATACTGTTTGAAAAAAATAAACATTTTTCCACAACTAGTTATTTTCATAGAACAGAATTTAATCATATTTACTGTGGCCATGGGCTTGTGTAGAATCATAATAGGATATATAAAAATAGTTAAGAGGTGGAAGGAAGGAAGTGCCACTTTGAGCATTCACGATCTTGTTAGGGTTCATGAGAAAAGCAAAACGGTTTAGATGAAATTTCAGTACACTTAATATCTAGCAATTGTAATGTGCTAGACAGATTTGGGTGGGGAAAGGGACTGGTATTAAAACAAACAAGGGAGCGAAAGATATTGCTTGACTGAAACCACTGTTAACTGTCATTGGTGTTCCTCTGAAACCGATAGCTCTTTCTCTTGTGTGTGTTCTCTCATGCTGCTTCCTACCTCCCAAAAAGTCATACTAGACTTCAGTCTGACATCTACTCCAGCTCACGTTGAGATTTCCCACAACAACAGTTAACTATATACACCCATTCTTTGGTCCCATCACTTTCAAAAGTAATCTGCTTGGAAAAGTTCAAAATATATCTGAATTAGATTCCTTCTACCTTGTCTACTTAATACAGTAAAGGGCTCCTTGTTTTTGCCACATCATACTTTGGAAACAAAGAGGGCTCTCAACATAATCTGGGGAAAATATTTTACTATCTTCATAGGTGACTCAGAGCAGCTTCTCATCTTTATTTAGATTTGTCCAGGAAGAAGTCAAGCACAGTTTTCTTGCTCCAAAAATTCCAATAATTCAAATGGTTCCCCTCCAAATAGTGTTTTTGCTGTATACCCTTGTCCCATACCAACACTGGACCTAGGCATGATGATGAGAATCTGTCTTCCTCCTCCTGGGAGACACTCCCATACCACACCAGTACTACAGTTCAATCCCACAATACCTATGTGGTTGGAAGGTACAGAAGGGGTAAAAGCACAGCAGTGGCTAATACTGTTTTTAAACAAATAAAACCCTTTCTCATAAACTTCTTTTCTGCCTGGACATGTTGGCTAAAAGTGGTTTCAGGATAAGAGTTAGAGAACCTGCTTTTGGTCACTGAGGAGCAAGTCTTACTAATTATGCTTTTAGAACTCACAATGTCATCGATTGTTCCTCCTTTTGGAGATTCAACCAATACTTTGAACTCTTATGAAAAAGTTTGATATTTTGTTGTATTTCTTTTTTAAAAAATATTTTATTTATTTGACAGAGAGAGAGAGATCACAAGTAGGCAGAGAGGCAGGCAGAGAGAGAAGGGGAAGCAGGCTCCCTGCTGAGCAGAGAGCCCAATGTGGGGCTTGATCCCAGGACCCTAGGAACATGATCTGAGCCGAAGGCAGAGGCTTTAACCCACTGAGCCACCCAGGTACCCCTTTTGTTGTATTCAGAGAAGGACTAAATCTATGTAAAAAAAAAGTTGTTTAAAAATATATATTAGGAAAAAAAAAAAATATATATATATATATATATTAGGAATTTTGCAAATGGACCTGTCTGGAAAGCTTTATACCTCACAACCCAAGAAAAACAGAAAGTTTAGTCACAATCTCTTCCATCAAAGACATTGCAATTCAAAATTAATAGTATTAATGAGGGAGACAGGCACCAAAGTCAAAGGAAGCAAACTAATACTTTCATTGGTCTATATGTAAAATTTTAACTGAATCCTTAAAGTAAGGATCATGACTGAAATGGGCATAGAGTCTAGAGATAAGACTAATTTACTTCTTATTCTTTATGTATATATGAAGAATAAATATATATATATACACATATATTATGCATATATGTCACATAAATATAAGGATATATATGTATATATGTCATACAAATGCATATATATACATATATATATGAATGCATATATATGTACGATGTTTGAATGTATATAGATGTATGATGTTTGGCATCAAATTTCACCTCAGGGACAGGAGTCTACAACTGTTCACATCTGTAAAAGAGCTGTAAAGTTAGTCATAAGACAAAAATGAAAAAAATAAAACTTAATGGTGAAATGAAAAGGAGCAGAGAAGAAAGAGAGGCCAGTTGAGACAGATATAAGAACATTTGTATAAAGTTAGACTTAACATTTAGGAGTATACAGGGGAACAAAAAAGATAGAAAATTACCTAACCTAATGTGGTAGTTTCATATCTCAAAGATAATTTGCCATAAAATTTCTTTAGATTTTGATGTCTTACATTGATAATGTTAAGTACCATTCACCACTTGCCAAGGACAGGAAAACAAGTTGACTATTGCTTCAAGGAAGTGTCTACTGAAAAGACTGAAAGTAATAATAAAATATATACTGTGCCCAGACAGTTAAGAAGAATTATCAAAGGGATATTTTAAAGAACATAATTCTGGGTTCTAGATTTCATTTTAAAAATCTAAAATCTAAACATTTGAATATACTAGTTCTTAAAAATTAAGATTATTTTTTAGTGTGAAATGTATTAGAATTTTTCTTTACATATTTTATCCTCCTCCTCCATTCCTTCCTCCCTCCACAGATACATATATTCCAAGATGTTGTGTATACTCATTTTTACATCTGGATCCCTGGGAAATCCCAGGTTATATTAAGAAAATTAGGTCTTTAGAAAAGCTGAAAAGAAAAAAATAGATAATTTTTTAATAATAACACAAAAGGATATTCCATACATTTAATTTATAAAATATTTATTGAGAACCAATTATGAGCTGGGTATATACTAGATATTGGGAATTCAATGGTAAATAAACACAGATGTTTCCTGCCCCCATGGAGCCCAGAGTTTTGTAAGTAAAACAGTATACAGATAATCACACAAAAATAAATATAATATTACAAACTATAGTTATGTCTATAAAAGGGAGATGAATTGTGCCATTAGAGTCTTAATAGTAGGATTGACTTGGTTATAACCATTATGGAAGCCATCAGAGAGGAAAAAATGACCGAGCTGGGAAATGAAGAAATAATAGGTATTACATAGAGTTGGGGAAAGTTCTTCTCGCATACAGTTCTGCTTGAACAAATAAAGGGAGATGAGGTGCTTGAGGAACTGAAAGAAGACTGGCACAATGGAGTACAGAAAGAAAGCAAAAGAGCAAGGGGGAAAAGGTCATACATACATTATCTCAAATAACTAATGGCTCATTTATGACCCATGTCATGAAGCCAATAGGAAGCTGGATAGTATTTGACTGAGGTTAGTGAAATGATCAGATTGTATTTCAAAATGAACAATGTGTTCTATCATATGTGAAGAATAGATTATATGGGATAAAGATTAAGTTAAAAGTGATTATTTAGAAGGATACTGCAATATTCCAGATGAAGTAGATGTTGGTGTTAGGGAGAAAAAGAGAGAAGATGATGTAACATATAATTCTGAGGTAAATTCACAGGGCTTGGAGAAAGTTTGAATATTAAGGGGTTTGAGAAAAGAAAGTGTCAAGGAAAACCTCCAGGTTTCTAATTTACTTTAAAAAGATTGATGGAGGTACACTGAGGAAGACTGTATTGGGAATAAAAGAGTCAGTCATGATTTTAATGTGGAACATGTTGTTCAAAGCAAATAGAGATATCAAGAATAAAATTTACATGCAAATTATGAGATGATGCAGTTGTTTTGTTTTGTTTTGGTCAGATGCAGATTTCTTAAAAGTGAGTTTCATGGTTATAAATAGGCCCTGCACATTAATACCATGACTTGATATAATATAATATAAATCATGGAAAGTTTGGATTTTTGTGAAACATCAGGAAGGACATTGTCACTTAATTCCCTGTTTCCATTTTTTTAAGATTTTATTTATTTATTTATCTATCTATCTATTTGTTTATTTATTTATTTATTTGTTTAAAAGAGAGAGAAGAGAGAGAGCACAAGAAGGGGAGGGTCAGAAAGAGAAGCAGACTCCCTGCTGAGCAGGGAGCCCAATGGGAGATTCCACCCCAGGACTCCAGGATCATGACTTGAGCCAAAGGCAGTTGCTTAACCAATTGAGCCACCCAATCATCCCTGATTCCCTGTTTCCTTAAGCAGAAATGTAATATATTTCAAACCCCAATTCTTTAGTTCAGTGGAAGGAAAATGTGACACAGCCAAACAAAAAACACCCTGACTCAGAGGACTAAAGGATGAAGCAGCAGATCCCATTGCAAAAATTAAGCAGAAAGGTTTGAGAAAATGGAGGAAGAGAGAAAAAGATCACAGAGAAAGAATTTCCTTATATCTATTTGAGTTGGATTTAGATACAGACTGATAGGAGCAAAGGGAAATTGAAAAATGCATTGTGCACTTTCTTTATGCCAGAGAGAGAGAATAGGACAATTTGATGATCTAAGACCAATGGTCTATACTTTGCTTTCTTCTAAACTTTAAGAATAAGTCTTTTGGAATATTAATCTACAAGAAAATTGACCTAGAATGTAGTATGTCTACAAGCATGTTATAGTGCTGAATTTGAATTAAAGGACATTGTAGAATTAAGTCAATTTGCAGATTGTCATAGCAGCTAAACTGTTAATTTTTGTCAAAGCAAAAAAGCATCTGGCAAAAGCAATAATAGCCCTGGAATTAACTCTCTCAGGAAGGTGATATCATGAAAAACAGAGATTTCAACTCTAGAACTTTGTTAGTTGGTAGGTCTTATTTTGAGAAGAATCTCTAAAGAAAAGTCAATCTATTTTTTTTTTTTTTGGCTATGTGATTTTATCATACAGGGTTCTATAAGAGACATCCAAGGCAAAGCAGCTCATGGACAATACTTCACATACATCCCTTGCCCAACACATAACTGTTTATTTTTTTTTTAAGATTTAGTTATTTATTTGACAGAGAGAGATCACAAGCAGGCAGAGAGGCAGACAGAAAAAGAGGTGGAAGCAGACTTCCTGCCGAGCAGAGAGCCCAACGTGGGGCTCGATCCCAGGACCCTGAGATCATGACCTGAGCTGAAGGCAGAGGCTTTAACCCACTGAGCCACCCAGACACCCCCACATAACTGTTTGAAAAGTAGGTTTCCTTCTCAGAAAGGAAGGTAGATTCTTGAGCAATGTCATGAGTTGGTGAGAAGACTCAAAGCAAGATATGACATAGGAAGTACCAGGTATCTGGATTGGTGCCCTGGAATTAAGGATATCTCAAGTGATATATGCTGTGTTGTAGGTCTCTAATACTAACCCAGGTTTGTAATTTTTCACTAGGAGGGCTCAACAGATAGTCATACTGAAGGATATAATTATCACAGCTGGAGGATAATGCAAAATTGGCAAAGGGAAAGGTGTGTGGGGCCTGTTATTGACTGAATATTTATATTCTTCCCAAATTCATACTTTGATGCCCTAACTCCTAATGGATAGTGTTGGAGATAAGGCTGTATTTATATGTATATCTATATCATCTATATCTCTACCTACATCTCTTCATCATGTGAGGATACAGTAGGAAGGCGGCCATCTACAAGCCAGGAAACAGTTCCCATCAGTACCCAACCATGATGACAACCTGATCTAAGAATTCCAACCTCTAGCACTGTGATAAATTTGTTATTTAAGCCACCCAGTTTATAGTATTTAGTCATGGAAACCCAAGCTAACTAATACAGCACTTTTGTGAAGGAAACTGGGTACAAGCTTCAAGGAGTCCTCCTCCAGTTGAGCCACATAGTATGTGCTTAATTGCTCTGGTAATGAGCTGTGACACCATGTGTAAAATGTTGCCTACCAGAGAAATTTGTGGGAGTCTCAGTACCCAGGGTTTTGACTGAGGACTGGTCACATAGGGACCCTCTGTCTACCATGTTCCAAACTTCCAGGCTCCCAGAACATGGGCAAGTGTTCAGCATAAACCATATTGTTTATACAAAGAGTCTAGGCACAGTAAGCCATTTTCAGTGTGGGCAATGGTAGAAACCCTCCCTGAATCTCAGATGCCAGGCAAAGGCCAATCTTATAAGCAGGAATTTCCAAGGAAGGCAGTCTCAGGTCTGCTCTTTTCTGTTGAAAATAGCCCAATCTGGATTGTACCAGCTCAGAAAACTGAGGAATTTTACAAAGAAAGAAAAATGAGGGTTGAAAAATCAAGCATTTGAAAGATGCACTGAACATAAGGAAGAAATATTATAACATAAAATTTCTGAGAGCTTGAGAAACATTGACAATTGATGTAAGCTTTGGGGCCACCCTTGAGGTGGTGCCTGGGGTGAAAGCCAAGACTCCAACATTACCTGTACTTGACTGGTTACTGGCACTCGATGAAGAGTTTGACAGCAAAGAAATTGCCAAGGAAACATATGTGGAGTGTGAGACCATCTGGCATAAGAAGTTGAAAAGAATTTAAGCTTTGTAATAATATTAAAATATTATTTGCAAAAGGCAGTGCAGAGGGGAGACCAAAGACTGAATTTCAGAAAGCCAGGCAATGATCAAGAATTTGTAGGTGGGACTCACCTTGCTTAGACCTGGGTTATTGTAGCCTCAATCCCTGATTCTCAAAGAATTTTAGAGTTTTCTCCCAACCAAGATTCTCCTTTATTGCTAGAATTAATTCAGGTGAAAGGTAGGAAGTCATAACACACAAATAGCCATGCTACCTACCCCCCATACACACACACACATACACACACACACACACACACACACACACACACACACCATTCATAGCATGAGTTTAAGATGGTGTCTTGACTCAAGTTTATATTATCCTGAGTAAAAAAGAAGGCCACAGGGCAAAGCAGATTTTTACTTTCATAGTCATATTAAAGTAAGTAGAAACTGGAATATTGCTAACTTCACCTTCCACAACCATCACAAATGTATATAGAACATGATGGCAACAGAAGAAGAAGAAAAAGAAGAGGAAGAAGAAGAAGAAGAAGAAGAAGAAGAAGAAGAAGAAGAAGAAGGAGAAAGAAGAAGAAGAAAGAGAAGGAGGAGGAGAAGAAGGAGGAAGAGGGGGAGGAGGAGGAGGAGGGGGAGAAGAAAGAAAGAAAAATGGCTTCTGATGACAATTTATAAACTTTTATATTCTGAACATGCTGGTCTCGGACAGGCATACTTTTTACTAATTAATAGATACTTTAAAATAGTCCAGTGCCCTATTCTTGAGGCAGGGAACTATAGCTTCAGAGATACTTAATTATGAAGACTGTGGACATTGGGGAAAAAATATATTCTCTACCATGGGATTCTCTATTCTAATGCATTCCAAACAAAGAAAACAATAGTGAGGTTGTTATTTTTGAAAGTATTCAAATTGATGGAAATAAAAATTCAAGAATAATCTCTACTCATTATCAAAGATATTCCTAAATAAGATATGTAACAGAAATTTATTAAATAAGCATAAAATTTTCAGTCCAGAGCAGAACAGTCAGTGCAGATGTCGTGTGTATTTTCTTATCTCGTTATTCAAAATTCTAACAAATGGAAATACCAGTTTCATACTCTGTTTCTTGATACTCAAGGGGAGAGTGCATTAATCCCTACACAGGGGTAAAGGAGAAATTCACAAACCATTTCCAAGTGACATGCTTGTTAACAGCTTTGACAGCATAAAGATGATTTATATCTATGTGTATGGTCACATAAATATAAAATCATTCATATACAAATTTAAGAATAAGCGCACATACGGGCACACACACACACACACTCACACACACACACACACACTCTCTCTCTCTCCCAAGGAAGACTAAAGTGGATGTTTAGTCTTGATAGGAAATTTGAGAGTCACAGACATGCATAAACTACTCGCTGCTGCAGAAAGGTCAATTTTCATATAATGATGAACCCCAAGAAATATAACTAGAACCAGTTATGGTCGTAGCTTTCCACTATATAAAGTCAGTCAACTATAGGACTACCTGGGAGGAAATCTCCTAAGCCTTAGGGTGCTTGTGATGATGACTATGGGCAGTTAATCCCTTGCTCTGACTTTCAGAGATTGCATTTGGGGGTTAAACTTTGAGGAAATGGAGGTGGAAGTAATTGGTGATCTCCAGGGTAAGGGTGTATATCATAAAACTGCTACTTTGTGAATCATAAATTTCTTCTATAGAACTGTACTTAAGGTATATTGATCAAGACTATTTTGTCTGAATTAAACAAAAGGATAGTTTGATTATTTGAAGGGAGGAGGTAGAATCTCAGCAAAGCAGAGGAACAAATCCTCTAAAACACTGACAAAAATATAAATATAGGCATAGGTATAAGTTTACCCCCAAACATGATCAATAAATAGAATATGCAAGTATTCACAGTTAGGTAAATTTGAATTGGAAATGAGTTCACAAAACAAATTTAAATAGGCAAATATAGACTCATAAAAATGGTAAGAAATACTTGGTATTTAGGTTTGGCTATCTTGTGAATTTTACATATAATACTTGAATGAAAACTTTAATTTTTTCTTCCTGAGAAAGGGTTTCCCTAACACCATATAGAAAAGGGATAAAAAATGAAAATGACAAAAAAATGAAAATGTTCCAAATCTATATTCCTTAAAACTTTTTTTTCAAAAATTATTTAGTAGTCATTTCACAAACACACAAAAGGATATTATGTTTAAATAAGTAGGAAACACTGGGTCAGATGAAATTACACAGGTTCCCTTCGTGCAGATAAGGAAAAAGCTATAAAATATTGTGCATACAAATAGGCAGAAAATAGATGGTGTTTCATTTCCAAAATGATTTTTTTAACTGAAATCTGATTTAGGAAAACATCTAAAAGCTGCAGAAGATTCAGAAAAAATGCAAATCTCAGGAGAATTTTGCAGTATTTTCATACTAGAAAGTGTTCTTTCCAAAGAACTGTGGCATCATATGTATTTGGTCGTTCTTCTTGGTTCCTGACACAAAACCTCTAAAACCCTCAGAATGCCCTGAATGATAGAAGTATCTTCTGCTATTCATAAAGAGCCCAACATCTGAGTTTATGTTATAGAGTTTAACTTATGGTGGAGCTCCTAGATAAGATAACTTCAGGGTGGAGACTGGTCACCAAGAAAGCCAAACACAGGATTAGAGGGTTAGACTTTCAGCCCTACCCTCTGACTTCTGGAGAGGGAAGAGGACTCGATGTTGGATTCTAAAAACTGAACAATGCAACTTGGAAAGCTTCCTGGTTAGTGAACATGAGATATTTGGGGTATATATAAAACATGGATAGATACATCGCTGGGGCACAGGGATGTACGAGCACCTGGCTTCAGGGGTCCAAAACAAGCCAGATTCAGCCACTCGCCACTGACAAAATCCGAAGGCAGAGAGACAGGGATGGTAAAACAAACAACCAAAAAAGTATTTCAAGTGAGCCTAACACCTGGAAGACAGAAGACTATAGTTTCAAAGACTCTCCAAACTGCTAAAAATATTTCTAGATTTATATAAGGAAAATGTGGGACAAAAGTGGGTGGATACTGCAAGTGGGCATTGAATGTCAGGTTGATAGTTGTCAATCTTGAGGGGTCTTGCTGGCTCAGGGAAATTCTTATTGCTGGAAAGGATAGTTTCAGTTCTCATCAGGGGATGCTTTGCCCACTGGGTCTTTTACCGGAGTAAAGAGAGAAGCTGGAAAGAATTTATTCAATTAGAAAATTTGAGATCAACATGGAGGTACCTGGAGTCCTCCTTCAGATAGATGGATAGAAGGATAGTTGGATGGATAGATAGCTAGAATCATACTGCTGTAAAGTCATCTAAAATGGCTTTAAAAATATACCCCCATTGGCATTGCATTTAAGTTCTCATTGCTTCCCATCCTGACTGATACTTAGTGTTGTCTTTGCCATTTCGACCATTTGGTGTGTGGCTGGTAGCATCATCTTGTGCTTTTAGTGTGGATTTTCCTGATGATTACTGGGATTGAACCACATTTCTATTAGCTGTTGGTCTTTTGAATCTTCTCTTTTGCAAAGTATTTGAGTCTTTTGCCTATTTAAAAAAAAGATTTACCTTGTTTGATTTGTAGGAGTTATCTATTCTGGCTGTAAGATCTTTATTAGATACATGCATTCTGAATATCGTTTTCCACTCTGAAGTTCAAATTTTCACTCTTTTACTGATACCTTTTGATGAACTGGAGTTCTTAATTTTAATGCAGCTCAATTTGTCCATTTTGCAAGTTTTACAACTGTTTAAAAGATTATTGTCTGTTCCAAGATCAAAAAGTTGTTCTTTGATATCTCCTTCTCAGATCTTTATGATTTTTTTTTTACATTTAGATCCACAATCCATCTGGATTTCATTTTCGTGTGTAATGTGAGGTAAAGAAGATACTTCCTTTTTATAAACTGATGTCCAATCAACATGTATTGATAGCACAATGATTCTCTCACTTCCACTGAAATATGACAGTGTGGTCACAGTCAGAATTAGATGTCATAATATAGATTTTGATGTACTCCCAGAATTTATATCCTATTCCTTAATGTTTTTTCCTATTATTTTTTTAGGACATAAGTTTTTAATATAGCCTTATAGCCTTATAGTAGAATTATATTTGGTACTATAATATACCTAGATTTGTTCTTCTACTTGATGATTATTTTTCCTTTTCTTGGCACTTTGCATATCCTTATGAATAATCTGTTTATCAACTTCTGAGAAAAAAAGATCTCTGAACATTTTGATTTGTATTGCCAATAAATAAATAAATTTGTGGAGAACTGACATACCTACCATATAGAGTCTTCATACATAATCATGTCATTTATTTTGGTCATGAGTAATTCCTTTCAATAACATTTTATTTAGGGTAAAGTCCTTATAAACCTTTGTTTGATTTTTTCTGAGATACTTGATTATTTCTATTGCTTTGTAAAGGGTGTCAGTCCTTAAATTTCCAACAGTTTTGTTTTATTTCTATAGAAATTAATATTATTTCATATTGATCAAGGGCCAAGTGATTATTTATATTCATTAATTTAATAAAGTAAGTCATATAATATTTTAGATTTTTTACTTGTCATGTTATCACCAAGAAAATAAATTTTATTTATTTCTTTTCAATTTTTATGCTCCTTTGTCTCTTTTTTCTTGCCTTATTGCAATGTTCAGACTCTTCACTAGTACATTAAAATGGAAATAGTATCCTCTTCCTTCTCCGTAGGATAAAGTCTTTTATTTTTTTAAACACTAAGTATACCCCTCTAGATTTTCTGTAGATACTCTTTGTCATTTTAAAATTTTCACAGTGTCTGAGTTTACTAAAAGATTTTTCATGAAAAGTTGTTGAATTTTAGTCAAATGCTTCTTTTTGGTTTCTCTTGATGTGATATTTTATTTTTCCTTGAATGTTCTTTTATTTTTTTCTTGAATGTTCTTGATAGGATTTAGAATTCAAGGTTTTGTTAGCCTCATAAAAGGAGTTAGAAAAGGTCACCTTCATTTTTTTTTTTTTTTTCTGTTTTCAGGAGACTTTGTGCAAGATTGGGGTTATTTCTTTTTTAAATAATTGGAAGAGATTTCACTATTAAAGCCATCTGGTTGTACAATTTCCTGTGGGAATTTTTTTTTCAGTAATAACAAATTTAATTTCTTTAACAGATGCCTCACTACTGTGGTTTTATATGTCATCCCTTAACTTCAGTAAATTTTATTTGTGGGGGGATTTGTTCATTTTAACTAAATTTTCAAATCCTTGGCTTAAGGTTGTTCATAATGTTATTTTATTATTTATATTTAGATCTATATTTGTGTCCCCTTTTCCATTTTTATTTTTGTTTTTCTGTTACAATCTTTTTTGCCTTCATCAGTCTTGTTAAGGATTTATCAAATTGATTAATATTTTTAGTCTTTTAAAAGTTCTAACCATTACTTTTATATTCTTTATTCCACAGTATTGTTAAAATTTTATTCATTTCTATTTTCATCTTTAGTATTCCTTCTTTTGCTTTTTATACTCTTCCTTATCAAGATAGAAAGTTAAATGTTAATTTTTATCCTTTCTTTTTTCTCATACATGCATGAAAGGCTATGTTTCTCTTTAAATATTGCTTTGTCTGTATTATACAAGTTTTGATATGTCATATTTTATTATAATTCAGTTCAATAATATTCTAATTTCCATGCTAACTTATTCTTTCATTCATGAGTTGTTTAGGAATGTGTTACTGAATTTCCCGGTAGTACATCTTTTTCTAGTATAGTTTTGTTGCTGTATTCCATCCTGATTCTATAATTAGAGAATATATTTTAAATTGTCTCAAATATTTTAAAATTTTAAACTGTTTCAATATTTTAAATTTTGTTGAGGCTTTAGAATGGCTCACAATATGGCTGATGTTGATGAACCTTATATATAAACTTGAAAAGAAGGTAAATTCAATTGTTTTTGGGCACAATGTTCTACATATATCAATTAGTTCCAGTGTAATAATTGTGATATTCAGATTTTTTTGTCCTTCCTTATTTTTGAGTGATTTTCTATCCTCCTGAAAAGACACTCCAGGTAATTGAACAATATCCTTTCAGACTGGTTACCTTCAAATGAATTTTTAATATTGCTTTAGGCTATTTTAATTTGCATTCATCTTTAAGAAGCTTCATTTGAGAGATCAGTGTTTTGGCCATTGAAGTGATCCTTAAATGGATGACAGTATGCCATTTATGGCACAAGTTTGTACTAAACACAGACCCTGGGAAGCTCTGCAGAATAATCCACTTAATAAGTTTTACAAGTAAATGCAATTAAGTGAAAGCATGTTTCTTTCATGCATAAATGTTATTTTTATCTAATTTTATAGCATTTCATAAATGTATGCAGTTAAAGTAGTAAAAGGGAACATGTCATTTCCATAAAATCTAACTATAGATTTCCACATTTTGGGAAAAAAAAAAGACATTTTAAATATTCTTTGCTAGTTGTCCTGTGAATCACAAAATGATTTCCTTACTATGAATTATTTTTCCCATCAAATATTCTCAGATTATATGCAGGAGTAACAACTTATCAAAAAAATAAAGAACAAAAATCAAGAAGCAAAAAATAATCCCTAAGTTAGATATGGCAAACTGGTAGCCTAAGAGCAAAATTTGGCCTTCAGATATGTTTTGTTTGATCTGTGGGATTTTTAAAAAATTAGTCAATATTTTGACAGTGGAAAATGTTATATAAAAATGACAATGTTAATTTTTTTGAAATATTAGAAATTTGACAAACCAATGACATAATTTTCTCTGCAACTCACCACCTTAAATGTTAGAACAAAAGTCTGTATCCTAATAGCTTCACTCACTTAAATTTTCTGCCTGGTAAATATAGGGAAGTATTTTCAATTCCTGCCATAAATAAGTTCTATGACCTTAAGCATCTTAGCAATTACCATTCATTCCACATCTTATCTAAAGTGGTGTGTTTGGGGTGCTGATTGGGTAGAGGGTATTGTAGGTCAGTCTATGATAAAGATTGTTGGAACAACTGGCAAATAATATGCAAAGCAATATGCATCAAATTTGTAAAATCATATACTTGCAGATCATTCTAACAAAGTTGTTAGTGGAATTTTAATTAGGTTAAAGTTATATCTGAGGGGTTTTAATTTAAAAAAAATTTCACATGAATAACATAACCCTAATAGTTGTGACATGGCATCAGATATGGTAGTAGAATGGAAGACAGATGTAGAGGAAGAGACTGGGACCTAATTATTGTCCTCTAAGGAGTCTCCCTTTTATCCCAAGTTCCAGGTCTTTGAGAGTAGCAAGAGAGAATTCCCCACAGTGACCAACATAAGAATATATTATTTGTGTTGCCTACAGTGGTCAAGAAGTTCAGTGTACAAAATCCAGGGTGTATGCCATATAAAACCATTTAATGTCAATAAAACTTAATAGTAGTTTCTGGAATGATGATTATCTTTTTTTAAAAGTGCCATTTTCTAGAATCAGAATGTCAGTTTATAGAGAACCTGAAGGAAAGCTGACTTAATCATAAGTCTCTGAGCCATGTGGAATCAGAGATTATGACATCATTTTGCCTGGAAATATTGTTAGTCCAACAGTCTAAGATAGGGATATATTTTCAGAGAAGAAGGACTTAAGCTGCCCAGCCACTGTGATAGATTAGTTATTCACATTATTTTTTGAGATGACAAATAATTCACTGTGGAAGTTCTTTGATTCTTTAGATGCAGAGACATATTCCAAGACTACAGAATTTGGATACACTTTCCAACTGAAAGAAAATCACTTGCCCAATTTCCCTGAGTCCATGTTGATTCCGGAATGTGCTTTAACTGAGTAAAACCAAGTAGCAATATTTTGAATATCCACAGCTCTCAAATCTTCCATTAAGAAAAATGGATAAGATCAAGTTATGGTTTAAATATAAGACATAGAAAAAATCAAACCGTATAAAGTTTAAATAACTGAACAGAAAGCTGAAACATGGAAAGAGTTTCTCTTTTGACCCTTATGGGTATACAATAATTTTTCCCTAACTCAATGCAACTAAATTTAGCTGCAAGGAAGGAAAAGAATAAGAAAACGCCTATACAATAACTTGAGCACCGCTATAGTAATCTTTGGATAAGAGCATTGATGTAGCTTAAAAATTCACCAGAATGCAGTTTCTTCCACTTTAATTTAATGTAATTTACCAACACATCTAGCTAGGAAGAGTTTTTATAATCTACGAGGACTGTATTTGCTTACCCAGAAATTACTGGGAGGAACTACTGAAGGTTTCCACAGATATCAGCATCTTATTCTTCACCTACCCTGAACACTGAAACCATTCCCTGTGAAGTAATACTATGACAACATACACAGATGGCCTTGAAATTTAAATGTATAATTGGAATTTCACCCTCCCCACTGAAAAAAAGAAACCATTCTGGTTAGGGTTGGGATGGCTAGTTATCTATGACCCACTTCATAGCCTTATTTCTAGTCCATTAAATTCAATATAGACAGAGGATTGAAATTAGTACCGAATAAAGACAAATGACATACTTTTAAATATTTAAGACAAATCATCACCCAGTTTCTACTGACATACTCAAACACTTTTACATTCTAGAGCAATTATTCTTTAGATCTTCTTCCTAAAATGTTTATCATTAGACATATACTAAAAACAAAAAAGAATTATAAAATGTGGAGCACTCTCCTCACCTAAATCTAAGGAAAATAATTTATTGAAATACAGATTCATTTTCATGTGAAAATTTGTCATTAATTTTTATGGGCCTTTTATATATGACTATTCTGGGGAGACTATGTGGAGCCTGGGGCCTGTGTCCACAATGTTGCAGACCCTTTATGATATTTCACTGGAGTTTTCCATAGCTTGGACATCTTTTGTTGTTGTTGTTTTGTTTGTTTGTTTGTTTGTTTGTTTTAATTTAATTTTTTTAGTGTTCCAAGAGTCATTGTTTATGTACCACATCCAGTGCTCCATGCAATACATGCCTTCCTTTATACCCACCACCAGGGTTACCCATCCCCCACCCACCTCCCCTCTAAAACCCCCAGTTTGTTTCTCAGAGTCCACACTCTCTCATGGTTCATCTCCCTCTTCAATTTCCCCGAATTCACTTTTCCTTACCTTCTCATAATGTCCTCTATGTTATTCCTTATGTTCTGCAAGTAAGTGAAACTATATGATAATTGACTTTCTCTGTTTGACTTATTTCACTCAGTATAATATCCTCCAATCCCATCCATGTTGATACAAAAGTAGGGCATTCATCCTTTCTGATGGCTGAGTAATATTCCATTGTATATTTGAACCATGTCTTCTTTATTCATTCATCTGTTGAAGGGCATCTTGGTTCTTTCCACAGTTTGGCAATTGGGGACATTGCTGCTTTGAATATCAGGGTACAAATGGCCCTTCTTTTCACTACATCTGTATCTTTGAGATAAATACCCAGTAGTGTAATTGCTGCATCATAGGGTACCTCTATTTTTAATTTTTTGAGGAATCTCCACACTGTTTTCCAAAGTGGCTGCACCAACCTGCATTCCCACTAACAGTATAAGAGGGTTCCCCTTTCTCCACATTCCCTCCAATATTTATTGTTCCCTGTCTTGTTAATCTTTGCCATTCTAACTGGTGTAAGATCGTATCTCAATATGGGTTTTGATTCTAATTTCCCTGGTGGCTAATGATGATGAACATTTTTTCATGTGTCTGCTAGCCATTTGTGTCTTCATTGGGGAAGATAAAATAATCTTTGAAAAAGGAGGAAAAAATATCCAGTGGAAAAAAGACAGTCTCTTCAATAAATGGTGCTCAAAAATTGGACAGCTATGTATAGAAGAACGAAACTCAACCATTCTCTTATACCATACACAAAGATAAACTCAAAATGGATGAAAGACCTCAATGTGAGACAGGAATCCATCAAAATCATAGAGGAGAACATAGGCAGTAACCTCTTCAACATCGGCACAGCAACTTCTTTCAAGACATGTCTCCAAAGGCAAAGGAAAGAAAAGCAAAAATAAACTTTTGGGACTTCATCAAGATAAAAGCTTCTACACAGCAAAGGAAACAGTCAACAAAACAAGGAGGCAACCCACGGAATTGGAAAAGATATTCACAAATGACACTACAGACAAAAGGCTGATATCCAAGATCTATTAAAAAAAACTCCTCAAACTCAATACCCAAAAAACAGATTATCATGTCAAAAAATGGGCAGAAGACATGAACAGACACTTCTCCAATGAACACATTTTTTTGGTTTTTATTGATATTCTATCTTATCATACTACCATGAATACTCTCTGACATGATGAAAACTTGATACCTGCTCTTTTTATCAAGATTTCAGGATTAGGGTGCCTGGGTGGCTCAGTAGTTAAGCATCTGCCTTCAGCTCACGTCATGACCCAGGGTCCTGGGATCAAGCCCCACATCAGGCTCCTGATTGGCGGAAATCCTGCTTCTCCCTCTCCCACTCCCCTGCTTGTGTTCTCTATCTCGCTGTGTCTCTCTCTGTCGAATAAATAAATAAATAAATAAAATATTAAAAAAAATTCAGGATTTTTTGGTACATAACAGTGTCATGTATAGTTTTAAGGATTGACACAATACCCACAGGTAAGTTTTAAGGTATTTCAGTAGGAATAAATGTATTTACTTTACAAACCTTTATTGAGATCTTACAATGTGTCATGAACCAACACTAAAAAGAACCATAAGAGCTGGAAAAAGTAATGAAACAACAAATACAAAATGAAATATACAAATGGCGGGGCGCCTGGGTGGCTCAGTGGGTTAAGGCCTCTGCCTTCGGCTCGGGTCATGGTCTCAGGGTCCTGGGTTCGAGCCCCACATCGGGCTCTCTGCTCAGGAGGGAGCCTGCTTCCTCTTCTTTCTCTGCCTGCTTCTCTGCCTACTTGTGATCTCTCTCTGTATCAAATAAATAAATAATATCTTTAAAAAAAAAAGAAATATACAAATGGCATAATACAGGTGAGAAGAGATATTATTTATTCACCTAGTTTTTTAAAGTTGCATGGAAATTAACATGGGAAAAAGGTGAAGAAACTGTTCCTGGTGGTAAGTGTACAGAGGCATCAAGAGAATGGGACAACTATAGAGAACAACGAGTAATCTGCTATGGCTGAAGCAAAAGTATGAGTGGTGGATAGGTGAGAAATGGATTAAATAGGTCGTCAGAGATCAGATTTCAAAATTCCAGGTAAACAATTTATGCTGAAGCTATTGAAGAATTTTAATGTGAATAACCAAGACTGTATTTTAGAAAGATTGTTCAAGCAGCTGTCTTGAGCATGGATGTATTGGAGGAGGATGAAACAGGCAGAGGGAAATAGGCAGTGATAAAGGAGATAAGGAGGAATTAAGAAATATATTACAGGGATAACAAGTAGAGTAGAAAGGATTTGCTTATGGAGAAGAGAGAAAACATAAAAAAATTCTTGGGCAACATGTTGATTGGGTTTAATGGTGACTCCCCCTGAGTTAGAATTCAGAGAAGGAGGAAAATTGATTTTTGGATATGTTAACTGAGATTTCAGTATGATCTTTAAGTTAATAATTAGTCATGACATTCAAAGAATTTAATAACTAGTGTAGCACAGGCAGTGGTGGCTAATCAGAGTGGATAGCTAATCCCCTGGAAGAAGTTCCTGCTGACCAGCCAGGAGGGAAAGAGGAGTTTAAGTGCTGGATAGTTGGCAGTCCATCATAGCATGGCTGGAGCCAGGATCTCCAGTCCAAGTAGATGGTACTTAAGTGTATGGGACAGCAGCTTTAAGTGGCTCACATAGTGTTATTTCACATGTTCACAGCAATACCAATGCAACCAGGATGAATACCACCCTCAATATGTGGACCTGCAGATTATGAGAACAAGCTGTATTAGAGATAGAGGTTTGGGGCCCTTTTCTCTTTGCATCAGTTCCCAGAGTCCTTTGCACCAGTAGACCTACCCTTTCTATTGCATTATTCAATAGTGTTTTTGCTCAATTTCTTACAAGCATATTTCCCAAAGAACAGGGGATACTCCTTTCTCCATGCTTTGCACTAAATTAATTATTTTTTAAATATAAAAGTGCCAAAGAAAGAATTTTAAAAATCCCAAAGACAGACATATTCTTAAGGAGTTTTAAGCAAGTTTCTTTTAATTTTCTACTTCAGATAATATTAAGTTATGACTAGATATTGTCTCTTTAGGTTTTGTAATAATTTCCTTTTTTCGTTTGTTTCTTCTTTTTTTTAAAGAATAAGAACTGGGCTATCTATATTTGTAGCATGTTTCAGAGTGTCAAATACTGAGAAGAGGCTTAGATGTTCTTGCAACCTGACAAGTTCTCTTGCCTCTGTTTCATGGATGCTAGCAAGATATGACATTCCTAGGTGAGGCACAAATAATTTTATTAGACACAACAATTTCAGTAGCCAGAATATCAGCATTTTCTTGAGAAAGTTCCTCAGGTTCCAACTCCCACAGGGCATGCCAAAGATGGCCAGGTGAAGCTTGCACATGAATTAACAGGAAAGAAACTGTGAGCTTAGGGAAACTCGTCTTCTATTATAGGCACTAAGAATGACTTCCTTTGCTCCAGCTAAGACATTATTTTACTCCGCTGGACAGTTAACAAATCTGCCCTTTGTGTTGAAGGGAGATATTATTTCTATCCCCAAAGTCTCTTTGCTGTGCAAACATCACTGAAAAGAATCTATACCAAGGTGGAGAAATAAAAGACATCCATCGGGGACTGTGTCCCAAAAATATCTGCCCCTCATTTTTTATGATCTTGATTTCTGGGAAATTTCCTCATAAGTACACCTCTCCATTGACTATTGTGGCTAATCTGATAGTGAGTGGCTGGAACCAAACCTGTTCAATTTTTCTTTTTGAGCATTTTCTCTAGACTGTTACCAACATGACTCCAAGCAGCAGGATGAGGCCTGCCTTCATATTTCAGACATGCCCTAGCATCTTGGTCTTAACCAGCTCAACAAACCAGGGTACACCTTAGAAAGCCATGTACTGTTCTTCTCAGGTTTCTGAACTGGCAATTCCACATGGCCAGAGCCATTAATCCAGTGCCACAGGGTATAGTACCTGGATGTAGTACCAATTACAGACCCCATCTTTGCCTCCAAGAAAGAATTCTAGGGCATATCGACATCCAAAATAGGTCAGTGAATTGAGTGTAGATGAAAGTCCTCTTCCACGGCAAGAGGAGTATTTCCTTAGACACTTGATGAGCAAGTCAGATATGTTTTTAGAAAGGAGGTGGGAACTATAATACAGAAGTTCTCAGTTTAGTTTGAATAAGTTGTCTTAGTCTTTGTTTCTGGAAAGCCTCTTGGGGGCATTAAATTCAATTTATACTATCTATCTACATTATCAGCCAGGGACTTCCTCTCCACATGAAATGACTGAGTGCCACCCATAGAAATGGGTATGGAGAAGATAGTACAACTGTGTTGATAGGTGTTTTGTTCAGAATATGCAAGATCAGGAGCCATCCTCTACTGCTTTCCATAAACTTATCAATAAGGTGAAGGAGTCTAGTGATCAAATTTTGGACAAAATCAGTGGGCATGGCACACGGTAGTATATTCAACCATGTGGCTTTATCTTTACGATCTAGGACTATGCTGATTTAATATACAAACCAGGTGACTGAACTTTTTGTCCAAGCTGCCACTCAGAGTATATAACAATCAGGCTGACCTGGTGTTGCCTTTAGGAAAAAGAATGAAGCATCATACCTAAGAATGGCAGGGACAGAAACCTGACATGGGTGTATATAACTCCAAACTTGTTCATCCTAATCAGTACCCAGGAAGCAACTGGGAGTGGATTATCCCTTTCTGGTTACGGTCACATTCAGTGACAAACTCCCTTACTAAGATGTGTGAACAAAGAAGAGGTAGAGGTAGTAGTCAGAAACATTTTACACCAGTTTTTGAAGGGATCTTTCTAATGCTCAAAAATATCAGATGTCTATGGATGGTAAGGCAGTGGAAGATCCTCTGAATATCTTCAGAATCAGTTACTATTGAATTGTTTTTGTATCAAAAAGCCCACCATTATCAGATTTCAGATGGTTCAGAAAGTTGAAAACATGGCATGTTTTAGTGTCGAGGGTTACCATAGTGTGGCCAGAATCAGCAGTTTCAACTAGAGCAGCAGCTCTCTAACCTAAGAAAGTATCAGCATGACGAGGCATGACATCTCTAGCTCCTGAGGTGGCCTTCCCTGCGTGAGTTGGGTTTTCTATGTTCAAAAGCAAATGTAAGCTGATAGTTATTATATAAAGAATTTCTATAAATATGACCTTTCTTTTGTCAGTACATTCATAATTTCAGCTCCATCATGGTTTTTCCTATTTAGCATATATATTCATTTTTGAAGGCCACCATAACAAAATACAACAGAGTGGGTGGCTAGAAAAGCAAAAATTTATTTTCCCATGGTTTCACGGCTAGAAGTTCAATATCAATGTGTCAGCAGGTTTGATTCCTTCTGAAGCTTCTCTCCTTAGTTTTCAGATAGCTGCCCTTTTGTGGCCTCTTCACGTGTTGATCTTCTGTGCACATCCATCTCTGGTGTCTCCTTACATGTCCATATTCCCTCTTTTTATATACACACCAGTCAGTTGGATTAGGGCCCACCCATATGACTTCATTTCTCCTTAATTGCTTCTTTAAAGGCCCTTTCTCCAAATACAGTCACATTCTGAGGTACTTAAGCTTGGAGTTTCAACATACGAATTTTGGAAAAAAAAATTCAGTCCATAAAAGCCTATTTCCTTAAATATTAGGGTTCTAAAATATCTATCTCATCAGGGTCACTATCTCTCATACCTTAGATGTCAGGAAAATTTTCGTACCTTCAATACAATGGACTTAGAGAAAGGAGATATTTATTTATTTATTTATTTATTTATTTAGATTCTATTTATTTATTTGACAGAAAGGAGAGGGATCACAAGTAGGCAGAGAGGCAGGCAGAGAGAGAGAGAGGGGGAAGCAGTCTCCTTGCTGAGCAGAGAGCCCAATGTGGGGCTCAATCCCAGGACCCTGAGATCATGACCTGAGCTGAAGGCAGAGGCTTTAACCCACTGAGCCACCCAGGTGCCCTGAAAAAGGAGACTTTTAGAAGCCAAGACTCAACAAAGGGAGAACAGGCGTATTTTGCCCATCTTCTCATCATTCCTCAGGGGGGATATACTGGTGATCCTGTGATCCACCAGGCACACAAGATGGGTTTACACTCTAGTGAAAAGATTCTCCCAGGGTAAGCAGTCTGATCCATGGAGGAACACACACGAGTTACAGATTTGGATGCCAGGAAGTCTGGATTGGCTTGCACTTATTTTCAGAAGTTGTCTGAAAATAAGGACATCTTGAAAATTGAATCCCTCTCAGTTCTGCAGGAGCTAAATGTCATTGCAGTCACTCGTGTTAGAAGAAAGATGGTCATGGTCCTGTGAAGGTGAGGTCACAGTAAGCAAGGCTAAGGCCAAGTCTGACAGTGCAACCAGTAAAGATATAACAATCATTTTAAGACTCAGATAGTTTATTACTTGATATATACAGTGAAAGGAAGAAATAGCCTAAGGTGGTTATATCCATAACCCACATACCAAAAGGGATGTCACTGAAAAACAAAACGAAACAAAAAAAGCAACAAATGGTTGCTGTGCCAGTTGTGGGAAGACCTGTTGAGAATCAATTCTCACCTGCTCATTGGTTTCACAGTCTGTAGCTATATCCTGAGCAGAACCTTGGAGAGGGTGAGAAACTGTCTCAGTACAGCCTCCCAGGGGAAAAGAGGGGCAAGTGAGAGATAGCCCTGGGGTAGTGCCTCACTAGCCTCCCATCTTCACCTGTTCAGAGGATACAACAAGGAAATTTGCCAAGATTCAGACAATAGTGCTTCAAGCTTTTGTCCCCATTCCCTGGGTAGAAACTTGTAAGGTTGTCAGAACACTATGGTAGTGCCATTTACCTCTAGATCCCCTTGGATCATTTTCCATGCTGCCAAAGGCAAAGTTTCAGGGTCATTTTCTGACAGTCCTACTCTTTGTGTCAGTTAGAGGTAATACTTTGTAATTATGAATGTCCATGTGAATCTTATGCAAGAAAGATGATTTCTGGGTATTGATTGCAAGATGGGACCCATACTAGTCTGTAGACATAATTGTATACAAAGGTAGCAAAATAACTCATTTTAAGGGAAAAAAAATCAGTTTAAGGTTGAAGGCAAAGATGCATTAATGGTGATTGTCTGTTATTTCTTATTATTAACAACCTTAATATCACTGCCAGAAATTTGGTCATGCTATGAGAGGTTACTAGGGTCCCTTGTGAAAACCAAGTTTTAGCAGATGTTTTAAATTTCAAAACACCACAGTCCTTTTTAAGTCATTTTGCACTTAAATTATTCAATGTTGGCAGATAGTTGGAGCCATTTCATTAATGGCAGCAACCATGGGTTGTTTTTCCCTCTTTCATGTAAATTAAGGCCCATTGTAATGATGGGTTAGGTCAGTTAGGGTGTCTGAAGGCCAGAAAATTTGAAAGAAACCCAGGATTTTTAGAAATAGAAAAACTCTTTTCTACATTTCACTCTAATATGAAAAACCACAAGATTGGCATCATCATACTGAGATTAAAATAGACTCATTCAACAAAACGTCTTTTTAGTCGTGGCATGTATATTATCTGATTTATCAAAATGCGAGAAACTTAATATTATTTCCTGCCATAACAGCATGTGATTTTTCAAAAATATATATTCATACAGATAAATTAATGTCATTAGCGAAATGATCATACAATTTTAGTTCATCACCTTTGCAAATTGAGAAAGAAAATGTATTGCATCATAATACCTTTCACTGAAACATTGCAGAAATAGACAGTTTTAATAAGCTATAGTGCTCAAGAGACATGAAAATAGAGTATTAAGAGTCAGCTTGGGAATACACAATGAGGATTAGTCACATTGCTTATTCAGTGTCATACCCCATAGCATCTAACTAAATCTGTACTACATTTGGCATTAATATCTCACAGTAGAAAAAGGAGAGTCATTAAACAGTAGGAAGTGATCTGTATTGGTTATCTAATACAGTGCTTTCTGATGCAAGGAGCAAAATTCCAGGGGATTTACAACATGTCCCAGTGAGATGCTGAAGGAAGTGATGGTATTAGATATTCTATCCACATGTGTTCTGTCTCTTCCATTTTAATTTTATTTTTGATCTATTAATTATGCTTATGTGTTAGTGTTATATGGATATGACTATAATATGACACACAGGCATGTAATTATATGACATAATATATATGACACATATAATATGACACACAGGCATGTAATTCAAAGAAATATAAAATGTTAGCTGCGAAAAAAAAAATGTTAGCTGCGTATGATTATTTTTGCTCATGAAAATGAGAAAACGAGTAAGTTTAAGAACTAAAGGTAAAAATGGCAAATATATCACACTACTTATATTACTGACAATTGAATATTCAAAAATATTTTAATGACACAAAATATTGATAACAAACAAGCTCAAAACCTAACTGTTTAAAAAAAAACTCAATGATCTTCATAAAAATCATCTTTCAAAATAACATGTATTTGTTTCTGGGTACAACTGTAACAAATTAAACAACACATGTCCATTCTGGAGGTTAGAAGTCTACAATGGGTCATCAGGATCCTGGTTTAGGGACACTCTATTTCCTTTCCCTTTTCAGCTTCCCGAGGACACCTACATTCTTTGGCTCATGGCCTTCCTCCATTTCAAACCTAGAAGTGTAGCATCTTCAAGCCTCATTCCCTGTCCCTCTGCTTTGGTAGTTGTGTTGCCTTCTGTCTGAAAAACTTCTCCTGTGTCCCATTTACACAGACCACTGTGCTTACAGGCTAACCTGGATAACCCACATTCATCTTCCATCTCAAAATCTTTAACTTGACCACATTTGCAAACTATCTTTTGTTATATAAGGTAACAGTCACAGATTCTGGGGATCCGGATGGACAGGGACAATTCAGAAGGCCATTATTCAACCTACCACACACATAAAACATTCTTAGCTTTAAACTCTTCCAATCAAAACTTTTTTTTTTTTAGGCCTGATACCCATCCAAAAATACATCTGTACACCCCTCCTTCTATTAATTCCTAGACAGAGAAGGAGAAGAAATGGGGTGCAAAGTCAGGTAGAATTTAGTTTTACCCCAGAGATGTGGAATTCAACTGAAATACTTACAAAATACCACATAACAAGATTTATTAGACTGTGATTCAAACCATGTGAGATAAGTCTAGATAATCCATTTTTATAATTCTCTCAACCTTGAGTTCTTAATGTTGTTGATTAACCTCTTTGCTTTTGTCTAACATCTGTTTTTCAAAGTGTCTATAATTTCTGTGTTCTAATAAAAGAATATTTTTCTTTTATGTGGCCTTCAGATGTAAAAGACAAGTTCATTTGTGATAAAATTACTGATGGAACAGATTATTTCCTTTTTAATTCTGAACATATTACTCCTTTATATTCTCAAATTATGGCCCATCTCATTTTCCTCCCATGTGGATAACTTTCCTGTCCTATAAATGTTTCTTTACCTAATAAGCTCTGAATATGAGCCAGGAACTCTCAGATTTACTTTACTTAGATTAGCACATTTAAACCTTGAAAAACTTTGAGGTATGTATAATCATTAACCATTTGAAGATAAGAAAACTGAGTAGTAGAAGGATAAATATCTTATATAATGTCACTCAATATATAAGTGCCTTATTAGTTGATACAACTCAATTATGTTGTAGTAACTAAGAACTACAGAAATCCACAAGAGGTTACTTTTTTATAAAAGTCTGGTGCAGAATCACACAATTTTCAAGGCAGCCGTGCTCCTTGTGTAAGTTCACACAGTTCAACTACTTTGATTTGATAGCCCAATGTATGCTTTGATGCCCAGAGTGGTAGGGAAAGAAAGGGGAAAAGGTCTTGTGCTTGCAATTAAAAGATTCAAACAGAAGTGACATACATTGGTATCTTTTTTTTTCTTTCAGGAATATTCATATGTAAGGAAAAATTGGGGTATTAGTTCTTTGTTTCCTTGACTTAATAATTATGAAAGTCTATCTCTTTCATCTCTTTTGACTTTGCTTAAATTTGGGCAGAACACTTAAATCTTAAATTTTAATATTCTTGGTCAATTCTCTTTTTAAATTAATTTATGAAGTTTTGCAATCCTATCTTATTTTACCATCTTCTATTTTGATTTAACATTATCTGGTCTTCATTTTTACTCCTACGTTAAATACATTTTTGGATGTCTGCAAAACTTCCAAAGAGCTTCTTTCATAAACATAGCTTTCTATGATAGGTAGTAAGATATGCCAATTAGATAGCACTCAGGAAGAAGCAAATCGTTCACCTGCAGGAAAGACAGTTATCACTCAACCTCCAGCTGTTGACATCTTCAGGGTCAGTCTCCACTGCAAAACAAACAAAACAAAACAAACACTGTCTTGCTCTAGGTCATGATTTTCCTGGGACAACCCATATCTGGTGGCAGAGTGTGGTGGGAGTATAAACGCCTCGCCATATCAGCCCAGATGGACAAACCTCATGAGCAATATTAACTTCAGCATTTGACCAAAGTGGTAAGCTTGTTTTGAAGTTCAATTTATCCTTCTTTATAATCCTACTTCCTCTTCTTTCCTTTTAGAAGTATTGTTCCTTAGTGAATATTTTGCACTCTGAACTGTGTGTCAATTTACATGATCAGGAAGATTCACCTTGCAACACTAGGCATATACATGTAGAATTTGGCCCACCTCTGTCATAGTATTCTCTGTCTTAGATCAGTTAGAAATACTGCAGAATATCACACTGATCCTTTATATTGATGAAGTAATGCTTAGTGATTGATCTGGATGAGCTAGATGTAGCTAATCCACCAATGGGATTAGTAGGACACATGTGGTCCATAGGCTATGAGAAAAGCACTATGAATACTCAGTGACCTACCATATAAGTAAAATATTTAGGGAAATAGTCATCAATGGCATCCTCTCAAATATAAAAGAGAGGTAAGCTCACCTTGTCCTACCATTAAGAAAGAAGTATAATGTCCGTTAGGTTTTGGGTTTTCTGGTGGCAACATGTTCCATATCTGTGAGTATTGATATGATTCATACACTTTTGATTTTTCCAGCTTTAAGTAGGGTTCAGAGAAGGACAAGGGTCTACATCAGGTCTAGTCTTCAGAGGAAGCAGCCTTATCATGTGGCCTATACAATACAACAGAGCCTGTACTATAGGAGGAAGAAATGTAGAAGTTGTATTAACATTCAGTGGAAATCCTAACACAGACCCTTGGAGTTCTGGAACAAGAAGATGTTGTTAGCAGTAGGGAATTATGAACCTCGTAAAAAAACAAATCCTGGACTTGTAGAGAAGGAATACTTGGCCTTGCAGTACTACGTGACCATAAGACCAGAAAAGCCCATGATTAGCTGGATCCTATCAGATTTACCAAGTCATAAGATCAGATGGACCCAGCACTATTAATTTTAACAAAGAAATGGTACATTTGGGATTGAGCTCTTGAGTGTGACTATAAGGAAGAAGTAAGATGCACAAGCAGGTAGAGAACTCCATGGCATTGAACACTGTTATCTCAGTGCTTTTTTTCAACTCATACTTGGACATGGGTTATTCCTTAGGGCCATTTTAGGAAAACAGAAAAAAAAATTCCATTTGGTTATAGATAGCTTAGATTTCTATGTGATTAAAAATTCAAAATTGTTGATGACCACATTATGCTTCTTTCAAGGAGGATCTTCAGAGACAAGAGTTTAGTAAAAATGCTCCCAATGGGTAATTTCAGGAACAACGTCACATAGTCTAATTTATGTATGATAAAGGGAACCCAGGTTTATCGAATATATGGTCATATAGCAGTTGCAAATGGCTTGGTCAATTGGTCAAGGGCCTGGAAAGAAAAAGATTGGAAGCAAGGAATTCAGGGGGAGAGAGAGGCATGAAGATGACGCACTGGCATGGACACAAAGTGGGAAGATCTATTACATGTTAACAACCACCAGAAGATATGTCACAATGGATGTTAAATTAAATAATAAGAGGACAAAATCACTGGGTAGATTAATATCTAACAGCTTCTCCCATTGGCCACCCCAGAACTAACAATAGGTACAAAAAAGAAGTGGTCACTGTGGCAGAAGTGGAGAATATATATGGGTCCAACAGAATGGACACTCATTAAGACTGATCTAGTTACTGCCATTGTCAAATCCAGCCTGCTAGAAATAAAAATTGGTGCTGAGGACCCAGTGTGGCACTATTCTAGGAGACTATCCAGTCACTCACTGGCAAGATACCTATGTTAGGTTCTTTCCATCCAACATGGTGACCAGTTTGGTCTCATAGAAACAGATATATATATTCTGGATATGAGTTTGCCTTTATTGGCCTCAAGACCTCAACAAGTACAACTATTATAGGGTTTTCAGAATGTTTAGTCCATTGGGTTGGATCCCACCTAATATTCCCTGAGACCAAGAGACCCACTTTTAAGCACATGAGTAGACCCATGGCCATGGGATCCACTGATCAGATTACATTCTATATCAGTCAAGATATACTGACCTAATAAGCGATTGAAGCAATGGCTGATAAATATGTAAGTCACCATTCTGGAGGCAATATTCTTTGAAAATGGGATATAATTCCCCAGAAGGCAGTATATACACTGATTCAAAAACCTTTTCTGGCTCTGTGTCCCAATAGAAAGAATCCATGGTTCTATAATATAAGGACAGGAATCAGGAGGATTCCAGGGACCATTATTCTAGTAACCCATTAAGGGACTTTATACTTCCTATCTCTGCAACCCTGGCTCTTTAGAATAGAGTTTTTAGGTTTCTAAAAGATTAATGTTTTTTCCAGGGTAAACGGCAATTGTCCCACGTGCCTATAAACTATAGTTGCCCCCTAGGCACTTTGGGTTCTGTGTGCCAGAGATGAGTGGATAAGAAGTAAAGTCACCATCTAAGCTATAGTAATTGGTCCTGGTCATCATGAAAAGGTAAGAGAAGTTAAGACTATGTATGGAAGCCAGGTAGTACAGTTAGGTACCACTTGGTGATTCCTTGCCCAATTGTGACTATAAAGAGACAAATCCAGCAACCTGGCCTGAGAAGTAATGATGATAAGGAGATCAAACCCTCAGAGATTGGGGATATGGACCCAATCACTAAGTCATCCTGAAAGTCAATAGAAGTAGTAGCTGAAACGAAGATGCAAGAGATTGATAGCGGAGGAAAGAATCTATGAGTGTCGGCTGGGCCTGTAGAAGAGCCATAGTATTGAGTCTGTAGTTCATCCAACTAACGTCTCTCTTTTGGAAAAGAGCCCCATGGACTCATGGAGGAGCTTATCATCAAAAAAGTATGGGGAAGTAGATCCAAGAGGCACAGGGGATGGATTGTGGTAGCCACAGAGATGCTCCATCTAGATTTCCCTTCAAGAACGCACTTGTGGCTCAGCTCCTTCATTCTTTCTCTCAGCCATAGAGAGCTGCCTGCCTGAAGGTCACAGGCTAGGACAGCCTATATCTGATGATTGAGAGAGATAGGAATATAAAGGCCTGATAGAGAACAAGTGGTATCTGGTGAGTGATATTTCCTCCAGGGCTCCTAGTTGCTTTGGTCAGAACATTGTTAGGCCTGTGTTGCATGGGCAACTGCTCTGTGGAGAGAAAAGCAAAGCAAATGTGAAGGCATATGACTGAAAGACAAACAGAATGACTGTCATGCTAGAGGCGGCCAAATAGTTACCATTGCCTAGACAGACACCCTTTGAAGGCTTGCTACTCTTGAATTCCCTGGCACAGCCTGGATCCTTTCACAAAATCTCCTATGTATTTTTTTTCTCCGCCTTAATCTTGGTGGAAGTGGATTTCTGTTTCTTACAACCAAAAGGTCCTAGACTTAGGCAAGCTACCTATTTTGTGCTTACTAGTTTATGTTCTTCTTTTATAAAGGCCACTTTTTTTCTGTGACAAAAATATCCTAATTTTCTTTGGGTTCCTGCCATAGATAATTTTCAAGTATTAGCTCTTCTGTTGCATCTTCCTGATAATTCTTTATTAACTTCACTTTACCTAGAATTCCAAAGGAAGTTTTGCCCTTTTTCTCTTTAATTTCTTTATTATAGATTGACCATTTATTCACATGCATCTTTTCATTAATTGAGATGTAAGAATGTGCCTTATCTGGGTAAACTTTTCATATAAGCACTAGTTAAATCCCCTCCTCATATTAAGACCTGAAATTTGATTTATAAAATTCAGTGTTCTGCCTTATTTCCATAAGCCAACTATATCCATAGAACATAGGTTTCCTGTACTAAGCTCTAACTAAGACCGTTGCTTGGTTTTCTGATAGTCAAAAATAAAGAACGGCAGGATGCTGAGAATGTACAATTTCCAGGAATGTTCTCATTTCCATCCCACTGAAAGTGCTTTATTTTGGATGAAAGCGCTTCTAGGTTGCAATGTTGTATCCTGCTTCACCACTTTCAGTCTTCCTGACCCCCTGCTGCACTGATTTCTTAGCATTGCAATCACCAAATAGCTATAAAACTATGGGCAAGAGTACAAAAATCCTCTTCAAACTATGTCAACTGTACAGCACAATGATAACTATCTGGTTTTCCAGTTAGTGGAGATCTGGGTCTCTGGGTCAGACTTTAAAGTTAGAAAATAAATGGAATTTCTTTCTATGTTTCTGCTGATAAGTCTGCTTGATTTCACCAGTAAAGTATGAGTAAGCCCATAATTACTTTTCCAATCTAGTTTAATCATAGGTGAACAATTGTAGTTAATGGGAATAACTTCCAAATTGTGGTATCAATATCTCCGTGTTTCCACTCTGGTTAGTTAGTCAGTTGTTTGTTTAAGCTAGCTTCAGGTCTCAGTCTACCACAACTATTTTGAAGTCAAAAATTGTTTTGTATTTGTTTAATTCATGCTCTATTTTCTCTTACTTTCTCTTCATTCTTGACCATGCACTATCAGTGATTATAACAGCCTTAAAACTCACCTCTTCACTTGTGCCATTTATTAAACTATTGTGAATCTGCCTCAAGGTTAAGTTTCTATGTTCAGGTTTGTTATGCTAAGACTGGAACTCTACAAATCATCTTAGTTGGCTAGCTGGAGCCCATGAACTATGAAGTGACATGGGTGAATTTTTCTTATGACATGCTGATTGAGAAAGAAGCCAGAAACAACAACAAAAAAAAATACATGCACACCATAGGATTACATTTATATGAAATGCTAAAGTCAAGCAAAATAAATTTAAGGTGACAGAAACCATGATAGCCTTTGCCTATGGTATGCACAGACTGACCCACCAAAAAAATGTCTTTAGATGATTCTGTCTCTATCGAGGTGTTGTTTACACAAGAATGCACACTTGGCAGAACTCATCAAATTGTACACTTAATATTTGTATATTTAACTGTGTGTAGATTTTAACTCAGTTTTAAAAAAATGCATGAGAGAACTGTTGCATGCCTCACACTCACAAAAAAACTGAATTGACAATTAGAGAGGGAAAAAAAAAAAAACAACAACACCCAAAACCCAAACCAAAAAACTCCAAAGACAAAAACAACAACAACAACAAAAAAAAAAACAAAAAAAAAAAAACCCCCAGCAAAACAGAGGCCAAAAAATTACCATATGTTTTTTTTTTTTTTTTTAAGATTTTATTTATTTATTTATTAGGAAAGAGAGAGAGTGAGAGAGAGCATGAGAAGGGAGAAGGTCAGAGTGAGAAGCGGACTCCCCATGGAACTGGGAGCCCGATGCGGGACTCGATCCCGGGACTCCGGGATCAGGACCTGAGCTGAAGGCAGTCGCTCAACCAACTGCGCCACCCAGGG
>CM052799.1:175677086-175866276 GCA_028533885.1 Nasua narica
TACCATATGGTTTTAAAATTCAAAATGAAGGTTACCTTTTAAGCACACAGATAATGACTAATTGTCAATTATTAGCATTTAAATGTTTCTTGAAAGAATTATCATAACTAACACAGAACCTAGTCACCTGCAAAATGGATTATCAGAAAAAGAAAAAAGGAAAAGCACAAAAGAGGAAAAAAGGAGAGGGAGATAATGAACTAGACAAAATAAAGGTAACCTTGTAAGAGGCAAAGTTTTGAGTCAGCCCAGCACCCCCTTAGTCTGAAGGAATAGTGAAGTCTGTCCCACACGCTTCATATGATGTGAGCAGTAAATTTCAGTTCTCCTCTTCTGGTTGACAGCTGTTTTCAGGGTAAGAAAAAGAGAAAAGAGAAAGAGTTCTACTTGAAGAAAATGGATGGCTACTTAAGTGTATAAATTTCTGCAATTTACGATTACAAAAGCAGAAAGAAATACATTTTCTATATTGTCTTTATTTTTAGACTTTGATTGAGACTTTCCCCCTAGCTGCATTGTCCATTGCCTTCCAGGTTGTCAATAATGTAGCCAATTTTATTTTATTTTATTTTTTTTTTAATGTAGCCAATTTTAAAATGAGAACTAAATATCATGGTCACTACGACTGTGGCTTTATTTGATGTGCATGTATATATTATCTGTTCAATAGATGTATCTCTTTTATTATATGTTTATTTTCCAGTTTTACACATCTGTCTATATGCATTATCTCTCCATATGTATTAATAGATGCGCTATTAAACTATTATTGGCATAAATATTAATTATTGCAAATCTGCTGTAAAGCCTCAGTCATCCAATTTTTCTAGACAAGAGAAATGCTTTTGCTCCAGTTTAGTAACCGAGATACTGGAATAAAGCTGTAAGCACTTAGGTTATTGCAGAGGTGTTTTAGCGATTTAGTAATATTTTTTGTGATCTTTGCTGGAGGAACCAAAAATATCAGGGCTATTAATCTACCCTAAATCTGCCAGCCTATGTTTCTAGGAGATCTATTCTAATCCCTTCATCAGGTGCATTTCTAAATTGTAGTGGTCTCTGTTTCCAGAGACCACACCTGATGTAAATCCTTATTGAACCAGGTGCCTTTCATCCCTAAAAAACAAAAATAAAATAAAATAAAAAATATAGCAACCCCTCTCTTCTGATATTTGTAATAAGATGGGAAATATTTTAGAAAGGGACCTACTTAATTGAGATATAGACAAGTCAAGATACTCTTCTCAATATCAGGGTCTCTTTACCCTCAGGTCATCTGGATAGTAATGGCAATATAAAGTCATTGAGAGGAGAGTTGTATGTCTCTCTTCCAGTTGAGCCAAAGAAATGAATGATTCTTTTGGGAAGGTTGGCAAATCTGAGAGATTTTTTAAAAAGCTAATATCAGAATAATGCCCTTCATTCCCATCCACAGGCAGAGATGATCTTTCAGTCTGCCCAGAAAATGGCTCCAACTCTGTCTTTATTAAGCTTGATCTGTTGACAGTTTTGTTTAGACTGGCTTATATAAGAAGAGATATAATATATATGAATAAATATATATAAAGGAAATAAGGGAACATAGATAACCACAGTGGTGTTATCATATCTATAGAATTTGAAATGTAGCAGGAGCACAG
This sequence comes from Nasua narica, assembly GCA_028533885.1. Taxonomy (NCBI): domain Eukaryota; kingdom Metazoa; phylum Chordata; class Mammalia; order Carnivora; family Procyonidae; genus Nasua; species Nasua narica. Next base: position 175,678,727 of record CM052799.1, read on the forward strand.
CTACCAGAGGTGCCTCAGTGTAGGCAAACAAATAACAAACAAACAAACAAATAACAAAGAAAAGCTCCCATTATAATTTGGACAATTTTAGATTATTTCTTGGTCTCAAAAATATGAGTTATTTTCAGTAATTTTTTGTTGGATTATCCCTGAATATTGAGGCATTATTGAGGATATATGCCAATTAAATATATATATGTATACACACACACGTATACATATATATATGGTTTATATACACATATATAGTATATATATATTTTGCTTTATAGATATGTTTAGCTCTGTAGATATATTTGGCTATATATATACCCATATATATATTTCCTGTAATTATTGTTATAATACATTATAGTAATAATTATTAACGTAGTATTAGAGAGAGGAAGAGAGAGACTGTGTGTATATTGGAGACAGAAGTTTCCAAACATGTTTATAATTACAGATATCTATATGCCCAAACACTTACTTGGATATTTAATATGTATTTCTTTTTTTAACATAGTTATTACTATAAATCTAGATAACCTCTAGCAAAAACAGAAGCTAGAAGCAGCACAAAGAGCTCACTTTCAGTATAAATATTTGAAACTATATTAACCAAGGAAATATGTTAACTATTCTTTTATTTTGAATAACAGCATCAATCATTCCATGGAAGTTTACATGAAAACAGTGTAGGTTAATTTCTCCGTGAAACAGAGTGTTTTCTATAGTAGGGCATTAAATTTGAAATTTAGTATCTATGCATGTCCTATTCACTTTATAAACTGTATTACACTCTATGCCATGGAAAACAATGGAAGAAATATAGCAAGTGGATTTTTCTCAGAATTATTTTTTATGAGAAAGGGATAATAATAGCTAATAGTTGAAAATAGCTAGCATTTATTCATTACTTAATACGTATTATCTGGTTTTCTAAGTGATTTATGTTTAATAACTCATTAAATCTACATTACATTCATGGGAAATAGCTGATTTTATAAATGGCTAACACAGGGCAGAGGGAGGTAAAATAACTTACTCAGGTTCACAGCTGTTTTGGGGTCATAGTTTGGTGTGTCAGGAATTTGACTCCTCACATCCCAGCCAAATTAATCATATGCTTTATCCTGTGCCATATACTTTATTTTCTTGTTACTAATCATGTTTCCTTAGATTTATAGATTTAAATCTATATTAGCCTTACTTCTTGAATTTCAGCTAACAATATTAAATTGTAAAAAGAAAAAAAATTAAATTGTGTGTAATATTATGTTACTTCAAAATTTTGAGGAATAAAGTTAGAACATTAATAAATATATAAAATGGATAAAAATGAATAATTCAAATGACCTCATTTAGATGACATTTTTTAATTCCCAAGACAAATATGTTAAAGGAAAAAAGAAATCATAAATGCTCTATTATCTAAACACTGGAAAACCCAAAAGGAATAATAATGTATGCAGAAAGTATCCAACTGTTTTTGTTCTTTCAGGTACTGGTGATGTGTTGAGGAAGATAGAAAAAGTTTACTCATACTTGTCACTGACAACATCCTGTGACATTAGAGCTATCCCCATCTGTATTATGCTTTCAAGTCACTTTGTAAGCTATGAATGTAAGCATGATGCCTACAAATAATAAGTAAAATGTAAAGACTTGTATGATTTGCATGCCCCCAAAACAATAACTACAAAAAAAGTCAAGATAAATCGTGATCTTAAGCTTTCCTTCCTGGAAACTCACTCTAGAAAGGATATTGTTAGACCTTTAATCTTACCCTATCCCACTTTGTGCTTGAAGTTTCAATACATTTCAAGTGATATATGAGACCAGATAGGAGACACTGTTAAGTGATGTTCAAGTCTCAGTTCTTAATGGGGATTTTGTTCTTCTTTGGTTCTTATAAATGGAATTTCCTTCTCTCTCTTTCCTCAGCAATGGCTTTAAATCCTTTGAAACACCCTTTACCAATCACTCGTGTCATACTTAGCACTCAATAGCTCTGTGCTGCCAAGGAAAGAAGAAACCAAATGTTTTAGTGACATTCAACTAGAGGCATATGTCAAAATAGATATGTACAAAATCAAAGATTTATTAAAATCATTGTTAAATTTCTGCTCCTGAAAATTTATAATTAGCTACATGGGAATATAAAGTCATTCTTCAAACTCCTTTGACTCATTTCTCCATAGTACACATATCTTTCTTTCTCTGTCTCTGTCTCTGTCTCTCCCTCCCTCTCCCTCTTCCCACTGTGAGAAAAAAAAAATCATGACTTAAAGGTGATTCAACATTTATCTTTCCAAGGGGAAAAGACTGATAACACAACATGGACATTGACCTAAGCCTAATTTTTCGAAAAAAGACAAGTGCATGAACACATTCCCTGATGGCTATGAATTACCCATTCAGCAAAATTTATCTCCAAAAAATTAATAATGTTTGTTTGTTCTCACCATCCTCATGATCCTCACCATCCTCCCCATTCTTGGCCTGTAAAATTTTTCATCATCTTTCACTTAGACTGTCTCAGAATTTTTTTTCAACCATTCAACCCCTTTAAATAAGTGTTTATAAGATCCCAAGAATAATATATCTCTAAATGGAAATATGGCCATGCTATAACCCTGATTTAAACTCCTTCATATCATCCTGACATACATTGTGGTGTTTCTCAAATGAAAAAGCTTAGAGACATATATTTTTTAACATGAGTATTCCCAAGCTCTCAACTCCCTTCCAAATTATTATATGGCATAAGGTGAAATTATTCCTTTCAAAAACTTCGTAGGTGATTCTGCTTCAGACCTCATCACTACCTTTTAACTATCCTTCTCACCCTGAGTTATTGGCAAAAATCCAAACTGCTTAAAGAGATAAATAAAGTGTATAATGTTCTCCTTCCAATATGAAAACCTTATTTTAAAGCTCATTACTTCTTAAACGTTCACAAAACTTACCAGTGATAGTCAATCATTTCTTGATCCCTCTTTAAACTATGTTTAGCTCTCCTTATATGCTAATGTCTTTGCCTAAAAGACAGTGTTCTGCCTGGTTTTTTTTTCTCTTTTTTTTTTCTTTTTTTTTTTTTTCTGCCTGTTTTTGTAGTTTTATGGGAGCATGGCCAAACCCATTGCCTATGCAATGTCTATGTCTTCTTTCACACTACATTGGCAGAGCTGCAATAGAGTGCGTATGGCCTTTAAATACCAAGGTATTTACTATCTGGCTCTTCCTTTACAGAACTGTCAACCCCTGACTTAAAATACCTTTTTACTCTTTCAACTATTTAACCCCTATTTATGCTCCAGATTTAAATGGGCAGTAGTCTATAAGAAATATAAGAAATGTGCACACTGACTGATGAAATTGGGTCATCACCAGTTGTCTGAGCAAATCTTTCTTCTGAATAACCATATACTTTAAGCTTATGTCTAGTCTACTGAAGTTTCCTGTAGATTTTCCTGTCTTCTTTACTCTGTAAGAGACACTTTCTTTCGACTTCTGTATCACCAAGTGTTGGAACACACCAAGCAGACAATATTGCTTGGACATCATAACTAAATAAATATATGTCATAACTGTGCTGCGAAGTGGGGATCCCAAGATGATAAATATACTGTGACTGTTGTCAAGGAGATGAAAGAGTAATAGGAAAAATTCTGCAATTATTAATTATTAGAATACAATATGATAATGAGGCTACTTGTAATAATAAAGAAAGAAGAGGAAAAAGTAATTCTCAGAAGGAAATTCGTCAGGAAATTTTGTACCAATAAAAGAGATAAAAGATTTGGGCACCAACCATGTGCCAAATGTGTCTAGCTTGATAGAATTTTGGTCTAATCTTCTAACATAACTAAAAATCTAAGAGGAAATAATATGAATAAGTCACAAATTTAGGAAATAGATGAGTATTAACTTCAATCATTTTCTGAAGCTTAGGCTCTTTCCACTATATGAGATCAAGTTGCTCCCTCATCCTTCTTCCCAAGGCTACGATGAAAGCCTACATGAGAATTCCAATCTTAACCTTGACTCAGATTCCATGTCCTGTGCTCCCCTAGCACTATGCATGCTTGTACTAGGGATGTGGAATGAGTGAGGAAATGTAGCCAGTTTTTCACTAGGCTTGTAACTCCAGTCTCCTTGAGTGGGAGATGGGGGGAAGGGGAGGGCATGATTTCATTCTAGGAAAATCAACTTCTGGTATCCAGTGTTCTCTCTCTCTTTTTAATAACAATATTTTAAGTATTGTTAATTTATCACTCTTAGAGTTCTCTGCTTGTGCATCCAGTGACAAAGTATACAAATAGTCCATCATAAGTATAAAACTCAATAAATGTATTATTCAATGCAAATTCAGTAAGTGTATACATTATTAGAATATAGGAATATATATTGCCTATATTTGTTGACAACATAATTAGAATGTATTAACTGAAGACATTTTTTAATATATTAAGGAGAAGATACATGAATAATGCCTTCACAAAATTATTTTTGAAATATTCTTAGTATTTTCTCTAAGCAAATATTCATGAACAATGGACTCACAAAGAAAATGTTCTTGAGTGTTGTCTTAAATAAGAAAATTTACAGAGATTTCCAAAGTCTTCTAATTCTCCCTATAAGTTGTTAATTAACTCAGGGTTTGTTGGTCATCCCTTTTCATTCTGATGGCGTGGGCTGCTTTAACCACAATTTCATGCTCAAACATCTCCAGCTACGAAGCGAACCAGTCTCTGTGGTCATAGTTGTCCCCCCCAAATTACATGATATCAAGGTTTCTGTGGACCTTCCCCCCATACTTTGGTTAAACTGATAATCCCCCAGTTTATCAACCTTCCTGCCAGGGATCGAGATTTCATTTCCCTTGTCTGTAGACACTTTGGTATCTAAGACTGATTATCTCTAGATTTGACTCAAGCATGGGAAAGGAACTGTTTCAGAAATCTCCAGAAATCTTCAGAAAAATCTGGAGATTTATTCTTCTCTGCAATCTATATAAACAAAGATGAATGGGAAGCTGAGGCAATGGTTGTTGGGTAACAGAGCTAGTGTGAAAATCATTTAGTAACTTCTCAGAATGTTTATGACTGATTATTAAAATGCTTTAATGGTTCCTTCTTGGGAAGATGGAGTATTTATTGTCTCTTTTTCTTTATCCTTGAATCCTAGTTGCCAAATCTAGGGCAACTGGAAAAGGTATCTTTATGATTTTATTGTATAGGTATTAAAAGTTGGATCATTAGAGAGGAAAGGTCACTTGAGAATAGAACATTCATGTTACCCAGATAAATAGAGTAAAATATACAGAGAAATAAAAAGATGTGGCATGTTGAACAAACCTCAATGTTTAGAATTTTGGAATGTAAGGATAATAAATAAGAAGGAAGAAGGTGAAAAGAGATAGGATTAGTGGGAAACAGATAAAGTGTTTTATATGCATATTTAAAATTTTCAAGAAAAGCTATATTTTAAATTTGTTTTATTAAACATGATCTGGTACATAGAAATTTTCAGGAAACATGTCTCATAATATTTTCATTTAAACAAATTCTACTAAAACTGAGTCTTTTATCTTTATCCAGAGCTTCCTCTACACAAAGGGTAAAATTTGTGTAAAATTAGTTTTCTTATTTTCTATAAAATGTTACTTTAAACAGAAAACATTGTCAACATAATTGTTATATACTTTAAATGTTAGCATCAGAATTTCAATGAAAGTGTTGAAGACAGTTCAGTTTACACCTCTATGGGAAACTTGAGAGTTAGACCTGGAACAAATATCTAATCAGGAAGATACTAAAAATGGCTTAACAGCATGCTTTAAGCTGGAAACCAGTTCTCTCTCTCTCTCTCACACACACACATACATGCACACACACACAACCAAACAAAAATATAAGTGCAATGGGTGTTCCTGAAGCTGAAAATTACCCTGAGTTACCCACCTATCTAAAGAATATGATATCTGTGGCTTTTTAAATGGATATTAGATGAAGTCTCATCTTGCAAGGAGCAGATTTTTATAACACTGGAAAGAATATGCCAAATAGTATAAAAATCTGGATGCATGGTTGAATAACATTATCAGTTTCAAAGGTAAAATAGGAAATTCTAAAATAAGTGTTGTCCATTTTTATGCTACAGATTCCAAAAGCCAGTGTTTCCAGTGATGACAATAAGTAAGAGCAAGGACACCCAACTGAATTCCACAAGTAAACTATATTACATTTTTTAAAGCCAGGAAAGCATATTCAATGAAAATGGACAAATATGTATAACCATGAAAAGGAAACTTCTTAGTGACTCAGATTTTGAAATCTGAATAAATACAGAGCAAGCATAAATGCTTTCATTTTTAATGATGCATGTGCTCAGATGAGAAAAATCTATTGCCGCTTGTGGACTTCTTAAAAAGTTGTTTTTATTCCTAGTGAAATGAATATTATATAAATATAAATATTTTAAGTATTAAACTAAAAAATAAAAACTTTGGAGAGATTCACTGTTACTTCCACAAAGGATGTTAAAACAATCTCTTGGTAGGACTGTGATCAGGGATCATTTTTTGTTTTCTAATTTAAAATAAGGGGTTAGGCAAAAAAGATGTTAATTTGCAGATAAGTATTTCAAGAAAAATGAGTTAGTCTAAATATGTGTACCAATAAGATCTCCTACTCTGATTGAATAAATTTGATTTTCAGATTTAAATATGAAAGTCTTTTTTCTCAGGAGGGAGTCATGTTTAGGCAAAGACAACAAAGCATAAAAATCAATTCTCAAAAAATGGGTGGAAAGTTGGCCTTTATAAAAATGATGCCATTAAAGTATGATTTCCTAGTGTCTTATCCTTTAGACACACATCATGACCTACATCTTTTTTATGTCACAAACACCTCTCTCTGTTTTGTGTCTATGTTGTGTTAGCGTGAATCATTTCTAAAATTTGAATTTTGAGAAAATAACTTTACACATTGAAAGTCTACATAATCTCTAATCATCCAAAATTGCAAATTCTCCATTTTGCTCTTTGAGCCTCTGCTAATATTTAGCTCTTTGCTCACACAAACACTTATAGTAATTCTTAAAAAAACTACTTCATATAATAAGTTGATATGTAATACAGGAAAAAACTTGCAGTGATGACAAAATATACCTGCAATTGCTTTAATTCTCCATTTTTATTTTCTAGTAAGCTTCTGAATTCATAAATTGTCAATTCAATGTGTGTTCTAAGCTTAACATAGGATATTTTCAATGATTTATTCTCCACACAGACAACTCACTTTATTTGATTTTAGTTATGATTCAATATAACTATCTTTATTGAATCACCTAGAGTGTTGATGTAGAATTTGTTTATGACTTATTATCTTTTGAGAATCTTATATAAAAGAGGCACGTGCAAGACATGAAGATCCCAAAATGAATAAAAAACTATACTTAGCTATTCAGTCCTATGAGAGAGACACTTATCAGATTATTTTAATAACATATAAAAAAATACAATACCAGAGATAGTCACATTGCACTGTGGGTTCACTATGACAATACTCAGACCAAGTAAGAAGTGGATTTCTAAGTAAGGTGCCCACTAAACTGGGTCTAAAAGCATGAACTGAGAAAATAATCTAGTGTGGGGCTGGGAATATGATGGAGAAAGTGTTTGAGAAAACCACATGAACAACAACAACAACAAAAGAGAATTAGCACAAGTGTAAAACATTCAAGGAATTAAAAAACAGAAATACAAAGCTAAATTCTAGAGACAGAAGATTTAGAAAATAAAGGAGGGAAGTTCAGGTGGTAGAGATTTTCCTCAATTAAAGTGGTTTATGAAACTGAAGGAAGGGTGTAAATAGAAAAGTAGGAATATATTTGATGTGAGAAATTGGTGAGAGTGAAGTGACAAACATTAATCCAAGATTCGCACATTTGGTGCCTGCGTGGCTCATAGTAGCATCCAAAGATACAACAACACAGAAGGATAATATTGATGTAGTTTGCCAGTTGGAGACATGGGACCACAGATGGTAGAAGGGACCCTGGCTATCTCAAGCAGAAAGGAAATATATTGAAAGGTATGGTAGGCAGCCTTTAAGATGATCTAATCCCCCTAGGATTTTTTTTTAAGATTTTATTTATTTATTTGACAGAGAGAGAGAGATCACAAGTAGGCAGAGAGGCAGGCAGAGAGAGAGGGGAAGCAGGCTCCCTGCTGAGCAGAGAGCCTGTTGTGGGGCTCGATCCCAGGACCATGAGATCATGACCTGAGCCGAAGGCAGAGGCTTAACCCACTGAGCCACCCAGGGGCCCCAATCCCCCTAGGATTAACACGCTTTCATAATCTCCTATCCTCAAATGTGGGCTGGGTTTATTGACTCACTTGGAATATGTAGAATAAGGCAGAAGTGACGGGATGTCATGTCAGAGATTGGGCTGTAAAAAGACTGGTTTCTATCCTGGCTGTTCTCTCACTTCCTTTTCGATCACCCACCCTGGCGAAAGCCAATTGCCATATGGTCAGAAGGTCCTGTGGGGAGGTCTGTGTGGCAAGTGTGGAAAGAGATGCTCTGAGGCCTGACAAAAGCCATGTGAGTGAGCTTGGATTTAGATTCACCTATCCCAACTGAAACTGGTGATGACAATTGCCTCACCAACAGCGTGATTTCAAGAAACCTTGACCTGGAGGCAACCAACTCAGCCACTCCCAGATTCTGGAGCCACACAAACTAAAAGACATAAACACTTATCCTTTTAACTTGCTACATTTTGTGATGATTTGTTATATAGCAACAGATAACTAATAGAGGAAGGTATCAGATACACTATATTTGGAAGAGTACCCACAAAAACAAGACAGAAACCAGAGAAGGAACTGAGCCTGCTGGAATGGCTTAATCATGCAAGAAGGATGCCATCATGGATATCAATAAACTTGGAGTCTTCAATCCAAGCATGATGACTTTCAAAAGTGAAAGAGAGAATCTGGTGATTATGTTGCTCATATGCTCACTCTTTTGACAACACAAGATGGTAAAAGAAAGGATCTAGCAAAGGTGGCCTTTTTATTCTCCAAAAATTCCTTTGGCTTCTGCTGTGAGAGAGCATAGTTCCCAGAGAAACAAGATACATTCAAATGAGATTGAGGTATTTCTACAAAATAAAACTGACATGCAATCAAGAACATGCAAATTGATGTTGGGTGGTCAAGGTACACTGAACGTCCATTGTCTGAGAAAAAGGAATTCAATATTAAACACATTTTTATGACAACCAAGTGAAGATGCACATACACAGTTTAGTATGTGAGTCTGAAACTTACATGAGAGAGACCAGAGACTTAGTTGAGAGGCATCAGTGCTTAGATAGTATTTGAGTTTAGGTAATTTCATTTGATTATCCATGGAGAGCAGGGTGAATAAAAAGTAGTTTTAATTGAGGAAAGAATACTATGAAATATTATTATTCCAAAGAAATATAAAAATTGCAAAGGAAAAGATAAGCTCATAAAGATGAATAAGAAATAGTGGTCAGAGAGATTTGAGGAGAATCAGCAGAATCCTGGGGACCAAAGCTAAAAGATAATAGCATTTCAAAGAGGAAATGACTAGCAGCATCAATTGTATTAGAATGTCTCAATAAAATATGAAGGCAAACTGGTCCTCACCTCTGGAAATCAATGTTGGTAGACTATTTTTCCTAAAATGAATCATATCAATGGCCAAATTCTGCTCATAAAAGTTGGTGCTCTCCTTTGTACTCGGAATCAAGCTCCAAATTTTAAGCATAGCTCTCTAGATTTTCCCATTATCTATCCATTCAATTTAGTGCATATAAATATGACTTAACTCCCTGATAAGATTATATTTCCCTTGAAGACAGAGACTATATCTTACTTTTCTATCTACTATACTATGTACCAATATAATATAGTAAGATATGAAAGGTTACCAATTAACCAATCTTGGATAAAAGGGGTTTTAATTGTTCACTCACTCTATGTAAGAACGTACACATCTATCTCTCTATCTTTCTATATATCCATGCATCATCTATGTACCTATATGTTTTTACAAAGCCTAGGCTGTTCATAGCTAGCTCCATTGTACTTTAAGTTATAAGGTTGACACTTAACAAAGTCTCCCTCCCTCCTGCATATCCGGTGTAGTCAATAAAATAGAATTCCCTATATCTTCATTCTTCCCCTTATTTTTTACTAATTAGCAAGAGAGCAAATTGTATGTAAACACCAAATTTTGCTGTTTATTGTTATCCATCTTTTCTTGATAACTTATCATTTTTAGTATAGAAAATAAATAAACAAAAATAAAAGCAAATAATTATCACTGCATGATGTATTCCCTACACTTTTATGAACTATAATCAGCACTTCCTTTGAAAAGGCAGCTACACTATTATAACCACAATAGTGTTTGTGTAAGTCCCATTAATTAAGGTATTCAAAAGTAGACTTTACTTTTGAACAAAAAAAAAGAAAGAAGCCTGAAATAAAAATGCTTAATACGTGTTATCTACACTTTTTCCATTTGTTAATTTAGGAAATGTTTCATGTCTACAGATCTGCCAGTCCATGATAACAAAGAAGCAAAGCGTAGGAGGAGCTGCTTGAGAACACACAGCTTTTCTCTACCATTTGAGTCACCTGCCTAATAATCACACAAACTTCAGGAAAATTATTTCATAAACTTGGTTTGAAAACTAAAAGTTTTTTTTCAGTATTTATTTTGTTTGGATATACATTTGGAAGATCTTTTCCCAAGTTAATAGTAATACTGATTTGCTTCAGTGTCTCCCGATGTTAATATTTTATAAGGCTTGCATGCAATTTGTGACATGACTTATTTAAAGTTAGCAGGAGAGCAGCCATCCTCCTTTGCCAATTCCAGTTCGCATACTAAATGCAGATTTTCTCATGCAGTACAACACCTGCATAAATTTAAAAAATTGAGAATCATGAAAGTGATATTTCAATAGCAGTTCAGTTCCGCAAAGGGACAAAATTTGTCACGCAGTGTAACACCGTGAGCAAGGTTAATGCCCTGTGGAAACTGCATTTCCCTGAGGTTTTGTTGTTGTTGATGATGATTTTAAGTAAATACATACGTAATCCCTCTATTCCACATATTTTTCTGTCAGATGGATATCAAAATACTGCTAAAGTATGACTATCATGAAAAAGGATATTATAGCTCCAGCAAAAATAATGCACAAAACACACATAAAAAGCTCACATACACAGCTGCATGGGAGTGAGTCAACAATTCTCTTTAAATAATAAGAATCTTATGCAATTTTACTTTACTGAAGGAATAAATACTTGTTAGTTTTTAAATTTCCTTTATCCATTCTCAAATTCAAGTGATGACAACTTTAATAAAGCAAAAATATTTACCTGAATTACACAGCAAATTCTCATTTTGTGTACTTTCATTTTAACCTGGGAAAACTGTCCTATTTCAGTAGGCACACATACACACACACACACACACACACACACACACACAAAGGGAGAGAACACAACAATCTGTCCCCTGCTATCAAGTTATTGTTATGAATCATTATGAGGAATTTAGTATAGTCAGAGTTTTCTGAAATTTGATGCTTTATAGAATTTGAAATGTGTAATAAATCAAAAAAGTTTATATTCATTAGAAATGACTTCTTGAACTCAGCCAAGTACTACACACATTTGCCCCATACCTCTCTCGCTCTGTTTCTTACAAACACATACAAGCACAGGCACACACACAATTTTTTTCCCATAAATAATCAAAGCAAATTACTAAATTTCTCTAAAGAAATAGAGAATTAATTATTCTCTTAATAATTCTTAGCACAGAAAATAACAAATATCAGCAGAAAAATCTTATAGAGAAACTCCAAGTTATCAAATAAATATAGATGAACTAGTTCAATAAAGATTTGTAAAGTTTCTGTTTTGTTTCATTGAAGTGAAGGTGTTTGTATGGTGCACTTGACCCACAAATTTAAATTTCCACACATACAAAATTACAAAAGTAATTAATGTAATTGTTTTCAATTCTTATTTTCAAAATTAGTTTTTAAGAGTCAGGTTAATAAATGAGCTCGAAGTATTAGTTTTCAAAGGAGAAGTCAATATTCTTTAAGAGAATATAACACTACAGTTTCCCAGTAATGAATGGAAATGTCTTTCTCTTCAGAGTGGTAACTACCAGAGATGACAAAAGGAAAGTCTACATAGGCTTCTGGCCACTCCCAGATTCAGTTTGATTAAATAATTATTTAAATCTTTATAAATTTCTTTGAAAATATTTTAGGTCCTTCAAATCTCTTGATTGTGCTCCTAAAACTAATATATGTTATATTATTATATTACTATTATATATTATTAATAAATATATACATCAGTAGTAAATGAGTTTTTATTCAAGGGTTTAAAATTCCTATGGAATATTGCTTAAGGAATTTTGTGCCATAATTTTTACGCATTAGAATGGTCTCAGATTTTCTTCTAAAAAATTCTATTTGGTTACTGTGATCTAGGCATTATGAGAAGATGGGGACGCATTTCCAACATTCAACCAACTAATAAAGTCATAACTTACCTATATTATCCATAGATAATCTTTTTTAAAGATTTATTTATTTACTTGAAAGAAAGAGAGAGAGTGGGGGTGTAGAGGGAGAGGGAGAGAGACAATCAATCTTAAACTGATTCCCTGCTGAGCACAAAGACCAATGTCGAACTTGATCTCATGACCCTGAGATAAAATTATGGATAATCTTGCAGCTCCCCCTGCTTGTGCTCTCTCTCTCTCTCTATTTCCCTCTCTCTCTGTCAAATAAGTAAATAAAATATTTAAAAAAATAAACAGTTATGAATAAATCTTATTAACAGAGCAAAATTGAATAAATACAGCATGCTAATCGGTAAATGCATTATTGCTATAAGAGTATCTGTACTTCTCTATATAGCTTCTTATTCTAGTGATATAAAGAAAATATAAAATAACATTTTTAAATTATAGGTTGATGGGGAGACAGAATATTTTGGTTTAGAAGTACAAAGAATTATGAAAGTTAATCATAACCATCTTAGAAAATCATTTTTCTTTGGCTTTTTCCTGAGTCAGACTTTGGGAATAGAAAAATCATCAAGATACATTGCTTACCTCAAAAAATTCAGTCTTATTTTCATGTTCCCTATTTTCCTATCCTCCTCTTGCAAGCATATTTCCATTACTTACCAACACTTTCACTCCCTTTTTTGGACACAGAAATGCACACACACACACAAAATCATATAGGTGACACTGTAGGATCCCTCTAGAGCAAAGTTGATTGTATCAAGCAAGTCCAAGTCAATTCTTTCATAGTGATCCCTTTCAATTCTAATTGAAATTAGAATTGGTAATTCATTTATAAGAATGAAGAGATGTTTTAGTCAATATGTCTTCTCCAATGTATAGTTCCAAAATGCACTTATTTCAGGAATGAATTATTCATCCATGCATTTATTCATTTCAGAAACATTTATAAGCCATTTCATATATATCACATCCTCCATTATGAATTAAAAAATGAAAGGAACTGAGATTCTGAAGTAGAGACAATTAAGCAAACAAATAAAAGAAAAAGGATTAGAAAATCAGTGTAAGAAAATAGAAGACAGAAAGGAGGATATGCCAACTATTTCTGCAGTTTAACAGAAACTGTTAAACTCTCCTCTTCTATGAGGAGATCAAAATTGAGTTGAATAATTCAGGTTGAATGAGATTTTTACCAGATGGTACCTGGAATTGAGGATGTAGGAGTAGCCACTTCTACCAAAGAAAATATCATATGACAAAGTATAGGAAAGAGAGAGAGAAATAATAATTCTGTAGATTTGAAGTATAAAAGTAAAAAGAGGTCAGATCAGGAAGAGACATGTGGGTTAACAGTAAGATATTTAAATCTTTGACAACAGAAAGTACTGAAAAAAATGAAGTATGGAAATGTTACTCTTCATTTTAGTTTCATATTTTAAATTTTAGTTGTTTGAAGGGACACTTTTAATTTCATGTTTGTAGTTAGATTCCTTATATTTCCTAAATGTAGGAATAAAAGACATAAATACTGCTTAGAAACAATATTTAGAATCAAATAACACTGGTATTCCTCCTGAGTGTCCTCATAGTGTACTGAGTTGGTTCTGTCTTCTAATCTGCCACACTAGATTATGATTTCCTGCTTATAGTCCTATAACACTCATGCTTCAGGGATAATGGCCATATTTCTGATTCACCTAGGTGGCCCCTAACATTTCAAATAATATAAAATTATAACAATTATTTGGTTGAATAAATGAATGGATGATTCACTCTCCTTTCCCCCTGCTCCTGGGAAATACTTGCTCTTTACCCATTATCTTCTATCTCAGTAAATGTCACCACAATCCATTCAATTACTCAGGACATTTACCTGTGAATTTTCTTTATTCCACTCTCACACAATCCACATTAATCCATGAGAGAATTTTCTCAGTTCTTTCTTTAAATTGGATCGTGATTTGACAACTTTTCACATGGTCAACCATGGTCTGAACTATTCTAATATCCTACTGACTTATTTCTCCAGTTTCTATTTTATAGTTTCAATAGAGCAGCAAGAATTATTTTCTAGCAAAGATATAAATCAGATCATGTCACTTTTGTGCTCAAAATGGTTTTCTGGTTCAACATCTGCCTAAGATAAAGAAAGCAGGAAAGGACATCACACCCACTAAACAAGCAATAAAAACCCAGATAAACTACAATGTTACAGATTTTTGTGAGCCAGTTTATACTGTTCTACACAGAAAGCTTAAGATTCAGTCACAAAGCATGAGACTCATGAAAGAAGAAAGAAAAAAGCATTACCAATAGACAAAGCAATCAACAAGACCAGACTCAGAGATGACCCCTATGGAGGAATTCCCGGAGAGATAATTTTTTAAAATATTTTATTCATTTATTTGAGAGAAAAAGAGTGAACAAGTATGGAGGGAGAAAGGGGGAGGAAGAGGGAGAAGGACAGAAGAATTCCAACTGGACTCCAAGCCCTACAGCTGGCCTGATCCCTGGACCCTGAGATTACGACCTGAGTTGAAACCAAGAGCCAGATACTTAACTGACTAAGCCACCCAGGCAGGTTATCCCAGGAAGATAATTTATAATAGCTATGATTAATATCGTAGACTGACTAATAGAGCATGGAAAAATAGATGGGGAATTTCAACAGAAATAAGAACACTGTGAAAAACACTGAAATGAAAACATGTAGGGTAAAATCAAAACAAAACAAAACACAAAATCGTTACTGAAGATAGAACTTTGAGACAAGGATTCATAATCTAACACGCATGTAATTCACATTCCAAAGAGAGGAGACAGAGAATGGGCCAGAAGAATACAATGCCAGACAAAAAGTACATTAAAACACAAAAAATGAAGGGCTATGGAGGTTGTTGTAATATAGGTAAATATACAAGTACTTTTTCTTTTTCTTCTGTTAAGTAACTTTAAAGCAGAAGTTCTCAACCAAGAACAATTTTATCTCTCAGAGAACATTTGGCAATTTCTAGAGACAATTTTTTTTTTTACTTTTATGACTGGGTGAATCTAGTGGGTAGAGACCAGAGATGTCACTAATATATTGTAAACAGGACTGTCCTAATAGCAAAGATTTACCTGATCCAAAACGTTAACAGTACCAATACTGCGAAACTATGTTAAAAGATATTTGGTATTCTAATGAATAATGATAGTAATGTTCTGCGGCACAGGTAAAATTAAAAAAGAATTACTAGGGAAATTGGGAAATTGAGATTAGAAGCATACAGCTTTAAGTTCATTACAGATAAACTAGTATACTGTTATTTGAAGAAAGGCTGTGATATATTAAAGATGCTACTGTAAACCTTAAGATATTCACTGTTTTTTACAAAGGTATAAATAATAAAGCGGTAGTGGAGGTAAATGAAATAAGAAAAATAAACACACAAAATTCAATGACAGTCAAGCAAATAAAGAAAAAATAAGATCAAGGTAAGGAAGGAAGAACGGAATAAGTAAGAACAAGGTGATAGATTTCATTTGACCATATCAACATTATATTAAGTTATATAAATATATAATATAAATAATATATTAATATAATAATTATACAATAAATAATTTATAATATTATATAAATTATATAAAATTTATAATCCTCTAGCTTAACTAGAGAAGAGGAAGAAAGAATATACAATTACTGGTATCAAGAAGGAACAAGTAGCCATTATCACAGTTCATAAAGACATTAAAAGTATAACAATAGACTATTAGAGTAATTTTATGCCCCTAAATCTGACAGCTGAGATGGAATGGCAAATTAACTTAAAGACACAAAGTACTTAAGAGCACGTTCAAGAAGAAATGGGTGTGCTAAGTAGCCCTAAATCAATTATAGAAATTTAATTTAATCATTTAGAATATTTCTTACAAAGACAAATCCAGGCCCAGATGATGTCACTGGCATAGTCCAGCAATTTTAAGAAGATATAACATAAATTTTACAAAAAACTCTTTCAGCAAATAGAAGTAAAGGGGCCACTGTTCAGCTTATCTTATGAAGCCATAATTATCTTAATTAAAAAAAAGAGATTCTACTAAAAAATACAGCTATCATTATATTTAATGATAGGAGATTAAATCCTTCCCTACAAAGATCAAGAACAAAGCAAAAATGTCCATTTTTACCACTTCTATTTAAAATTATACAGTACAAAAAACTGATGAGAGAAAGCAAAGAGTAAATAAAATATGGGTTTTATTTTGTTTTGTTTAAGATTTTATTTTATTTATTTGACAGAGAGAGAGAGAGAGAGATCACAAGTAGGCAGAGAGGCAGGCAGAGAGAGAGAGAGGAGGAAGCAGGCTCCCTGCTGACCAGAGAGCCCGATGTGGGGCTCGATCCCAGGACCCTGAGATCATGACCTGAGCAGAAGGCAGAGACTTTAACCCACTGAGGCACCCAGGCGCCCCTAAAATATGGTTTTGGATTGAAAGATTCAATATTGTTAAGATGGCAGTTCTAAAGAGGCAATGCAAATCCAATAAAACTGCAGCAGCTTTCTTTTTTTTCATTTATTTGTTTAGTTCTTTGTTTTTAGAAATTAACAAATGAATTCAAATTTTATTCATAAAAGTAAAGGAACTATAATAAGCAAAACAAATTTGGAAAGGATAATATTAATAATATTTCTTCCAGAGACTTTGGTAAGAAAATAAATTAACAAGTCACTAAGTAGAAGAATATTTGCAAAATACATATCTCATCATGGGCCTATATCCAAGGTATATAAATTATTCTCAAAACTCAGTAATTAAACACAAAATGATCCAATTTAAAATGGGAAAAAGAGTTAAACAGGCAATTGATATAAAAGAAGATATATGAATGGCAAATAAGTCCATGAAAAGAAGTTCAACACCATTAGCTTATAGGAAACTGAAGAAAAATTACAATGAACTAAGCATATACTTGCAAATGCACACTTTTTCCTATGGTTTCTTCTAGAAATTTTAGAATTTCATCTTTTAAATTTAAGTCTATGACCCATTTGAGTTAATTATTTTATATGAGTATCTGTTTGGGGTTCGGTTTTGGTTTTTTGCCTATGATGTCACCTTGTCCCAGCTCTACCTGTTGAATTCACTTTTCCTTTCCTTCTCCTAATGTCCTCCATGTTATTCCTTATGCTCCTCGAGTAAGTGAAACCATATGATAATTGACTTACTTTGTTTTTAAATTTATTTATTTATTCATTTATTTATTTATTTTTAAGGATTTTTTTATTTATTTGACAGAGAGAGAGATCACAAGGAGGCAGAGAGGCAGGTAGAGAGAGAGGGGGAAGCAGGCTTCCTGCTGAGCAGAGAGCCCGATGCGGGGCTCGATCCCAGGACTCTGAGCTCATGACCTGAGCCGAAGGCAGAGGCTTTAACCCACTGAGCCACCCAGGAGCCCCATAAATTTTATTTATTTTTATCGCTTATGCTAAAATATAAAATCCATGATTATAAAGTAATATATAGTCTATTTTTGTCTATTTTGTCACTCCATTTTTTTTCTAGTCACTAGAAGAATACTAGGCAAACGTCAGATGCTCAGAGTCTCTGTTGAATGAACGATAACATATGAAAAGTCTTTATTAAACAGCATCACTGTAGGAATGACAATTCTTTTAGTTATTGCAATTTTTTAAATATTTTATTTATTTATTTGACAGAGAGAGAGAGATCACAAGCAGGCAGAAAGGCAGGCAGAGAGTGAGGGGGAAGCAGGCTTTCTGCTGAGCAGAGAGCCCAATGCAGGGCTGGTCCCAGGACTCTGAGATCACGACCTGAGCGTAAGGCAAAGGTTTTAACCCACTGAGCCACCCCAGGTGCCCCAAGTTATTGCATTTTTTTAGATATATCAAGAATGTAAAATTTCTTAAACTTCTGAGGTTTTGCACTCGGTGTTCTGAAGCATTTATTTATTTATTTTTTAAAGGATTCTTTTGGCAGTCCCTATGATAACTTTGTTTTCCTTCTCAGAATATTTTTAAATCCTTAAATTATAATGTTAAGAATAAATAGGAACACAAATATATGGAAATAAGAGCCTAAAATAATTTTTAAATTGTAAAGTTTGTTAATCAGTATCTCATTATTAAATATATTAATATGCTTTAGCAGAAAGAGTCTAATAATTATAATTACAAATTAGCAATATTTATAATATAAAGTATATATACAATATCTCTACTGGGATAGGAATAGAAAAATATGTATTATTTCTTTTGGTAACAAAGTACTGCAAATACTGCTATTTTTTGCTATTCATGCTTATAATTAAAAAAAAAAGTAGAAAATATCACTTGGAGACTAGTGAAAACAAATATGTAATTTTTTGCCCTAAGTTCATGGATTCCTTATCTTCTGTGAATCTCCTGAACAACTGAAGACTCCAAATTAAGAAACTCTACTTAACAGAATTTTTTTTCAAATGCTGCTTATTTTCAATAGTAGAGAATAGTCTGTAAAAATTTAGTCAGCAACAACAAAACAAATGAGCACACAAACCAGAGACAAAATCATAAATACAGAGAACAAATTGGTAGTTGCCATAGAGGTGGGGGCTGGTGGAGGAGAATAGATGAAGAGAATTAAAAAGTACAAATTGCCATTTACAAAATAAATAAGTCACAAGGATAAAAAGTACGGCATAGGGAATATAGCCGATGGCATTGTAATAACGTTTTATAGTGACAGATGATAACTATACTTATTGTGGTAAGCATAACACAATGTTTAGAATTGTCAAAATAACTATTATGTACACCTAAAACTAATAGAACATTTTATGTCACCTCTACTTCAAATAGAATTTTAAAAAAATAGTCAGCAACAATGATTAAATGACCTTACTGCATATATTTATATCTATCTACCTCTCTATTTCTCTCTTTATATCTATATAACACTCCATAGGAATTTTGCAAAAGAATACAAATTAACAAAAATAAAATTTATAGAAAATTTTCTTATCATGAGTGAATCAAAGAGAGTTTTCCGTCTCTACAAAATGATGTTTGCTTTTAAAATAGGTATCTTGGGACTCTTAGCTATTTCACAGAAAAAAGATCTGAAACAGTCTAGTGCTCAGATTCCTCAAGTTGGCTGCAGAAT
This sequence comes from Nasua narica, assembly GCA_028533885.1. NCBI lineage: Eukaryota > Metazoa > Chordata > Mammalia > Carnivora > Procyonidae > Nasua > Nasua narica. The sequence goes on from CM052799.1 coordinate 175,698,472, forward strand.
AGTTCTCTTGAAAGCATCTGATAGAATGCACAGATAAAAAGCCAAAGGTAACAGGGAGGTCTGCCAAAAGAGTCTATAGAATTGAAAGTATTTGCAGAGAAGTGCCCCTCAGGTAATTGATAAAAACTAGAGATATAGTCCACAGAGATAAGAAACTACCAAACATAAGAGAATAAAAAATTCCTGCTGGGAAATACTGAGTTAATCCATCAACTTGATTTTTTTTACTCCTTTTCTATTTCACTTTCCTTCACTAAAGTCTTTATTTTGACAATGTAGAAAGGTTTACACAAACTGCCTGTAATGGAAAAAGTATACTAATCCCTACATTCATTTTTTAGGACAAGTTTACCTGCTACAAAGAAGGCAGAAAGTTAGTAATTTTTAGCACATTTGGACTAACCATAAGCAAACAGATCTTTACAAAAACGTCATGGAAAGTTAATTCATTTGGTTAGTTGAATGGAACTCTGGTTTTTAGTAGGAAGAAAGCAGAGGTTACAATAAACAGCCAAAACGCATTTCTGCTTCCCACCCTTACATAAGGCTCCATACAGCATGAAAACTTGCTTTAATAAAAATGTGTACGCTAACACCATTTTCCTACTTATACAGAATGGGTTATAGAGTTGTCAGGGAAGAAACAGATATTGGATGATAATAATATTTACCAGAAATTTTACTTGGTACAAACAAATGTGTCGTAAATCATATTAGCTTAAGGATCATAGGAAAGGCACTATAAGCAGTTCACCCCTAATTTCTTGGATCACTAGACATCACCCACCAAAAAAAAACCTCTCAGGCCACTACTCTGCTTGTGATTCTAGGAAGCCCCACGAAGTGCCACAAAAATCTTACTTATTACCTGGTTGCCTCTGGTTCTCTGAAGTTTCCCCTTACCATCCATTGTCTTTCTGTCTGTGTCACTTCTGTTCTGCCTTAAACCACCTGCAGTGGTCTGCTCCGTGAACAGTGCTTTCCTAGAGCAGACTCTTGGGTATCTCTTGACCTTGACAACCTTAGGGAACCTATTCCCTCTGCAGTCACCATTCTGAGATCATCATAATTTTGCCTGTTTCTGTGCTCCAGAGTTTTACTTCTCTCTGGAAGATAAGAAACTATGTTCCCTTCAACAAATACGACTTTTTTAAAAAAGATTTTATTTATTTATTTGACAGAGAGAGAGAGAGAGTGAAAGAGAGCACAAGTAGGGGGAGCTGCAGGTAGATAGAGAGGGGGAAGCAGGCAGGGAGTCCCAGGTGGGGGGCTGGATCCCAGGATTCTGGGATCATGACCTGAGTGGATGGCAGACACTCAACCGACTGAACCACCCAGGTGTCCCATATATGACTCTTGTAAAAAGAGATTACAAAGCAGAAGTGTTTGCCCCCCCACCCCATCCCTGACAATACAGTCTTTTTACCTCATCACATAGTTTTCTCCTTCCCAAGATGCCAGAAGTTAGAATGTTGACAGGTTAATGAACAGCCTTGCATTCTACACAAAATGACTGCTTCATTCTACCAGGTAGACCCTCTGCTCAGTCTGGGCCCCAGACCAGGGTCTTTTTTCATTAATGTATTTTTTTCTAAGGTATCTCATGATCTTTACCTATAATCTGTGTTTAAACATTCTATTATCACCATTCTGTCAGATGGGATTTGAGTCTTTTTCTGCTATATTCCATGGATCTGTGACTTTAAATCTGAGGAAATAGTTAGATAAAAGTTTATAAAAAATATTAAGCATATGAGAGTAATTAAGGAATTTGTGCTTGCCCAGAATACCATTTGCTAATCCTTAGGAGGCAGTCCAATCGCATTGGCCAGTGTAGCCAGCATATCCTAAACTCAACTAAAGCTCAGAAAGGGCAGCATGGTATACACCCCCCTTGCACTTACATCATCTCCCTAATGCTCACCATAACTTAGTCATGTTTAGAATTACTGATTTATATTTTATAAAAAATCAGGATAAATTGAAGTCACATAGGAAGTAGCAAAGCTGGAGTAAAACAGGTATCTATAAACCTCCAAATAGATACATCACCACTCAAAATGTCATTGGAGTTATTGTAACAATTGACTATCAGGACTGACTGTGTGGCATGTCCTTTTTCCTCCGTAGCCCAGCATATGGACAAACAGTATCAAATGAACTCAAGTCTGAGAGATTTCTTTCCTGCGTGAAAATCAACAGCTCTAAATTTTGGATCCTCAGAAGGCAATATAAGCTTCCTAATTCCTCTTGCCTCTTAGACAAACTGTTCAAACTCTCTTCAGGATGTTGTGGGAAGCAAGATATATGGTTAGATCACAGTCTTTCAAGTCTACCATCAACCCCTCTTCAAATCCCACATTTATTGCTGACCGACTGTGTCATTTGAGATCGAGTATTTAACATCTCTGTGTACATTTCCATATTTGAAAAGAGGGATCACAATAGTGAGTAATAATATTATTTTGAAAATCAAGTGAGATATTACCTATACCAGGCAACAAATAATAGCTATTTGAAATTTGAAAAAGAAAATACAATGCATTGGTTAAGTCAGAAAGTAAAAAAAGAGGCTGAGGAGTATATGTTTTAACCCCAAATATATTTATTAAGTCATTATGGAAAAAAATGAACACAAACTGTGATTGATCTCTAGCTTTAATGAATTTATACTATTTTTTCTAATACTGTTATTACTTACAACTATAGAAGAAGATGTTTGAGGACAGAAGAGAAAGTAATTTATAGTTGCTTTTGAGTGAGCGGTTAAATGGACTAGGAAAATAGGACTGGATTGCAAGGTGGCATTAAGAGGTCACATGCTGTTAGAAGTCTTGAATTTAAAGTAAGATCAGCCAGCAAGGCTTTTTGTTCTTTTTCAGCCACATTCAGCTGCATGCTTATAGTTATCATGAAGAATAGAATCGAACCAAAGTAGATCTTTTATTATCAGGGAGCAAAGAATGGAGAGACCAGGTGCATCAGTTAAATAAGTGAGGTCATGCTGCTGAAAATAAAAGAAATATGACTCAGCAGCTTAAAACATCCAGGTTAAAAAAAAAAAAGTCCATGTTTATTTCTTTCTCTTGTTTTAGGTCCATCATAGTCAGGATGATTAGTTATATTCATGGAGGGCTGAAACTAATAGTTAAATTCTCTAGTTTCAAGGGACACTAAGGACTCATTGACCAGAACTAAGCCAAAGGCTCCACCCAACAGCAAGGGGACCGGAAAATGCAATTCTACCTGAATAGGAGAAAATCGGAGTATCTGGTAACAGCACTTGTCACATTTTACAAGTGGAGGAATCATCTGTATACGTGTTGCTATCAAGAAAAACTATGATAGGAACTGTAGAAGAGTAAGGTTCAGTTAGAGAAGAGTTAAAATCTTAAAGATACAAAGGGTAGGTGATCACAGAATTTATACTTAAGTTTTTTAAAGAGATGGAGAGCAGGTAGTGAAATCTAATAAGAAGTGTTTTAAGGGGAAAAAAAGTGGTTTAAGGCAGAGATCAAGAGGTGGGTACAGTCTGAGAAAATGAGGTGCAAGAAAGATAATTGTCCATTTTCCTGTTCAGTTTTATGAGAACTACAGGTAAAAGATCTTGGATTAAAGTCAGATATCATTTGAAGCAAAAAGGCAAGTAAAATGATGAAGGAAGAGTTTGGGGTTAGAAAAGTTTTAACTGCTAAAGGATCATGTGATTTAAAGGACACAATGGAAGGATTTCAGAAATTGGGGAGAGTAGCAGACAGAGTCAGATTAAGCAATGTGCAGATCCATATAGGGATGTGTTTCCAGGGGATGAAGCATGACGGTGGATTTCTGGGAATCTTATGATGCTTGATGCACAAAGAAAAAGAGCATGAGATTTGTGTCCATGCTCTCCAAGACTGATTGTAGCGGTAGTATTTTGGAGAGAGAAGAAGGAGACTCCAGGAGCACAGAGAAATCGTTGGTTCCATCTAATCTGTACCATCTTCACCACTGGAAGTGTTGAAAAAGTCAACAGAGCTGTAGGATCATACTGACAATTGCTTAAAAGATTTGCACAGTAGCAGCAACAAATTCGAACAATAAAAATCCTAGAACGCATTTAGTGTCCCATGTAAGGTAGCCTTTCAGTTTACTAGGAAACCTGATCTGCATTTAATTTTCTATATGGATGAAGACCCTAATAAAAGTCCTAATTAGCTTGATGTTCACTTCTGTGAAATAAGTCATGGGTATATACATAATTAGATGTTGAACCAGAGAAATTGCTGGAATTGTGTGTATGATTTCATTACTAAAGATTTGTTACAGTGATGAGGTTTTAGCCTGTGTGGTTTATCTAGCAGCATTGTTGAGTAGGTAATTATTTTAAAAAATAGATCTATTCGACTAAGGGATTAGAATGAAAAGCTTTTAAAGAAGATAGTGATACAATTGGTTTCTGACCCAGTAAATGGTAACTTGAGAAAATAAAAATTTTAAATCACTTAATTTATCACATATCTTTTTTTAGTTTCCTGTAATTTAAAAGGATCATTTTCCCCATCTTTACTTTTAATGAACTCCCTACCGATTAGATCAACCTGAGTGCTTTCTCTAAATTTGAATTAATAGATGTTTATACAATAAACATCTCTATTGCATATTTCATATGACCAATTAAAAGTCTGCTCTAAAAATAAAAGGTTTGAATTAAGCAACTTATAAAAGACCAACATTTTATAGTAGCATGAAGCAGAAGTACTATGTTATTTTAAAATTAAGTTTAAAACTTTCCCTATAAATAATATAAAAAGGGATATGTTTTATTAATATGCAGAAATGAATAACCAGAAAATGTTTCTAAAACTAATAGTAAAAGAACAAAACAATGAATAACAATCATCCTGGCTTTATAGAGAGCTGATGTATTCAAGTCACTTTCTATTTACCTCTAATGGTTGGCAGTAAGATATCACGGGATGGCACCTCTTTTGTGCTTCCAAACCCAAGATGAGATGAAACCTAACAGGCATTGGGGAAGAAATTTAATCTGTGTTACCACTATGTTCAACTTTCTTCTTATTTTTTTAAATATTTTATTTATTTGACAGGGAGCGATCACAAGTAGAGAGGCAGGCAGAGAAAAAGGAGGAAGGAGGCTCCCTGCCAATCAGAGAGTCCGATGCGGGGCTTGACCCCAGGACTCTGAGATCATGACCTGAACCCAAGGCAGAGGCTTAACCCACTGAGCCACCCAGGAGCCCCCCCTTCTTATTTTTAATAAGTACGTTTTCCCTGATGAACTAGTTTAGCTAATGGAGTATGTCTTAATCACCTTTAATAAAAAAGTACAAAATTTGGAGCCTAAATTCATAGACAGCTTAAATGGAACATCTGAAATGTGCAAGAAAAGAAAGTTCTGGTCAAAAGGGTCCATGTACCAGGCTTCCACTTTATTCTTTATAACGGAAGTTTGTGCTCTAAGTTTGTAAATCAGATTCACTGCTAGAAGTGATGATGAAATTTAAAACCCAATAATTATTTTGACATTCACACTCTCAAAAATCAATTGGAGATTTTTAATAGGATTATAAAGATTTTATTTATTTTGATATATGCTCCTCGGCTTTGGTTAACATGGTTGCTGTTTCTTTCCTCTGGGACAGGAGCCATCAAGCCAATGAACCTGCACTTGCAGAGAAAAAACTGCTTTGCTGATTTCGTTTAGGAGATTAAATATCTTCAGCCTTAGACTTGATTAAGCTGTAGGTAGTTTCAGATTGAAACAGTTCTCCTTGGATGAAATGTCTTCAATGCAATAAAATTATGATTTCAAAATTGCTGAGCCATTTGTTGATTATTAAGTCACAATTTCAAAAGTGATTCACTGATTTAGGTGAGAAAAACTCCTAGGATACATATGAATTACAAAACTTCTCCCCTACAGGTGTGCTTCAGATTCAAGTGAAGTTAATTGGACTAAAAGAAAATATTTTGCCTCAAAACTGATGACATATGCTTAAGGCTTAAGGTTTGGGTAAGGGGGGGAAGTTTGTGAATTCAAGAACTACCTGGAAATTTTTATAAAAATTCTGGTCCAATTTGGGATCCTTCAATTCTGTCTAACCATTGATTATATAGATAGAAGTCAGAAATACATTACAGATTTTAAATTCCTCAGATTCTTAAACACTCCAATTCTTCAATAGAGATACTGACAAGTACCTTTATTTTCATTGGCTTAACAACAACAAAAAAATCTATCAGTAATTGGCACTAGGCCTAAAATTATATCACTGCTAAAAGAGTACACATTTTGAAGAGTAAAAATTATATCCCACATAATTTATTTCAAGTTCTGCAACATGGTATTCCAAGCCCATCATGATCTTTTCCCTTGTTTTCCAAATTTGTTTCTTCTATATCTTACCTTATACTTTATATTCTAGCAATTCAAGTTTAAATAGTTCCTAGAATCCAATCCACTATGCTGTTTTCTATTCCTTTTTCTATATATATACATACATGTATATATATATAGAAAAATATTTATACATTTATATCTATAAAATATATGATATATATCATAGAATATAGTATATAATTATTTATATATAAAATATTATAGGGACGCCTGGGTAACTCAGTGGGTTAAAGCCTTTGCCTTTGGCTCAGGTCATGAGCTCAGAGTCCTGGGATTGAGCCCCACATTGGGCTCTATGCTCAGCAGGGAGCCTGCTTCCCCCTCTCCCTCTGCCTGCCTCTCTGCCTACTTGTGATCTCTCTTTCTCTGTCAAATAAATAAATAGAATCTTTAAAAAAATAAAATAAAAAATAAAATATTATATATGAAAAAATATATAAATGTATATTTATAAAATATATTTAAAGTGTATGTTGAAATGTTATATTCATAACAATATTATATTTTAATATATAATATTATATATTAATCATGTTTGAAAGATACACTCAACTCCAATCAATAAAGCATAAACCATAGAAAAGACATCAGGCACAAAAGCCAATGGAGACAAAGCCTTAATGAAAATACTAAATTAAGGCAGAGAGGAGAGATGAACATCCAGCTGCTTGCTAAGACTTTTCACTAACTTGTTAGGTTAAAGCAACTGCATGTGTGGTCCCAAAGAAGCCTGGTAAGATCAAAATACCTGTGAAGAAGTCTAGATGAAAGATCTGTCTCAAAAAGAATTGTGGGTGTGACTATTGACACAAGTAGCCGACTGAAATCAGATAGCTAAATGCCACCAAGTTTTTGAAAGTTGTATTTCCAAAAGTGTCACTGGCTAGGTTTAAAAGAGACTGTAACTACAAGGTGAGGCAATCCATAGGCTCTCAATTTTCCAATGGCAGAAGCTGGGAAAATTATGCAGCTTCCATGATGGACATACTTTCTAATGTGCCTTTCTGATGGGGCCATGAAGAATGAAGGAAAAAGAGCTTCTCTGAGGGCAGAGTCAAATGAGAAACGAGGAGGGGCACCTGAGTGGGTCAGTCGTTTGAGTGTCTGAGGTCATGCAGCCGGGAGTCTGCTTCTCCTTCTGCCCCCTCTCCCATTTATGCTCCCGTGCTTACTCTCTCTCTCTCTCATGGATAAACAAAACTTTTTTTAAAAAAAGTGAGAAACAAGGGTTGGCAATTTACTACACAGGAGTGAGTAGAATTTGGATCTAATCAGGAAATATTCTGTATGTCAAGTAACGATGGACTTGCACTTCTGTGACAGAGATTAATTCCTCTACTTCCTCTATCTAAATGGATATATTCATTTGGTTACAGTACTCCTGTTTCACCATAAAATATTGGGTGTGTACGAGGAATATACTTGTGTTATTTGTTCCTTTGTCTTTAGATCAAAAGAACTGTATCAGGAAATGATTTAAATCATGAGACATAGGCCTTTGCATCTTATGCCTTAATTAAACTCTTTTGGGGAAGTATTGAGTACATTTTTCATGAAGGAGAAAAGCCCATCTTATGCCTTAATTAAACTCTTTTGGGGAAGTATTGAGTACATTTTTCATGAAGGAGAAAAGCCTGTTTCCCCCTCTCTCTCTGCCTGCCTCTCTGCATTCTTGTGATCTCTCTCTCTGTCAAATAAATAAATAAAATCTTAAAAGAAATGTTACTTTACAGGAAAATGAGCCATTCACATTTTCTTTCACTCAACAGTATAATTTTGAGATTGGCTTAGTAACCACATTCAAAAATCAATGATATTACTTAAACATTAAATCTCATATTTACATAGTTATGCATTTAAAGTAATTTGTAGAGCATTTACCTAAACACTGAAAGTTGAAAACGTCACTTGGTTGGTTTATTTGACTTAGTTATATAAGATTTGCATTCCATAAAGAATAGCATCAAGAGTGGACATTGAAGTAGTTTGTGTTATTTTTTGAATATGTGGTTTTTCTACTCTAACAGTAGTAACCTTATCTCCCAGAAAATGAAGTATACTTTTCTACTCCAATGTAAGGTATGGATAGGTAATTTGTTTTAGCCAATGGAAGGAGCATAGACAAGATGACACACAAGATGACAGTTCAAGCTGAATATTCAGGTACATCTATGCAATGTATTTGAGACCCTTCTTACTTTAAAAATAAATTAACCCAGCTGTTGGTCATTCTTTCACATTGTGTTCTAGAACTAGAAGATGCATGGAGCTAATCTGAGTCCAGTCAAGCCCGGCTTAATAGAGCAGAGTTCAATTAACCCAGAGCTGACCTATATAGCCTAGCTCCAGCAAACCTGTGGAGTCAATGTTATTGTAGTGAAAACAAATGTTTCATATTGCAATAAATAAAGAATAATCAGGAAAAGCTTTAACAAACAGGTGCCATCTGTATAAATAAAAGTGTGAAGCAAAATATATTTGAAGCAAATTTAAGAGCAATTGCAAAGGCAGGGCAACAGGAATAAAGTTGGTTTGTTGCAGAAAGAATAAAGCAGTTATTCTGATTACAGAACAAATTGCATGATGAAGAAGAGCAAGAAAAGGACTGAAACTCTATGCAGGTAGGTAAGATCCACTATCTCTGGGGCTTTCTGATTGGCATCGTAATTTAACACCGCCAGGCTATGTTGTGGTGATGTGTTCTAGCTTCTGTTGTGTGTATGCTGTGACTGCGGTCCTCCCAGAATGCACCTAATTTTCACAAGTAGGCTCTAGAAAAGCAAGGATACTTCTAACATGCTCACTTTCACATTATGATTTATTGAAATATATTCAAATCTTAATTTGTTAATGTGAAATCCTTTAAATTTTCGTTGACTTTAAGTTCACTATCCGTAAGAATTGGTCTCAACTTTAATCTGAATGAAAAAAAAAAGGTTATCAAATGGCAAAAAGGAATACTTTAGTTACCTCCCTTACATGATTGGATTTTTACTACAAAATAGTAATATTTATTAGTTTGTGTAAAACAGTAGTAGTCATAGTAGTATTTTATTCAATAAGAATAGCACTGCCAGCTACTGAGAAAGGTTATCTTTGAACTATGTGACCTAATCAGCTGTGGTCCAGAGGGTAGAGCCATCAGTAAGATTCCTTTCAGTCTTGATGTCATCAGAGTCAGTGTTTTGGAGACATGAATATATTTCAAAATGACAGGTGAGCTTTGTAGCAATTTTTCTTTTTCTGTTTCTTAGAAATGATGATTTTTCAGTACAGTTAATATTTTTTTTTATCTTTTCTACATGGTAACTAGTCTGCAATAGTGAAATTGATGCTTGCTTTTATTTAACCTATGAACTCCCTGTGTCATTAGATGACAACCATCTTCCACATAATGCAATTTTGTCTGTTGCTGCAAAGAAGTTTTAACATGAGCAGATATTGAAGTATTCAATGGTGTGCCTCAATTCAGTAATCAGTGATTCATTGATTCAATTTGTTATTTAATTTTTTAATCCCAAATGAGTGGCATCAGTTCCTTTGGTTAAAATGTTACTTTACAGGGGCTCCTGGGTGGCTCAGTAGGTTAAAGCCTCTGCCTTCAGCTCAGGTCATGATATCAGGGTCCTGGGATCAAGGCCTGCATCAAGCTCTCTGCTCAGCAGGATCAGGGAGCCTGTTTTTCCCTCTTTCTCTGCCTGCCTCTCTGCCTTCTTGTTCTCTCTCTCTCTCTCTCTGTCAAATAAATAAATAAAATCTTAAAAAAAAAGATGTTACTTTACAGGAAAATGAGCCATTCACATTTTCTTTCTCTGAACAGTATAATTTTGAGATTGACTTAGTAACCACATTCAAAAATCAGTGATATTACTTAAACATTAAATCTCATATTTACATAGTTATGCATTTAAAGTAATTTGTAAAGCATTTACCTAAACACTGAAAGTTGAAAATGTCACTTGGTTGGCTTATTTGACTTAGCAATATAAGTTAAGATTTTCATTCCATAATAGCTATAGGAGTGTTGACTATACTGACTCTATCTTTGCCCCATCTTGTTCACATGTGCTTAATAGTCTCTCTTGTGACTACCTGTTTTGGGGCCCTTGGAGATTAATACACATACCTTAGAAATGTCCACCAGGGCCAGGATGAGGGATTCTTGCTTGGGTCCTGCATAAATTTGTTAAGGTTTATATAGACTCTCCCCTTCCTGATGCACAGATGGTGCCATAAGACCTGATTAAGGATCATCTGTCAGGTGCATTCAAGCTTTTTGAGGTGCATGTGAAACCTTTACTCTCACAACAGTGCCCTTCTGTACGTCCCCTCGCTGTGTAAAATTTGTGGACTATGGTCTGGACTTGTGGAGAATAGCTGTGCAGCTACCTAGATCATCACCAGCCTGATCCCCCACCAGAAAATTAAGTAAATTACCCCGAATAAAGTTCTGTGTAACGTGTATGGAGTCACTTGTCTCATTTTCCGGTCTCAAAATGTCTTTCTTTTCATTTTTGGGGGTACCTCACTGTCTCTCTTTCTGACAATAGCATCATAGACAAAGTGGCATTAAAGTTTTCAGGAGCCTTTCTGCAAATGCCTGCTGCTGACTCAAAAGAGATGTTTCCAGATACCTGCTCCCTCTTCTTCCCCTTTACCCCATTTCTGTTTCCTGGGAGGAAGTATATGGAACTCCAAGTATTATTATTTCTATTTAGAGTCTGGATGATTGGAAATTTAAAAAATTATAACCTTATCAAAATACTTGTCATCCACTTCAGTACTTCTAAAATACTATTTAGACCCCTTAAAGTTTTTCCTTACTTGTAGCCCATATTATGTAATCTCAAAATTCCTTTACAGATTGCTCCTTGTATCACTCTGCAAATGCATTCTACACCCCACAGCTGCATCCAGTCTCTGATCTTTTGATTTCCTCTAAATTTCATGCATCACAGAGCATCCAATACCAGAACACCATTCCCACCTGTCTTTTTGTCCAGCCAATGTCGTCTCAAGACTTACATCATTTTCTCTCAGAAAATTTTTCTAAAGTTCTAGACTAGCTTAGACTCCTCTGTTAATACTTTCTCAAAAAGAGTATATCTTTCTCCTAGTATTTATATTCTCATATTAATTCATATATTTATCTTTAAAACTATAATATGGGATAACTTATTCTTTTTGCCAATTCCTTCTTATTTAAACTTGGAGAAAATCGTGTTTCTAATTAATTCATCTGATATTAGTTACCTAAGCCAGAGAAAAAGTTATCTGTGGCCGAAATAAAAAATGGCTGAATTCTAGAATCGCAAAACCAAACATGGTTCAGGAGAAGGTCTAGCACATCGAAAGAGACATGCGATGAACTCTCCTGAGTAATTTTAGAATGTCTTACTCCATTTGAGAATGATATTTGCACTGAATGCCAGCTCTTCACTAGCCCACTTTAACTGCCTCTCTTGGCAGATATTTGGTAATTGAAATGCATAGGTCAAATAAACTCCCTAGTATGTTTTCCAGCACTGTTAGCGGCTTCCTGCAAGTTAAATACGAGTATTAAATAAGAAATTGCAGTATCAGGCATTTTTTTCCTAATTAGAGAAGAACTTTTTATTACCATTTTAAGTATTGCTATTTCATCTGTGATCTTGAAGTAGCTATTGCCCCATAACTCTGGTAGAGGATTAAAGGTTACAGCTAACTTTGTGTTGGCATTTTGTCTTTGTCTTGTCACAGCAGGAGCCATTGCTCTCTACAATGCTTAGAGAAATCTGTGGCTTTTACGATGATTGAGAAACTGTACAATGCCTGAGTAGGGGGTTAATTGGGAATGAAAGGGCTTAAAATCTCTCTCAAAGCAGATCTATTTAGGGAGGTAATTTTCAGAAGGATACAGGTTTATGCATCTCTGAAGTGTTTTTTTAGAAGCATATTCTTTTAGAGGCACCTGGGTAGCTCAGTCAATTAAAGATCTGACTCTTGATTTCAGCTCAGGTCATGATCTCAGGGTCCTGAGATGGAGCTCTGCATTGGGTTCCTGCTGGGCATGGAGCCTACTTAAGATTCTCTCTCCCTCTCTCCCTGCCCCTCCCCCTGCTCCCACCCCTTGCTCACTTAGGCTGTCTCTCCAAAAATAATAATAATAATAAATTAAAATAAAGTAAAAAAATAAATAACATATTCTTTTAGAAAACAGGGAACCAGCCAAAACTCCTGAGGATCAGGATTACAATGGATTTATTAATGAATAAGAAGTAATTTCAAAAGTCCATTAAGAAATTTAACAACTTTTGTTAAAATAGTGTTATCTGCATGTATTTTACTGATTATATGATTAAATAATACTAATTTATGGCAGGCATTTGTAATTGGTTGTTTCAGGCATTTTTCTCAGTTTACACTAAACAGACAATTATTATTACATTTGTATTTGTGATTAAATTGTATTCAGAGTAGTTATATAAATTATCTTCTAGAGGGAGTTAATTTATTTTGTCCCATTCACAACTCAAAATGTGAACAAGATATCACTGAAACTATAAAACAAAATTCAATTCATTGAATAGTCCAATGACTGTAGGATCTTATGCTAATCACAGAGAAAAGAAAAAGAAAAAAATAAATTTACATAAACATTTTCTACATTCTGGTAACTTATAATCTACTAGAGTAAATGTGGCAGTTTCAAAAATTAGAATAAAATAATAAGTGTCTACTGCCAGGTCTGGAAAAATACCACCACAATAACCTGCAGATATCCAAATTTATCACGATCTGGGAGCCGCAGACTGGACTGAGTTCTAGGAGCTTCTCAGAAGGAGACATCCATGGTAGTATATTCAAAAGGTTTTGGAGATCTCATTTAGGACAGATCTTCTGTAAGACAAATATAAATTAAAGATAAGAGGCTTAATATGCCTTGCCGAAAGTAAGGGAAGAGAGCTCACTTCCCCACTTTTTCTTGGAGAATTTACCTTAGAAACTTAGAAACTTGTCATTTTAAGTACTTTGTCCTCTCTTTGAAGTGTATATAAATCCTTTTGAAGACTAGATTGGCATTTTCTTAGTATACGACCTAGGAATGTCTTTCTCAAGGACCTGAGAACTATCTCTTTAAAATGTAATGATCAGGGAGATAGCACCTCTGTCTCTGAGGGAGTATAGAAGCTCAACATCTGTGGGCACCCTGCTCCAAGTTGCAAAACTATGTCCTATCATAAAGATATTAGACATTTGTTTTTCTTCTGGATAAAGCAAATTAACTCACACAGATGGTCACCCTGACAATAAGGTAAGGTTAAGATAAACTATGAGTGACAAATAATGCTGTTAATTCCTCTGACTTGAGGGCCAGTCATCACTTATCTTGAAAACATGTAAGTTATGGCTTGTATCTGCATGGATGTATAAAAGAGTGAGATTTATTTTTGTCCTCACGGTCTCTTAGCAGATGTTTATAATCCATATTAAGTTCTTGTTTAATTAATGTTTATTCAATAATGAATGTGTTATTTTTCTCCTCTACCTTTGTAGAAAAGATTTCTGGGTTGGGACATTTTGCTTGTGCTGACATTTGCCCAACACTTTCAATCCAGGGGTTCTGTTCGGGGCTGGGCAAAGATTGTGATATGGTAGTTTAGGATTGGTGCACACAGTGAGAGAATGGTTTTACATGTGTCTTGATGAGTAAAGATTTGTTTGTTTAGCTGAATTAGGCACTATTATTCTGAGAAGGAACTATTTACTCTCACAGGGGCAAGTAGACTAGCCTGTTGTTCAGATAAATGGATATCCAATAAGTTCCCAAACCAATTAATAAAATTGTTACAATTTCTTCTCTCTGGGTAAAACCTTTCTGAAGCATTAAATTCATTTAATGGCAGGCAGTAGAATATTAAATTCATGTTAGTGTAGACAACAAGCTGTGTGGATGTAAATTGTTTCAATTCTCATGTAGAAAATTGCCATTTAAATGGTATAAACCAAATGTTGTGAAGTGTTCAGAGTAAAGGGACATCAAATTTAGTAATTATGAGAGAAAGCATGTTCACAATTCTGTTGGAGATCATGACTATTCTTGAAGACCAGAAAAAATTTCAATAGGAAGGCATGAGTAGAGAAGATGTTCTAACTAGAATTAATTGAAAGCCTGTGAAACTATAAACTGGGGAGAGGAAATGAATATTTAGCTCCATTGAGAAGTAGCCAGAGATGAGGCTAGAAAAAAGATAGGAAAAGGATTCTGAAGAATCCTGACTGTTGACCTTAGGGCTTTGGTTTTTACTTGATAAGAATTGGGGGTGGGGTAAAATCATTTATTATAAGAAGGGGAAAAAAAACTTTTTTTATTTTTCCTTTCAAACACATCCATGCAGATGGCAGATCTTTAAACCATACTGAGTCAACGGTGCAGATAATCTACCCTTGGGCCCCAGTCCTGGAGTAGGTACAAGTCATGCAGGAGGGCCACTGTCCCTTCGCAATCCTCTGACTGTCAGACCTGGGACAAGTCCCTTAACCATTAAATATATTTGGTCCCCAAGAATGTTGGGAGAAGCCCCTGCTGGCCTTTCCAGCATGGCCCCAAGGCTCTGTCTGCTGGCCCCAGCAGCCCCCCGAGTTGGCAGGGGCCAGCTGCCCTCCACAAAGGAGGGAAGGGGGTCGTCATTGCACTTGAGACACTCTGAAACAGAAAAGGGACCACTGTGGCACTGCCCAGAGCGGGTGGGGAGGAACGGCTCTCCTTCCCTGCCCCGCGCATTCTGTGCCCTGCACAGAGGGGGTGGCCCTGGGCCTGCTCTTACCCAATCACCCAGGGCCCACGGGAGTGCGGGGCCCACGGGGCAGAGGTCGCGAGGTCGCCGTGTGTGATTGCCAACAGCAAAGGAGGAGGGGGAGCTGGTGACAGAGATGGGAGAAGGTGACAACTCTTCTGTTATTTTTTTTATATTTTATATATTTTTCTGTTTTTTTTTCCCCTTCTTATAATAAATGATAAAATTCCAAGTCTTTATCACTGCCTTTCCTTTGGAACCATGTTTAGAAGAGAGTAGCTTGTCCTACACTGGTCTACACTGGTTGCTGAATTTACCTGTATTCCTGTTTTGTATATGCTGCACTTAGACTTACTTATGGCAAAGAAGGCATCTTTTTTTTTTTTTTTTAAAGAAAACTCAACAAATCATGAAGATCTATGAAAGCTACATAAGCCTAAAAAGCTCTGAACTCAGGTCCCAGTTGCTGTCACAAAAGGAGTGAATGGAGCTCTCAGCCCCACCCCTTTTTTATATCATAAAAGTGCCTTAGTATGTGTTACAGCTGTCACCACTACAATAAGCTGGTTTACAGATGTTTTCCACTGAGCATCACAATAAAGAGTACCGTGCTATTAAAAAAAAAAAAAAAGAGGGCGCCTGGGTGGCTCAGTTGGTTAAGCAATTGCCTTCGACTCAGGTCATGATGCCGGAGTCCCGGGATTGAGTCCCATATCGGACTCCCAGCTCTGCGGGAAGTCTGCTTCTCCCTCTCATTCTCAGTCTCTCGCTCTCTGACCTTCTTCCCTGACCTTCTTCCCTCTCATTCTCAGTCTCTAGCTCTCTAATAAATAAATAAATAAATCTTTTAAAAAAATAAAAAGAAAGAAAGAATTGGGGGTGGGGTGAAATCAATCAACAAATGATTTAATAAGACTTTATGGGGCGCCTGGGTGGCTCAGTGAGTTAAAGCCTCTGCCTTCAGCTCAGATCATGATCTCAGGGTCCTGGGATCGAACCCCACGTCGGGCTCTGCTCAGCGGGGAGCCTGCTTCCTCCTCTCTCTCTCTGCCTGCCTCTCTGCCTACTTGTGATCTCTCTGTCAAATAAATAAATAAAATCTTAAAAAAAAAAAAAAAAAGACTTTTCAGTTCAGTAATATTACTAGAGAAAGTATCCCAGCTAGCATGTTTTAGTTGCAGGATACATTATTATTAACTTTATTTTTTTTTAAGATTTTATTTATTTATCTGAGAGAGAGAGAACAAGAGAAAGAGCACAAGTCCGGGGAAGGGAGGAGAGGCAGAAGGCAAGGGAGAATCACACTCCCTGCTGAGCAGGGAGCCCAGATGCAGGGCTAGATCCCAGGACCCTGGGATCATGTCCTGAGCTGAAGGCAGGCACTTAACCAACTGAGCCACCCAGACGTCCTATTATCAACTTTAATTATCCAATATTTAAAGGTGTCTGGAGCAGGTGATCAAGAGTTATTTAATTCAGCTGCTTAACATTGTCAGTTTTCTACACCTTTATACTATTCTCTTGTTAACAAGATGGCTTTCCTGTGGATTAAGCCCCACATAGTTATATGACCATGTCCAATCAAAGACTTAAGAAGGTAGTTTTCGGTTCATCTCTCTCTTTCTCTTTCTCTTTTTTAATCAGAAAGGTACACCTTTCAAGAAATCTCCCCAGAAGACTTCACTTCAGATTATAGAATTGGGACGCATGCTTACACTCTTGCTACAAGGGAAGGAATATGAAAATAAGTGGAAAGAAAAAAAGAATGAGGACAAGAAACTTCTTTCACAAATATCAAATTACATTACACAAAGCTGCAAAAACATTAAGAAATGTCATTTTGGGGGCGCCTGGGTGGCTCAGTGGGTTAAAGCCTCTGCCTTCGGCTCAGGATATGATCTCAGGGTCCTGGGATCAAGCCCGCATTGGGCTCTCTGCTCAACAGGGAGCCTGCTTCCTCCTCTCTCTCTGCCTACTTGTGATCTCACTCTCTCTATCAAATAAACAAATAAAATCTTAAAAAAAAAAAAAAGAAATGTCATTTTGCCTAAAGAACTGACAGAATAGATGACAACTTAA
This sequence comes from Nasua narica, assembly GCA_028533885.1. Classification (NCBI taxonomy): domain Eukaryota; kingdom Metazoa; phylum Chordata; class Mammalia; order Carnivora; family Procyonidae; genus Nasua; species Nasua narica. The sequence continues at coordinate 175,715,731 of CM052799.1, forward strand.
AAGGACAGTCAGGATAAAATAGAACAAATGATAATGATTGTATAAAATATCAGATAAGTTGTGATGACAAGCTAACTAATTAGAAAACAAGGTATACTCCAGTCTCATGCTATATTATGGCATAAATTCCAGAATGATTAACATACTTAATTATAAAAGTGAAGCTAAAAGCTGGATATGAGAATATATTCCCAATTTTGGGATCAGCTTATATCACAGCATAAAAATGATATCATAAAGAAAAAGAGAAATCACAAATAATTTAAGCTACATGACCAAAATAAAGCACTAGAAAAAAATGTAGACAAAAATGTTCTTGTAATACATGCCATTTATTTTATGAATACTTATATATCATTGATAATTTAAAAAGTATTTTCAGAATTATTTTTAAAACACATATAGTTGCCCCCTAAATGAGTAAAAAGGAGAAAGAAAAAATGTAAAAGAAAAAAATGTGAAAACTACTAATAATCAATAGTTGTAAATTTGAGCACAAAGTTTTTTACCATATTGTCAAAGAAGAATAAAAATATACAAGAAATATTAAGAATGTTGGAAAATGGATCTTTCATATCTTGCTTGTTGAAGCAAAAAATGAAAATACACTTCATTTCTAAAAGATGATTTGGTAATATATGTCAAATTATTAAAATATACCTTGACTTATTATTATGGCCCATGGGTACCGAGTAATACTGTGGAAAAAGTACTATTCGATGTACTCTGTTTTTTTTTAGAGATTTTATTTATTTATTTGTTTGTTTGTTTGTTTTATTTATTTGACAGAGAGAGAGAGAGCACAAGCAGAAGGAATGGCAGAGGGAGAAGCAGGCTTCAGGCTAAGCAGAGAGCCTGATGTGGGGCTCAATCCCAGGACCCTGGGATCATGACCTGAGCTCAAGGCAGACCCTTAACCAAATGAACCACCCAGGCATTCCTACGTACTTTCTGTATAGTAACCTGTATAATCCTTATAAGTTTATAAAATAGGAATCATTCTTACTTACTTTTACAGATAAGGAAACTAGCATTAAGTGGTGAAACAAACTCATGAACAAGCTGATAAGTGTTGAAAACAGATTTCAAAATTACATGTGTAATTTGTAATTTGTCTCAACTGCTTCATACAGATTAATGTCATATTATTCTACTTCTGTAATTTTAAGAGTATTAAAAAAGAAGGAATTATAAAGATGTCTGTAGAATATATTTATATAAGCAATTTTTTTAAGTAGTTAAAACTCTGATATGAAGTAACTGTCTAAACAGAAGAATTTTGCTTAAAATGTTTACCTTTCTAAGGGTGCCTGGCAGGCTCAGTCAATAGAATGTGTGACACTTGATCTTGGGGTCATGAGTTTGAACCTCACTTTGGTTGTAGAGATAACTTAAAAAATATTTACATTTCTCAAAATTGTTAGTAATGATCCTTTTCTTCTGGCTGATGATTAAACCCACTCATAGACTTCACTTTAAAGATCTTAGGGAAATGACAAATTTCAAGTTCTGAAAATGTCTGATTTATAGTCTGTTTTTCTTTCTCTCTTTCTTTTCTTTCTTTCTTTCTTTTTTTTTTTTTAAACAACAGTTTGGCAAATTCTTGGCAGTCTGTGGAGAAACATGAATCTCTGGGACAGAGGAGGTAAACTATAGGAAGCATAGAGTGTTCAAATTGTACAATTCTATGCCCTACTTTCAATCTTCCTTCTTCTCTCCCTTCACCAGCCAAAAATATTTCGTTGCAACTTTTGTTTCTGTGTTGTTTTCTATTCAGCAATGTGTTGTCATTTTGTTATTTCAGGTAGAGATCATAGACTTAGCTTATTTGTCTGCCTATTCTATGTTAGCCTAACCTCCTCTTAGGGGTTGGTTAGACAGAGGAAAGATGACACTTAGATACAGATAGATAGATGATAGCTGGATGGATGGATGGATAGATAGATAGATGATAGATAGATGATAGATAGTAGAGACAAAGAGAGAGAGTCTCTGTGTCTCTATCCTCAGCTTAACTTATCTAACACCAAACCAAGAGATGAGAGAACAGAACTAACAATTTTGGTCACTTACCTTCACTCTTTTTTCTTCTATTTTCTCTTTTCTTAATCCACATGAAAAGGGAAAAGCATTATTACTGCCTTGTCTCAAGAACAAACATTATATAGCCCAACTGATATAGGTTTCGTACTCTGCTGGAATTCTCTAGACTGGCTCTTCAGGAATTTGGGATACCTTTTATTTTCTTTTATTTTTTTGTCTGAACCTGGATTTCAAACTGCTGCCTTACTAAAGGGATCAAGTACCCCATGTGTTTTGGTATGTTATGCTCATGATTCAGCCGCCAATTGGATAAACTCTGAAATGGATATAGTTTAAAATGGAAATTATACTTATATCTGCTTTACAGATATATTAATAGTAAACAAACATCAAGACAACAATATTTTTTTTCTCTTAAGTAATTTAGGGGGTTAAGTCATTTTTTAAAATGACATGCAAAGTATTTTAAATCAGAATAATTAAAAATCTTAAGATATTTGAAACTGGGAAACTGGGGAAAAAATCAAATATTTGATGGGGAGCCTATAAAACTACTCTACAAGTTGTGTAATAATATTTTCATAAGAATTAAGTAGAAATTCAGATAATAGACTAACTAGCAAATAAGGAAAGGAAGATGTGGTTACAGCAAAATGAAATGGACTCACACAGAATTTGCCTAAGAGTTTTAGCTGCAGACAAGGGGGAATAGCTGTGTAATAGAAATGTTGTGCGAGATGTTCCACTTTCCCTAAACCTAAACTAATCACTGTTTCTACTTTGGTCTTTGAGAAAAAAAAAAAAAAAGCAAGCATTCATTCAAGAGCAAAGGATTCGTGTCACATAAAATAAACATTCTTCCTAATTCTTATTTTTAGTCCTACCACTAAAAAGTCTAATGAAATTATAAATATGGCTTTTGAATATTTACACTTAAATGATATTTTATTCTCGATGAACAGATAAAGAACAGATTATACACACACACACACACACGCACACACACAACGGAATATTATGCAGCCATCAAAAACTGAAATCTTGACATTTGCAATGACGTGGATGGATCTGGAGGGTATTATGCTAAACAAAAAAAGTCAACCAGAGAAAGACAATTATCATGTGATCTCACTGATATGTGGAATTTAAGACAAGGCAGAGGATCATAGGGGAAGAGAAGGGGAAAAAATGAAACAAGACAAAACCAGAGAGGGTGATAAAGTATAAGAGACTCTTAATCTTAGGAAACAAACTGAGAGTTGCTGGAATGGAGAGGGATGGGAAGGATGGGGTGGCTGAATGATGGACATTGGAGAGGGTATGTACTATGGTGGGTGCTAAGAATTGTTTAAGACTGATGAATCACAGACCTGTACCCCTGAAACAAATAACACATTATATATTAATTAAAAAAATAAGTTAAAATAAAGGATATTTTATACCATTAAACCAATATATTTCTTTCAAATGTGGAACTTGATATCCACATGTGAAATGAACTCTATGAGATGTCAAAGAAGATTAAAGATGTAGAAAATAATCTAAAAAATAGAATTCTGCAGTTTAATTTTATGTTGAAGGACTTCCTGAATCTAGTTTTGTTTGTGTTTTAGTTGAGAAGTGGCATTATATTTTATCCATGTGGAACACATTTTAGAGTAATATTCTCCTTTAAAATTGTAAGAGTACATAGAAAAGTATGAGTCATTGATATATGAACATGGTTAAGGAAATTAAATTGCCTAGGCCTAAATAATTCTTTAAAAATGTGCTATTAGAAAAATCAGAAATGACAAGTTGTAATTATTATCTTTTAAAAATATCACTATATTTAGAAAAATATACTATGGTAAAATAACCATTAGTTTTACATACAAGAAAAAAAACTAATGCTAATAAAATTACCTTTATGATAATTTTGGATTAGTTCAACTAATCTTTCTATTTCAAATGATGTCCTTTGATTATTTTTAAGTCTAGAGACGAAGTGGCTTCCTTTGAAATATCAATACCAATAAATATATACCACAACTTATTAGCATCAAATTAAGTGAAAGAGGAAATAGACAAATGGAAATTTTAAAATACAAAGATGTCGACCAGTTCATCTATGCATATTGTACTGATGTATATGGAAGAAACTCAGGCATCTATCTGCTCTCAACCTACAAATACTAGCAAAAAGAAATATAGAACACAAGTTTAAATTATACAGATGAGGAAGCTGAGCTGTATAAGAAAGAAGAATGTGAATGTCAGAGAAAAAATCAAAGCTAGGAGTACTTATCTACTATCATTGCTCCAAAGAGAAGAGGGGTTGTTGCCAGGGACTAAGGGGTGAGACAAATGGGAAATGATTGCCAGAATGCTAACTTTTAGTTATAACGTAAGTACTGGGCATCTAAGGTACAGCATTGGACTATAGTTAATACTGTATAATGGAAAGTTGCTATGAGAGTAGAGCTCCAATGTTCTCACCATAATAACAACAAAATAGTAATTATGTGAGGTGATAGATCTGTTAACTAACTTTATTGTGGTAAACTTTCCCAATATATATATGTATCAATTCATCACATTGTATAGCTTACCCATGCAACATTCATTATATGTCAGTTACACCTCAATTAACACCAGAGGGAAAACTAAGGAGATAGCAGTTTCAAAAGAATCTCCTCAGGTTCTTGGTGCATAAATCGAAAGAGTAAACACACTTGATATTTGAATTCTTAATTCATTTAAGCTAAAAAATAAACTACCTGTATAGGGGGAGCAAAATTTGTTTGTTTGCTTGCTTGTTTGTTTTCCTCATACTTACACTTGAGTGAAATGTCTCTAGACAATTGCTTAGGATGTAGAGACATAAGTCCTGAAAATACTGCATTGAGTTCCAATTACATTTTTTTAATAACTTTCCTCAATGAATGACAGTTTTCCAAGGGACCAAATCACTTATCAGCACTCCAATTGTCTGATTTAAGAGAAAAATTAAGACCACCTGAAGAAGTGCTTATTTGATAAAGACCACACAGCTGTTTCAGAAATAAACCCAGTATCAAATTTTATATGTAATTGGTAATTTCCTGGTCAGTTGCATGGATTCGATCTGATTTCTCTTCCATTTTTCTTTATACACTTATTTTACAGCATAGTCTCTGATAGGTTTTTTATTTTGGAACGTTTATTCCTTGTGATTCTTCAAAAGCTGCTTATAGATTTCCCAAGTTACAGATGAAGAAATAGATGCCATCTGAAAAATAAGTTAACTGAATATTCAATTTAGTCAAACAACTGCATGCACACAAAGCTTGAAAGAATCCATTTGCAGAGAATAAATGTACAAGTTCTTTGCATTACCAATCTTTTTTTTAAAGATTTTATTTATTTATTTGAGAGAGAACAAGCATGAGAATAGGGAGAGGGATAGAGGGAGATGGAGAAGCAGACTCCCCACTGAGCAGGAAGCCTAACCTTGGAATTGAACCCAGGACCCCAGGATCATGACCTGAGCCAAAGGCAGGCACTTAACCAACAGAGCCAACCAGGTGCCCCTAAATTACCAATTTGAGGCCAAGTTTATTCATGGCTCAAATACTTCTTGGTTGTAACTTTGATTGTACTTTAGGCAGAACCAGTTTCTTTTTAAATATTTTGTGATTTATAATACTTCAAATAATGTGTAATATAGTACATGTTTAATGAATTTTGTATGAATATATAAATGGTAAGTCTTAAATCAATCACTGTTTTATTGTCTATAATTTGATTCATCCATTACTTAATTATTAATAAGCCATTCATATAAGATTTAAGCAATCAGAATAAGTCTTCTGAATAGGTATGTTTTATCAATGAGGATGACTTCAGGTATAAGTTACAGAAAAAAAAATGGATGAAAGAGTAAGGTGATTTATTATCTTGAGTAACAAAAGCCATCCAGGAAAGGATGGTTTTTCTACTGGTTAGTTTATTGGCTAAATGATATAATTAAAGACCTGATATCATTCTTCTCTGTCATTCCTAGTTTATTTCTGGAAAACTTTACGGATATGAGAGGAGAAAGGAACCTCCAAGTAATGCATGCCAACATTCCAATGTGTAGAATGCCATGACGTGTCCAATCCCTGGCAAAGGGAATGGGACTATAGATCATAATTCATCCCTGAGTTTGGGGATTGATTGGTTAACATAAAGAATGGCAAGATAAAACTTTTTTTGCTGGGAACATAACGAAAAGAATCTGCTGCCCATATGTACAGTGTATTGAGTTAGGAAATTTTTTTTAATTTTCATAGAATAATAGAAGTCAGAACCATTGATAACATTTTTTATAGGTAGAACAGCATGCCTTCTGAAAATGTATCCATAGTTCTATTGCTACTCTCCTATGTCCACTTGGTTTCGAGTTATCTAAAACTCATGTTTGAGTGTTTCAAAAAATTGTTTTTAAATGATCAGTTTTGAGTTCTATTTCAGTTTTGAGTTCTATTTCATTGATTTCTGCTCTGATCTTTACTATTTATCTTCTCTTACTTGTTTTAGGCTTTATTTGCTGTTTTTTCTGCAGTTCCTTCAGGGGTAATGTTAGGTTGTGTATTTGAGACCTTTCTAGTTTCTTAAGAAAGGCTTGTATTGCTATATACTTTCCTTTCAGGACTGCCTTTGCTGCATCTCAAAGATTTTGAACAGTTGTGTTTCTATTTTTATTTTTTCCATGATTTTTTTAATTCTTCTTTAATTTCCTGGTTAACTCATTCGTTCTTTAACAAATCAGTGAAAGTAGGAGCTGGTTCTTTGAAATAATTAATAAGATTGATAACCCCCTGGCCAGATTTATCAAAAAGAAAAGATAAAGGACCCAAATTAATAAAATCATGAATGAAAGAAGAGAGATCACAACCAACACCAAAGAAATACAAACAATTATGAGGATATATTATAAGCAACTATACGCCAACAAATCTGATAATCTGGAGGAAATGGATGCATTCCCTGAGATGTATAAACTACTAAAACTGAACCAGGAAAAAATAGAAAACATGAAGAGACCCATAACCAGTAGGGAGATTGAAGCAGTAATCAAAAATCTCCCAACAGGGGCACCTGGGTGGCTCAGTGGGTTAAAGCCTCTGCCTTCACCTCAGGTCATGATCTCAGGGTCCTGGGATAGAGAACCACATTGGGCTCTCTGCTCAGCAGGGAGCTTGCTTCCCCCTCTCTCTCTGCCTGCCTCTCTGCCTACTTGTGATCTCTCTTTCTGTGTCAAATAAATAAATAAAATCTAAAAAAAAAAATCTCCCAATAAACAAGAGCCCAGGGTCAGATGGCTTCCCAGGGGAATTCTACCAAACATTTAGAGAAGAATTAATACCTATTCTCCTGAAACTGTTCCAAAAATAGAAATGGAAGGAAAACTTCCAAACTCATTTTATGAGGCCAGCATTACTTTGATCCCAAAACCTGACGAAGACCCCCATCAAAAAGGAGAATGACAGACCAATATCCCTGAAGAACATGGATGCAAAAATTCTCACCAAAATACTAGCGAATATGATCCAACATTATATTAAAAGGATTATTCGCCATGACCAAATGGGATTTATTCCTGGGCTGCAAAGTTGGTTCAACATCTGCAAATCAATCAATGTGATACAATACATTAATAAAAGAAAGAACAAGAACCATATGATACTCTCAATAGATGCTGAAAAAACATTTGACAAAGAACAGCATTCTTTCTTGGTCGAAACTCTTCACAGTGTAGGGATAGAGGGTACATACCTCAATATCATAAAAGCCATCTATGAAAAACCCACAGTGAATATCATTCTTAATAGGGAAAAACTGAGAGCTTTTCCCCAAGATCAGGAACATGGCAAGGATGTTCACTATCACCACTGCTATTCAACATAGTACTAGAAGCTCTAGCTTCAGCAATTGGACAACAAAAGGAAATAAAAGGGATCTGAATCAGCAAAGAAGTCAAACTCTCACTCTTTGCAGATGATATGATACTTTATGTGGAAAACCCAAAAAACTCCACTCCCAAAACTGCTAGAACTCATACAGGAATTCAGTAAAGTGTCAGGATATAAAATTAATGCACAGAAATCAGTAGCTTTTCTATACACCAACAACAAGACTAAGAGAAATTAAGGAGTTAATCCCATTTAAAATTACACCCCAAACCATAAGATACCCAGGAATAAATCTAACCAAAGAGGCTAAGAATCTGTACTCAGGAAACTATAGAGTACTCATGAAAGAAACTGAGGAAGACAAAGAAATGGAAAATTGTTCTATGCTCATTGGTTGGAAGAACAAATATTGTGAAAATATGTCTATGCTACCTAGAACAATCTACACATTTAATGTAATCCTTATCAAAATACCATGAACTTTTTCAAAGAAATGGAACAAATAATCCTAAAATTTATAAGGAATGATAAAAGACCCCAAATAGCTAGAGAAATGTTGAAAAAGAAAGCCAAACTTGTTGGCATCACAATTCCAGACTTCAAGCTCTATCACAAAGCTGTAATCATCCAGACAGTATGGTACTGGCACAAAAACAGACACATAGATCAATGGAACAGAATAAGGAGACCAGAAATGGACCTTCAACTCTATCGTCAACTAATCTTTCACAAAGTAGGAAGGAATGTCCAATGGAATAAAGACAGTCTCTTCAACAAATGGTGTTGGGAAAATTGGACAGCCACATGCAAAAAAATGAAACCGAACCATTTCCTTACACCACACACAGAAATAGACTCAAAATGGATGAAAGACCTCAATGTGAGAGAGGAATTCATCAAAATCTTGAGGAGAACGAAGGCTGCAACCTCTTCAACCTCAGCCACAACAACTTCTTCCTAGAAACTGCCAAAGGCAAGGGAAGCAAGGGCAAAAATGAACTATTAGGACTTCATAAAGATGGAAAGCTTTTGCACAGCAATTGAAGCAGTCAACAAAAGCACAAGACAACTGACAGAATGGGAGAAGATATTCGCAAGTGACATATCAGATAAAGGGCTAATATCTAAAATCTATAAAGAACTTATCAAACTCAACACCCAAAGAACAAATAATCTAATCAAGAAATGGGCAGAAGACAGGAACAGACATTTCTGCAAAGAAAACATCCAAATAGCCAACAGACCCATGAAAAAGTGCTCAACATCACTCAGCATCAGGGAAATACAAATCAGAACCACAGTGAGATACCCCCTTACAGCAGTCAGAATGGCTAAAATTAACCAGTCAGGGAAGGACAGGTGTTGGCGAGGTTATAGAAAACTGGGAACCCTCCTATGCTGCTGGTGGGAATGCAAGCTGGCGCAGCTACTCTGGAAAACAGTATGAAGGTTCCTAAAAAGTTGAAAATAGAGCTACCCTATAACCCAGCAATTGCACTTCTGGGTATTTACCCTAAAAATACAAATGTAGTAATCCAAAGGGACATGCGCATTCCAAAGGGAATGTTTATAGCAGCAAAGTCCACAACAGCCAAACAATAGAAAGAGCCTAGATGTCCATCAACATATGAATGGATAAAGAAGATGTAGTGTATATATTCACTGGAATACTATGCAGCCATCAAAAAACCAAAATCTTGTCATTTACAATAATGAGGATGGAACTAGAGGGTGTTATGCTAAGTGAAGTAAGTCAATCAAAGAAAGATAATTATCCTACGATCTCACTGATAAGAGGAATTTGAGAAACAAGTCAGAGGATCATAGGGGAAGGGACAGAAAAGTGAAACAAGATGAAACCAGAGAGGTAGAAAAACCACAAGAGACTCTCAGTCTCAGGAAACAAACTGAGGGTTGCTTCAGGGGAGGAAGATGGGAGGGATAGGATGGCTGGGGGATGGACACTGGGGACGGTATGTGCTATGGTGAGTGCGATGAATTGTGTAAGACTGATGAATCACAGACCTGTACCCCTGAAACAATACATTGTATGTGAATAATAAAATAAAATATATAAAATAAATAAAATAATAAAATAAAATAAAATAAAATAAAATAAAATAATCAATTTTAGGTCCAAGTTTCTAGATTATGGAAACCTATTCCAAGCCTTCCTGAATTGAGCCTATCAGGGTTATTTTCCTATTAGCTTTTCATATATGGGTTTTAAGGGAACCATCACAAATGCTTTTATAAAATACAAAGAAGGAAAGAGAGAGAGAGAGAAAGAATGAGAGAGAGTGAGGAAGGAAAGGAGGGAAAAACCTAAATTTCAGGAAATTTTGTCTTTTTTTTATTTTTTGTTAAGAAAAGGATATTTAAAACAAAAATCATATGAACTTTCTTTTTACCTATTTACTCATTCTGCAGCTATGACTGAGAGCATATTATATGCTTACCACGTGCCAAGCTAGTGTTTTGACTAAGATGATTAAGATATACTTGCTTCTCAAATCCTTTAGCTATTTTAATATTTATTTCAGTAGAAGATATGTTTTATTTTAAGATATGATTATTTATTAGGGGAATCTTCTTCAAGTATTTTTTTGACCAGTGTTATCAAAAATCTAGGAAAAAAATGTTTATGAATAAGAGAACACGCATATCTTGTTTTGGGCAGTATCCACTAGCTATATATTATCCCAAAAGAATGAGATATGAATTTAGAATACCTATGTTATGTCAAAATAGAAATGTTGTCTAAATAGAAAAGGTTGTCTCCTTGCCAGAAGAAGTAACTTAAAAGTGAAATAATTAAAAAAAATGCAGAGGATATATATACTAGCCAATTTTATGTCTTTATTATCAAAAAAGCCCTTGAGGATCTTAATTACTTTCCGTGCTCCATTTACCCCACCCCCAATGAAATATAATGATGGCTGGTATAAGCAAGAGGATTCATTAATGCAAATCTAAATTTCATGAAGTAACATTTTATTATGGTAAAAATAAAAATAACAAAGCTATTGCTATAAGACAGAATAATTGGTTACAGTGTGACTGAAATATGAGGAATTTGGTGGAGAGTTGAGGACACAGGGGATTCCATTAGAATTGGTAGACAGATTAAATTATGTATTGTCTTTTGTAGGGAGCATTGGAAGAAACAATGACGTGTGTAGTGTGGATTACTTCCAATAGATTTGGAGTAGGAATTGGAAAAGAGTTTTGAATCCTGGTGCATCTATTCACTCATTTATTTCCTATTAATATTTTATCAATATATCTATTTATTATAATGAGGTTAATGATTTTAACATATTTTTACAATGGAATATATTTAATCTTGAGTTCTTATTATTTGCAGGTCAAATTTTCTTCATTAGTTATTTTATTTATCATCAGCAATAATATTTTCACATGATAGCAAAACTCTGATGCTACTAAAAAATAATGGGTTAGTCTTTTTGGGGAATCTTGTTGGGAAATTTGTTTCCTAACCACAAAACCTCTTCCTTGACATTCAGGATATTGCTGATATGCTAATTTGAGTGATTGTTATTTACAGAAAGAATGAGGGTTTCTGGATTACTAACTGTCCACCTAGGTTTAGGCACTCTTATCCTGTGTGTTTCCCAGCACTGTCAGTGAGCATAGTCCGCTGGTTCCCACTTCAAGTTCCTTGACCCCTGTCAGGCTATCTCTGGGGATGAGGATCCTTGTATTTTCTGAAGGCTTTTCAGACCTTGTTCCCCCACAACATCAAAGGGCTCTTCCAGACAATGCTGTTTATTTACCTTTGATCAATGTGCTGTCATGCTCTCCCAGGTAGTTCATAGACTGAGCTAGGGCAGGGATGGACATTACTTAGGTGATTGGGAACATTCTTCTAGCTTGATTCAGGCCTCTCACCTGGTCTCCATTCTCCCTCCTACATGATGATTTGGGCAAAAGTAGTGTGGAATGTCTTTGAAAGAGATTCAATGCTTTGAAAGCACTGAAAGAGATTACAGTTTAAAAAAGCTGTGATTATTGCCTTAAAAAATCTAACAAAATGAATATGTCATTGAAGATGCATTCTTTTACATGTACACTATAAACTCCCAGTGGTAAATATAACTTGACCAAAAAACTGTTTTTCATTCAAATTTTCCTGCATACTCTGAATAAGATTGTATGTGTGATCATCATCAATGGAGCAAAGTCACACTTTCTTTATTTAATTTGTTATTTTATTTAGTTATTTGAGGGAGTCCTTTGAAGCCAGTACTCGTGGATGGCACAATGAATGATACAGGATCATGAGTAATGATGTATGCATCATTAAATGAATGGCATTCAAGTACTGCAAAGGCAAAAAGATCCATATAGTTTCAGTTCAAACATGCTGAGAAGAGCCATACCATTAGGTGTAATAATAATATTGCTACCTTTTTTCTTGTGGTGGAAGTCATGAAAGTTAAGAAATGGCATGAAAGACAATAAGGGCACGTATTGCATGGAGCACTGGGTGTGTGCATGAGCAATCAATCTTGTAGCACTGAAAAAATAAAATAAATATATTTGGGGGAAAAAAAAGAATGAGAATAGATGGTCTCTGGGCCTGAATAAGAAAAGATGGCTTAGTAGTCTACAAAGAATCTTCCTGTGCACTATGGAAAAATACATAAATACATAAATACCTCGCTCCTGCCCATTATTTTAAATCTTCATTAATAAATCACTCTAACTCACATGGGTCTGTTCATTTTTAACATATTTTTAAAAATCAAACTGTTTGTAGATATATAGGGTCTCTGTAAAAATTATCTGCTTATAGCTTCACATACCCTTGGGCCAGCCCAGAAATATGGTATTGAATTAGTATACCAGTACAATAATCACATGATCTGGAATCTACTTTCTAATGTCTAGTCCATGCTTCACTGCTATGAGATTTGAGGGAAATTAATCCTTTTGTATTTTTTTTTACATCTTCAGAATGTATTTCTTTTTACTTCCCTTATATCATTAGTATGGTGTGAACACTAATTACCAGCATAAAGTGTTCAGTAATTGTTGGCTACTACTAGTCTAGGGCTCCCTAAGTATACTGCTAAAACTATACTACTGCTACTATATTGGTAGAAGACTGTTCCTTGAATTAGAAAGATAATAAGGGAAAATTTCCTGGAGGCAGAAATGTTTGAGAGAACTTTAAGAATACATTCTTAAATATTTAATATTACATTGTTGTTTTTCCAAACTCTTTATGAAACTCCTCTATCGCCCCTCATGTTTAGTAACCTCTGGTATACACACAGTCTTGATGGGTTCATGGTTCCGGAAAAGAGATGGCTTGTGGGAAGTGGCACAATATGGAGAGGAATGACTTCTGGGGAGTGACATCACTTAGAAAGTGAACTATAGGTACAGAAGAAGAAAAAAAAAATCCGAAAGAAAGAAAGAAAACCTGAAGTAAGAATTTAGAGCTCGAGGCCCTGAGGATAAATATGTAGGCAACCTTTCCTCCCAATCCCCAAGAATCTCTAAGGACATTGGAAATGAATATCTTCCCTTACCCCCACCATATATGGAGAGTTGATTTATGACAATTTTACCTAAATAGAAGAAAAGGTGACAAGCAACTTGGAGAACTTGTGAATGCACAGCAATTTAGCATCTAGTTATAAAGAGAGTTATTTCCTGGCAAGCAAGCTCCAGCATTTCAAGGTTTTAAGAGTTCATCTCTAAACAAGGCTTTCATTATAGCACCTACAATTAAGTTAACGCTTTTGACCCAGGTGCAACCTGTCTTCTGACTAACAACATTTTGCACACCATTCAGTGGCTGATTCGCAGCCTCTAGTCTATGATCAGCATTCCATGTATGGTCCCTCACCTTGACGTTCTATCCTGGTGGAATCTCTTCTCTCCTCTGCACATCTCCATACTACTTCCATGCTTAAAGGGCACTTTCAGTCTTTCTTCATCAGAGGATATTTTTGATCATTTCGGTGTACTCATTTAGTATAAACTCACACCACTTATTCTCTAAAATGCTACTGGAATTCATATTCAAATATTTCCTAAGGAGAGCAGAAAATGCTGACTTGTATCATCATTATTTTTTCTGTGCCTAAACATATTGTATTCCTTACTAGATTCTGATCTCAGGAGGATTAGATCTTTGTCATATTCTCCTTTGCTTTGCACCATGTTCAGCACAGAATAGCAATAATGAAGGCCCAATTTGATGTTTTCAAAAAAATTAGTAATATCATACACATTTAAGATAGAGATAAGCAATAGGGTCAGTGAAGAAATTTTAGTGATACATAATTTAGATCTAATTTTTAGAAAAATGAAATATAAATTGGAAGTTATGATAAAACACAAGTGTATTTTAGATTAACTAAAGGTTCTTTAATAATTAAACTGTATAAACACGCTCCAGACAATTCACAGTTGAGATGATAAATGCTGGCTAACTCAATTAATAAATAAACAAGCTAATAAAATGCTGATGAACAAATATTAATCAACTGGAATATAGATTAGAAAAAATACTGGTAGTCACTTAACTGTGAAAGAGTGCAATTTTGAGCCTGGAATTTGAGCTGTTATCTATGAAGCATTTATAAAATGTGTCAAATGTAAATATGAGTAACAAATTTTTTTGAAAAAAAAATGTTTCTATATTTGCTGAAGTTTTCCTATGATGACACAGGGCTGGTAAGTAGCAATTGAATTTAAAAATGCTTTCTTTAACATATAAGTAATACTTTAATAATAAATAAAGAAGAAATATCTCTGAAAGACTTATGCTATGGAGATATCATTTTGATAACAGAATTTGGAAATTTTTCATTGTATATACATTTTGTTATTGAAAATGATGTGTGTCAAATGTATCACTTACTAAAATTCTCAGTTATGTGAGCACTTTAAAACCGTTTTATATAGACTGGCGAAATTCTAGGATCTTAAGAGTTTCAATGTGTTTTGCATGCATTAATAAAATGTAATATAATATAAATATAATATAAATATAAAATGTAATATAAATGCCTAGAAGCAAAATAACTCACACCATTAGCTATTTAAAGTATCTGATAGACATTAGGGAAAACTAGAAATTCCAAATTAAAACTATAGCCCTTGTTGATTTTTTTATGGTTTAAAATGAATGTCTTGGGGCAGCTGGGTGGCTCACTCGGTTGAGCATCTGCCTTTGGCTTGGGTGATGGTCTCATGGTCCTGGGATAGAGCACATGTCCCTCTCCCTGCTCGGTGGGGAGTCTGCTTCTCCTCACTCTGTGCTCTCTTTCTCCCTCACTGTCATTCTTCTCAAATAAATAAATAAAATCTTAAAAAAAAAAAAGAATGCTTACTTTACCATGGGCAGATAGTAGTAAGTTGTTTATTTACCTTGGTATGTAATTCCATCTATTTCTGAGCTATCACAACCATTAGGATAAAATACCCAAATAATCTGAATTTAGAACTTGATTTTTTATTCTCTGCATGACAAATTCTTAAACCAACTTTAAATTCTAGTAGTAACAAAGCATGTTACTTCTACAAACCATATTATCATTCATTCATTCATTAGCCAATTAATATATAACAGTAATACAGTTAGAACAAGCTGTTTAATTGAATTAATAAGGTTAAAAATTTGAAGCAAGTATATTTCATCTTGACCTGACACTTTAACATTTTTACTTTATTCTCTTTCTATTTATGACAATAGTCATAAGGACTATTGGTCCTTATGACTATAAGGACAATAGTCATAAGTCCGCTCTTTTTAGAATAGTAGTTCCCCTTTATATACAGTAAGATAGATTCCAAGACCCCCATGGATTCTTGAAACTGTGGATAGTACTGAACTTTATGTATACTATGTTTTTTTCTACACATACACACCTATGATAAGGTTTAATTTATATATTAAGCAAAGTAAGAAGTTAACAATACATAATAAAATAGAATAATTATAACATCATACCGTAGTAAAAGTTATGTGAATGCAGCCTTTTTCTCTCAGAATATTTTATTGAATTGTACTCACCATTTTTCTCATGATGAGGTGAGATGATAAAATGCCTACATGATAAGATGAAGTAAGGTGAATGACATAGGAATTGTGATGTAGTAGTGTGAGGCTACCATTGAACTTCTGAGAATACATCAGAAGGAGGATCATCTGTTTCCAGACTGCAGTTGACTTTGGGTAACTAGAACCCCAGAAAGCAAAACCATGGATAAGGGAGAACAACTGTGTATAATAGTACCTTATGTTATATACATACATAAATGCACAATGAACTGCAAAGATTTTCTGTCAATCATCCATATTCTGAAATCACGTTTAACACCCCCAGTATATCACAAAAATAATTTAGTGTTTGTGGAGTATATTGTTTTATACAACTAGATAAACAAATCTGAAGAAAATTCCTTGCAGATAATTACATTCCAGTTTTAGCTCATTGTAAAGCTCTTGCTTACCCCAGAATGTTGAGGATTTCCAAGCAAAGTTCAGGTACTCCATTAACACATTTTTCCAACTGTATTTTCTTAAAAGTCTGCTTATATTATTACTAGCAACAACGAAAGGAACTAAAGCATGATAAGTGTGATCTTAAATAATTTTCACTATTTCCAACCTATATGTCTTTAAGAAAAATCTAGTATTTAGAGATACAATTGAATGAAAGTTTTATGAATTTTACCTCTTCTTTCACTAACCTTCTTTGATAATGATGGCTTCACTCTATTGGGTCCCATTGTCCTTAGGATTTGACAGAAATATATTGTCTGAATTATGTGGTATTGATTCTAAGATACCAGTTGGTGCTTTTAAGAAATAGAGATGCAATGCTTTGGCTAAATAAGAGGATTTTTTTTCTCCAAGTGTCTTAGATGATATATAAAAAGAATCACAATCCTTGAAAGTGCCTAGCTACCATCACAAATAATTCATTCGGTCATTACATTTGTCCATGATTCCATAGGTTTGGGAGCTACATCAATACCATAAATCCATTTATGATAAAAATCATTGTATCTCCTGTTATGGAGAGAAAAGAAATCAGAATAAAAATATAATGACCACTGACTGAACATTCAGATTGGCAAAATTAAGAGTTAAAATAATCTATGATACCCTAATGTAAATAATATTGTTTATTATTTAATATACTTTTGACTACAACTTCAATGAACTTCAACTTAAATTATGTCTTAATGAAAAGATTTACCATCAGAACAGAAAATGTCATGGTCAGAGTGTAGGGACACCCGTAGGGTATGCATGGTCCTGGGAAAATATTTTGGCAGGGAACCCATCAGTATGAACAATTTGATATTTTTTTACAACTGTGTTAAACTGTCATGGCGTATGTGAGGTATAGTGATTTACTGATGACTGTTTATCTTAATGGTAGAGAAGAGAGCCATAAATACTTGTTCATTGTTCAAGAGAGCACTTGAAGATTTTTTAGTGTCCAGGCACTATCTCTTCCTGTGCAAGGCCATCAACCATCTCTTTATGTACTTTGTTGTCATTTGTGCACTTCCTGGGAGTATTAGGTTTCTACTGCTGCAAAATTGGCACAAACTTAGCAGCTTAAAAAACAAATTTATCTCTCAGTTTCTAAAGCTCATAAGTCAAGACACACTATGATTGCATTCTTTGCTGAAGGCCTGGATAGACTGAAATGAAGGTGTGGGCAGGGACTCTCATTCTCATATGGGTTCTAGGTTCTCTTTCAAGCTCATTAAATAATGATGGCAGAATCATTTCTTTGTGGTTCTCTGTGGCCCGGCCAATTGTTGTCTATAGACTACTCTCAACTCTAGAACACCTGGATGGAATTCATTACCATATAGCTCCCAGACAGTTAATAGAATAAATGTTTGCTTTCTCCCAGGGCATGATTGCTTTTTTCCAGCTCTTCTTCAGTCAGCAAGATAAAACATTCAAATTTTAAAAGGCTCACCTGATAATGCCAGCCCCATCCAGGATAGTTTCCCTTTTGCTTTAAATGCATCATTATCACAAGAATGATATCTCCTTATTTTCGTTAGTTCTATCCACATTCAAAACGGAGGGATGATACAAGGGCAAGAGTCACTGGGGACCATCTTGGCCTTCTGCCTACCTCACTAACTTTATATCCAGCACAATAAGAAAAAGTAGTGAAAAAGTATGACAGAACTACCACTCACATCCCTGTGACTCTTTAGAAGTCATCTGTATTAAAACGATATAGATTTTTTTGCCCCCTTAGTTCCCTAAAACCATTTACTTAATGTTGGCTTCATTAGGACCCACAATGTTGCACTATCTGTTGTGCTCCCCATGAATCCTGTCCTGAATGTCTCCTTCAAAGGTTGTTACTTTGTTGACAATGACCACAAAGATGTTTCAACAAGATTATGTAGAAAAAATATATGATGGTTCATTTTTTAGTCATGTTAAATATATATTACCCTGAATTCTGTAACAGTAAATGTAAACAGTACATTTTTCACCTGTATCTTCTTTTGAGCTCTTTCAGCCATAATCAACGTAGTTTTAGAATTTTATCTCTTTCAACCTTGACCCCCTTCTCTGCCTTCCACATACAATCACCAGTGGAGAGGATTGGATGAGATTTTCTGACCTATATCCACATCTTGCATATGTTAGGTCCCCTTTGCATTGGAGCAATGATCTCAAAAACTTGGAGGATACCGGTGCAGCCATCCCAGGAGAACTGATGGATACATGCCAGGGCTTGCAGCTATGGTGAGGCAATTGCCAAGTTTTGCATAGGGTGTCCCACTAAGTAATGTGGGGGTGGGATGCCTATTACCGCCTGTAGGCATCCAATGCTTGTGAAAGGCAGTGCTTTGTTAAACACATGCTCCCACTCACATGCAGCTCAAGCCAGACCTTAAATGGTGAAAGTAACTAGTCCAGAGCCCCACATTTGGAGAGTCAGACACATGATCAAAGTCACCCCCTCTCCAGTGAATCTGTAGAAAAATAGAGCTCTAACCAATGGGAGTGACTGGCTCCTGTGCTACCCACTTGGAACCCAGCCAGCCATAGGACTCTTTATGATCCCCAAGGGAGGAACCCTTGAGCTCCTCCAGGCTTCTGCCTGGACGTTTGTAAATTAAGAGGTTTGTAAAAGTGTCAGAGAAGCCTTTAAGAGGAGAAAAAGACCCTGGACTCATGAAAATCCTTTTCAGGGTCCATGGTGCTGAAGTAAGACCGCTGAAGACCCTGGCACATCCTAGGCATTGGAACATTTCAATGAAGGGGCAAGAGGCTGAGGCCAGGGCTGGAGCAGAGCACCCACATGCCCTGGCCCTGGGATGTATAAATGGTTCTGGATCACTTTTCTCCTCTACTGGCCCTTTCCTTGCTCATTTTTGGTTCCCCTACAAATATCTTCCTGACAATCTACATAATTACCTCATTCCTGACCTCAGGGAAAAATCTGTATGTAAATTTTCTACAACCAAATGGACCATCAAAATAATTTGCTAAACAAAGACAGTCTTTCTCCATTCTCCAGTTCTATTGTCACTTTTTATCTCCTGGTTATATACACTTGAACGTTTCACACAATATTTCGTGAGGGTTATGGGAATGCAAAATTTTTGTTTTGTGTATGGCAGAGACTGACTGCATAACATGAAGTAGCCAATTTTCTGTCATCTTACTTGTTCAAAAATATCTCAAAATCAAATTTCTTCCCTAGCTGGATTTTGTAATGACGTATGACTCTTAAATCTGATTTTATCATAGCCTCCAACATAAATCTAAAACCCACAGGAGGAGCAAATTCTATTTGTATTCATCAGGTCTATTATTTTACCTTTAGCCATAATCTCACCCAAATCATTACCTGTGATATAGATAGGGAAATATTTCAGGTTCTAAAGTCCTCCAATTCTACAAAATCCTTTAGGAGCTTATTCATATATTTAACAAGCTCTCTTGTCAAGAAATTCATTTTTCTATCTCACACTTTGTTGAACTTGTTATTTTCTCCTTTAAAAATCTCTGTAAACCTTTGCCTTGGTCATTTTTTGTTTTTAGCCTTCAACTGAACTGCATATATTGAGTATAGTTAAATAGAAAAAGGAATTACCAATTTTAAATTTCTTGAGATTTGATTTAATGATAGTAACCTGATTAAAAATGAAAAAAAAAAAGTTCAGGATTTATGATGTTAGGAAAGTTCCTACTTTCCATTATTATTCTTCCCTTGAAAATCAACATCATATTAAATAACTGCAAAATGTATAAGTTTAGGTTGCATTGTGCTTTTAAATCAGAAAATTATGAAGCTATAACAAATTGTAAGACTTGTATATATCTAAGGTAAGCTAAAATATGTAATTGTTTAACCCACTGTCCAGGCAAAATCTTTGTCTCCAGCTTTAACTCTAAGTTCTAAAATAGTATTTCCTGATTTTTCTTGATTAAAATTGACACAATCTGTCACAAATAAATAAAAAAATTAAGTGAATATGTATTGGCTGCTTAGATTTACCTCCTATTAAAGCTAAGTGAGAAGGAAGATCCAAGTCCAAAGATCTCGTTTTATGAGAGAAACAAATTAAAATCCTGAGATCTTATGTGATTTGTGCCCTTGATTTTAGGTGTAATTCAAATCAGGAAAAAACCTAAATGTCTAATACTTCTGTCAAAACTCCCATTATCTAAAAAAATACATGCATAGATGGTGACTGAATATACATGTTGAATAAAAAAAATGAACGAATGTATCATTTCCTGATGTATTGACAAAAATAATATTACTGGAGTTAATGGAAAGAGCATGACATTCCTAGTCCTCTTTGTTCCTCAAGATTATTTACTTGTATAATTATAATGGCCATGTAATTATTATCTCATTTCTAAAAGAACTGAAGCAAGATAAGTATATTTGGGTAAAAAATAGGAAATTTAAGTTCTGTAGGGTGAGAAAAGAGGGCTAGAATACAGCAAAGAAATACAGCAAAGATTCTTTGAGCGAAGCAAAGAGTCATGAATGTTGGGAGATGCCACAGGTCTACTAGGTCTCCTCCCCACAGTGTTGCCCAGCCTGCTGACATCAAGTATATACCAAGGAAGATTGGGAATAAATTCAATTTCTATAAATTTGTACATGTCAATCACCAAGTTAGGAATACCACATGTTGATTATAACTTTTCCTGTTAGGAAGATAAGAATGCCTTTTTTTTTTTAAAGATTTTGTTTATTTAAAGATTTTATTTATTTATTTGAGAGAGAGAGAAAGAGAGAGATCACAAGTAGGCAGAGAGGCAGGTGGGGTTGGGGGGGAGTGGGCTCCCTGCTGAGCAGAGAGCCTGATGTGGGGCCAGATCCCAGGACCCTGAGATCATGACCTGTGCTGAGGCTTTAACCCACTGAGGCACCCAGGCTCCCTGAAAAGAATGCCTTTCATTATAATGACTGAACTATAAATAAGCATTTGTTACTGTTGTGACTTCTCATTCTGCCTGGATCCCTAGTTCTGTTTACCATCACCATCTATAAACACAAGGAAAAGGAAGAGAAATAAAAGCATAAAAACAAAAATCCTTAAAACTTAGGTAAACTAGAACATCACATGGGTAACTTGTCAGTTTCCTGGAACAAAATAATTACACAAACAGGAATTGCTCTTTTTGCTATAGAAAGCATTTGAGAGTTAACTATGAGAGAGGTAAGATACATACCTTAAAACAGGATTTAATTGGAAGGTTCTGAGTCAAGTTGCTAGGGGTTGTACATAGTTCATGGAGTTGATACCTTATTAAGACTGGAACAAGTTCAATATGCTTCTTCTGTCATTGTAGTGGCAGACAAATCTCTTTTATTATTGCTATTGTTGGTTTGGGGCCTTGAAAGATTGCATTTTGGGTTTTTTTTTTTTTTGCATTTTGGGTTTTTTTATGTTTTGCTGTTTGTTGTTTTGTTTTGTTTTGATCTATATATTTTCTCTCTTCACATGACTGTTGAAGGTGTGGAAAAATGGGAGGGAGAGAATCTAACTAAAAAACAGAGTGTTTGGGAAGGAAAGGGAATAGAGTTAGCTAGAGAGGTAATCAGGAACACATCTATAAGAATTTATGAGAACCTTATTAAATAAATAAATATATCGGAAATTTTTGTGTGAAGTGTTCTATGATACCAAAACCACAATCATAAAACAATAAATAATAAATAAATAAAGCAATGAAATAAAACAAGGAAAGATGAAACCTGGACTCTGTCTCCAAAGAACCATTTTACTGGTGAGGAAGGAAAAAAAAGCTGGGTGGGTAGAGATGTGCAAGGACATTGTCAAATCTGTTACATTAAAAAAAAAGTCCATTACCTTGCTGATGTGAAATGTTAGGATTTGGAGCAAGAGAGCAAGGCACTGGGCAAATCAAGCAGGAATTTTTAGCAGCGAAAGTTAGGTGATTATTGAAGGAATCACCCTGAGCAGTTCCATGGGGAACATGATCCTGTAATTCAAGGTCCAAAGTAGGACACTTTGAGAGTGAAAGGAGTGTTATAGGTTAGGACAAGAATAAACCACAGGTATCTGTGCAAACTGGAATCTTACCACAGAGCAAATCATCAAGGCCTCAGTGGTAGTGGTAATAATGGTAATTATAATATTAATTATAATATTATCATCATGTCATCATTTCTCCTTCTCCTTCTTCTTCTTCTTCTTCTTCTTCTTCTTCTTCTTCTTCTTCTTCTTCTTCTTCTTCTTCTTCTTCTTCTTCTTTTTCTTCTTCTTCTTCTTCTTCTTCTTCTTCTTCTTCTTCTTCTTCTTCTTCTTCTTCTCCTTCTCCTTCTCCTTCTTCTTCTTCTTCATATCTTGTATTATCTTAATTTAGATGTTACAGTCATCTGTTTTGTTACATAGTTTAACTTTCAAAGCTACCTGATGATAGGCATTAGTGTTATTACAGTTCTTCTTCTTTTCCAGGGAAGAAAAGAGTGACATAGGGAGATGAAATAAATTCGACAAATGTCATACAGCCAAAAAGTGGTAGAACCAGAATCCAGGTCTCCATTACCCCAAAGATCTAGTTAACCCTGTGTCATATTACCCAACTCTAGCAAGGGACTCAGCTGAAACTTATTTACAAATTCCATGTTACAGTGAATAGAGGCAGATAGAAAAACTGCCCTAAGGTGAGGGTTGGGGGGACCATTACAAAATTAAGAACTGAAGATGAACAAATAGAAATACAGTTCTCAGTTTGTCAGATGTAATCATTTCACTGAACTTTGCAATGATTTTTTTTACCAAAATAAAGAAGACTCAGGAAAACTTCTCTTAGAAAAAGAGATAGTCCAAGTAATCATAGGCCATTAATTTGGGCCAAGGCCCAGCATAGCTGCAAAGAATATTGCCTTGAAACTGTATCTTCTTTCTCAATCAAAGAGATCTCATTAACCAATAAACCGCTACTCAACTACTGATTTTCACAAATACTTCTTGCATGCTTCTTTCTAGCCAAATTAGCATATTGAAAGTTTACCAAAAATTTCTACTCATTTTATTTCTTTATTTTCTTGTAAACAATGTTTCATCTTTTTTACAATGTTTCATCAGACAGTGTCTCCCCAAACCCCTGCCTTGCTCCCATCCTTGTCAGTTCCTATTTAGTATCTGTGTGTTCTCCCTCGTAGGCCTTTTCTGACCACCTTCTACTTTCATGTACCAATAACTGTCTTAACTATGATTATAATTGTAGCCATATAGCCTTATTATATTCCCTATCTCTTTTTTCCCAATTTATACCTCCAATTTGAATTTTTGATATCTGATTAAATATGTTAAATTATTGCAGGGCTGGGAATATTTTATCCATCTTTGTACTTCCATCACCATCCCCACCAAATCCAAACATTAGAACATATGCAGTAATCGCTCAGTAAATATTTGTTGCTTTCATTTGTTGCTTTCATTAAAGATATTCCTTTAGGTTATTTATTTTCTGTACCA
Source organism: Nasua narica (assembly GCA_028533885.1). Taxonomy (NCBI): domain Eukaryota; kingdom Metazoa; phylum Chordata; class Mammalia; order Carnivora; family Procyonidae; genus Nasua; species Nasua narica. The sequence continues at coordinate 175,739,703 of CM052799.1, forward strand.
TTTTCTTTAGTTCCTCTTATTCTATCACTTTAATATGAAAATATATGTATATATATATGCAAATGATATATTTATGCAACACAATGAATTAGGGAGTCTTTTTAGCAGGAGTACTAACCATTAATGCAAAAGTTTCAGAAGCAATGAAATGAAAGGAGTGCATTATCCTCATTGAACAAGGCTGGATTTACAAGTAGCACTTTCCAACTCATCACTGTGAGATTTGCATTTGCATTACATGACCTTGGAAATTTGGTAGGAATAATTTCCTATTCAGTGCCTTCTCTTCATTCATGTGACCATTCAATAAAACTATGCATACATCTCCATTAAGCTTTGCGTTTGGAAACCAACAATGCTCTTGTAAAAGCTCAAGTGGACAGACATTCCCCAATGAACACTTTTTTATGAAACGATCAATGACATATTAGGCTGTACAGAGCTAAAGATTCTAAGTACATTCTGGTTTTTAACAAGCAACAGGAAAATTACAAACTAAATCAATATGTCCAACAGAATGCCTGCTCATTTGCTTCTGACATAGGCTATTCCTGTAGATTCTTGTACAGCTTTTTTTTTTTTCTACATTTTGTTTTCAGAACTGACACATGGAAACTTAAGGACTGAAATACTAAGACTTCAAAGCTCCCACTCTGTGTGGGAAGCATCTTTCACCGGCATCAAGGATGACACAATCACTTTCATCATTGGGCTGAATAATAAGCCTTCCTCCAGGGGGCAACTCCTTGGAGAAAGCTCCCTGCACCCATTATGTCAGACTACAATTTAGCAACTTGAGGGATTGTGGCCCATTTGCACATAAGGCATTTGTATTTTTCTTTCTTTTTTTTTTTTTTTTTTTAGGCATTCGTATTTTTCTAAGGCTTTTGTCCAAGTGATAATTTTAAGGCTATGTTTTGAGATTAAAAAAGAAATTGTCACTGAAATTTCTATCCTGAACATTTGAAAAACACTGAGTCTTATAAAATAATATCGTTTTTATACTAAAATATTACTTTTAATACAGATTTTCCTACAGAGAATATAACAACAGCCACAGAAATATCAAAACAGTGTCCCGAGCATTTGAAATTAAAAGGAACATTTAAAATTTTGCTTTTAGCCGAATACAATAGAAAAAAAAATGATACAGTACTGCTTTTAAACACATTTACCTTACAAATAGCAATTAGAGAAATTCAGAGAATTTTCTGGATGTTGTATTATGTACACATTTTTGAATTACACAAATATAGCTACTGCTTTTAGAAAGTTACTTTCAAATATATTATTAGCCAAAGTTCTCAATAATGTAACCTTTTATGGACATTATGATACATGCTTTCAATTAAACCTTTTTTCAGTCTACCCAAAGCATTGCCATCTTTGGTATAAGCTTTCAATATTTGGTATAAGCTTAAATCATTAAGAAATTGGTTTCCTTTACTTTCTTGCAACATAAGCCTACTGCCCACAAACTTAATAAATCTATGATACACAATTGGATATATAACCTTAATTTACTAGATATAGTTAATCTCCTCATTTTAGCAGGGTAGAGGCTCAGCCCTCTTTACTCAAGTCCACCTAATAGGCTACCTTATGGATTCATATGGTTGGGGTTTTCCAGCATGGTAGAACCCCCACACCCTCCCACACACACATACACCCAGCGGCTATGGTAGAATACACCCCCACATAGCTATGCAAGTCTCTGGGCTTTTCCCCTACAACAAATGCAAGAGTTTTCTAAGATTATCAAGACATAAGGGAATTGGCTATAAATTCTAAAACTTGGCTTTAATCCCCCCAAAATTTGCTATATTTAGAAAGTTCTACTGGTTCTTTTAGACCAGAGAATCATTTCACCACCCTGTCAAACTGGAGAACTTTACAGAAATGGTAACTATAATACAAGTAAAAATGAAAATTCACCTACTACCTGGCAAGAATGAATGAATGGGGGATGCCTGGGTGGCTCAGTTGGTTGAGCAGCTGCCTTCGGCTCAGGTCATGATCCCAGGGTCCTGGGATCGAGTCCCACATCGGGCTCCTTGCTCAGCAGGGGGCCTGCTTCTCCCTCTGCCTCTGCCTGACACTCTGTCAGCTTGTGCTTTCTCTCTCTCTGACAAATTAATAAATAAAATCTTTAAAAAAAATGAATGAATGGATATTTTGACAGTGATACAAAGTATAAAAAGGAAAAAAATAATAATAATTCATATAACTTTAGGTGTTGAAGCTGCTTTTTTATTATGTTATGTTCGTCACCATACAGTACATCATTAGTTTTTGATATAGTGTTCCATGATTCATTGTTTGTGTATAACACCCAGTGCTCCACGCAACGTATGCCCTCCTTGATACCCATCAGCAGACTAACCCATCCCCCACTCCCCTCCTCTCTGAAACCCTTATTTTGTTTCCTGTAGTCCATAGTCTCTCATGGTTGGTCTCCCCCTCTGATTCCCCCCCTTCATTTTTCCCTTCCTTCTCCTAACATCCTCCATGCTATTCCTTATGTTCCACATATAAGTGAAATTATATAATTGTCTTTCTCTGCTTGACTTACTCCACTTAGCATAATCCCCTCTAGTTCCAACCATGTCAGTGCAAATGGTGCGTATTCATCCTTTCTGTTGGCTGAGTAATATTCCATTTTATATATGGACCACATCTTCTTTATCCTTTCATCTGTTGAAGGGCATCTTGATTCCTTCCACAATGTCCACAATGTGGACATTGCTGCTATGAACATCGGGGTGCATGTGGCCCTTCTTTTCACTACATCTGTATCTTTGGGGTAAATACCCAGTAGTACAATTGCTGGATCATAGTGTAGCTCTATTTTTAACTTTTTGAGGAAACTCCATACTGTTTTTCCACAGTGGCTGTACCAACTTGCCTTCCCACCAAGAGTGTAAGCTGATTTAAATAGAATATCACTGAGTTGATGCATAGAGTTTATGGCTGGTGTATGTAGTAATAGTAGTAGCAGCAGAAGCAATAGTAGTGAAAATATCATGATAATAATAACCACAATAAAAATTATTTCTCCATCCATCGGTGTTATCATCATCAAAATCATCATTATCATCACTATAACCAAACTGAAGACGTTGTCATAGACTATGAAACTACTTACTCAATAAATTTATGAAGGCCTTGATATTCAAATGTTATATTATTTTATGAAATATATTATTATATAATACAATTATAAAACATATGATCATATAATATATAATATATTATTATATAAAATAATATATAATGCATATTATATTATATCAAATATTATATTAAGTTCACTCTGATTGAACATCACATTTGAATTTTTTTTAAGGTTTTATTTATTTGACAGAGAGAGAGGGATCACAAGTAGGCAGAGAGGCAGGCAGAGAGAGAGAGAGAAGCCGGCTCCGTGAAGAGCAGAGAGCCCGATGTGGGGCTTGATCCCAGGACCCTGAGATCATGACCTGAGGCGAAGGCAGAGGCTTTAACCCACTGAGCCACCCAGGTGCCCCCACATTTGAAATTGTTAAGTACTTGATAGCTGGTTGTCATTGCAGTGAGCCAACTCTGAGCATGAGATGACACTAGGGAGGAACCTTGACGACTTTAAAGTTTTGCCTAGAATTTTAGATCCAAATTTAGACCTGGTGTGTGTAACTTCTCCTTTGTCCTTACCATAGCTTCCTCTACAGGCTTCCAGTGTATGAGATTTGAATGTTTTTAGATGAGGCAAACTTTTGTGAGACAGCTGTACTTAATGGTTTTATATACGTACATTTATACATAAATATACATATTTACTGCGAAATGATAGAAAGACTGAAAAAAACACCACAAAGGTTCCTTTACATTTATGTAAATCTTGTTGAAATAATACTATAAAGAAACAAACTGCAAATTTTGACACAAGGAAAGGTCTGGTAAGATAATTTCTCAGTGGTTAGACCTTGTTCTATTGTCCATATTATCAATGAACAACAAGAACCTGGTTTCAGCGGCGCCTGAGTGGCTCAGGGAGTTAAAGCCTCTGCCTTCGCTTGGGTCATGATCGCAGGGTCCTGGAATTGAGCCCTGCATTGGCATTGAGGTCTCTGCTCAGTGGGAAGCCTGCTTCCCCCTCTCTCTCTGCCTGCCTCTCTGCCTGCTTATAATCTATCTGTAAAAATCAAACAAACAAAAAAATTAAAAAAAAAACAAAACTTCGTTTCAGAGTCTGTCTTTATCAACTGCTTTATTTGCAGCACCTGTCCTGTAATAAGCACTTAAGGTAGAGCTATTTAATGAACAAACAGATAACAAGGTTTTTTTCTTTTAATTTAACAAACTTGTGTAGTATTTTCAGGCAGAGTTCTAAATGCTTTACTACAATGTTACTATTTAATTCTTGTAACAACTTTGTGCCTTAAATGCTGAAATGAACCAACTTTGCCTACACCTTGCTTTCAGATGAAGGGTCTTGTGAATCATGAGAGAATGAATTTCTTTTGTTAAGTCCCCCAGTTTGTTTTGGCAGGCTTTGGAAACTAATTCACATGTAACCAAGGTTAAGTTTAAAAAAGAACCAACCTAGGAACTAAATATAGACAAGTGCGCTTAAACAGTAACAAAGTACAACTGCTCGCTGGTGTCTACTAAAATCCATAGTTCAGTAATGTAGTAGTTTTGTTAGTTTCTCTTTTAACACTGACAATTTGAGTGTACTCCTTAAAGTTTTTAAGTGTGAAAATAACAAGTTATTCCAAACATAAACCATTGTGTTTGGCAATAGTTTTATTTTGATAGGCAGTGAAGTTGGGAGCTAGTAAGAAACTTTGTAGCATATCTTTTCCAAACACCTACCTAATTTTGGAGAAACTTCAATGATTTATTTAAAAATCACATACCCAGGGGCACTTGGGTGACTCAGTTGGTTAAGCCTCTGCCTTCAGCTCAAATCATGATCCTAGGTCCTGGGTTGGAGCCCAGTGTTGGGCTCCCTGCTCAGTGGGGAGCCTGCTTCTCCCTCTACCTGCTGCTCTCCCTGCTTCACTCTTTCTCTCTCTCCCTGTCAAATAAAAAAGTTAATGAAAATCTACTAAAAATAAATAAATATGAAAATAAAAACCACTCATCCAGTTGTAGTATCTTGTTATGAGTTTCCCAAATCCTAGACCTATAATCTCATCATCAATTAAAATATACTTGGAAAATTATTAATGTCTAATTAGTAGCTAATGACTGTCTATTTGTATATTAGGAAACAACTTTTTTTTTTTTTTTTTTTTTACTTTGGAAAAGTAAGTTCCTTGGGATTCTTTTTTTTTTTAATTTCATCATCTTATTGGTTTTTTCTTCTTTCTGTGTCTGTCTGTCAACCTCATTTTAGATTTCTCTCTCTACTCATGGGAACAATGTGCCCTACATTTTCAAGACTACTAACACTGCTATGCTAGCTTGCCTGGTCAGCGGCCCTTCAATCTTAGAGATTTGGGCAGAAAGAGGAAACAGTAGGAAGAGGTCATAAGCAAGCATCAGCTGAGTATTGCTGTGAGCCATCACATCTCTAGTGAACCAAGGGCTTTAACTAACAGTAGAGTTTTTGGAACCCAACAGAAAGTTCTTTGAAGAGGTACTACAACTTTATTCTATAGACATTTCCACAGATTTCCATTCTCATTCAAATTGGAAGCTTACAGATTTCCAGCTAACTGGCTATTAAAATGGCAATTCAGAATACATTCTGCTAATTGTGTTTAAAGGAAGCCAAATACAGGTAACTGGGCCCCCTCCTCCAGCAAAGAAAAAGATTTTTATTACCTTGGTTTTTATCTATGAAAATATGCATTTTTCTTGTAATTCTTTCAACTTATCAGCCAAATAAAGTTAAATGCAACATAGCTTCTAGAAAGGTTTTATATTAAAAATAGGGTCAAAGTTAGCAAAATCATTTACTTTCAATTTTTCTAGTCACCATATTTACAGATTTTTTTTTATTTTGTTTCAGTCTAAAAGAAGCATAGCTTTTTTATTCATCATTTATACAATGACTGCTGTTTTGAATCAATCATTACCATTCTTGCTAACAGATTGAAAACAGATTGTTGTGTACAAACAATATTCAAATTTAATATTTTAGATAAGCCTCATTTTGTCTAAAAGCTGATAACTAGGAAAGTTATAATTAGAATATAAGAAAAAAACTGTCTTATAATTAAGGTTAGGCTGTCCTTTAAATTCATATCCATAATACTCACATACATTCATTAATTTCAGATATAATTGGAAGGCACATAATTAATGCAATGGCTCTGAATATTTATCAAATTACCACCAATCATCATAGTTTCTTGATGATGCTCCACAACGCAGTGCATGGATATCAATAAAATACTAATTACGAATTACTAATTATAATGACTCCACAAGGCCTAAAAAACAGCATTATAGTTTAAATTAAATTTAGTTTTATTGACTTAATTATTAAAAGATGAGCTCTTTCAAACTGTAAAATTTTGAACTGATATTTTAAATTACTTCTGTTATAATTAATGCCAATTCTTCCAAAAGTAGGAACCACAAACAAAAAGATGCTAAGGATAAAAAGGTTGGACAAATTAACACATGCTTGGTTACTAGATGCCATGAAGTGAGATAAATGTTAAAATATATTCATACATTTTTATTTCAACTCTTAATTAAAAAACACTCACGCACACAGAAATGTAGAAGTAATGACCTTTCAAGAATTTCTCAGAAAACCTTTTTACATTCCATAAATGCAAACATATCTAAAATGTATTAAAACAGTAATAAAGACCACCTCCGATTTTTCTACTGGTATTATGTAAAACACTGTTATAATTAATCTGCTTCTCTCCAAGCTTGAAGTCCCCTGCTATGCACCAGCAAGGTGATTATTCTCTAATAAGTCTTTTCACAGTATAAACTCTAGATGAGTAATCTTTTAATCAATTAAATTATGTATTTAAGGAACAATTCAAACTTAATTAATTTCAGAACTCATCAGATTAAACTTGGTTCAGAAACACGGGAGAATCCAAATTGTTTCCAACTTCAAAACATTACTTTTATCTGGAAACACATGTTAATTACTTAGGCACACCAAAATTAATATCTTAATTAATTGTTTCATATTCACACTGACAAGTGGGGTACATTTGTGAATGTAGACTTTGTGTTAAAGGACACTTATGTCACTTCACATATTCAGCCCCTTTTCAGGGGTGATTAATTCAGGGGATCTCCAGCTAGGAAACCCTAAAAGGCTGTGGGTGGAAAGCAAAAACAAAACAACAAAACAACTTCAGTACTGATAATCTACCCTGAATTTATTGTTGGTAGTTTTATCACTATCAAATTTAACAAATATTTTCTGAACTTACGAAATAAAAGAGGCCTCCCAGTTTATTTGGAAGGTGCCAGTGCCCTTCTTCATCATCTACAAAATGGAGGAAAGTTGGAAGAAAAGCAGGCAAAGGCAAGGCACACCGTCCCAAACCCCCACTCTCCTACCCCCATCCAAAGAGGAATCTATCATTAAAATGAAAAAGACCCTGTCCTGTTATTCTACAACACCCTGAAAAGAGCCCTCCACCCCTTCCCAAGTAAACAATTATGTGATAGGTAGATAAGCACAAGGACAAAAAAACTGATTGGGTGACAGGCACATGGAGGTTTAATCACATTAAAACAGCCTGCCAACATTCTCATAAAAGCCCTAGACTTAGAAACTCCAACAGCAACCCTCTAGGGTCCTCTTCCTCTTGGAGAGCTTTGTACTATTGCTCAATAAACTTTGCTGTGCTGCCCACCACTCTTCATCTCTTCATCTAGTCTACCTCTTCAGTCTTCAAAGCAGCATACCCAATAACCGTGGCCACTAAAGGAAAAGAAATCCTGAAGCACACATAGTTCTGACATCGCAACAAAAGCTACATTATCTATTGCCTGTTTGTGTTCTTAGTGATGAACTCCATCTAAGAATGACAGTATCTTATATTTTGGATTGAATAAACAAGTCTAGTTAAAGCTGAACCCACTAAATACTACATCATAATATAAGTGATTTTTTTAAACCTTCACTGAAAATTTTCCAAGGAAACTAGTTTGTTGCAGTAAATGCCACTGATAACACCTTTCAAAGCATAAAATGTTTCAACTTCATATACTCTTTGAATTCTATATTGCCTATTTTCTAATTTGTTATTTCTCTCCCATATGGAAAATTTTACTTTATTTGAGGTCAGTGCTGGAAAGCTTCTAGAACACTACTTTCTGAGGAGTCCTGGCTATACCTTTATTTTACTCTAGAAAAGCTTTTCTGCTGTCTCAGAGGGCAATTTAGAATGAATGGTGTTGACCAAGGTGTCCTTAATATTCTCCACAGTTTAACTAAAATTTACACAGGCTTCTTCCTGCCTTTAGATCCCTGACCTCTTTTTCACATTGGACCTTACAGAATAGAGGTAGTCTAAACACAGAGAAAAACATTCCATATCCTATGGTCCCTATCACAAACTCAATAAACAACCCATCAGCACACTCATTGATCAACATTCCCTAAGACCCTCTGAAACCCTGCCCCATAAGGTTAATGAGGTTGAAACTAGCATAAAATTTAAAGTTTGTTTTCCAGGGAACTACTTCTCCTTTAGCAGCTAGTATGTCTTTTCAGATCCCACTAACAAATCCACTAGCTATCTCTGTCAGAAGCCTAAACTCAAGGTCAACCCATATGCTTCCAGTCTATGAACAAGCAAGGCCCTGCATTACCTACCTTACCAGAGATAATGAGCCCAAGACCTTATCCAGTTTATACTGGCTCTTGGAGTAGGCCTTAGCTCCTCTCCTTATCCTAAGAAAACCTCCTGACATCAGGCACTAACTCTACCTGTTCTAATGTTAAGTCTCCAACCCAAAGTGAACATGAGATGTATATTATATTTATGTTTGCTCAATGTACATGCTCCATCTTTTCTCATGACTAGTCATAAATTTCCCTGCCCCTTTCACCAATATACATGTTATCCCAACCCCTTGTAAAAACTCATTTTCTCCCTCTTCTGGGAGGCAGAGTTGAGACTTACCCTCCTGTATCCTTTGGCTGATTCTCAAATGATGCCTTTCCTTGCTGTGTACATGGTGTCTCAGTGACTGACTTAGCTGCATGGCAGGCAAATGGACTTGGGCTCAGTTCCTCCTGTACTTTTCTAACTAACTCATCCCAGCCCTTAAAAACTTGACCATTCTTTGTTCCAGCAGAAACGAGCTCAGAGTTAGTTATGACCTCTCTCCCCTATTACAATAGTCTCGGATAAATTCATCCTTGCCAGGTTAACATTGTCTGGTGTAATTTTCTTTGACAACCTTGTAAAAAAAGGCAGTGATGTTACTGTACTTGTTGCATACAATGTTTGAACTAGGATCTACAATATGAGAATTTGAGGTACTTCTTCTCGGTGGTCACTTTGATAGTTATGAACAATGATGGCTGCTTAGGCTGAATGCTTATGCATTCTAACAATCTGAGTTGTATTAGTTGTTGCTATTGAAAGAATGAGACTGAGAACTATGGTAAAAGATATCAGAAATGGTCACAAAGTAATAAATATGTCAAATAATAGAAATTATTTGCACTAAATTCTCATAGGACATTTAAAAAACTGATGAATGTGAGCTTAACAAGGACATGTGTATCAGATAAAATGGCCTGGCTGTAAACTAATTAACTGATCTCTTCAGTTAATGTAAATTACTACGCGGTAACAACCCTTCTTTGCACTATATTGATAATAAATGGGAACTTATATCTAATTATTTTTGAATTTAGACACTTGTCCAATGTTTCTTTTCTGTTTTTTTTTTAAAGTTTTTATTTATTTATTTGACAGAGAAATCACAAGTAGGTAGAGAGGCAGACAGAGAGAGAGGGGTAGAGTAGAGAGCCCAATGTGGGCCTTGATCCCAGGACCCTGAGATCATGACCTGAGCTGAAGGCAGAGGCTTTAACCCACTGAGCCACCCAGGCACTCCCAATGTTTCTTTTCAACAAACTAGCCTATGCTATGGGGATCTGCTCCCTATGGTCTACCCTATGTTTATAAATGCAATTATATCTAAGATTTCATTTTCTCTTTCAAATTGTAAGAACCATTGTATTCTGATATTAATACTAGTATAAAATTTGGTTCTGTTTGCTCTGCATATGTCATAAAGATGCCCATGGGTAGAAAAAGAAGAATCTTCAATGCATCTATGTATAGTTTTGAGGTTATCTATTTGTTTTATATTCAGTGACATCCATTATCTCCTAGAATAATTAGAACATTAAATTATAATTTACTCCAAATTGCTATAAAAATGTTTTCTAAAAAAATTATTTTTATCACATTATATCCTTGTATCTATACATTTATTTTTCCAGAATGATTCAATTTATTCTTCTTACAATCATATTGAAGAACAACATGATTTTTGAGCCTATGGCAAGTCAATGCCTATTTCCTAAAGACATCCTCGTGTGATTATTTTTTTCTCACCTAAGAACAAAGTATCTGCCACAGAAATGCAGCAAAATATTGGGATAAAATATTACTGAGAAAACCCTCAAAAAAATACACTCCAAAATATTACAATAAATAGAATATTGTAATCAAAATATCAAACTAAACTGTCTGACTCCAGATCTCTTGTTCTTAACTATTCTTTTAGGAGAGATGAGTAAGAAAATGGACTTTCCTTCAGAAAGTTTATAGAGCAGTATGAGATGAAGATAATATGTGGAAGTAAGTGATTCAAGCTATTTACAATATAGGAAACATCGTAATAACAACCTAACAACAGTGGTAACATCTAATAGTCGTGAAAATAGCAGTAGCTAGTATTTGCTGAGCACATATTGTATGCTGCGCCTTTTACTAAGCACTTTCCTAAAATATTTAACTTAATTTTTATTTAATCCTTCATAAAGCCATATGAAGCTTATAGATGGTAAATGGCGAAAAGATAATGTAGTTTGCCCAAAGTCATAATTGTGGTAAGTGACGAAGACAGCCAGTAATTTTTTTTAACAGAATATTGATCTTAGAGGAAATGTCTATCTTTACCACTTTTTTTCCTCAAGAGTTTATATTTGGTTGAGCAACTACCCATCTATGTGTATCTGAAATACGAAAAGTAGTATTTTTTCTAGTAAAGAAAAACACGAATTCATGAACTCGTAGAATGCTATAGACACAGGCTATCACCAAAAGTGTAAGGAAATTCTTCTAATCTTGCCCCTTCCCCCCAGACACATGCTTGCTCAGTCATTCAGAGGGTTAATTTTATGCGTTAACTTACCTGGACACAGGTTGGCCAGATTAATCATTATTACTGGCTTTTGCCTGTCAGAGCTTTTCAGAATGAGATTTACATTGGGATCAGTGAACTCAACTCAGTAAAGTGGACTGCCCTTCTCAATGTGGGTGGTCATCATGGAATCCAATGAGGACCTGAATAAAACAAAAGGCTGAGGAAGAAGGGATTAATTCCTTTTTTTCCCTGCCTTCCTGGTGGAGTGGGACTCCTCATTTCATCTTCTCTGACCTGGCCCTGCAGACTAGAATTCACACCGTTAGCTTTCCTGGTTTTCATACTCAGACTGAATGCTATCACTGGCTTTCTCAGGTCTCCAGGTACACACAGCAGATCATGAGACTTTTCAATTTCCATAATCATGTGAGCCAATTCCTCTTGCTAATCTCTACCTATCATCTACCTATTTGTCTGCTCCTCTAACTCCTATTGATTCTATTTCTCTGCAGAATCTTGACTAATACTCTCAGGTACACATACAACACAGCAACACACACAGACACACATATGGGATTCTCATATCTCCACACTTGAAGAATGATCTACTACTTTTAAAAAATCTCTAATTTTAATTGAGATTGGCACTCAGTAAATACAAGTGCAGATAGAACAATGCAGCCGAAGACCAAACATAACTCAGTCAAGACTAAAATATCCTCAGTGATTCTATGAATTGCAGGATTGTGACACTTGTCACATACTATTTTTCCTTAAATGTTTTGGAATTTTTTAAAAGATTTTATTTATTTATTTGTCAGAGAGAGAGAGAGAGAGAGAGAGAATGAGAGAGAACATAAGCAGGGGGAGCTGCAGAGGGAGAGGGAGAAGTGGGTTCCCTGCTGAGTAAGGAACCAGATGCGGGATTCGATTCCAGCACCCTGGGATCATGACCTGAGCCGAAGACAGATGCTTAATCAACTGAGCCACCTTGGCGCCCAAATGCTTTGGAATTGATTCTAAATATATCCAGGTAATATAGGCTATGAAAATTTCTTCAACTGGCAAGTGTTTAACTTGATCCAGTGCATTTTATTTCCTGTTTCAGTTTTAGTTGTTGTTGTCTTGTGTAATTTTGGTGAAGGAGATACTATAAGAATTTGTTTTATTTTTTTTCTTTCTTATAAGAGATCCATGACAACTGTATTTTGAACTGCTTCTTTCTTACTGTTAGAAATGATTTTTTTTTGTCTTAAAGAGGAGTTATAACTTCCCTTTCCTATTCTAAAGGTACAGATTTTGATGCACTGTTAGGGCAGACCTTTCAGAAGTGGATTTTTCTTTTGAACAAGCACAAGCTAAAGGGGCATGACCATATCTTCAGGAAAAATGGTCAGATATGCAGCTGATGGTTTTCATTTTAGTGATTTAGCTCTGCAACTCTTCCTTAGAAAATTATTCTCTAAAAGCTTGACTGATTGTTACCTTCTATTTATCTCACCCTAACTCAATAGAATTCCAAGAGTATTTACTCTCTTCTCCACGAGGTTAAATAAAACAGACCTTGTATTAACTGGACATGTCTAGGAAAATATCAGGTAAGCACAAGCCATGAAAATTAGGACTAAACATCTTATTTTAAAATATATGTAAATAGTTATCGGAGTCAGTATATACTTAGGCCAAAAAAAAAAAAAAATCTCTAATTTTGTCTCTGGCTTAATTTGTAATTGCAATTAAAAATAATGGTTGTTCTGGGCCCCTGGGTGGCGCAGTTGGTTGAGCGACTGCCTTCAGCTCAGGTCATGATCCCGGAGTCCCGGGATCGAGTCCCACATCGGGCTCCCAGCTCCATGGGGAGTCCGCTTCTCACTCTGACCTGCTCTCTATCACTCTCTCTCTTTCCTAATAAATAAATAAATAAAGTATTTAAAAAAAAATGGTTGTTCTCCATAGCCTCCCACTTAATAGCATCACTTTTTCTTTTATATTAGAGAGAAGCATATAGAGAAATCTTGTTTTATAAAATGAGCTACCACATGCCAATTTCTTCACACCGTATACACCGGATACTTGTCACCTTCGTATGCTGAGAGTGATGTGAGCAGCAGTGGTCTAAGAAATGTAAATACAATTATACCTAATTTTCAAGTACATTTTACAGTTCTTTGTGGGGACAAGTTTTTATTCGAAAATGCCTGAAGATTGCCAGGCTAGCCAAAATGGTAAAGGTTCATTGATAATAAAACAATGTGAAGAACACCTACAGATATATGGAAAAAAAAGGATGCAGACAGAGGAAGAAAAAATTAAGAACTTTATAGAGAAGGATTTAATGTGGAATTTTAATTTGGAAGCAATAAATGACATACTTTCAGGCAAGGAATAATTTTATTACAAGGTTTTGCATATAATAATTTCTTTCCTGACTCAAAAATTTGAACATAATAATTATATAAAAAATAAAAACATGCAAATAAAACTCCTATTTCCAAGCACAGTTCAGAATCCTTCAACATACAAGATTTTTCTTTACCTATTAGATCTAAGCTAATCTGATCTTTCTAAATTCTCAATGAATGTTCTTCATATTCTTACCCAATTCATGACCCATTCTTTGAAAACATATCCCAAAATACTTAAAAGTTTCCATATGTATAGGCTTAATATGAGTTTACCATGTTAGAACTGTCATCAGTTGTTTTTTTAGAAGAAAGTCAGTTGTTTTTTTACTGGTGTTGTTTTATTTTTTTTTGTTTTCATGCCCAACCATGCAGAGTAAACTGTCTATGAAATATCTTTTACATTTAAAACTTCAGAGTGAAATTTACTAAGGAATAATAGAATCTTAGCACAATAGCTCTGGAATATATATTTATTCCTCTTATCAAGGTCAATTTTCTCAAGGTCTTATGAACAGATGGAATTCAACTTACAATGACACAGACAGAAAGTTATCCTATTTTTTGAGATTTTGTTATTCAATTTTTGACCAGGCACAAATATACATGGAATAAAAATCAAAAGGCACAAAAGGGTCTACAGAAAATATTGAATTCCCCTTATTTATATCCTACAGTCTCCAGATTCTAGTATCTAAGATAACTATTATTACCAATTCTTTTTTATTTTACTTGAGATATGATGTGATTATATAAACCTAAGTACTTTCTTATTTTACATGCTTTTTAAAACCTAGAATCATAGCTTAGATATTGTTTGTTATCAGTATACAGAGACCTATTTCACTTGTTTGAAAGGAAACATCCTACTCTGTTAAAAGGATGCACTTTAATGTGTTCAGCCAATCTTTACAAAGAAGTATTTAAATGTTTCCTAAATTCTTTCCCTTTAGAGACAAGGTTGCAATGAATTTCCTAATTTGGGTTCCATCAGAAACAGAACCTGAGAAAAGGTCACAGGTACAAATAGTTTATTTGATAGCAATGCCAGAAACACAGGACGACCGGAAGTGACAAAAGAGACACAGGGAAAGGAGACAATCCAAAACTGAGAACCCATGTTTTAAGAAACTGGCTGTTGTGGGCCACTGGAACTCAATCTTGCTGGGCAACTTTGGCACAGGGGGTAGGGCATTCCTTAGTTATTCCAAATCAGGGGCTGGGAAGCTATAGCACAACTCTTCATCCAGTTCATCACCTTATCTCTCTAGCACTTTTGGATTTCCCTATACATGGTCTGAGCATGCTCTTCTAGCTAAGGGGAAAAAAACCCCCTCAGACTAAAGTGCAGCTGTTCACATGAAGTAATTCTCTTTTTGTAAAGATGTGGAGAAGAGGTAAACAAGGAACTGAAATGATCTTCAGTATTATCCTTATTGATACCTTTTTGTACAAGGACTAGAGAGAGGCATGTCCACTTTTAGTTTGCAAATGATTGATATACCAGCAATGCGTGATTCTTTCACACATGTTTTCCCACCTACAGAATTTATATTTGACATATTTGCATATTTATATTTGGCATCATATTTTCTAATAACTAAAAAAAATACTATTTTATTTCTGTTTTGGTTTTCTGTAGTTCCATTAAGGTTAAGATTAAGCTAAAAAAAAAAAGAAAAGAAGAGCCTGAGTCATTTTATTTGACTTTCTATGAACTATCTGTTCAAATACTTACCAATTTTAAAAATCATATCATTGGTCTGTTCTTTATTGTTTATGACAAGCTCATCACATATTGAAGAAATAAAGCATTTGTCATATAAGAATTACATTTAATAAGATTCATTCAAGTATTTTGAGTTTCAGGTATTTAATACTGTTCAGAAAAATAGGATGGTTTTTCAGAAATTGATTGGTTCATGGGAATTTTTCAGCTTAGGATAGAAATAATCAAATCTACACTATAGAAAGTCCTATCAATTTAAATTATCTCCAATAACTTCCATGATTTTTTTAATATACAATAAAATGTTTCATGCTGTAATTTTTAATACTAAAAGTATTTGGCAATTTAACAGCATGCTATTATAATAAAGGCCTAAGAGCATGACTAAAGCATAAATATTACTGGAGACAAACTCAATACAACCAAAGAAAAGAGGATGGATAGAGGATTGTGGCCTACAGAAACCCTAGAAATCTCCATGAAACTTATAAGAATTCAACCATGACTAGGTTGGAACAACATTTAATGATCAGGAAAAAGTTAATTAGGGCATTTCTGATTCTAGGAATGACATGATCAAAACCATGGCTCTAGCAATAAATATTTTTTGCCTGTGGATCTGTGCGGCAACCACTCTTAACTATATTCATGTTTTGGGCAAGAAAAGGTCATTGGAGATTCTAGGATCAGGGAAGAGAAAGGTGACTAAAAAGAAGTTTCTAAAAACTAACCTGATGTAGTTTGCATCAGATAATGATGAGTGAAGTGTGGCAAAATCTACTTGAAAGAATCTCTGAAGTTCAAGTGGCTCTGTAATACACATACTAAACAATAAAATTAATTCCTTCTGAGAACCAAGTCCTAGAACCATCAGAAAGGACCGCATGTGGAGATGATCACTGTATAACTGTATTTTCCAGCAGTACTTGCAAGGAGTACTCAAAGAATATACCCATAGAAGAGAAAAATATTAAATATATACTTGTCAGCCTTTAATTATTTCAGTATCTCATTGTAAGTGGAAGAAACTTGTTAAAAATTTAATACCAAAGCTTAGATTTAGTACCTTTATACTGCTTTATTTTTGCAGATGAAGAACTGCAAAATTTTATAAGGCAGATTTTGAGATGTACGGTTTTTGAATCTAATTTTGCCTCTACAACATCCAATCTGCGATGAGATTTTAGGACAATTTTAATAACCTCTTTTCATTAAAAGATGAAATATTAACTAGAACATTAAGGGAAACAACAGCACTCTTCCGATGACGAGAGGTGGAAGTCAACCACATTGGTCCTAAATGGCTAAATAAACAGATTCCCTTTTCTTTACTGAAGTAGTTATGGCTGACACAAACTCCTCTTGCCTTAAAACAAAATCCTGGAGATGTGATTTCCAGGGAATCTCAATTTGCTGTTTCATTAATTCTCATTTTTTATTTGATGAGTTCCTAGGCGCATGCTTCTGCTCTGTTCAACAATACTATTCTCACTTTCATTTGGCACTGATGTTAGCATTTAAAACTTTATACCACATGAGCATTGATGACTGCTCATGGAAATAAATCAATTCATCAGACCTTTAGCAACTGGATACTCAGCATCAATTTTCTCATTGTGGAAAAACTAATAGGTTTGGTAACAAAGTGACTACAAGAGACAATGTAATGAGATTTACAGTTTACTTTTCTCATTCAACTCAATGACCTCTTAACATAGGAGTCACTATATTTTTTTTTTTCAAATTTTTTTTTAAAGATTTTATTTATTCATTTAACAGAGAGAGAACACAAGCAGGCAGAGAGGCAGGCAGAGGCAGAGAGAGGAGCAGGCTCCCTGCAGAGCAAGGATCCCGATGCGGGACTGGATCCCAAGACTCCGGGATCATGACCTGAGCCAAAGGCAGCTGCCCAACCAACTGAGCCACCCAGGTGTCCCAGGAGTCACTATATTGAGACACTGTTTAATATAAAATTGACTTTATCATACTATCTATGTATACTCAGGTCAAAGATCTATTGACAATACAATAATTTGAGAGAAACAGTGATAAGATTTCTTCATTTCTAGATAATAACACTTCATAAACTTGAATTAAGAAATATTACAGAGCTACCATACATCATTTAAAATTGAGCAGTTGTAGGCCATTAGTTTGATATCAAATAAGAACTAAGAACTTTTGTACAATCCTGGTGTGGCACATATTGGTTGGGAATCATCAAACCCATTTTCTCTTCATTCTGGGCAAGCCGACAATTTTCCAGCTTTTCTTATAGTTAAGAGGAATAATATGATTAAGTTCAAACTAATGGAATGAGATCCTATATAACACACCAATTAACTTCCCACAAAGTATCAGCCATGCATACACTCCCATCCCTTCCATCATGACTTTAGTCCTGATGCACTTTCATTTGCTTCCTTTTTCTCTTATGACATAGCTATCAGCAGCCAATGAGGCAGATGTGCAGTGATACTCACCCTCAGCGAAGTTTCAGCAGCACTCCCCTGGGTAAATTTCTAATGAGTCCACCCTACTGGTCCCAGACGTCATTTTTGATGCTTCACTCATCTGTACCTTAGAGGTGTGTTTCCTGTTTGCCTCTTCAGACCTTAGTTCCCCAACCATCTGTACCAAAAAGGGATGTTACTTGCTTGACAGTCTTGGCTGGGGTTCCCTGCCCACCAGACTTAGCTGCCTATACCCCAGAAGTATTGTTTTCTGTTCTGTCAGTAACTGTGAATTAGCTCTGGCCTAGAGCAACTCGAGTTCTCCATTATCCAGTAGGGCTATAACCATACTGTCTCCAATGAGATCTGAACTTCAGACTTGACAAAGGGGCCCATTTTCCAAGTTTGTCCCTTCTTTGGGACTCTCCCTCTGTCAAAGGATATTTCTTTGGAATTTTCTTTACGCTTTATAGTGAATAATTCTTTATGTATTTACATACCCTTTTCAAATTTCTATGTGATTTCTGTCTCCTAATTAGGCTCTATTGATACAGTAGGATTAAGTATCTAATTAAGTATTCCATTTTCTGAGATACCCAGACACAATTCTACACAATCCCCCAATTGCCAGCAAACATATCTTTTCTCTACAGATAGGAAATTGCCAAATCCTCTGCTGGGGTATCTAATGAGCCCTTAAGACACAAAGACCCTGATAGCTATGTTTCCCTAACTAAATAGGCCAATCACATTACCCTAGAGTGAGACTCTCAGAAGACAAGATACATCCACAAGCCCAGAGTTTAAAATCGGCTATTCATTCCCCACTTTAAATGCAAGCAAACAATGAAGGATTACCAGACATCTGAGGGAAACCTCTAAAGGAAAGAGAATGAAACAAAAAGAAAATAATTTGGATGAAGTAGAAATTATGCAAAGAATGGAAAAGCTTTAAAAATATTACCATTGATAACAGAGTCAAAAGATACTACATTGCAACCATGCAACAAAGCTAATATTTAAAAGATAAAAGGACACTCTGGTAATTGAACCAACCATAGGAAATTAAAGCAGGAATGGCAGAATTAATAAAAATAACATATTTTAGAATATAAAATTGGAGAAATCTCCTTGAAAGAGAGCAAATTACAAAAATAAGGAAAATAAGGAGATGGTATGATCATCAGAGGCCTACTCCAGAAACCTAATAGCTAAATATATGCTATTTCTGGAAAAGGAAGAATAAACGAACCCAGAATATCATACATAAAATAATTAAAACAAAATGTTCCCCTAAGCAAGTACATAATTTGACATGTCCAACACATGTTTGAAAGTAGAATCACATCAAAGCACACAAAAGTCCAGATAATTTTGGACAAAGAGAAAATTCTATAAAATCTGAGGGGAAAAAAATAGTTACATACAAATGATAAGGAAACACAATGGCTACAGTTTCCTCCACGGTGACACCAGAAGCCAAAACCAATGGGACAGTGCCTTCAAAATATTGAATCAAAATTATTTTCAAGTGAGAATATTTTTCAAACCATTAATACCCCAACATGCATCAGGAAGGAATGAATACGTTTTTATTTAACATCCTCAAACATTTTTCTACAATTTGCCCTTTTTTAGATGGTTCTGACAGATGTTCGCCACTAAAACAAAGGAATAAAAGAAGGAAGAAGCTGCCTTAGGATACATAAACTAGAGATCTAATGGAGTCCTCAGGAAATCTCAAGATGGCAACTGTGTAGCTGGTATAGAGAGCAACTAGTCCAGAATAGACCAGCCCCAAGAGCTCCAAGAGACATCTTTAGAAAGATGAAACTGATGGAATAACTGATGGTTTCCATGTTTTAAGAAGTGATTTAGACATGAAAGAGTATGGTAGAAAGTATACATTGAAAACTGAGTGAAAAAAAAATAAAACCAACAAGAATGTTACTAAAAAAATTACAAGTAATAGAAAAATGTTTAGCAAAAAGTCACACTAATCATACTTTACTGCACAGTTAATTAGGAATAGCATTTGCATTGCTTTCATAAAGTAAACATTGGTCTACCACAAATTATCATGTAACTGAATTGGGAGGATGAGAGCATTCAAGTAGGTATTGGGAGGGAAACATAGAATTAATTCATCTTCTATGTCGGGAAATCAGTAATATTTAAATCTAAAAAATCAAAATATTATCACATAATTTAGACATAAAGAGATAAGGTCAAAAAATAGGGAGCTAACTGAAATGAGACCTTAGAAGAGAGCAACAGAGGGAGTGGGTGGCAGAGATGACATATTTTCATAAGAAATTTTAGAATTATTTTACTTTTAAACTATTTGTATACATAACTACCATATAAGACAGTTTAGAGTATTAGTGTCACTGTTTTAATGGATTAAATTTTAAAAGCATGTATGAGCCACTTTTTTAGTTTATTTAACTGTTCATTTTTCATAAATTTTATAGCAGTGGTTTAGAGAAATGAAGCTTTGATTATGTTGATAAACTAACTTGAAATAACATAGGATATGAAATATTGAGAGAAAAATATGTGTGCTATAGGGACATTTTTGCTATTTACTATAAACCTTCTTTTCTCTATAATGCAAGTAAACCCTGGCCATCATTTAATTAGAACATGAGTTTCCTTAAAATGTTATCTGCATGATGGAAAAATATCTCTTAATTTTCCCTAAAAATATTCATCTTTACTAGAGTTTTACTTTTTGGAACAAATGTCTCCATCATTTTATTATTAGTGAAATCTAATTTCTTAATAAACCACATGTTGTCTTCAAGGGGTAATCTTTCCAATAAAGATTTCATGTCTTTGCCTAAGTGCTCTAGTTTGAGTAAAATGTTGATGGTATTTCATAAATTGGTACCATAAAGATTCCTTAAGAGTTCAGCTTAATGTGTTTTCATGTCCATTACACAAGTCAGTAAATAATAATTCTGTAAGGGATTTAATGGGCCTACCGGGTAAACCAGCATACCATTTGCTAATCTCCTGAAATTGCTGATCTAGAATTCCATTTATATATTGTCTCTAAAATTATTCATGTCTTAGAGTTTTTATGTTGTCTGGCCTATGAATTAGTAGACTCTAGTTGAAAGTTCTACTTTCCAGGGGAGACAATGACAGAAGGTGATAATTTAAACAGTATGGACATAAATGCTACACTTGGCAAGATACTATTTGATATTATATTCCATCTATTTTACTTTTCTTTCAAAAACAACGAAAGGGCTCTCAACATGTTACTCCAAATTTAAATTTGACTGTAGACTAAAAAAAAAAAAAAAAAGGAATAGTTTTACTGAATTCACTTTTATATGTTACATTTAACTTGTGAAATGGACCTAATTAAGATGACTATAGGAAAACGAAAGGTGTGTCTTTTGCCAATTGTTCTATCTATAGCTTTCTGAACATAAACTTTTTGTCTCCTTCCTGGCTATTTCTTTTCTATCAAGTGGGTATGTAGTTATAGCCCCAATCATGTTCTATATTTTGGTCCCTTTCCTAAATTCTGGAAATGACTAACTTATGTAAGTCTGACAAGGATATCTTTTTATAATCTCATTTGAATTTTTCTACCAATCTATGCACAGATAACACCGATATATAGAACCAAAACATGAGCTTACTCAGCTATCTACACACGAGATTGGTATAAACATTTTAATAAGATTAACATGGAATGTATAACAAATGTTTTTCAGAAAAGCATACCAGTTTGTCCATCAACAGTTTATGAATGCTTATTTCCTATAGTCACAAGACATTGACAGTTACTATATTTAAAAATATTTCTAACATGACAGAACAGATCATTGAACCCCAGCATTCTTCTAACTTGTAAGATTATACATTTAACTATTATATTCTTTGCTTTTGATCCAAATAAAGGTTAATATAATGCAAAGTAGAGGTAGGGAAACTAATCCCAGAAGTAGAACATCCAAGTCCAGAGTAGGTAAAAACCTTTTTATACTTGTACTATCTGTTTACCATGTCCTAACATAGCATTTGGCATATAAAAATTTCATTTTATTGCTGTGTTCACAATCTTCAGTACATTTCTGAAGATAATGATGTGACACAGAGTTTAATTCCCTTGAGTCAGAATATGGATTCATAAATCAAGTTCTTTAAAGATTGCTTGATTTCTCTAAAACTCAGTTTCATCTATAAAAATGTTATATGTAAATATTATATATAATATTTAAGAACTTATGTCCTAGATTTATAGGAATGGAGGAAAGGAATAATATGAAAAATTCTGGGCATGATGCCTCAACCAATGTTGATTAAGACTGGAAATCATGATATATAGAGTACATGACACTTGAATAGAAGTTTTATTCCAAACATCTGCAAAGACAAGCAGATCAAAAGGTTAACAGATTATCCAAATTCCTCAAGGGTCTTCACTAAGACCAAATGGTCATAAATTTCAAAGAAGATTTTAGAATAATAAAATGAAAATGATTCTAGAAATATGATTTTTTTTTTTACAATTTAAGAGGCCTAAAATATTTCTGACCTCCTTTTCATTTGATTTATTTAAGGGGTTGGATAAATTTTTGTCAGGAATCTTCAACACAGATTTCCCATATATGAAAGGAGACTACATCATAGTTACTCCAAGAAATTTTAAGTTTATTATATTTTTGAAGTCTGCAAAATTCTTTGAAATACCTCTGTATGTAAGATGTACCCAAAATATCAGTTCAGGGTGGAGATAAAGTTGGGAATAGAAGCATGTGCATGAGAAGTGGCTACATCACAAAATGGTTTTGCAGGGTAAAATTATATATTCTATGTTTCCAGATTTTTAAGCCTATTCTCTATAAATAAAAATAAATGTTTAATTTTATCCAATCAATACCACGTAGAATATAGAATTCCAAATTCTCAGTCATTATACTTAGATTTATCCTACATGAAATTTAGGTAACTGCAATTTTTGGGTAATGGTAACTGTGGCAATTCAATTTTGAACATAACTTTCCATATAAGGCATTTCAGAATGAGGTAATGGATCTTTAGATTTCAGAACCTGTTGGTCAAAATTGCTGAAAATTCAGATTTAATAGCAGTAATCACTATAAGCAAGAGTGGAGGTGAGGAGTTCTCTTGAATGACCTACCATGTCTCAGAGGTTTATCTGAATAGAGAACAAACATGATCTCGATCCAAATCTGTAGACCTAAATATGAAAAGGTCTGGCTGTTCGGTAGAGGATGGGCAAAATAAATACACCTGCTAGCTAAGATTAAAGGTCATGTCGTTTTGAGAAATGAGTAAGGATCTAGAAAGGTTTCTGAAGATAAAATGTATACACTATGAAAGATGGAGATAAGCTTACCTTTTGGGTTTTATTTTAAAATATAGCTAATTTTGCACTGTTCCTTCTGAGAAATTTGTTGGGAGTGTGACTAACAAAGGTGCAGAGGTAAAGCACGGGGAGCTGCCTACTATTCACTGGATACAACTGTTTATTTACCAACTCCACTCTCAGGACAGCTAATATACTTATATTACCATTTGGGAGACATGTTCACTTTATAATCTGCCTGCAAATGTCATGACTTGTTTTTTTATGACGAAGAAAATAGGTGAGTTGTTCCTTTAATTCGTACTTTTTTTTTTTTAATCCAAAAGAACAGGTCTCTCAATTTGGTACTTAAGGATTCTTTTATCACCCCATGATTTATTTTTTTCCCATACTACAGATCTTCTTGTTTTTCTATAATGTTTCTTTCAGGTTTTTCCCCCCACTATTTCACTCATTCTATACTCTTTCAGTTCTCTTATTGATCCTTAGTCGTTCTCAAAGGTAAATCATCTGAAATCTAAAACTTCTTGGCAGCAGAGACAGCATTTTTTAAATCTACAAGAGCAGCACTTTAAATTTTAGAGGCTTCCCCCCCTTTTTGAGTAACAGTAAATCTGGTTGATGTCAGTTTTAGACTGCTCCTGTTAAAGTGACTTGGAAGACTGCATTCATTAAGCACTTTTGATGAGAATGGAGTTTTCGTAAATCCATTTTCACAATGGATAACTTGCAATGTACTCAAACAGCAGAAACTAAGTGTTATTCTCTAGAGGAAATTAATTATTTAGGATGGAAGAACATGAAAAATATTAGAGCAAAATTGGTTTTAAAAAAACAGAAAGAGAGAAAATGATGATGTATTCAGATCTCAGACTAAGTCTAGAATAGAGCTTGACTCTGGGACATTTTTCTCTAATTCTCCAAGCTTTTAGTATTTCCAGCTTTAGAACTAGAGAGTCAGATATGCTAATTAATAAAAGTTCTTCCAATTCAAAAGAATCTAGAATTTTAAGAAATAATCGCAAAACTTGTTGATATTGATTCATTATTGGAAATGATGAAAAATGTTAATTATTTTTACTTACAGAAATTCATTGTATTAGTGTTAAAAATAAAACAAAATATACCATTTAAATTCATTTTTAATATAGCAAATGTTCAGAGTTAGCTGAACCTACTAATATGTATACTTATCTGTATATTCATGCATCTGGGGGGGAAGTAGTCCCCCAAGAATTCATTAGTTAAATTATATTACAGTTAAAAGGAGAGACAAAATATACCCCAAGACACCAATATTTTTTTACGGTAGTATTGAATACCATAAAGTCTAAAGGATGTGTGATTTATGTTTTGGGTATCACTGTTAAAAAATCATTTAATGTTTCAGAAAAATTTTTAGTTGGAAAAATGATAGTGGGCAATTAAAGCAGATAAGTACTTCTAGTTTCTTGAAAAAAAAAAGTCTGAATGTAAAGATACATCTAATACAAAATGGAGTGTCAAATGGTAATTTTACAGACCTGTGTTGCAATGAAGACCAACCGTTTCTCTATAATATCATGTATGACATTTATAATTCAAAAGATTTCATGTGAATTTTGATTCTAAAGCATTGAGAAGCCTCTCAGGAAATTTGAACTTGTTATTTTACACCCAAACTTCACAGATCCACAGGTCTCACTTTTTGGCTTTTATGGAGGCTTCACTGCATAGTCATCACTGATCCAATCTTTAGCCATTGGTGATTGATTCCTTAGAGTTCCAGGAAGTGAGACTTAAGGTTCCAACCCTGTAATCACTTGGTTTGTTTTTCTGGCAACCAGGTCCCATCCTTGGGTTTCTTAAGGAGTTCCTAAAGGCCGCTCATTAAAATAACAAAAGACAACTTTATGGTCCATTATCACAGGAATTTCCAAGGGTTTTAGGAGCTGTGAACCTGGAACTGCGGACAGAAACCAGATACATGTGAGAAATATATTTTGGTCATCTGAATGGCCAAATATACATTTCTTATAAATCACAAATTCACAGATGGAAAACTCAGAAGCTCTGGAAAATAATGGGAGGTATATTAAGGATCATCTAAAGCAGAAATAAAAATCGAGTATATTTTCTCTTTTCTCTTTCAGGTACAGTTTAGAATGAACCAAATATTAAATGAAATGTAAGAATGAGTGAAAGATTAGTGCTAACATATGGTCTAGTCAGTAGTTATTTCCACAGCTGAAGACTTAACTCTGAATTTTACAAATGATGTTGAAGCTGTGTCCCTTGAAAAACAGATAAAGCCAAAGGGTGACTTTTTTCTTCAATTTAGAATAGGAAGGCAATGGAAAAAGGCATTAAAAATATAAAAGGGGGAGAAAATTGACTGCAGAATTTCCCAGAGCAGGCATTAACATCCTGAACTTAGGCTTCTGGATTCTATTTTTAGGGGAGTAACAGGAAAGGAGAGAATGAGTGAGAATTGATGAGATAAAGGGGAGCAAATTCTGAATTGTTCGCACTTGATGTGGGTAACTGTTCCATTGCTTAAAGCAATGTCTTTCGTTCTGTGAAATTGTCATGACAGTGTATTGAGTAATCCTTCACAAATGAAGAAAACTCTCTCAATGAATATTTAATATTTCCCTTGAAAAATGGAAAATCCTTCTGATGTACATTGTTATGATTAAACCAACAAGTAACCACCACAAGAAAAAAATAGGAGCGTCAAATTTCCACTTGATGTTTGCTTTAAAAACTGTGAGGGTGTAAACTACCAAATAACAGATCAGTTAGCATAGGTATCACTTTATTTCCATAACTATGCTAAGGTTAAATAAAGTCTTCACTTTATTGGATAATTACCAGCAGTAAACATGATATAGTTATTAAGAAGTCAGGAAGGTTATGCATTAAATCTGACATAATTATGGAATACTAAGAGCATTTTCACCCTATATCTGAAGTTTGTTTTTCTTGTATAAAGTTTTAAAAATACATTGCCTCATCTTATTTTAAATGACAATATGTGTTCTACAACAATCTTTCTCATTTTTCCTTGACCTAAGAATGAAAGTATTTGTGTACATAAATCAATGGCACAGTGTCATGCAGTAAAGTTCTGAACGGAGGCAAAGAGATGTGCTTTTATCCTTAGTAACTACTACATATAGGCGCTTTGGACCCATATGGATTCAACCTTGGGTAGTGAACCTCATTGAGTTCTAACAGAACTAGATCCCTGAAAAGAAATTATATATTGCCAGAGCCACAATGGATTGTCCTGGATAGTTGGAACAAGCCAGAGGTGAGTAGCTATGGGCTGACACCATCATATCAGTGCTTTCTCTCATAGTGTTATAACAATATGGGGCTCATGATTAACAGGACCAGAAAGAATCATTGAAAATTCTCCATGTAAAGAACATTGGTAAAGCAAGATAGTTTGGTCAGTCAGCACAGGCCTTCATCACATACAGAGCTGAAGAGCTTCCCTGGGGTTCTTGTATAGTCTCTTCTTGTCCTATAGCTCGAGGCTAAGAATTATGGTGATTGTACTGCTGAAGCCATACATCCTTTTCTACATTACATCTGTTTCCTTGCATTGATTTTAAAAAGGTAATCCTAATGTGTCTCTTCCTCTTGGCCTGAAAAATCTCACAATTATATCAACAGTATTGAAAAAGCTGAATTAGAAATCAGAAGCTCTAACGTATAACCTTTTCTCTACTATTGAGTAAGGAGGTAGGATGAAGTAAGTCATTAAAATCCTTTTGCCT
The DNA here is from genome assembly GCA_028533885.1 of Nasua narica. Taxonomy (NCBI): domain Eukaryota; kingdom Metazoa; phylum Chordata; class Mammalia; order Carnivora; family Procyonidae; genus Nasua; species Nasua narica. The sequence goes on from CM052799.1 coordinate 175,766,714, forward strand.
CAATTTTCTTACTTATAGAATAGGACTAATAGTAAATGCCTTCCTTGCCTACTTTATAGATATGATGCAAATAAAATATCATATGCTAAATGATCATATTATAAGGAAATTAGCTGAATTATGGAACTTAGGTTAAACTTTAGATTTAGATTTAAAATGTTTATATGATTTGCTTACATGACAAATTTTTGAAAGACAAAACATAAGATAAATTTTAGGAAAGAAAAGTTTCTCAAACATAACTTCTAACCAGATATATTTTTAAACAAAAATAAGAAGAATGGACTTATAGAATTTAATTTTATAGTTTGGAATTAGGAACACATTAAAAATTGTAGGCTTCATCAATAAATTTAGACTTTTGATCTTGGGTGGCCCTACAACTCTGGCTTATACAATGGCATCCTACTTCTTCACAGGGAAACTTTATCTCCAGTTAGATGAAAAATGGGCTAAATTTGGATCAACATTTTTCAAGTCTTAGAAGCTCTGGGGCTATTGGAACATGTAAGACAGTGTCATGTAGACTTTATTTGTTCCACTATGTAAGCCATCGATATGTTTATTGAGAAACCGTAATGGAATAAGTTAGGAATGATAGATTATTTAGAACAAAATTGTAATTTAGAGACATGCAATCATTATAGATAATCAAAGTGAACACATTAATGCTTCCTGTGTGACAGGCATTCTTCGAAATGCTTTACATGTATTGACTCAATTCTCATAACAACTCAATGAGATAATGCCTTAGTTCTCTATTGCTACTGTAATAAATTACCATAATCTTTTTTTTTAAGATTTTATTTATTTATTTGACAGAGAGAGAGATCACAAGCAGGCGGAGAGGCAGGCAGAGAGAAAGAGGGGGAAGCAGACTCCCTGCTGAGCAGAAAGCCCCAAGCGGGGCTTGATCCCAGAACCCTGAGATCATGACCTGAGCTGAAGGCAGAGGCTTTAACCCACTGGGTGGTGAGCCACCCAGGCACACCAAATTACCATAATCTTGATGGCCTAAAACAACACAAATTATCTCGTACAGTTCGGGAGGTCAGAAACCTGAAGTGAGTCTCATGAGGCTAAAATCAAGATGTCGGCAAGGCCAACTCCTTCTGGAAGCTCCAGAAAAGAATTCCTTCCTTGCCTCTTCCAAATTCTAGAGAGCACTAGGATTCCTTGGCTTCTGGTCACACCACTCTAATATCTGCTTCCCTTGTTATATCATCTTCTCCTCTTTGATAGTCAAATCTCCCTCTTAGAAGGGTGCTTGTGATTGCATTGGACCTACTCAAATAATCCAGTATAATCTTGATATCTCAAGATCCTTAATCACATTTGCAACATTTTGTTTAACATGTAAGGTAACATATTCACAGGTTCCGAGCATTCAGACTTCAATATATGTGGGGGGGGGCATTATACTGTGTACCATAGACAACTTATTTTAAAATAAATGAGAGGGGCGCCTTGGTGGCTCAGTGGGTTAAAGCCTCTGCCTTCGGCTCAGGTCATGATCTCAGGGTCCTGGAATCAAGCCCCACGTCAGGCTCTCTGCTCAGCAGGGAGCCTGCTTCCCCCTCTCTCTCTGCCTGCCTCTCTGCCTACTTGTGATCTCTCTGTCAAATAAATAAATAAAATCTTTAAAATAAATAAATAAAATAAAATAAAATAAAATAAATGAGAATACTGAGGTTTAGAAAGACATCAAATACTTTGTGTAAGGTTATTTAGCTGGTAAAATGGTAAAGTTTGAAATCCAGTACAAGTTCTCAAGTTCTTGACCACCATGTCATTCTGTATTTATGCTAATTGAGGTAGAATAAAGCCCTGAATTTGAAACCTCAGCTGATACATTGTAATCATCACTTCTAAACAAGGATCAATGTCACAATGCTGGGTCCTGCCTGAAATGGTTTCACTGAGGGTGGATGAGCTAGCTGCTTTTCCTGTTTGCCCTCATTAGTGTACATGTCAGCAGTCACTCGACTCCTTTGGCGGCACAAATATCTCCCTGGCTCAGGTGTCCTTGATAATGTGGAGCAACCAAGCCAGACTTCCTGTGATGCCTTTGCTACTGAGAGTCCATTTTTGTGTTCCTCTAATAGCAGAGCCACATGTCCTTATTCTCTATGATGGTGTTTCTATGCCTTGTGTGTGTGTCCAAATCACCTGGGGATTAGTATAAAAGTGACTGTGTGCGCCCACAGCAGTCTGCTCAATCAGAATCTTCTAACGGTGGGCCCAGCTAGAGTTGTTCGATTATTTTTTTTCTGATTACTCTGACACACACCAAATTTTAAAAATCACTTGAGGTTTTATCTTGAATCATAATCTAAAGTATTTTCTCATTGTTTTGTTTCAAAGGGGACATTTCCCAACATTTTAGGAGACATTTTTTTGTTGTCACAAGTGAGGAGATGCTACCATCACTTAGTGCATGGAAGCCAGGGTTATTATGAAGCATCCTACAGTGCACCAAACATCCCCCTCACGACAAATAATTAGCCAGTCCCAAAGAAATCTGTTCCAAAAGGATGTTAAAAGATGATGAGATATCTATTATTTAACCTAGATCCGGTCTTCTCTGTGCAAACATGCACATCAATAATTCAATTTAGCATTGACTTTGAAGTAATAAGAAAGAGGGGGACAGGTAGGCAAAAAGTTGAAAAACTTTCTACATGTATAAGGTTAGAGATAATAAGCTGTCCATATTAATATTTTAAACATATTTTATAAAGAGTAATACTATACTCAGTTGCCCCCCAAGAGCAAAAATATCTCTAGGAAATAGTTGAGCAATCCACGCTGCCCTGATTGTGGTTCGCTGCCATTGTCTGAGTGGTTTCTAGTCTCTAAAATGATAGACAACAGATTGAGAGTGAGCATTACCAACTTTTATAACCATAAGTAAGTGCCAGATTAGCAAAGCTTGACTTTTAGTCTTAATTCTATATACTCCATACCAGCTGTGTCCCCATGGGAATGTTAACTAACCTCTCCACTCCTCAATTCCCTCATCTTTGAATGACTGCTGATTATGAACACCAACATCACATATATTCTTGTAACTCCAAATAGCAAGAGACTGATAAATGCATGGAATTCCATCTGTTTCATGGGAACTCTTTTTATTGAGAACTTGCTAGGCACATGGGCACTGTGTGGAGTATTTTATAAAGATTCTCCCACAACCCCCCATTTTTAAACAAAAATTTAAGAAGAAAACAATATTTTGTTTGTTTTCTTGTGTATTTGCTTTAAAAGGTCTATATGCACATTCTTGCCTTCTACAATGTGGGAGGACAATCTATAACAGTAAGAAAAGAAATCTCTGTACTGCTGACATTCTTGTGATTAAGAAAGAAGGCATTGGGATTTTACATCCTTTGACATTTACACTGTTAAATGCTGAGAATCTCAGTGATGATTATTTTTATTTTGAATAGCAGCGCTTAAAGAACCTAGACATATAAGGAGAGTAAAGCTATTAATTAAATCATTCAATAAAAATTCTATTATTGATTTGCAGTATTTGGGATGCTGGAAATAAACAGCCAACAGAGCAGAAAAAGCCCATGTTTTCTGAGTGCTAATGTTCTGGTTGCAAGAAATTGTTCTGGAACAGAAAACAAAAGTCACTTCACATCCTAGGTATGTGTGGGAGCCCTAGGAAGGGACTTGGACAGAGTGTAGATCAGGTTGATTGAGTCTGTTTATTCTAAAGCACAAAGGTCTGGATTACATACATGGATTCGGTTGGGTTTGATTGGCCATATATTATAGCTGAGGAACTGAGTTTTAGTAATTGTGGATAAGAAATTCGCCCATGGACACCCAGTTATTAATGTGTTAGATCAAAGAATGCAATTCAATTTTGCCTGATCCCCAAACCAGGATCCTAATGACCTTGCTGCACTATATTGAATTATGATGAGGAATAAAAGTAGAAGTTAAATTGATTGTCTCAGTATTACTTTGCATATCAAAAGATGGTCTGTGCTTAAAAAAATGTAGTGTGGTTTGTAATTAGAAAGGTCATTATTAATTAAATAGTACATTTCATTGTGAGTTCCATTGACATATTACAGCTTTCTCCTTAGTTGATTTTAACTACCCAGTGCGTTTTAAATGAAAAAAAAACCAACGAATAATCCACAAAAATAATTATAATGCCTAAAGTTAAGTAGTATCTACCAAATATCAGGTACCATCATTGATACTGCATATATATTTTTAATAAATATTACAGGAACCCTGAAAGGCAGCCTAATTGGTTTGATGTTTTCATTTGAGATAATTGATATTTTCTCCAAATATCCACAAATAGTGCTAGAATTGAGATCCAAACCTAGGTGTATAGTTTGCAAAAGACAAGAACAAATAGTGTTAGATGTTGAAATATGAGTGCTTTTTTTTTTAGTTTGTATTTTTTAGACAATGTCACTACATTCAATCTGAGGGACCAAAATGAAAAAAAATAATAATAAAATATAACTTTATTAGAAATTTGCAAAAATAAATGAATGTTTAAGAAAATGAAATATCAGTTTTCAATTTTGTTTAAGGTTATACTGTTTATACATCTGCAGTTACCAGAACTTGAACTTGCACTGAGAATTTTGGGACAAATGTGCTACTGCCTCTCCTTAATGGCCAGAGTAATCAAATAATGATCAAGCATTGCAATTGACAGAAGTAGAATTCAAAATAATATATAAAATATATAGAGAGAGAGGCGCCTGGGTGGCTGAGTGGGTTAAAGCCTCTGCCTTCAGCTCAGGTCATGATCTTAGGGTCCTGGGATCGAGCCCCACATGGGGCTCTCTGCTCAGCAGGGAGCCTGCTTCCCCTCTCTCTCTGCTTGCCTCTCTGCCTACTTGTGATTTCTCTTCTGTCTGTCAAATAAATAAATAAAATCTTAAAAAAATAAAAATTATATATACATATATATATGTATGTTTGTAGATATATACTGGCAAAAGGTGTCAGGGTGTAGCCAAACCGCCTGGTCACTTAACTTCCCTAAAGATTACTTCCTGTGTATGACATGATTTTGACATTTGACTCAAAATCATCTTATTTTTAGGCATAGCATTGGTGGTTGCTTGAATGGAAGTAATGATAAATTCTCATTACTCTTATTTTTAATTCTTTTAGGCTTATAGAAAATCTGGATACCTGCAATATGTAACTATTTTTTTTTTTAATTAGGCAGTAACTGCAATTCATTCTTTGCAAAAAATGCCACAGGCAAAGCTATTAAAAATCTTTGTAACTCTGCACACTGCACCTGTTTGTGAGGTAGACTATTAAAAGGCAATTTGCTACATGTGACTTGAATTGCAAGACAAATATTTACAAATATGAGCAATTCAATTGAAAAACACTCATTTTATAGTGTTCTGCCATATGACATTGAATGTATAAATATAAAACTTAAATTGTATTTAAAGTATAACCAAATTTGGGGGTGAAGGGGAAAACCCCTGGAATGTAATTGAAAGCAAAAATTTACAAGACTGAATAGGAAAACAGACTTGGGGAAAACTATTACTTAAGAAAAACACTTTAAAGAGGAAATTGTATTTATAGTTTACAGGTGTGGACTTTTAGTGAATTTCAAGTAGTCTCAGAATAAATGTCTACACAAGTCATGTCTCTATAGTTTAAACACTAAGGTGGGTAAAGGAGCTAAAATAAAAATCACAGGAAATTGAATGTATTTATATATGTATGTATATATATTATTTTTTAATCAGGAGAAATTTTTAAATGCATGATTTTTCTAACAAACTTTTTTGAGTTGGGCATACTTTCTTTGGGAAAAGATATATAAAAGATATATTTATTTCTATATACTAGCACTATCGTTTAATAATTATGACACACTGAATAAGTGAAAGAAGTATTGAGGAGAAAAATACTAGTATGAAATATTTTATCCCATTTTCCCCACCCCAGAATCACATTTAATTACTTACATATGGGGCTCCATAAGAATATGAAGCCCATAAGCAATATAGGTCATCCTGAGCTAAGCAGAAGGCAGGAGTTTGGGACTTTAAAGGGAAGGAGGACAATTCAGAGGAAGATAAAAAGTGTATGTTTGGTAAACAAATTTAGCTGGGCCATACAGAAACAATGGGACATACAGAAAAAAATGGAACATAGAAATTTTTTTTTTAACGAGAATTAGAGAGAAGTCAAGAACAGACTTTTTTTTTAATTTAAAGATTTTATTCATTTATTTATTAGACAGAGAAAGTGAGAGAGAGCATGAGAGGAGAGAAGGTTAGAGGAAGAAGCAGACTCCCCGAGGAGCTGGGAGCCCGATCTAGGACCAGATCCCGGAACTCAAGGATCATGACCTGAGCCTAAGGCAGTTGCTCAACCAACCGAGCCACCCAGGTGCCCGGAACATAGAAATTTTAACAGAATTTTTCAAGTTCCTCCCCATCTACCACACCTATTTAATATTACACTGTAACTATCTGTAGTGATTGCTCCCTTCCTGGAACATGTCCGTTATCTAAATTATTTTAAGAAGTTAGTAGTGAAGGCAAAATGAAAACCTTCTTGAGACTTCTGTTTCTTTTTTTTTAATGTTATGCTCTCACCATAGAGTATATCATTTGTTTTTGATGTAGCACTGAGACTTCTGTTTCTTAAAAATGACAGCGTCCAATTATCATATCATCTCACTGATATGAGGAATTTGAGAAACAAGACAGAGGATCACAGGGAAAGGGAGGGAAAAATGAAACAAGATAAAACCAGAGAGGGAGACACAAACCATAAGAGACTCTTAATCTCAGAAAACAAACTGAGGGTTGCTGGAAGAGAGGGGAGTGGGAGGGATGGGTGACTGAGTGAGGGACATTGGAGAGGGTATGTGCTATGGTAATACATACATAAATAAATAAATAACAAATAATTAAATATTAAAAAAATGACTAGCCCCAAATAATCCACATGCCAAAGAGACACACTGTGAGGCAACAAATTCCATGCACCTACACTTTGTCTTCTCACAGGAGTTTGTTTTGTATGTTGAAATAGCCTGAGCCTGTGTGTATTTCTCTATCTCCTGCTTATAGTTAAAGATAATCTCAAAATTATCCACTTTAAAAATGTTACTTCTGCCAGTCTCTCCCATATCAGACCTGGTTAAATGCCTCTTACCAGAAATTACATAATATCTAGTATTTATAGGTGTGATAACAGTTATCACACTAAACTATAAAGGCTTTTTTCCTGAATTAAAATTAAAAGTCCTCTAAAATGAAAAGTTACTTGCAGAGGAAGACTATTTTATATCAGAATCACCACTAGCCTGTCATAATAATTGACATTTTGAAGATGCTTGGAATTTTAGGATTAGTGGCATTTATTTCTGCCATGAATGTTGTTGCATTGCAAATGCATTTAATAATATGTGGTTTTATGTATAGACAGACACCTATTTGCACATCAATTGCATAGGCAATACATATTTACCATACACATACACCCGCATATACATACCTGCATATATAGTTACATATATCTACATGTATAAGCATATATATGTTTTTGTGTTTATATAAATCATATATGAATATATTTCTTCCAAAATGGATATTTCTTATTTTTTTATTTAAATCAGAATACCATCATATCCTTGCTCTTTGAAAGGACTCCACATGACAGGAGAAATCAAAGGTATGGTTAAAATTCATTTCTGAAATGTTAAATAAATTTTTAAAATGCACCATGACTGTACATAAAAATTGAGTACTCACCTAGATGAGCATTATATGAATTATTGTTTTGTGCTAATGAACAAATTTATTCAGTAGGATGAGATGTGTGGGAAATTGCTATTCACTATAAAATTAATGAAACAGAAAAAATTTCTCTTTGCAATCTAATGCATTTTAAAACTCAACATAGATATTGAGATTCAAGTTTTTATTAAGTGCAGCTTGATCAAGTTTCAGCATGCATACATCACTGTTGTCCAGCAGTAATTGAAGATTTTGTTGCCTACACTATTATCAGGAATTTCATGTGAATATGAAAATGAAGAGAATGAGTATGAGGATTGATAAAGGACCTCTGGAGGGGGCCAAAATCTTCATTTTCATAAGCACTTATTTTCAGATGCCTCATGAAGGTTAAATGCTTTTCAAAACTTTATTATAATTTGGATTTTGGAAAGCTGATCCTGGAAGTAAATGTATAAATCAGATCTTCTTCAGCCCCATGGTAAAGGAGATCTCTGTGAGTATCCTGTGCCTTGTGATTCTGGAAACCAATGCTGACTTACAGTTGGCTCTGAGAAGGAAATGCTCATTAAACATATTCAATGAAGTAATATTTGCTTATGTGAAAGAAAATGGTTGAGGTTTCTTTGTTGTATTCTTTGTGTGTGTGAGTAAGTGTGAGCATGTGTGTGTGTGTGTCTCCATGCACTTAATGTTTGGATTCATATGTTTAGAAAAGACCGCATTTGACCTTATATTGGACACACACAAATTTAAGATAGGAATAAAGGTGTGATTTGTTTACCATGTGCAAATATTTGGATATTTGTACTAAAATGGCAGTGAATTTTACTGAGTATATATGGAAGGCTGAAGGCTAAATTGGTGTCAGGAAAAATCTAATTGCTCATAAAAAATGGTTGGTATTTCAATACTGCTCCACAAATTTAAGCAAGAGTTCCGCTTGTTGCTCCCCATCATGTAGGCCGTGATCTTCTTCTGTAAGAATGAGCCTAGTCATCTTCTAGCACCAGCCCACAGCAAGGAAAGAAAAGAGAATGGGTTACCTCATTAATATTCTGTGCCCATTTCCAATGTGTAGGTTTTTTCTACCCAAGCTACCAAGCAATTCTCAGACACTGGGTGGGTGTCTTACAATTCAACTCAGTTCTGACTCTATCTGCTTGGAGATATCATCAGATTCCACAACAGGGGCTCAGTCCTACAAGATGTCCCCCACACACTCACCCCTCCACAACCTCAGACAACAATCATAAGTCCAGATTGCTACCTGTGTTTCTGACCAATTGGCTACAGATTTCAGTTTTCCACGACCCCGTCCTTAGGTTTGGTTAATTTGATAGAGTGGCTCACAGAACTCAGGGAAACATTTTTCTTGCTAGGTTACCAGATTATTATAAAAGGATATAGCTCAGGAACAGCCAGATAGAAGAGATGCATAGAACAAGGTCTGGGGAAAGGGTACAGAACTTTCATGTCCTCTCTAAGTGTGCCACTCTCCCAGCACCTCTACATGTTTACTAACCTGGAAGCTCTCCAAATTTCACACTTTGGGAGCTTTATAGATGTTTCCTTATAAGGGCATGATTAATTAAGTCATTAGTCATTGGTTCAACTTCTAGATCCTTCCCTGGAGGTCTATGGTGGGACTGAAATTTCTAACCCTCTAATAGTATGGTTGCGCTCTGGGCAACCAATCCACAAACTTAGGTGGAATCCAAAAGTCACTTTATTAACATGATAAAAGACATCTTTACCCCTCTCCTCACTTAGGAAATTCCAAGAGTTTTAAAAGTTCAATGTTTGGAAGTGGAATGAAGACCAAATATATATTTCTTATTATAAGCCACAGGATCACACTCATACATAATACTTCAATGCCAAGGCTTGGAAGTGAAATGTTCTTTTCAGTCCACCTCCAAATGACCTGAATGGTCATTTATGTGACCATTTTTAACAGCAAGGAAAGTTCTGAAGTGCTCAGTTTAAATTCTGGATGGGAGGTTCATTGATTAAAAGGAAGAAATGGAGAAATCATGCTGGGAGGTATGTCATTGTAACTGTCATTGTAATGTCTGGCAAAAGTTTTAAAATTCTCTGATTTTTGTATGTGTGGTTTTTGTTTTGTTTTTTGCACTCTTTTAACCTATAGTCTGTTCCCACTCAGAAATACTTGGAAGATATTAAAGAATATCACTCCAAATTGAGTTTAGAATCTTATTATCTGATTATGGTGTAGTCAGTAGTCTAAAACACTGTTTCTAACTATACTTCTGTTGTCTTGTGTGACTTAAGTCTCAGGTACTGGCCACATTTCACTATCTTTTCAGAGTTATCGGTTACAATGTTAAGCATATTATCCAGAATGATCTTGTTATACTTCCTTTTATGTTTGGGGAGTTAGTATTATAATAAGGATTCGTAAAAAAGGTAAGCTGGTGTAGAGGATAGACTGTTTCTAATATATTACATAATTGGATACACTATTTCTAATATGTTATATGTAATATATAATAATATATATGTCATATGTATATCTAATATATTAGAAATAGTGTATCCTCTACATCAGTTTCTCTCTTCTATAAATCCTCAATGTAATGCTATTATTTAAAATATTAATATTAACTAATAATTAAATATTAATGCTTTAATAATTGTGTGATTAATGCTATACATAATAATTATAAATATAATATGATTGTATTAGACAAAGAATGAGAGACAGATGGATTCTGGGAGATTGAGAGAGAGAGACCATCATAGGGACAGACATAAAAATAGACATATCTGTGAAATTGGAGTCAGGTTAAAAACTATCTCACTTAACTCTATATAACTTAAAAACACCCTTTTGCCAATATTCTGTTAAAAGCTACTTGTTTACTCAAATGTAGCCACTAATTAGGGTTACTCTATGTTACTCTTATAGTGGTTTATTTTTCTACAGCCCTAAATCCCCTAGTGTCTGTTTTGTGTTCAAACATTTTAATTAGTTTTAGGTAAAAACATCCAGTGTCCTGGAAAACTGGAGTTTGAAGAAGGCTTATGAATGTGGTTGGCAGAACAAGATTTAAGGCACAAGGGCGCTTGAGGAGACTGGAACCATGACGGTATCACCTAAACCAAGCCAATAAAGAATGATAATCGTGGCAAGAAAAGAAGAAAAAAACAGAAGAGAGGAATGGAGATAGTGAGGTTCAATGCAAATCCAAACCATTTGTAATGCTTCTTGCTGTGAGAGAAAAGTCTTCTCTAACTTAAATTATAAGAAAATTTTCCTGTTCCTAGAAGTGCAGCTGTATGTGCTGGGATAATTTGGGTGTTTAGGATTGACTCTTTCCGTTCTGTAGCCGCTCTAGTTCTACTCCTCTAAGATTCTCTTCATGTGGCTACTTTATTTTTAGGTGGAACAACAACAACAACAACAACAACAACAAAAAACAGCTTTTAAAAGTTCTACATGGGGTACATGGGGTATGGGAAGATCCTATCCAAAGCAGGATGATAAGGAAGGATTTTCTTAAAGCCCCCAGCAAATACCTTTATAATGCACTGTCACAAAGTAGACCATGAGCTCATTCTTGAACCAAACATGCCCAACAGTGATCTTAAACATCCCAGTTTCCCCCAAAATGTTACCTGTTTTCTGTCATGATTATGTATATAGTGTCTTCTTTCATTCTTAAGAATATCTTATTTTGGATAATAGATTATATGCTATTCTACTTAAAGTCATACTGGTCAAATCCTGAAATCTGAGGTGTGACCAGGTTTTGTTGGGGTATATGTGCGAGATGAAGAAGGGAGGGATATCCTGTGAAATCAGGGTTCTTAATGAAGGAGTAAAAATATGAGTGTCTACAAGAAATCGATAATGTCCTATAAGGTATCTTTTTCTGGGTTATGGGCTGACTTGTGTCCCTCCCAACCCACAGATTGATATGTTGAAGCCCCAACTCCCAATATGACTGTTTTTGGAAATAGGGGCACTAAGAAGATAATAAAGGTGAAGTGAGTTCTTGAAGATAGGACCTTAATCCAATAAGACCCGTGTTCTTATAAGAAGAGGAAGCGACACCAGGAATCCCTCTCTGCACACCAGAATGGAAGCTATTTGAGGACATAATGAGAAGTTGGCTGCCTGCAAACTGAGAAGAGAGCTCACCAGAAACCAACTCTATGGCACTTTGATCTTAGACTCCAGAACTGGGAGAAAATAAATTTTTGTTGTTTAAGCTTCCCAGTCTGTCATGTTTTGTTAGGGCAGTGTAAGCAGATTAATATATCTGATATATACATTTTTTCTCTAATAAGAATATGGAAATTTACCTATGGTGCTGGGCACTTTCAACTGTGAATGCTTAGGGCGAACATGAGTTCTTCTTTTCTACTTTTTCCCCCCTCCATCTACCTCTGCATTTAGAACTCTCTTGTTCTCTAATTATGATGCTAAATCCTCAACTTTGGTTGAAAAGGCTGAATGTACAATTGACCCATAGTCCCCAAACTTCTAAAATGTCATATGCTGTGTATATATTCTGGAATAATTGTGACCCATTTTAAATTTCCCCAAGCCCCACTTATGAGTTGACTGAGGTGTGGTAACTTGGATGGGCTCAGCATAAATTTCATCTGACTTATAAAAACAAAAATCGAAACAAACAAACAAACAAAAAACAAAAAAAAAACAAAAAAAAACCAGGAAAGCTTTTTTTTTTTGGAGGAAAGCTTCTAATATGAGATCAAAAAATATTAAGAAGAGGTTAAAAGGGATATGTTTAATCAGAATTGTAGTGAAATTCATGGTGCACATTTTAGTGAGAGATGCTTTTTTAACCAAAGCTCAACTTGGATCTTCCTTATGTTTGTTCAAATGTACCTACCTCTACTCATTTTTTCCCCTCCCAGTTGAAAAGCTTTTTTGATAAAGAATAGGATTTCCTATATGCTGTATTTGTCCTTAAATCAACAGAACCTCAGGTTAAATTCCCTTAAGGCTATATTAGATTTCTTCTCCATCAAGTTTGTTATTAAGGCATATTTACCAAGATAGTGACTATCTAATCTAGGCATTCATTTTAAATTTAATGTACAAGTTCTGAAAAATTCAGGGCATGACAGGGTGGAAGATTTATGCCGGATATATATAAACTGGACTGGGACCATCACCATCTAATTGTTAAGACTGCAGTTCATTGGTTTCTAAACATTTTGTATACACACCACTATTGAGGATACAGAAAAGTATTTTTAACATGCCCAGGAAAATCTGAGAGAGCAACGTGTAATAAAATACATTAGTACTTCTGGAGTAAAATGTGAATATTCACACTAAGTATGAAGATTGGAAGATTAATTCAAGTCAGCTTTTGCTTCTGAAAGAACTTGGATCGGGTCGGATTTGTAGCTGTCTGAGTTAACAAAAGAAGCTTTAACTTTCTGGAGAGTTTTGGATTTCAAAATAGGATGAGAGTTTATAGACCCATAATATCTCCACAACCCAGTTTTATGAGGAAGACACTTGAGACACAAAGAGAAAAAATAAAAACTACTCAGGGTTCTGCAGCTGGTCCCTGACAGAGACATGATTCAAGTTCCTGCAATTCAGATTCTTTAAGTCATCTCTGTGAGACAGGTAACAAACCAAGAGAAATCCTACTGTCTCATGGGGTGAGGAATGTGTCTTAGTGGAGGTGGCATTTGAGCTTTATTCTGGTGGATTTTTATAAGCGTGTTACTGACTCAGTATTTTTCCTTACCAAGTAAATAAAAACATAGCATGGGAAAGAAATTCAAATGCAATCTTGACTTTTGGATGAGTTTGGAGGGGACAGACAGTTGGAAATAGGATGAGAAAGGAAAGAGGGACCAAGTCATAGACTCCATGCATTCAGTTCATGCTTGGAAATCCAGACACAATTCTGGAAGTAGCAGGAATAAGACAGAGTGATGAAATGGTATGGTTGGAGTTGTGGGGGATTAATGAGTTATCAATACATGGATAGAAAGAAAGGAAGGAATTAATTGAACACCTTCATATACATAACTTCTAAAACAAAGCAAATGAGTTATATACAGTTTCCATCAAATCCTGCCCTCCCAAAATCATTGCATAAATTTACACAAATTTTTGCTATTACCTTTAACAAATCACATCTGTACTAGGTCTCTGAATATTAAATTATGACATGACCTTGTCCTCATAAAGCTGAGTACAGTGTGTAGTACGGATTGTGGTACAAACATGGCATGTCTTCCTTGAAAATGTAAATCTGGAGCTAATTTAAGAGAAATTTTTATAGAGTTCTAGTCAATGTTTGGTATTTAGTTAATACTTTGGTTAGTTTAAGAATCCATTATTAAAATTTTAGAAATGATATTATGGGGAAATGTCTTGGGATAGCTGGTTATCTCATAAGCTCCAAGTTGTAATCATGGGGCATAAACACAACCAGTTGGGTTGATTGGAGGATCTTATGTAAAGCTATCACTCACTGAGTCAAAACACAATACACTGAGTTACCTAAAAATGTAGTGCCCCTATGGGGAAAGGAGGGATAAGGAAGTAAGACAAAGTAAATAGTAAATATCCTTTCTCAATGTATTGAAGTAAATCAGCATTGAGTACAGAAAGGGAGTCAGGCAAAATAAGATGCCAAAATCTATAATGAAATATCAAAATTGTAGAAGGAGTTAATATAAATGTGTTAGCTGCAGGTTACAAGTCACTGTTGCTTTTGTTATCAGTATATGGGAGAATTAACTAGAGTAGCACTCAAATAACACCAGATAATTAAAGTTCTGTCAGGATCCCTATTATAAAGCCCAGTCTTTCATGTTCAACCATATAACTTGGCCCAAAGATGAAATTTAGGGCACAGCTGAAGGCTAAGAAAGTTTAGTTTTAAATGGATACCTTGGATAAAAGTGCACACATTACATATGTTGTGTGTGTGCTTATCTACATATATGAATCTCTGTGTGTGCATATATGTGTGTTTATAAACATATGTTCTAAAAAAGAAAAATAATTTATTTAATACAATATTTTTGAAAGTTAATTTACTGTGAAAACCTCAGGAAGTTTAGTCAATCGGTAGTAATCCATGTGTCTATGAGCTACTAATTCTAATCCTTTGTTTTTTACCAGAAGCCTTTATTTTTAAAAGTGTGTGACATCACTTCCTTAAATGTTAAGTTCATTTGCAGAAATTAATCTTACCTAGTTTATAATTATGCTTTATCCAATTCCCCATTTATCTTCTACTTGTCTCTGACTTTCTACACCAATTCTGAAGAGTGTTTTTGAATTTAAACGTTAAATTGTAAGGGCTGTTCAACATTTGAAAGGTGCAGAAAATATGTTAATCATCCACGAAGGCTAACAGACCTTTGTTAGACCAAGAACTAACCCATCACACGAGTCATGCTTATTTATAATTCATTAAAGGAATTTTTCTTAATCCCAAGTTTATTTTCATGTTTCTACTCTTCATTATTGTTCTTTATTTTACTGATTAAAAAAAAGAAATGCCTGGGGTATAAAAATATAAATTTTGTGGTAAAAATTGATGTTGACAAACAAGGAAAAAGACAAGTTACATGCTGAGCTTTTTTTTTTTGATACTTTTTAATTTTCTGTCCCATCCTTCACAAGAGAGTGGTTGGGAAGAATAGGAGATTTTTCTGTGCAACATCTTAGAGTCATCATGTGTTTTTGCGAAGTTAAACTGCTTGGCTACATTGAAATTCAAGTGCGACCTAAATATAATTTCCAAATGAGTATATTTATACATACTATCCATTATTAACTTATGTACAATATTAAATAAAAATGTCCCCCAACCGGCATCCTGACATAAGTTAAAAATATGAATGCCACCCTACTACTGATTATTGTTCTAAATGGTTACATAAATATACTAAGAATCTTTCAGTGATACACACTGTTCTTCTGAAAATGTTTTGATCAACTTTGTACAAAATTCATAAACTATGCCTACTGTCAGATGAATAAGAGTTTGAAAAACAGTCTATTTCAAAGATGGTTCTCTATCACAATAGTAACAAGATTTCTGTTATAGAGAATGCATCTCATTGGTGTTAATAATAGTCTCTACTGTAAATTACATTACTATGTGAGAATTTAGCATGTGCAATCTCCAATTTTTTATAGAAGAATCCTATTTGCTAAACAAGCTCAATAATTTCAATCATGATACTATTGTTGAAAATTCATTAATATGCAAGCCATTGTTCCAGGTGCAGGAGAAACTAAGTGATAGCCCAAATATTTCAGAACTCTCTGACCTCTAAGAGCCTATCATTTAACTAAAGGAGATAGATTACAAACAAAAAAGGGTATCTACCAATTCAAAACATCTCTCCTTATGATGCATTAAATATTTTAGTATACTCCTAGCTAATTGTTTAACTTTCAATTGTCAAAAAATGCATTTTACATGATGTATATGTGTATGTGTCTGAATTTATACACAAATTTAAAATTACTTTAATTACTTTTGATATAATCAATAGATGGAATTATATTACCCTAAAAGAAAAATGGGAATTTAATTATATTTAATATCAAAGTTAAAAAATTCCATATGATTTTCTTAGAGAAAACAAGGGACCAACATTCATGGTCTATAATTAGGGTTGCTAAGATAAAGAATCACTATTGAAAAGGAATTATATCAAATACAATGACCCTTATTTCCACTCAGAAAGTAATCATTATTTCCAAGCTACATTGGGCTGAATTTCCTGCTAACAAATGTGATAATATAGAGCTCTATGAAAATTAATGTTGCAATGAGAGCTCCAAAAATGATCTCCTCAAAAAATAATATTAGTGCATTAAAATAAAGAATTACACATTAGGTTCCAAGTTAAGCCCTCATAGCATTAATGCAAAAATAGGCTTGATATACTCACCTATATTTTTTTTCCTTTTAAAAATTTTTTTAAGTTCTGGAAGATGTTTGGAGAAATGTATCTGTATACCAAGATTAAGATCACAGTGGGGCTCATTTATCAGAAATGTTCAGAGGTATTTCAAACAAATAAAACAAAGAATTTCAGAAATAATTTTAATTTCTATTATTGATATAAGACATCCATTTTTACTGCTATTGATTATTTCACAATTTTTTTTTATTTGAGCTTTCAGACCATTTTGGTACTCAGTTTGGTTATACTTGAACCATCATGTGTTGGTAACTTACTTTTCTTTGTCTTAGAACCACTGGTTTCTTTTTCTTACTTTCTTTTTTAAAATTTTACTTTAAATATTTATTAGATTTGGTTTAGAATATTCTGTTTGATTTGTAAATGAGCCAGAAAGATACCAACTCTGGAAAACAAATACCTTTCCATATTCTTCACTACATCACTTCCTACCTGTATACATAAACTTCTATACAGGTGGTTCCTGCTCTTAGATTATTCTAGAAGAAAAGAAGTATAAAGTGGTGAATGTTTTGCATTAAAGATACCAGTTCTATTATTTTATAAATATTTATAAGCAGAAGAGGGATAGGCAGAGAATAGGCCATGGTGGTGGATAATCAGCAAGATCATGAGCTGCTGGGATATGATACGGTCTCTGCTGAAAGGTCTACATTTATTCTCCATGCACTAGCATGGCTGTGCTCAATGACCAGTGTTCATTCTGATTTACTGATGCCCCATTTTAATTGGTTGATACCCAGCTGTGTAAGTTGTTAAATATTTTAAATATCACCCTTCCTCTGCGGTGAACTTGGGCAAACTATTCCTTTCTCAACTTCAGCTGTGAAGCAAGAAATTTGAACTGAATAGTCCTCCAAATCCCTTTTAGTCATTACAGTCTATCACTTGAGACTTAACTCCGCATGATGAGCAGGAGTCAAGATACACAGTGAGAAAGCCACAGAACAAAATTTTGAGAACATTGCAACTTGACCACTCGGTTAAAATATATAATATCAATTGTTAAAATAGAAATTGAGAGTAGGTACTCCAGCGTCTTGTGGAGATGATTTTCTCAATTAGACAACATGGGCCTACGTGGAGATGGAAGCCAGCCGGTTTTGTAAAACTAAGCCTCAAGAGTATAAAGACTAATGTTAAGTATGTTTTTCTTCTAGAAGCTTGCCAAACAACTCCAACTTTCTTGAACAGAACTGCAGAGCCAGAAATTTCCAAAATGTTAAGTCTGCATATTTCTGTTTGTGATTTATTAAAAGTTTTGTTTTAGTAAAAAGATTAACAGTGACTCCAACTGCCTTAATTAATGTGGTGGATGTAAAAACACTTTGGTAATGGAAGTATACTAAGCAAATATTAGTAAGTAATTATTTGTCATCATAAACTATCATACTTTGGTTCATACATACATGAGATACAGCCTCTACTATATCACAAGCATTGTGTTACTTCTTGGGGACACAAATAAACACTTGTACTCAAATCTTTTCGGCAGGGTCTGCCTCTGGGAAAATGTAGCCTAAGTCAGATCAGTGTGTGTATGTGTGTGTGTTTGTGTGTGTGTGTGTGTGTGTGTGTGTGTGTGTGTGCGCATATGCATGTACATATGTGCATGTTAATATGTTGGAGCAGGGTGGGAGGTGAGATGTAGGTCATTCCAGACTGCTGGAATAGATAGAAAACAAAGAGAAAAATTCTAACAGTACCTAATAATTCACAGAATGACAGAAAGACATAACATACAGAGGGGTAAGAGAACATCCTGTAGTGGATGTTAGAAGCAAGGATATAAATAGGCTTCTATGGAGCAGTGAAAGGAATCTGTGCTTGCTCATAAAGACCACTGGGAACTTACTTGAGTACAAGTGTGTTGGGTACAGAGGAATTCGTTTGGGTACAAATCCTATTAAAGAAGTTTTGTGTATTCTTTTAAAATAACAAAGAAGTCTAAATGAACTAATGAGAAAATGATAAAAGAGCAAGATATGGACACAATGGTTATTAGAATTGTTTAATGTCCATTTATTTTATGTTGATCAACACATATTGGTTACCAATAGGAAAAAAGCAAAACTGAACTTCTGCTCTTGCATTATGTAACAATAGGGTAACAAGATTTCCACTGCCCTGTGTTCCAGTTAACTGATCCTTTCTTCTGTTTGGTCTAGTATGTTGCTGATCTCCTCTACTGAGCTTTTCTTCTTTTATGCTGTTGAACTCCTCTACTGAGCTTTTCAGTTTAGTTCTTGTATTCTTCAGCACTGTGATTTCTGTTTGATACTTTATAATATTTTTTTACTTCTTTGTTGAAATTATCACTTTGTTCATGTAGTGCTCTCCTGACCTTAACAAGCATCTTTATGACCATTATTTTGAACTCTCTATTGGGTAAATTGTCTATCTCCATTTCATGTAGGTTGGTCTCTAGATATTGATATTGTTCTTTTGTTTGGAACATATTTCCCTATTTATTCTTTTTAACTCTCTATGTTGGTTTCCATGCATTAGATAGAACAGTTACCTCTCCTAGTCTTGACAGAGTTGAATCTTGTAAATTGTGTAGGAGTTGAATCTTGTAAATCAGCCTGGCCTGAGATTTTGATTGCCTCTCAAACCTTGGTGATTTGTCCTAGCCATTTTTTTTTTTGCTATCGGAAGTTTCTAATATTTGAGGTGTGCCAAAATCTATCATTGTTCCAAAACCATGGGAAATACCCATCTGTCTGCTCAGGATCCCAGGCATAATTGTCTGGTCCTTTGGTTCTCCAATGCAGGTAAATCGGAAGTCTGACTTTCAGGCAGGAGTGGACATAAGATAATACAATCTAGCTCCTTTTCCGGGAGAAACTGGAATTGGGTGTTTGTTCATTCTCACTGTGTTGAGCCAGAGGGAATAGTTGTTGAAAATTTTTATGCTCCATAATAGGACCACCTTTTTGTTTTGGGTCATCCTGGGACACTATGGTTGCTGAGCCTCATCAGCTTCCAGAGCTCAGTGATTTGGGATCGAGTTTCTTTGATGGAAGGTGAAAGTTGGAGTGCTGTATATGTGGACAAGCTCCTTCTAGGGAGGAACTGAAGACTTGGTTATACTGTTGGAGAAATGTGTGTGCGGGGTGGGGAAGGGACAATTGGGGACATGCCCACAAGCTCCTTCAAGCTCTGGGGAGGATCCCAGCCAGGTCCCATGTGCAGAGTAATTAGAAACTGGAACTTTTGCTAGCAACCGGGAAAATATTCAGTCAACTTATTTCAAGAAAAACTGGGGGATGGGAGCTTTGGTCTGTGTCCTCTGCACTGAGCCCAGGTAGGTAGCTGCTGGGAGTGTTTGCGCACTCATTTAAAAACTGCTTCTTTTTTGCTCTTGTCCTGTATGACTCAGGAATGCATGCCCCATTGCCCATCAGAGATAGGTAACTGTGGGGAAGACGTCCTTTGGATGACAGTCCTAAGTGTTGCGTTATTAAATTATTAAATGTATGATCAAGATCTTCCTAGAATGAAGCTGGAGATATGGTCTTATTGTTGGAGCAAGACAGAGGGAGGATGGGGCCGACTGGCTCTTTTGGTTTCCTGAAAGAACCTCATCAGCACTAGATGCAGGCTAATTAGAACCCGGATCCTCAAGCAATAGCTGGTAATGTATGCACTCAAACTCTTCCAGGGAAAAACTGAGAGATGGCTATTTCTGTCTTTTTCCTCTGCACTGAGTCTGGGAGCAATGGCCAGAGGTAGTGCTTGTGTGCCCCTTTAACAACTGCTTATGTGCTTGTTATTTTCCTGTGGGACTCATGATTACAACCCTCACTGGCTAGGAGAGCTGGGTTATTTAGGGATCTGTCCTTTGGATGACAGTCTTAAAAGTTGGGGAGTTATATGTGTGGTCCAAACCCTTTGCTTGTCAGGCAAAAGCTGGGAGTTGGGAGGGCCCAGTTGTAAGGCACTGTGCTTGGGTAGGGTTTATGATGAGAATGTCTCATCTATTTCTACTTGTTTCAATGTGGGCATTTTCTGAGTGTCAGTGTATAGGAGTCATACAAATCTGGCTTCTGGATTTCTCTCTGTGAGAATTGTGCCATGTATATCTGTGTATTCTGTTTGTCCATGGGAGGAAGGAAACTCAGGAATCTCCTATGTTAACAACTTGATGGTGTCACTCTCCTCCTCCCCATTTATTGAATACATTTGGAAAACTGTGGCATATTGTTTCCTTTATTTAAGTAGATCTTCCAGGGAAATATGAAAAGTAAAGGAAGAAAATCCTCACCCTACTAGGATGCCAATGCTATTATCAGTCCCCCTAATTGCAGCCTTGCAGTCTGTACTGTAATTATTGTTCATAACTCTCCCCTGCATCAAGATAGGTTCATGGCAATTCTGTATCTGTCTTGTTTTCTATGGCCATAGGTCAGCCTCCATTCTGCATATTTTACTACTTTCTCACCACACTGTAAACTACAGTGCAGTAGCTTTTAATCTTTTTTTTTTAACTCTTGTGCCTACTTTGTCAGTGTAAAGACATACATGAGCATGCCTTTCCTCCAGAAACCAAGAAAGAATGCCTTTCAGCTCATATCAGCTACACGACACTGTCTCCTCCGAATTAGGACTCATCAAGGAATATTGGATGGAGATCCTTTGTTTAAAATGTCTAGTTGAAATTCAGATATCTACTTAGTTCTGAAAATTTACTGGGACAGAGCTGACACTTAAATTTTTGTGAACAATTCCATTTATATCATTAAGATATTTTTAGGCTGAGATTATTTTTTTCTTAAATGAGGCAGTAAGCAAAATTCTTAGTGTGCCGTGTAAAAGTGTATTAATTTTAACATGGCCTTTTGTCTCTATTTAAATATTGTATTCATTTATAAATGGGATACTGAACTGATAAGAGAATAAGAAATGGCCTCCCAGATATTCAGACATAGAACCAAGAATGAAAATCAGCAGTACTGGTTTAAAAAAATAAGATATGGTGAAATCAAAGTAATTTCAAAATTTAATGTGAAAAACAATTGTTTTAAAGATTTTGAATCAAATATTCAGAGTTGGTCTCTGGAGTCATCTTGAACTCATATTTTGGGTAAGCCTAAAATTATGATGTAGCAGATATACTATTACTGGATTTTTTTTTCTTCTCAGTCTCTCTATCACACCCTTAAATCTCCAACTCTGATATTTCTGCAGGGAGAATACATTAAAGTCCCAGAGCAGCAACGATACAGAAGAAAAAGAGTCTACATCCAAACAATGCTAATAAACTCAGCATTTCACTTGTCCATCTTTTGGGCACACTCCATTCCCAAATCTCCTGTTCATAATGTCTTCATTCTAAAAGAGTTGATACCCTACTTCTGCGATTCACTGCCCACTCTTTTCTTAATTATCTACCCACAAAAATTTGATTGAACAATTATGTGTAGCTTCAAGGGAAGTGCACAAGCATGTGCACACACACACACACACACAAACACACAAACACACACACAACAACACCTTTAGATAAAACAAAACAAAACAAAAAAAACATTTGGAGTAATTATGTTACTCTTTTAGGTTGTAAAACTGAAATTAAAATCTCTATTGGTTTGCTATTCTTTCTCAGATTTTTTTCCCCAGAGTGATTAGCATCTCATTAAAATTTATGAGCCCAATATTATTTATGTTATAAGAATTATGCTAAATGTCAGTGATTGAAGGTATCATGTTCAATGTTGGACTTCTGGCATAATATCCTATCAAACTATCATTAGGGAACTCATGATGTTAAGAAAATCCATCCTATTTTTATTTTCATACTTTCAGAAAGATCTTATATTGAATCCAAAACTACGATTATCTTTCACTTACTGGTATTATTTCTACCTGTGGGCCACACAAAACAAGTCTTCTTCTGAAAAATGTCATCTCTTCAGATATTTTTAAGGTACTATGACTTCTTATATTAACATTTTCTTTTCAAGATGTTCACAATTCACAATTCAGTGAACTATTCTCATGAAATGCTTTCCTTACAGCTTGACATATTTGTGATCCCTTATGCCATGTTCATTCTTTATGGTCTCATATTTTTCCCCTAACACTACAGTACTTAAGACCATGTTAGTTTTACTTACCACTTCTTCATTGTCTGTTCTCAAACATTGAAATAAGCTCCCTGCAAAATGAAATTTATCTGCTCTCTTCATTATTAAAGTCTTAAAATATACCACAATTCTTGGCGCATAGTATATTTAATAAATATCTATTATATGAATGAATAAAATGATGAATCTTGTAGCTCTAAATGATCATAGGAAATAAGCACTGAATTTAAGCCTGTTATTTGATATAGGATACTGAGCTACAAGAAGACGTGTGAATTGCTTTAAATCATAGTTTGCAGCCAGGTTTGTGCTAAAATGCAGGTCAGTTAATTCATTCCAAGGCTTATTGCTATTTTACCACAAACCTTTACCCTGACAACTGGAATCTGCATAATCTCACTTATATTGTGAGATTTCTAATTAGACATGATTTTTATATATTACTCCATGCAGCCTGGATAGGAACTATAGAATAGTTCCCATAATTGAAATATTTTAAATGTAGTCTTCTAAAATTGTTTCAATATTTTAAGCAACTGATGTCCTTGTTGCCTCATACTTGTGACTAGCAAACCCTCCACAATTTTTAACATCAATTGGAGTTTGTGCATTTTCACACTTCATTTATCCCTATTAATATGATAGCTGTTGGTTTCATCCCATGTTTCCAGGGTATTGAGATAATTCTAAATCTTTAATTCTGACATCTATAATATTAACTAGCAATTTCACATTTGTGTTTACCACAAATTTGATTAAAGTGCATCTATGCCTCAGGATGCAAAACAGAGTCTCAAGGGAGGTATTTGATTCATATAAGTATTTTCATTAGTCAGTACTGTTATTTTTTTTTAAATGCCCAGGAAGGTATATTAGTTTTCTAGGACTGTTGTACCCAAATGTCAAAAACTGGGAGGCTTAAAATAACAGAAATTTCTTCTCTCTTAGTTCTGGAGGCTAAAAGTCTGAAATCAAGATGTTGGCAGGGCGTGCTCTCTCTGATGCCTTTAGGGGAAAATCCTTACCTTCTGCTATTTGTGTGTGTAGGGGCTAAGGACAGGCTGCCCAAAGTGTGCCACTTTGGCATATTATTTTAAATAAAAGTTATTTAAGAGACATCTGTGAAGAAGGGGTACTCAGACCCTCCTCTATCCCCCTGAAAGCAGGACATAAATCTTGCATGTGAAGTTACCCTCCCTGCATCTCGGGAGGTAAGAAGAGATCGATCCCTTATCACTAGAGATAGGGACTTCAAAACAGAAAAGGCTATATACACACTTGTTACTTATTACCTATGTACTTCCACAGTCCAAATTCTGTTTAGAATTCCTTACTAACTGAAGTCCAAAGTTAAGTTTTTATTGTTCTGTCTATTCCTCACAGATTTATTGTCTCTGTTTAAAAAGCATAAGAACTGGGGTGCCTGGGTGGCTCAGTTGGTTAAGCGGCTGCCTTCGGCTCAAGTCACGATTCCAAGGTCCTGGGATAGAGCCGGACATCGGGCTCCCTGCTCAGTGGAGAGCCTGCTTCTCTCTTTCCCTCTGCCTGCTTCTCTGCTTACTTGTGCTTTCTCTCTATCTCTCTGTCAAATAAATAAATAAAATTTTTTTAAAAAGCATAAGAACTGTCTTGGTCATTTCTTTAGGTGTTGGTGTCATTTTGGGGCCTCCATGGACACATAAAAAAAACTTTGATTTATTTTTCCTGTTAATCTGCCCCATGTAAATTTGATTCTTAATCCAGCTAGAGGAATCATGGACACCATATCTTTTCTCTTTCCCTGACATCTGCAATCCTTGTCATCTCATGGCTTGTAAATACATCACTCCATTTATATGGCCATCTTTTCCCTGTGTCGCTTTACCTTTCCTTTCCTCATGGTGTGCCTGTCCCTGATCTCAAATTTCTCCTTTTGATAAGTATGCAGGACACATTGGATTAAGGCCAAAACTAATAACTTCATTTTAATATAACTACCTCGGTAAAAACCCTATTTCCAAATAAATTCAGATTCAGAAGTACTAGAATTAAAGACTTTAACATATTTTTGGGAGAGGAACACAATTCAACTCATAACAGAAAGCATTTAGATTTGTGATCTCTACTCATAGTTGTGGATATATATTATACTATTCATCATATTATACACCTATGTCATGCAAACCGTACATGTGATACATGAAAGTCCTAAATGCATATATGTCCAAATATAGAATACGTATGGCATGTTCTTGTATATGGGTATGTATATGTGTGTGAATATATTTAAATATGTACATGGAAGCACAGAGTTACAAACCTTTTAGTCTGCATAAAAAACAATTTTCTGCTTTGCCAAAAGCTAGTGGTTAGGAATTTAAGGTAGTTTTTCAGCACATAGCATTTTATCTGTTCGACTTAATTGTGAAGTTAGTTTATATGACTTCATTTTACACACAATTACATCACAAATCCTCATTCTTTTTTCCATATGATAACAGATTTTAAAATGGAGCAAAAAGAGGAATCCATTATCATCACCATGCTGAAGTGCTGAGATAACATAATGCCTACCAATATTTCTATAGATCTAATAACGTCCAAGAGAAAACACAAATTTCCTTTGAATGACTCTGAGGTTGAGAGAAAATAGTTCATACATGAATGTGACTGAATTCAGATATTTTCCAGCTAAAGCAAGTCATTTTCTTATTTTCCTTATTTATAGCTTATTATTTGAAAAAGCAGAGGTCATCAACTTGCATATTTGTCACAGTTAAAAAGATAGAACAACAGTGTTTTCAACTAAGAGATTTCTATTCTTCCCAATGATAGACAGGAAAATAGAGCAAAACAGAGTATCAAATTCTAATTCTTTTAAACAGAATAATACATTTGTCTAACAAATCTATGGAAGGTATTTTAAATAACATATGGGTTACCATGGGATTTGTTATGATGGGATGAGATATAATATATAGTGGAATTCTTACTTGCTAAAATCTTAGTTTAAATTCCAGACTTACTTTCTTACCTCATGATCCATTAAAATCCGTGTCAATCTGATTTTACTCCTGGAAAGTGGTTTCACGTTGTTCGACAGCAGCATCTGCTGGATACAAAGCTCACCTCTAACTTCACGTTGGTTGGATTTCTGTGGTCTTGTAGGATCTAAACATCATTCTGAAGTGTGATGTTCAGTTGGAGGGTTGTATATTATGGGGAGAAATAGTAGATAATCTAAAGGGCTTGAGTGAAGATTTCTTTAATAATTCTAGTTTAATTTCTCACCTAAAGAAAAATAAGTTCTTTCCATTAAATGTTTCTACACTCTTATTGCTTATGTCACACACAGCAACCAACTTGTAGATGGCTGTATGTTAGAAAGTCAATTATGACCGTTGTTTCAGAAATAGCTACATTATTTATAGATATGAAACATAGTTGTATACGGATGAAATAACAAGCTTTATAAAAAGATTAAAAGAAAGAAAAGTGCTCTATCATATACATCAGTACTTAAAGGGTACACTTTGCAACATAATGGTGGTTATCACAGGAGGAGTGGAAAATTTGGAAAGATGTCTTGAATCTTTTTCTTATTATTTTCAACATATTAACTTTGAATTCCAAATACAAACTCTAAATATTATCCTACAGCACAAATAATGCTTTTGATGTAGTATCTCTCAATGTAACTAATAACTGTACAGTCCACTGATAGAGATTCTTTGCCAACACTCTCTGACATAGACAATTGGTTTTTTAATTGGGATGTTCAATTTGCTGTATTTGAAATTTTGCCTCAGTAACATTTTTTTCTACAATGAACTTAAATTTATTTTAAGGAAGCTGAACTGAACTTGAAGATTTACTTTAGTCTTAGGAATTTTTATTTAAGAAAAATAAATTTAAGCATTTAGTATTCTGGAAAAGAGTTTCTTCCTAATGCAGCATTAATATTTATTTTGCAGAGATTAAACCTTTTCTTTTCTAGCTCTATCAAGTTATCATCTGGTTAGTTACTTCTGATAGTTTGAAGACTTAGAGTAGTAGAATCACTATTTCTTTTAGTACCAGGGATATATATATATATATATCATATATATATATCACTGGGAATATTACTGACTTTATAAATGACCACTGGTTTGTTTATTTATTTTTATTTAGCAAACTCTTACATAGTATGTGTTTTGTGTCAGAATTGCTCTAAGAGATTAAAACATTAATTTAATCATTTAACAATCTTAGAAAGCTGTAGGATAATTTGGTTTAATTTTGCTCAGCACATATTCATTCTCTCTTCCACCCACTGTGGGTAAGTTTATTACCTTGACCAATGAAGTATGGCTTGGACCTGAGACCTACTTTCGCCAATAAGTGGTTTATTTGCTTACAAAAATGTGAGCACATTTGATCAGAACAGAGTTCTTCAGTGTGCTTGCATATTTTGGTTTACTTCCTATGCTATTATGATATGTTAGTTACTGTTCTTTTAGCCAAAATGAACACATTGAGAGGACCTGAACCCAACCTCCAACTTCAGAACCTAGCCAAGCAAAACCTCCCAGACAAACTTATTCTAGGTCTACTGAACCTTTCCTTAGGGTTTCACTGAATCTATCTTTATTGATGCTATTTGGTCATTTCCAGAAAACCAGTAAGCACCATTCAGGGTTAATATTCTTATAGGGGTAATTGATTCTGGTTTTCATGGAAGGGTGGGTAGTTACAACACAGTAGATACAGGAAAGTGTATGGCTGGACCTGAGCTGACTCTTTGGATCTCTTCTTGGCATATCTATGTTGGGTAACAATCATAGTAACCATAGTTTGACAATGGTATGGAAACCAGGGTCTCAATCCCTTGAGAATAGAAGTCTGGCTTATCCCATGTGGTGAGTAAACTACACCTGACCAAATGGTAAAAGATAACATGATGAGTATTATTTGTAGCCTCAGTACCAATTGCAGCAGTGACTACTATGGATCTTTCTATTACTTTTTCTCTTATAAGGTGTGTTTTTTTCTAAAGAAATTATGCATTGCTGTCATCATGAAAAAGAAACATTGTCAGCACGGAGAGAATTTATTGTGAGAAACAGGTGGATCTGAGTGACACAAGGGATGAACTACAGATGCTGTCAGCACCCTTCCATTGGTGTTGTACATTTATCGTAATTGATGGACAAATAGTGATGTATTTTTAAGTCCAAAGTTCACATTATATTTGTATTGTACATTCTATGGGTTTTGACAAAAGTATAATGACATTTGTCCACCATTATAGTATCATACAGAATAGTTCCACTGCCCTAAAAATCCCCTCTTCTCCATCTATTCATCCCTCCCCTCTCCCCAAACACTGACAACAGATCTTCTCACTGTCTCTCTAGTTTTGCTTTTTCTAGAATGTCCTGTACTGGGACCCATATTCCCCTTTATTAACTGCTGAGGCTGTTATCATAATGAGCTCAGAGACTTGAATGCTGCAATTTATCTTGGGCTGTAGAGATAGCCCCTCAGGCTGAGTCTTTGGATTCTTGGTATGAGCCTTTCTAGAAAACTATAGATGGGAGGAGAACCTTTCTTTTACTTCCAGCAAGTAAGTTATTCACAGTTTTTCAACTGTTCTATTTACCTTCAAGAGATACTTCAGCAGCATTTGGAAAACATGAGCAGCTTGCCCCAGGGAGAACAAAAATTGAAAAAAATATATAGAGTCATAAATCTACCAAAAATTATGGGTAGAAAGTCACAATTGTGAGTCAGAGTTAGGGAGGAGACATAGGAGCCATAAGTAAACAGGCCTTTAGATTTGCTTTCAAATTCATCCTTTTCATAACTCTGTAAGTTAAATATTATGATTAACCATACTATTTCTCCTAAAAGGTATTCTCCATTAATCTTTTTCTGAAGTAGTTTTCCAATATACCCCATAGCCAACAACTTGAATTGGCCACAGTTGGTCTGCTACATGTGAGGCACTTCAATTTTTTAAGGGATTACATGTTGTGCTACTTGAAAACATGATCACTATTTTTATTATTACTTTATCTTTGCACTTGGAAAAATATAACCACCAAATTGCTACCTCTGTCTCACTTCTTTCTCTTGGTATTATAACCACAAGGAAAGCAAACGGATGTTTATGTCACAAAAACATGTAGAAAATATGCTAGCCCAAGAGAAACAACAGCAAACATAAAATGCAGTTAACATTATTTTCTCTAATCCATTAAAGGTGATTACTTCAAAAGGGACTTGTTTATGCTACTCCTATATCTCTAGGAAGTTGCTGATTGATTACTTATTATACAGAAAAATTGCTTTTCTTTGATCATGCTGAGTCTAGCATAGCACCAGTTACATATCAATGACTGACTTTCTGTGATACTCTAGCTAATATGGAATAGTGTGTAATTTAAAATTCAGTTACTTATAACATTATCATCAGTATTTTGTTATTTTCTCAACAAAAAATATATCCCGCATTTGGGGCACCTGGGTGGCTCAGTGGTTTATGCCTCTGCCTTCAGATCAGGTCATGATCTCAAGGTCCTAGGATTGAGCCACATCGTGGTCTCTGCTCAGCGAGGAGCCTGTTTCCTCCTCTCTCTCTGCCTGCCTCTCTGCCTACTTGCAATCTCTCTCTGTCAAATAAATAAATAAAATATTTAAAAAAAAGAAAAAATATAATTTAATACTATCTAATTTTAATACTATCTAATTTCTGAAACTAGTTGAGTTTAAAATAATCCTGAACACAGTTGTATTAAAAAAAAGTAGAAATAGTCACAAATATGAACAATTTTACACACTCTGATCTTATTAGGGGATTAATTTTTGTCTATCTCATTTAGATTGCTTTTGGGTAATTATTGTATGTTAGCATGCAAGACCTAAGGTCTAAGTTTAGAAGGTTAAGTTATTGATAAAGAAATATTGTGAAGTAATTATTTGAATAAAAACTTAAAGTATGAATGTCAGCTATTCTTTTTTTTTAAAGAATTTATTTATTTATTTGACAGAGAGAGAAGGAGAGAGACAGCACAAGCAGGGGGAGCAACAGGCAGAGAGAGAGGGAGAAGTAGGCTCCCCACTGAGCAAGGAGCCCAATGTGGGGCTCAATTCCAGGACCCTGGGATCATGACCTGAGCTGAAAGCACTTACCTGGCTGAGCCACCCAGGCGCCCCATCAGCTATCCTTGATAGAATATATATTTCACTTTTTAAATGAAATCCAAGTCCATCATATGCAATATGCTTACACAATGTACCAACCAGCAATTTGTAGACAGATATTCAATCTTTATATGTTTACCACAAATTTTCTGAAAACCATACTCTTTTCAGATAATGCATTTAGTTGTCTACAACTTTATGTTGTTAAATACATTCAATATCTTTTTACAGTAAGTTCATAGAAGTAGAATTATGGGCCAAAATTTGAATATGCATTTAAATATATGATTCACATGGTGAAAACTTCCTCTATAAAGTGTATAGGATGTGGTACTCCACCCACAGGTCTAAGAAAGTTCTTGATTCCTCCGCAACTATAGTGGTATTTAGATTTATTATTCCTCGATTCTATGCCAATTTAAGAGATAAGCACAAGTTTTGCATATATTTTTTTAAGACATTTTATTTATTTATTTGAAAGAGAGAGAGAGTGAGCAGGAGCAGGGGAAGGGACGGAGACAAACAAGCTCTTTACTGAGCAGGGAGCCCAATGCTCAGGGCTCAATCCCAGGACCCTGAGATCATGTTCTGAGCCAAAGTCAGATGCTTAACCCACTGAACCACCCAGGAGCCCCAAGTTTTGCATTTGTTTAAATAGTATTTTCTTCCATTAGTATTGTTGTCAGTGTCTTTTTCTTATACTTATAACTATGTCTCTATCTATCATCTATATCCATGTACATACATATGTATATATCATCTTCATTGCAAATTGCATGATCATAACTCCTTCTCACTCATATATTGAGGTATTCATTTTTTTACTACTGATTTAAATTAACCCCTTTAGTAATGATTAAAGCTTTGTAATTATATATGCTGTCTGTTTTCTCAATTTTTATTTACTTTTCAATTTTACTCATTCATCAGTATTTAAAGCACAGAAGTTAAAATGTTTGTGTGGTCCAATCAATCAATCTTTTCCTTTATGGTTTCTGTGTTTGGTGGTAAAAAGTGGTTTTGAGGCAAGAGTTTTCACTTTCAATAAATTTTTATTGAGCACTTGTCCTAGCTTACAGGCAGAGAGAGTCAATTAAGTGTTTGTCCTGTTAGAGATTTCAATCCAGTTGTGGAGATTAAAAAAAAAAAATGTACATTCACACAACATTAAGAAATGTTTTACCAACAGCAATCTACAAATAGATGCAAATTGATACAGTGCAAATTGAGAACATATGTGCTAGGAATAAAGGAATGGGTAATTGAATAGAATTTTACAAGAGAGGGAAATTGAAAATAATAAAATGCACAGGGCTTTCAAAATTTTCATAACATCTTTTTCAGTGGTTTTTTTATGCATGTATGAATTATTCCACTTTGCATATATTGAAACAAGCTGGACATTGCTGAACGAATTTTACATACTTTCTGCTAGGACACAAGGAATTGCAATGCTATAAATACTTAAGTAGTAATGCTATTTTCAGCATCCTTCTATGAGAAATTGTTAGTTGAGTATGGATGGAAAAGAAAATTATTTCTCTTACCAACCATAAACACACTCCACACCACCTAACCCAATTATGCCTTCCCACCCATCTGCCATTCTCTACTGTAGAAGCTTAGTTTCAAAGGTAAATATGTAAGAGAGAAAATTGTGAAATGGTGATAGTATTATGAAATCATCAAAAGAATAAAAGCCACAAAATAAGAAGACAGAACTGCTTACTTTTACTTCCAAAAATATACATCATAATCTAGTTGTCATCATTGGTGTCTGATGCTCATTTTGAATAAGGAAAAAAAATTGCAATTTTGGAGAAATAATGTCAGTGAAATGCTTTCAGTACTTTCTAGTTATCACTTGATTTTGTTCTAATGTCTTCCAGTGATTTCCTGGGAGCTGTCCCTGCTCTGGCTTCCTCCAGTAGTCTCCACCACCCACTGATGATAACAAACGAAGCAGAAAGAGGTGATAACATTGTTGACAGTGGCTTATTTTCAGTTCCTGTGCCTCCTGTATACTTTATCCTTTAATTTTCCTACACTTGGGTTCTGAATGATTCTGTCCAGAGCCATAATTTTTATTCTGCTTGGAATATCTGCCCATAAAAACCTAAATTCCATAATACTAAGGATAGGGCCAACCTAGGAGAAAAACTCATGACAGTGCATTCATGTTATTTCTTTAAACCAAGGAAATTAAAATTATGCTTCTCCTTCTTGGGAGCTAATTAGATCACTTGATACTGAAGTGAATCCATCAATCGTAGTCTTCTCAAGATAAAAATTCTCCTAAACCACAATATACAGTCTTGTGGTATCATCCCCAAAGGCAGGATGGGAAACAAAGTGTGACAGGACATCTGCTTTCTTTCTAACTTACAGTAACATGTTTTGGTTCCATTGATTGACTATTTCCAAGATGTGTACCTAATATGTCAGAGTTCAGGGTTTCTGACAATTCTAAAAAAGCTGCTTATTTCTTTCCCTATAATCCTTCTTCATACGATATATATGTTTTTTATGACCCCACCCTTACCCCTTGACAGAACTGCATTTAAAAGAGAAATATGGAACAGCCAAAATCTATTACAGTCATGTATAGTAATAACTTATTTTCAAGAAGCAACATACCATAAAATATGTCTCATTGTCTAGTGTGTTCAATTAGAAATGTGTTTTATTTTAGAACAAAAAAAGTGTGTTGTGTGTGTTTTTGCAAAATCTTTTTTTTTGACCTTCTGTTTATCAAATTTAACTGTGTGTTTTAAGATTTTGTTCTCTTATTCATTTTGACTGAGGGGCTTTCTTCTGAAAATGTTTACCATTTTTATACTGTCAATGATAGCATAATATCTTACTACATTGTAATAGGATAAATATGAAGGAAGAAGAAAAAATCTTTTATATGGACTGAATATTTTATGTAGTTACTACTTATGAGAATAAACCTCAGAGGACCTTAATGTCACTGAAACCATCTTGAAAGTATAATTGGTCACAACTTTTTATCCTTAAAAATCTTCCATGCTGCCTTGTTTGTTGTAACTGTGCAATGTGACTCCAAGTAGGGTAAAGAAAATCAGAAACTCAAAATAGGGGAGCCTAGGTGGCTCAGTGGGTTAAGCCTCTGCCTTTTTGGAAAATATATTATTAAAATAAAATTAAAAGATTAGGGACCGGGGGCGCCTGGGTGGCTCAGTGGTTTAAGCCTCTGCCTTTGGCTCAGGTCATGATCTCAGGGTCCTGGGATTGAGCCCCGCATCCGGCTCTCTGCTCAGCAGGGAGCCTGCTTCCCTCTTCTTCCTCTGCCTGCCTCTCTGCCTACTTGTGATCTCTCTCTCTCTGTCAAATAAATAAATAAAATCTTTAAAAAAAAAGATTAGGGACCGATTGTTATTTTCTATCAATCCTTTGTCATATATACTTGTGTTCTAAATAAAGTATGTAGGGGCGCCTGGGTGGCTCAGTGGGTTAAAACCTCTGCCTTTGACTCAGATCATGATCTCAGGGTCCTGGGATCAAGCCCCGCATCGGGCTCTCTGCTCAGCAGAGGGCCTGCTTCCCCCCTCTCTCTCTGCCTACTTGTGATCTCTCTCTCTGTCAAACAAACAAACGAATAAATAAAAAGGAACTCAAAATAAATGCTTGGTAAATTAAAAAAAAAATTCTCCTTAACAGACTTGGAAATATTTGGAAAAGGAAGAGACATGAGCTATTATATAGAGGTAATAAAACCATCACTTTACAAATTCATTGAAAAACTACTGTTACTATCCCTTCCAACATTTCTGTTTTGTCATAATTAATATTCACCATTCCCTCATTACCCATAAGCGTTGGTCTCACCTTGAACCAAGTCTCACACAAGGCAGTATGAAATAATAAAGTTATTCTCTGTTAAGGAGACAGAAGACAATAAATTTTATAAAAGTAACTCCAAATTTTGAAATTCATGTTAGTGTAGTATATTTGTTGTATGGAGTTAAAGAATCAGCTGTCCTGGAATTATTCAGGATCGTATACAAATACAGTTCTTAGGAAAATTTAAACATTCTTATACTTGATTCTTTGTGATTAAACTTAACCTGCCTTTCTGGTCTTATTTCTGGAAACTACACTCTTGAAATCAAAGTTCCATTCAAGTTGAACTCCGTTCTATTTCTGGAAAAACTCTATACCTGCCCCACCCTTTTCCTATGCTGTATTTTCTATGCCCAACTCTTTCTTTCACTCCCTTCAACTATTTAGCTCCTACTTAACCCACCAGTCTGGTATTTCAGATGTTTCTTAATCCTCCAAATCCAGGGAAGTTGCCATTCCCATTGCACCCTCTGGTGGTCATTTCCATATCCACCTTACTTAATTAATTTAAGCCAACCCCAGTATATTCCATACTCTACACCATGGGCAGTTTCAGAAAAAGGCATGTGATCCAATTTTAGACAATAGAACCAGAAGAAATTCTGTTTAAAGACTTCTAATAAAAGTTTCTTCATTCACAAAATAGAGTCACAGGAAAATAACAGTATCTCTTCTATTTTTAAAACTTATTGTTGCTTCTGCCATTATTGCTGTTGATGTAATTTTTTATATGATTTCTAGGATTGTTATTACTATACTTTTTAACAGCTTGAGGTTGAAAGCAACAAAAATGGTGGAATAATGAAGACATGAAAAGAAATTAAGTTTCCATCCACATTGTGGTGCCAATACATCAGACACTTTTGAGGTCATTTTTAGCAGTTAATAGCATTCTTCTTGTTTACCCAGCATCTGACTTGCTCTGTATATTTGTAGAATCTTCCACTTTTTAAAAAAAGAGCCCGAGACTCACTACCAATTCCAAAATTGCCTTATGTTCTTTTTCTTAGCCTTCCTTGTGTTGGAAGATTTTTCCCATGAACTGCATCCCTATGGAGTCCCTAGAGCAAAAGTATGTAGTCAATTTTTGTGTATGGAAACAGTCCAGGATATTTAAGTTTTTCCCCCTTTCTTTTTTTTTTTGGAGGAGATTTGTTTATATCCCAAGATAATATACATAGATATGATTTCTCCCTCACTGTCATATCTCCTTATTTTCTGCAATAAAGATAATATTCCTGTTGCTCTTTCTTTCTCTGGAAGGAAGGATAGACAGGTCATGAGCAGTCCTACATAAGATCAGAGTTTTCTCATTTTAACATTTCTCTTCTGTGATGCACCTCATGGTGTATGCAGATAACTTCTGGCTCTCATTATATTTCCCTGTGGGAATTGACGTATAGGGAGCAAATACAAGTAATAAATGGTGTTTGTCTCTGACCAAGGAGTCATCTGTATTTTATTAGCCTGTCACAGATATGAATTCAACATTCTGTCCCAACCCTCAACAGAAAGAATGGACTCAGCATGGCAGCATGGTCCTTGACTTTTTTTTTTTAATATTTATTTATTTGAGAGAAAGAGCATGAGTTGGGGGGTTGCACAGGGGGTGGGAGAAAGAGGGACAGAATCTT
Source organism: Nasua narica (assembly GCA_028533885.1). NCBI lineage: Eukaryota > Metazoa > Chordata > Mammalia > Carnivora > Procyonidae > Nasua > Nasua narica. The sequence continues at coordinate 175,802,216 of CM052799.1, forward strand.
AATGCGGACTCCCAACTGAATGTGGGGCCCAATGAGAGGCTCTATCCCAAGAGCCTGAGATCATGACCTGAGCTGAAATCAAGAGTCTGATGCTTAACCCACTGAGCCACCCAGGCACACCCTGGTACTTGACTTTCTACAGCAGGCTAACTTGTTAGTTGGCAAATGGGGTAAAATTACAGACTCTTTATTGTTTTCCACATCTTTGGCATCTTATGGCTAGAGTTTAGTCACACGACTAAGCCCCACAATTGGATACCTTATCCATTTTCAACTTAAATGTTCCTATGAAAAATCAGGTACCATATTGAATTTCTAGACACAACAGTTGTATTTTCCAGCATCCATTGGTAGTTTTGTCAACAATGTGAGCTGCTGGAATTCTGCCTGTTGGTGTTGGCAGCCTTGGGATTCTACTAAAACATAAGTCAGTTCATGTCACACAGAAACTTTCTCCTCCTGCTGGAGGATTTATTATTCTCCATAATACTCACCACAGTCTGGTTTACTTCATTGTTAACTTTCTATGTCCCCACTCTGAAATGTAATCTACATAAGGGAAAGCATTTTATATGTTATTACCTCCATCTGCACATGATAAACTCTCAAAAATATTTCTGAGGGAATGAATATCAGGAATTTGGAAGAAACTAATATTGACTCACTAATTTTCTCTTGAGGAAATCATCCATTGTGTGGAGTGGGTAGTTTTTTTCTAACATCTATAAATTTAAAAAAAAAATTAAATATCTGGAGAACAAGTGGAAATGTTACCATAAAGAATAAACATACTGATACATATAGTTTGTAAACAAATCGTAGTATGTAAATTGCTACTATGATTAGCATTTGTGTTAGTTATCTAGCTGCACAATGAATTATCCAAAAACTTAATGGTTTAAAACAATAAATATCATCTCACACATTGTCTGTGGGTGGGGAATCCTGGAATAGTTTAGCTGATGTTTCTGGCTCTGAATCTCCCATAAGGTTCCTGTTAAGATTATGGCTGTGGCTGCAGACATCCAAAGGCTTGACTATGTCTCGAGGATCTGTTTTTATGATTTCCAGAACTGGCAAATTGATCAGACTGTCGGCAGTCTTCAGTTTTTCACCACACAGCCCTATCCTTAGGAGTGTTAGGGATGACTTAAAATGGAGCAGCTGAATTCTCCCGAAGGGAGGGATGAAATAAACAAAGACATCAACATACCTTTTATGATTTAGCCTTGAAGTCATATTCTGAGCATTACCAGGGCAATACTGGAGGCTGACTTCCACAGCAATTATGAAGCCCTGCAAATCTTATCTTCTTGCAAGGATAAGTATAGATGTTTAGAACATTTTTAAGATCTGTAAAACATTTTTATTAATGGACAAAGGAAATGACTGGACATGCCAAATAAAATAAAGTGTGTAGTTTTGTGATGTTATAAGAGATTCTTAATTTCTCCAAGCATCCTTTTCCTTTAGGCACGATTTAACCAACATAGAGATTGAATTAGTGATATATTCCTGCTGCAATTTGCGGATGTTGGTAGGTTATATAACAAACTGACTAAAACTTGAGACTCTCTCACACACACAGTGAGTGCTCATGTTATTATTTACTAATTTCAATATCTGGCGGATGCTTTTTTTTTTTAAAGGAATTGTAAGCTATAGTGGAGCCTAAATGTATGACCATTTATTAGATGGCATCCATCTTGTCTTTACACTTTGATGTGTCCAAAGAATTATGTAGATTCTTACAGAATGTGTTGAAGAGACCTTTAAGTGCATTGTTTAATGTATGATATATTATAAAAGTAATAAATATTCTAAATTGTATATGGTAAATTATGAAAGTATTTTTCTTCTCAATATATAGAAGGACTGTGAAGAAATAATATGTTAGCATTTACTTTGGCCCAACCTCTATATGACCAATATTCATCTGCCATTTTGACCTCTTATACACTATATTACTTAGCACCTGCTAACCTGAAAATAAAGAATCACACGATGAGAGGTAAGTGAAGGTTTATCTGGAATCAGAGAACTGCATTTCAGGGAGATTCAGGTAGAAACCCAGTGTCCTGCTGATAGAATGAAAGTAAAGGGTCTTTATGAGGAAAAGGAAGGGGGACAATGCTATAAGTTGAAGAACTGGGGGGAAAAGTTTTCTATGGATGTTAACAAGCTAAATTACTCTGGATTATACACTAATTGACTACTAATTCTGTCTTTAGAAAGTCCACAACCATCGGCCTTGTGATCAGGATGTCCCTCTTCCCTCTGACTTCTCAAGCACTCGTTTTAGACAATTGTCATTTTGCCCAATCCAGAGGTTTTGGCCAAATTCAAGCAAAGGTGGTACAGAAGTTTCTCTGCAGGCACTGCTCTGTTTTAAAATGGCTTGTCATGCCAGCATTTCACACTCTACCTAGTGCTTACTGAGACTATTACAAAACTCCTTATGCATTTCCATTAATTAATTAACTAGTTAATTAATTAATTGGCACCATACCTAACATGGGGCTTAAACTCAAGACCCTGAGATCAAGAGTCCCACGATCTACCAACTGTGCCAGTCAGTGTCCCTGTATTTCCTTTTAATTCTCTGTTGTCAGACTTCTTAAAATTTGGATATGTTAATATCATTCTGAATTTTTACTGAGAGAATTGCTCTACATGACTAACCAAAGTTTAAATTTGTACCCTAATTTATGCCTAATATGATATATATTATCTCAAAGCTATTTTCACTTGTGTCCTAATGCGCTTAAATGTTCCAAAATATTATAAATATTTTTAAACCAATTGAATGTCTTTAATTTTACTGTTGTTAAAAATGTGGTTCTTGTGTTTTCAATAAGAAAAAATTTTAAGCTGTTATGATATTATGATTTGTAATAAGAAATATATATTGAGTCTTTATCCCTTCTTACATAGAGCTCCTAAAATCTTGGATTTTAAGTTGTGAGAGAAATACAAAAGGTCTTTTGTTATGTTAATGAGGTGACTTTTAGATCCACCCAAGGATAAGGGCCTTGAGGAAACAACCAAGTGAGTGATTAAAGGGCTGGAACTTTTAGTTCCATTCTCCTAACCTCTAGGGAAGGGATAGGGACTGGGCCTTGAATCAGTGGCCAATGGCCAATGATTTAATTCATCACGCCAATGTAATGAAGCCTTTATAAACACCCCAAAGTATGGAATTTGGAAGCTTTCCAGGTTGATGAATATGTGAAGATTTGGGGACAGTGGCACTATCAGAAAGCACAAGAACTCTGTGCCCTTTCCCCATACCTTGCCCTATGCATCTCTTCTATCTGGTTGTTCCCAAGATACATCTTTTGTAATAAATCCGTAATCTAGTAAGCAAAATGTTGAAGCTATGTGATCCTCTCTAGCAAATTAATAGAATCCAAGGAGGAGGTTGTGATGGAAATCTGCAATCTATAGTCAGTTGGTCAGAAAGCAACAACCTAGACTTGTGACTAGTGTTTGAAGTTGGGGAGAGGGGAGTCTTGTGGGGCTCTGCCCTCTGTGGAATCTTATGCTATCCCTACATAGATAGTGTCAGAATTGAGTTAAACTGCAGGACACCTAGCCAATATCTGAACACTGCTTGTTGGTGTGGGGAACCTTCCCCTACTACACAGACACAGACACACACACACACACACACACACACACACACACACATTGAAATTTGTAACTAAAACCCAAGATAGCTGTCTCAAAATAAAACAGATAATCTGGACTTTTTGTTTCCCTCTCAATTTGAATGGGTACCTTCATTTGAATCAATGGCCTATGTGAATGAACAGTATTTTATAGATTTATGATTTCTGTATTTTAGCACTACACAAGCTCATGTACTTGAACTGAAAATTTTACATGCTTCAAAATAAAGTGAATAGAAAATTAAAACCATGAATGTTTAAGGCTTTTTAAAAAAAGCTTTCACATTATAGGGGCACCTGGGTGGCTCCATTGGTTAAACGTGACTCTTAATTCTGACTCAGGTCAGGACCTGGGATCAAGCCCTGCTGCGGGTTCTGTACTCAGTGGGGAATCTGCTTGAGGATTTTCTTTCTCCCTCTCCCTTTGCCCTTCCCCCAGCTTGCATACCTGCTTTATCTCTAAAATAAATATATAAATCTTAAAAAAAATTCACATTATATCTGATGTCTAATCCACTGTGACTATTAGGTATCTTCTGGCAGTACAATATTCCAGGTTGTTCCTTCCCACTGGAAATCTATTCTTATATTATTTTCCCAAGATTGTATTTTTCAAAAATTAATCTTATTGAATTTTTTCCCAGATATTTTAAATAAAATTTACTCATAATATAAAATTACTTAACATTTTATGTTGTCTATCTTACACATCTATAATATTAATCAAAATAAAATTTGACTGGAATTAACAAGAAATGGGCAAAATAGTTTCCTTTTCTCAGAAACAAACGGAGGAGATGAAGTTTATATCATCCCTACATACTTACGAAATGCTGTCCTATAAAACTAATCAAGCATTTCATACCATGTCCTTTCTTTGTGGATTGAATCCATATACCTGGAGATTCAACATGTCAAGCATTTAAAGGTGTTTGGAAAAAACATGCTATTAAGCTATGATTGCCCACGCAAATAAGCAATTCATGAAACCAAATAAAGAAATAAATCTATTACATAAAACATGTTGCTAAAAAAAACCTTCTTAGTTTTATATAATAGGTATTTATTTTGTTTTCAAATTTAGGTTGACTTCGATAGCCTGAGTATAATTCTGGTTTTAAGGTTTTGCATACAAAGAGCCAACATCTATGTTTTTAAAACTATTAATTTTTTTTAAGATTTATTTATTTATTTTGAGAGAGAGAGAGAGCATGACCAGAATGGGCAGAGAGAGAGGTAGAAGGGATCCCCAGCAGACATTCTGCTAAGCAGGGAACCTGATGCCGGGCTCCGTTCCATGACCCTGAGATCATGACTTGAGTGGAAACCAAGAGTTGGTCACTCAACTGACTGAACCACCCATGTACCCCAAGAGCCAACATCAATTTTATAAAGGTAATAAATATATTTTATATGATATTCTTAGATCCCATGTTCTTTCATTTATAAAATATATTACAATTATCTATTTTCTTTCTCCTCAACTAAATGTTCAGCTCCATGATGTCAGATATATATAGCTATTTGGTGTCTCTATATTAAAATTGCAAAGTAGTTATTAGGAATTGCTAACATTATAGTATTCTAAACTTTCTAACAGAGTGATTTCTAAGCATTTGATGTTACTAGAAGAATAGTAGACATTTGGGACTGGAAATGGATTATGAGATCCAAAGGACTTTCTTACTTTTACACAGAAGGCCAATTGTATCAGATATTTTCTGAGGTTATACAGCTTACTAGTAAAAGGCAAGGTAAAAATGCAGCTCACTTATTCAACAAATGTGCATAAAGTGCTATGCAACAGGTACACTGAATTGGTAGTACTCGTGGGGTGTAGTTATAAATTAACTTCCTTCTTTCTTCTATTTTTTTAAATCTTCCACAAGTGAATAGTCCTTCCCTTAATCCTGATTGAAAAGCTAGAATTATTCCATGACATTTTTATCACTATTAAATAGCAGAAAGTCAAACAGACACTTTATAATAAAAATTATTTCAATTCAGTAATTAAAACCATCCAATACAAAAATCAATACTGTAAGCATCATTCAATGATAAGATTTTTTTCCCAGCTAAAGCCAGCTGTGGTGGGTTTCCAGCTACCTTGAAGCAGACCTACAGTTCTTCAACTGTCAATTATCATTCACCAATTTCCCTTTCTTTTTCTGCTTATTTTAACACCATAAAGAACAAAGAAGTTGGAGAGATAGGAGGTGAGGAAATTAGAAAGAGTTAATTCATTGGTACTATGAAGGATGGTTTAGCATTCTAATGAGTAATAAATGTTTAAAGCTTTTCCTTCATAGATATTTTCTGAGTTCTCTGTTAGTTCCTTCAATTGTCATGACAAGGGCTTGGTTTTTCTTTTAACCAGCCACCCAGATTTACATACTTGAGCATCTTCTTCCTATGGAGCAGGCTACAACCTCTTACTGTTGGTATCCTATCACTCTGTAGGCTATCTCTTGCGCTGACTTTCTTATGGTGGTGGCCTCACCTGGCCCCAGGAATCCACATATTTGTTTTGCTGCTGGTGTATAGTTACTTTCAAGGTTTAGACCATCTTCCTATTGCCATTGGTCCCCACTTTTCTCAGGTTTGAGTCAGAATCTCATTCTCTGTGCCTTTCCAATGACAAAAAGTATATAATAAACTCCAGGAATGACCTAGTTGAAATCCCTTCTAACTAAGCTTGAAGTTAGAAAAAGAACCCCCTCCTTATATCACTACTTACTTCGGTAGAGAACAGATTAAGACTCAAAACAATTCCTATCAATCTGGCTCAAAAATCTTCCCTCAATATTCACTCCCTCAAACACTTTGCATCACAGATAAGAGTAATCAACCACTTACCAGTGACCCACTTTAAAGATCCATATGAACCAGCAAATCTTTCAAGATACAAAAAATGTACTTACTGAAAGTTCGAGTTTAACTTTTTGTTATAGCTGTTGTATATTAGATATTTCCATGGAGAGGTAATGGTGAACTAAAAGATTTCTGGCCCTTGTCCCAATGGAGCTTAGTTTGTAGAAGAGGAATTACCATTATTCAAATGATAGTAATAACAACTACAATAATAAAGTGTGAAATTACAACTAAGTAAGTGCTTGGAAGGGGAGGTAAATGTTGCTGTAAGTCACACCCTAAAGGTGGTTTGGACCAATGAATAGGTTGGTTGAGGTAAGTAAGAGACCATTTGATTGAGGTCTGAAAGTTGAGTGCAAATGAAGTTGATGAGAGAGAGTGGAATTTGGGGAGAATTAAGGAAAACATCTTAGGCAGAGAGAATTTCTCATTCAATGGTTTAGTGCTGGGACAGAAAAAAACAGGCCAGTGGGGCTGGTTTTGAAAGAGGATTCCTGGGAGCAAAACTTGAGGTGAGATTCTTACAGGGAACAGAATACGCAGAGCATGATAGTCTATGTTAAACATTAATTTTTAACTTCAAATGCAATGCTAATCCATTAAAGAGTTTTAAACTGAGGGTAGAAGTGGAGGATAAAACTACTGTTTTAAAAAGAGTATTTTAGACTGCAGTTTGGAAAAGATCTTGCAGGGAGAACATACAGACATAGATGAAAGATTAAGAAGGTAATCTCCATGTGACAGATTAAGGAGGTAATCTCCATTGAAACATTGAGATTTGTTTCAATGAGAGTGAATTAGAAAGATCTTCAAAAGAAAGAAAAGAAAAGAAAAGAAAGAAAGAAAGAAAGAAAGAAAGAAAGAAAGAAAGAAAGAAAGAAGAAAGAAAGAAAGAAAGAAAGAAGAAAGAAAGATATTCTAACTTTACTATAAAGCTTATACCCTCATTTTTCCAGCATTAATTTCCAGACTGCCTGGTAACCAGAATGCTAGACCAGTTATAATTTTGGCCAACTTCAAAAGACACATTTTATAAAAGAATAGGGTACGAATGTGACCCAATAGTGAAACTTGCTTAATGACAATAGAGAAATTTCCACTGATTCTACACTTTTCAGATTCAAGTATTATCTATAATACTTTAGTAAATTCAATATTATTTAAATATTGAAGGGAGTTCACCTTAGATAACTATTTCAAAACAAACTAAATGAGTTCTAATTTTATGTTTCTATTACTAAATGTTTGCACAGCATATGATAAAGCAATAACATGCATAGAACATCTTTGTGCAAAACACTGTATCTACAGTGATATTTTGGGAAGCCTCCGCCACCCACTCCTAATCCTTGCAGATGAGGACTTCCATGATATGGTTGCTTTCTCTCACTGAAAAAAGATGTAATCTTCCACAAGTCCCCATCTTATAATTTACACTCCAAACTTGATGATTTGCTTTTGGTTTCCAGACTTACCAATTAGTTTCAAATTTCCTCAACTTCACAAGTCCCTTGGTTTGAAAGAAGATTGTTCCCTTCCCATTCTCTTGGATTCAGGCTTCTCATTCTTTAGCACTTGGCACAGATCTTACCTTAATCAGAAAGCCTCCATATTTCTTATCACTATCCCAACTCCAGTCTTCAAGGTAGGGTTATATATCCTCCTCTTTTCTTCCCTAAAGCACTTGAGATATGTAATTAGAATTTTCTTTTTGAATATCTAATTTTCCAACTATAAACTCTTTGATGAGATTGATTTTAATTCACTTCTGCCTGCCTAGAACTTAGTACATTGTACACATGATAAATTCTCGGGAAATATTTGTTGGAGTGAACTAAACTGACATCCCATAACATCTTTCCTGAAATCTTCACAATGAAAATATTTCTTTGAAAAATGTTTCTCATTACATGTATTTTGGCCCTAATAGTTATTGTTGAATGCAATCTTACATTCAGGACCTGCAACTTGCCTTTGACACTAATTAGATTAAATTAGTTACTAAGGCTGCCATGGCATATTTATGGTATAACACTGGAAATAAGTTATTACCCTAGTAGAGATATTTTGAATTAATCTTATATTTTCTTTAGCTTGTTCATCTTTGGAAATGTCAAATAAGGCAATTGAGTATTCACATTTTTCAGGATGCATTTTAGAGCAATTCTGAAGTGTGGAGTGCTGAAATAATATACATTTATCTTTTTTCTCTTATCTCAGAGCTCAAAATGATAATTTACCATATTGAGTTCTTGGGAGCTAGCACTATGGAAATGAATAAAAGAACATAAAACTTTTTCTAATAATTTGGTCTTTGGCAAGTACAGTTGAAAATATCTTGAAATCCTGAAAGTACGTTTTAAACAATAAACCTCACACTGTCAATATCTTATATTAGTGTGCATTTTAAAACTGGAAAAGCCCCTTCAAATATACTATTATTTCATTCATAATAATACTTTGGGTGTTTTGGTATCTTGCCCCGTCCTATACTAAGAACTGAGACTATAAAGATAAATGTGACACAGTCTCTACTTTTTTGGAGCTTTCACTCTCATTGAAGGAACAGATAATGGATGATTAGAATTAAGGACAGTAAGTGTATTGGGTAAAAGGAGGTGACACTGAGTTTTCTGTAAGAAATTCAAGGTAAGGTAAACAACATTACCTTTTGAGTGATAAATGAATTCATGAAGAAAACAGTAGTCTCAAAGCCTGAAGACCTAAGTGATATATTTACTGAATGTAAGTATCAGCCTTGAAGAAGGAAAAAGTTACTCAGAAGAAAGGTCAGCCAATGGAAAAAATTAAGATACAAGGGGATCATAGAAACTAATGTAGACAGTTTTTTGTTTTTGTTTTTTAGAGAGAGAGAGAGAGAGAGACAGTGAGAGCACACAGGGCTCTAGACGGGGTTTGATCTCACTACTCAGGTCATGACTCTGAGATCATGACCTGAACAGAAATCAATCAAGAGTCATGTGCTTGGGGCGCCTGGGTGGCTCAATGGGTTAGGACCTCTGCCTTCAGCTCAGGTCATGATCTCAAGGTCCTGGGATCGAGCCCCGCATTGGGCTCTCTGCTCAGCGGGGAGCCTGCTGCCCCCCTCTCTCTGCCTGCCTCTCTGCCTACTTGTGATCTCTCTCTGTCAAATAAATAAATAAAATCTTTAAAAAAAAAAAAAGAGTCATATGCTTAACCGACTGAGCCACTCAGGCACCCCGAATGTAGACAGTTTTAATCAAATACCTATCCATGGGACCGGGCTTAGCTAAATTTAAGAAAAATTATTTGAGTTCTATTGCTAAAATTGATTATATCAATAGGAGTTGTACAAGAAGTTAAAGCCAAATAACTTCCAAGAACCCACTCCCATATATAAGACCACACCTTTTATGGATATGGAAGCCATTAAATATTTTATTTCCTTTAATTTTTTCATTATTATTTGATGATTACCAAGTAAACTTTAATTATGATGTTGTTTCCCTCATAGATCTCCCACAGGACAGAAAAAAACAGTGCCAGTTAGGCTGAGATAAACATTTTCATCTTTGTGGGAATGACATCTCTTTTTGCGTTAACAGATGGCATTCTGATGTGATTTCCTTTAATGTAAAGCTACTACTAGGAATGGAGTTCCAAAATGTTCTAAAGAAATAAAGTTCCAGTGCCTGCAAGACTGAGGACTGTGGCAAATTTTGCAATATAGAAGAAAATCTAGATGTAGAAGTTTGGGTAGAATTTGGGAAAGAATGAAGAGTTCTTGTTCTGGATCCACGGCCTGCTGTCTGTGTAACCTTGGAAGATTTACTCTCTGGATCTCAGCTTCTTTATCTATGAAATGAAAACAATTATGTTACTTACCTGATAGAATTGTTGTGAAGATATTCAGCTGGTTAAGTAGAATGGGATTTAAGATAGGGATCAGTGTGTTCCACAAGCACTGATAAACCCAAAGCAGAGTGTTCTAACATCTTGTTAAGACTTCCAAAAAATTTCTGAGAATGGGTGCTTTTGTGTCACAGTCAGGAAGTTGGGGAATTAATGAATCATCAGTGTAGCTCTTGTCTCTAGAAATATACCATTGCCACTTCTGTCCATGGATCAGGGAAACACTGCTTCTGTATTTCATTCTAGAGCCACACTCTCTCTGTTAGATCATTACTTGTGAATGGATGGCTCATGTAGTACAAAGTAGTGGCATTCTGTCTTTTCATAAATAAACTGTGAATTTAGATTTTGTGAGATGGTATCTGATTGACAGAACCTCAATATATCAATAACCCCAGTTACAAGGTGGTCTGTGGGAGGAAATTTAGCGAGACGTGGGTTATTGCTATAGGGTATGCCAATCTAATGTAGTAGATGACACTGTTCTATCTTCTTTTAATTTTAAAAATTTATATAGGTTAGGTAATCAAAAGAGGCCTCCTAACAGTGGATGCATACAAGTGAATTTTTTAAAAAACACATCAACAGACAAACAAAAATACTGACTGGAGTTAGTAGCAAAAAAAAAAAAAAAATGTTAGGATATCCCCAACAGAGAGGAGAACTGTAGTTAAATTGCTGAATGGAGATCTTATGGCATATTTATTTATTCCCAAGCTACTTATGTTTTCTAGAAGCTACTTCTGTTTGCTACTTCTGTTTGTACAGCTAGAGAGCAGAATTTGAAACATGAAATGATGAACTAGAAATTCTGTGAAGAAATTAAGGCATGATGAGTCTTATAGCCATAGTAAGAACATGAATTTTATCCTGTGTCGTTAGTGAGTTGCTGGAATTATTTTAAGAATAGGAACTAATCATGTCTCTGTTCATGAAAGGATAGTCCAAAACCATATGAAAATGATACGGGTGGGAATGGGCGCTCCAAGCAGAAGGCAGACAAGGAAAGAGATGAGGTGGGTATTTGTAAATCACTAAATAAAAATGATGAGAATATGAGGAAATTTTGAAGCAATGTTAATGGAAAGAAAACAGTTCATGTATTTATAGGGCTATAATTATATTTCTAAAGGTACTTAGATTATTAGAAGTAGAGTATTAGAAGTAGATAATTTAAATTTAGAAAAAAATTTTGCATTGAAGAACAATTCATAGTTATAGGAACAGGTTTGGGAAGAACATGATGAGTTCAAGTCCACATATTTAATATATTGACCTACTTGAAGGATTTCCACTAGGAGATATTTCACATATAGTTAATTATATGGACAATAAGTGGTACCTGAAGAAAAGATCTGCTTCCGATATATATCTTATAAATTTTTACACATAGGTAATAAATAATGCTATAGTTGTAGCTATTATTTAGATAATGTAAGTAAAGTCTTACATATCAAGCTGTGTAGAGGCAGTAAAATATAGGATATAAACTTCCATAAAACCAACTTTTTGGTCCACTAAAGGAACCTGCAAAAAGACATAAGATATGACCAAACCTTTGGCAGAAAATATAAGAAAAAGCCCTAGTTCAGTGGCTGAGAATCCTAAACACATAGAGAGTTGAAAGAAGGTCATATTGACAGGGTATTTATGGGGATACTTCCTAAGTCATTGGAAACATTGATAAGAGTATTTAGAATAAAATGACAAGAGAAGAAACTGGAATTTATTTTGAGTTGGGGATGGAATAATTGATAAAGGAGAAGGAATGGTTAAAATAAATCACTTTCCCAGAAAGTTTGGCGGTAAAGCAAAAGAGATATTTGTTGATATCAAGTTAAAATCCAGGGTCATAGAAGCAAAAGTATAGTGTCTGGTTGTGTGTGTGTGTGTGTGTGTGTGTGTGTCTGTTTTCTTTTTCTTTGCCTGTTTGTTTATTTACTTGTTTGTTATGCTGGGAGGTAATGACTATACTTACACAATTACACTATAAGGACAAAAATAGGTAATAATATAATAGGTAAATAAATATAGGTATAATATAATAGGTAAAGTATATTTGTCATAGTGTGTTTTGCTGGGTTGATGTTGCTTTGTTTCTGGATTCATACTTGGGATGATCATGGGTTGGAGGAAAAAAAGTTTGAAGGAGGAAGAGAATCTAAGCAGTTGATTTTCATTGGAGAATGGATTGAGCAAGACAGTAAAATCACCAGAAAGTTGAAGGGAAAGGGAAGAGAGAATAAGTTGCTTCAATTTTGAATATTATTTTTGCAGAAAGAAGCCAGCAGCCAGGTTACACAGTAGAAACCATGAAGTGAAATATCAAAAGGAAATATTAATAAAATGCCTCTTTGTGGTGTAATCCTTTTTTTTTTTGCCAAATTTTAAATCTTTTGGGGTAAGATTTTATTCACATTTTAAAAGCACGGCATAATGAGATTTCTCTGAGGGAGGGAGCAACTCACATTTAATCTTTACATGAAATTTCAAGTGGCTATGGCCCTGTCTGAACTACAGGGTGGTGGTAAGTGACTAGCACAGTTGTAAAAAAGCACAACTGGATGAAAACACAGATTTTAAAAACCTGTGAAAACTCCCACATGTTAACTCATTCATCACTATAAAAGAGAGAGAAAAGAAACCTCTTTTTAGAAGTAACAGAGCAAAGACTATAATTGGGCCCAGAAAACCTATTCTATTTTTTTTCATTTTGAAAAATAAAACAAAATTTTCCAAATTTTATTCTAAATCTTTGTTTCTCAGGAAACAATTTATCAAAAGAAAGAAGTAATAACAGATAACAAAGAGCAACTCTGAAGTGTTTATAAAGTAAATTTCCTGTGAGATAAAGAAGTAGCACAAAGGTCTTTCATGGAATAAGGAAAAATATTGTTCATTTATTAAAACACATGCATGGTGCTTATTACACTATGTTCTCCTGACTTTGCAAACACTGATTCATTTACTCCTTATCTGTTTCTACTTACTTTTTCTTTTATAGGAAAGGAGATTCAGCTGTATTTGAAACTAAGAAAATTCAATCCAGGGAATTGATCAAGAGCTGAGCAACTAATCAAGGGAAGGTAGAATATCCCAACTGACAACAGAAACTTGTACCAGTTTTCAAGTGGGAGGAAAAATTAGAGGAACAGGGATTGCCAGAGCATCCGGCCCAAGCCACCAACAGAAGCTGGAAGAAGAGAGATCCCTCCAGTGGTAACTGGTATCCATGGAGAGCTACAGACATCTGGGAAGAGATGAACTCAGGGAGGATAGACAGTAGTTCTTAGGGAAACCACAGAAGCAGAGGGAGTGTTGTGGGCTCAATTATGTCCCCATCCCCACCCCCCAAATTCATAATTCATATGTTGAAGTCTTAGACCTCAGTTCCTCAGAATGTGACTATATTTGGAGATAGGGCTTTTATTTATTTATTATTTATTTATTTATTTATTAAATTTTATTTCATTTTTTTTCAGTGTTCCAAGATTCATTGTTTATGCACCACACCCAGTGCTCCATGCAATAAGTGCCCTCCTTAATACCCATCCTCCCACCCCCCTCCCTTCCAAAACCCTCAGTTTGTTTCTCAGAGTCCACAGTCTTTCAAGGTTCCTCTCTCCTAGGTAAATGACATCATATGGGTGATCCCTAATCCAATTGTCTGATGTCCCTATAAGAAGAGAAGATTTGGACACACAAAAGAATTGACAGTGGTGTGTGCACACGGAGAGTTCATATGAGACACTGTGCGAAGGCAGCCATCTACACGCCAGGAGAAAGGCCTCAGAGAAAATAAACCTGCTGAGGCCTTGATCTTAGACTTCTCACCTCCAGAACTATGAGAAAAATCTATTGTTTGAACTGCCCAGTCTGTGGTATTTTGTTATGGCAGCTCTAGCTGCCTAATATAGAAGGGCTGGGGATATACTCTGATGTCTTTTCTCTAGCTGGAAGGCCCGTCTCTTCCCATGGGCCAATATTGCTGGAGAATGAATGTGCCTCCTGCAGGAATAGCGCCCCTTGTGATATAAAGCAGAACAACTGAAAGCACAGTGACAGCATGTGTTGAAGCAACCGTAAGTATTAAGTTATCTTCTTATTCCATTTTAAAGGGAAGACAGCTCAAATGCACCAACCTACTCACCCGAGATCTCAGCTCACTATGGTTCCAAAGCCCCTGCTGTAGCCAGTCGCTGTGCTGTCTCTTGGTTAATAAACTCTAAGATTCTGAAGTTTTATGGGGTAACAACCCCTTTGCTACCCATTTCGCCGTTTTCAGTGAGAACATGGGCTATGGCAAGGAATATGGTAATAGCACAACACTAATGGTAACACAGAGTGTCAGGGGTGTGTGTGTGTGTGTGTGTGTGTGTGTGTGTGATATAAACCCTTTGGAAGATAGTCCTAAACTGATTCAATTAAGCTGAGTGTTTCCAAGTGTCTGTAGTATCACATTCAATGTTACGCTTTGTTTCCTTCTAATCCTTTTTTTGTGAGTACCTTGGTAGTATGCACTTATTTGAACTGAAACCGGAGGGAGGGCTAAGCAACAGCACACAAGATTATTGAAATTAGACATCCCGTGTGGTAAAAATTGTATTGTTTAAATTGTACTGAGAGACATTTTGTCATTCTTTTCATTGGCTAACCCCATATCTACTCCTTTGCTTCTATAGACACATCTGACTGAAATTCATCAGCCTTAGTTTTGCCAAAATAATTTAAGGGAACTAATAAACTGGTGAGGATTACATATATTAAAAAAATGCACTGATGACCTAGTTTCACTACATCGGTCCAAGAATTTGGGTGGCTTACAAACAAGCACCAGTTCTAAGTCTTAAATCCATAATCTTGCTCATAACAGACCATCTGAACCCACTATTCCGTGATTTCTCAGAATTAATTAGTCTCCTAAGTCATGCTTGAGTGGCAGTGTTATTACTAATAATGCCAATAATTTGGCCATCATACTTTACAGTATTAAAAGAGACTTGTAAAATACACTGAATTTTGCCAGATAAGTAAATATAAATTTTCATTGGGTGCTATGCTGTGCATATTAATAGAAACTTCTTCAAAGCCTGTGCTCCAACCAATGACATCACTGTGGACATGAGGCTATTGCTTTACAAATTGTGCTCTTGAGCAAATCAGTAGGTCTACTAAATAAATGGTATTTATTACTTCATCAAAA
This sequence comes from Nasua narica, assembly GCA_028533885.1. Taxonomy (NCBI): domain Eukaryota; kingdom Metazoa; phylum Chordata; class Mammalia; order Carnivora; family Procyonidae; genus Nasua; species Nasua narica. The sequence goes on from CM052799.1 coordinate 175,817,855, forward strand.
ATCATTTTTTTCTGCAGTGTTTCTCTTCTACCAGCATATAATTTGCAATATATTCTTACTTCCATTTAAAACTTTCAGACTCTGAGGATTTCTGATAACTCTGTAATAACCTTGAGAGGAAAACTCAAATGGTCTTTCATGTCTTAGGATCCTGAAGATGTATCGTCTTTTTAATAGGATCTCTTGGTTGTTTTGCATAATTCATGGCTCACATAAGACTTTAACAAGGAAAAATGCATGGTTTATATGATGTTTTGCTGGCATCCTGCATATTGATTGTCTATTATATTTTATGTCTTGATTGCAATATTTTTCTGAAATAATTCACTTTTAAGTGGTAGAACTATAATACCAGGAGTGACTCAGGAATTTATATGATAGAAGTTTTCATATTTGCATACTCTGATCCTTTTTCATTTTGGATTACAAGGTAAAGACATTTCTAGATGCTATACCAATATAAGACAGTAAAGGACTACCCTTTCAACAGAGTTTCATGGTCTTCTGTTACTAATACTAGAAAATCAATGCTTTTACTAAATCTCACTCAAGATGCTCCCTGGAACATAAACATCATTTAAAACAAAGCTTGGACTTAGTGAATTATTAATCATGCTTAATAAACCATTGTTACCTCCCCTTAAATTTTAATCACAGTGTGATGCAAAAAAATCATGCAATAAAAGTCAAGATAGAGAAATAATTTTTTCACTAGTAGTTTAAACGTGGATTATTTCTCATTTTTAATTTAAGGGGAAAAACAACAAAGCAGTCAATAAGTAAAAATACAAGTAGAAAGATTTTTAAAATGAACTTGAAGTTTTTTATAATCGAATTTTACTAGTTTAATAACAAGCTTACTAGTTTGTGGCTGAAGTAACTATTCTTTCTTAGTCATTTTATTTATTTTCATTAATGGAAAATGTGTAAAAACAATGTTAAATCCATAATTGTATGTACTGCTGTAGCTCTCATTCTCCAGGGTGAATATATTTGCTTTTGGTTCTGTGGAATTCTGTCTTCAGACGAATTTATCTTGAATGACAGAAAATAGGGAGATGTTAAATAAAGGTTAATTATTAGATTTATTTTATTTTATTTTAGGAATAGGACTTTTCTATTCTTTTTTTTTCAAAGATTTTATTTATTTGACAGAGAGAGAGAGATCACAAGTAGGCAAAGAGTCAGGCAGAGAGAGAAGAGGAAGTAGGCTCTTGCTGAGCAAAGAGCCAGATGTGGGGCTCGATCCCAGGACTCTGAGATCATGACGTGAGCTGAAGGCAGAGGCTCTAACCCGCTAGATTTATATATATATATATATATATATATATATATATGGAACATAACTGTGTAGATGTATGTAATTCAATCTTCACTGAAATATGTCTAAGTACATTTTCTAGGTCAACCAATTGAACTGAATCCATCCAAATGACCAGTTAATTCATCTTTTATCTATACTCTTCAAGTACAATGATGTGATTGTTTTACTCCTTTACTTTTTGAAGGTAAAGACAATCATAAACATAAGAGATCCAGAGAATCTGTGCAAGGAGACAGTAAAAAAAAAAATTAAAAAAAAAAATAAGAAAAGAAGAGAAAAGAAAAGAAAAGAATCAGTGAAAACAGTTACGGGTTCATCTTTTATGCAGCTGTTTGATTTTCTTCTTTGTTCAAATGGTTGTATTGTTAAGTAGAGACAGCCTGAAATGACATGATTATATGAATATGTGTGAGAAGTGAACAAATGTTCAGCTCCAAAGACAATGCTGCCTTTCTTCCCCTGTTTTGGCATATAAGAAGAGCACATTTTGACCTCAGTACAATTTGTGAGATTAGTACAATGACAGTGCAAACTTAACATGTCAAGGAACAATTCCAGACCACATCATTTTAAAAGTGACTTTTTTAAATTTAGTATAAAAAAATAAACACATTCATCAGATTGGCAAGATCTGTTGTTATATTAATAAAGTAGGATCTCTATTTCATTTGTCTAATATGTTTTCTTAGAGTAGCTTTATAGATTATCGCATGAAAATTCACTGAGCTCCGATGGGAAGTATAAAGGGAAATTCAGCCTGAAAATCTGATATATTTGTTTTAGATTTGTTTTAAAGCTGTGGTTTTCCACCAGGGTGATTTTTCCCTCCAGGGGACATTTTGCCATGTCTACAAATATTTTTGGTTTTCACAACTGGGAAGGTGTTACTGCTATTTAGTAGGTAACAGCCAAGATGCTAATCAACACCCCACAGTGCACAGAAGAGCCTTCCCATGATTATTCAGCACAAGAGGTTGAGAAGCCCTGTTTAAATGAGTTAAAAGTGGAGATGCTGCCTACCCTTACAGAAGGAAAAGTTGCTCTGTGGAATGTGAAAACCTGTCTCCCCTCGGAAACCTTGTTATGGAATGTGCTCAGATGTCTATATAATTTCTAAGTCAAAACTGTATCTCTGAAAAATCTCTATGGACCTGGACTTGAGAAAACGAATGATTATATGACTTTTTTTTTTTTTCCCTGTGACCAAATTATGATTTTGTGGTAAGATTGAAAATTTCCGAAATATTGCTGCTAATCAAATATAAAGAAAGTGTGCTTGTAGAAAGGACACTATTTATGTTTAGATAAGGTAGGGTGGGTTAACGTAAGTGGGAGAAGGAAAAAAAAGAAGATAAAACAATACATTTGAGAACTATACCCTTAACATTCTGAAACAGATGACAATGATGACAAGTATGCCCTTTGACAATGCCCTGTCTGGAAATACTGTGAAGATTTTTTTTTTTTTTTTTTACAAAAGCTGATCGTACCTTGATCCAATATCTTAAGCCTTAATGTCTGAAGTAGTGAAAGAAATTGAATCTACTAGCTAATATATATATGTTTGGCATGTGAAGGAGAATGACTATATCAATTATTTCTACCAGTATTCGAACCACATGTCGGTGGAGCACTAATAAATGTTGCCAAAGTATATACTTAATGGATGGACCAGAGGAAATAATGAAGCAAGTGTGTATTTGTACATTAGGTAATTTTTAGGCTAAATATCACTATGGGTTTTCCTCTCCTTAAAAGTAGAGGTCGTTTTAACAATATCAATTCTTACAATCCAAGAACATGGAATATCTTTCCATTTGTTTGTGTCATCTTCAATTTCTTTCATCAATGTTTACAGTTTTTCAGAGTACAGGACTTTCACTTCTTTGGTTAAGTTCATTCCTAGGTATTTTATTTTATTTTTTGGTGCAGTTGTAAATGGAATTATTTTCTTAATTTCTCTTTCTGCAACTTCATTATCAGTGTACAGATATGCTACCAATTTCTGGGCATTAATCTTGTATCCTGCAACTCTGATAAATTCATTTACTACTTTATGTTTACTATCATGTTATCTGCAAATAGTGACAGTTTAATATCCTTATCAATATGGATGCCTCTTATTTCTTTTTCTTATTTGATTGTTGTGGCTAGGACTTCCAGTATTACACTGAATAAAAGTGTTGAATGTGGACATCCTTGTTAAAATGTCCACAATACCCAAAGCAATCTACAGATTCAGTGTAACTCCTTGTCAAAAGACTAACATCATTTTTCACAGAACTAGAACAAATAATACTAAAATTAGTATGGAACCACAAAAAAAAACAAATAACCAAAGAAATTATGAGAAAAGAAAAACAAACCTTTACAAGATATGCTACAAAACTGTAGTAATCAAAACAGTATAGTACAAAAATAGATCATTGGAACAGAATATAGAGCACAGAAATAAAGTTATGCATATATGTCCAACTAATTTCCGAAAAAGGAGGCCAGAATATGCAATGGATAAAAGGCAGTCTCTTCAACAAATGGTGCTGGGAAAACTGGATAGCTACATGCAAAAGAATGAAACTGGACCACTTGCTAACACCATACATAAAACAAACTCAAAATAGATTAAAGACCTAAATGTGAGACCTGAAACTGTAAAAGTTCTAGGACACAGGTAGTAATTTTTGTCACACTGGCTGTAGCAACATTTTTTAGATATGTCTCCTAAGGCAAGGGAAACAAAAGCAAAATTAAACAATTGAGACTAGATCAACAGTGAAGGAAACCATTAACAAAATAAAAAGGCAAAATACTGACATATCCAACAAAGACTTAATATTCAAAATTTATGAAGAACTCATATAACAAAAAAAACCAAGCAATCCAATTTATAAATGAGCAGGATATTTTTCCAAAGAAGACCTACAGAAGGCCAGCGGACACATGGAGAAGATGCTCAGCATCACCTGCTATCAGGGAAATCAAAAACACAGTGAGAAATCAACTTATAGGTGTCAAAATGGCTAAGATTAAAAAAAAAAATACAAGAAAAAACAAGTGAGGTGAGGCTGTGGAGAAAAAAGAACTCTCATACTGTTGCTGGGTTTGTAAATTGGGACACCACTGTGGAAAACAGTATGGAGGCTCTTCAAAATATTAAAAACGAAATACCATATGATCCAATAACTTTACTACTGGGTATCTACCCAAAAGAAATGAAAACACTAATTCAAAAAGAATATATATGCAACCCTATGTTTCTTGAGGCATTATTTACAGTAGCAGGCTAAATCTGGAAGCAATCCAAGTGTTCGTTTTTTTTTTTCCAAGTGCTCATTGGTAGATAAATGGATATATATCAACATCAATATAGGGATATATAATGGAAAATTATGAAGCCATATATTATGCAACCATAAAAAGAACAAAAATGTGATATCTGGGACAACATGGATGGACCTGGAAGGTATTATGCTAAGTAAAATAAGTCAGAATGAGAAAGACAAATACCATACGATTTCACTCATATGTGGAATCAAAAAAAAAAAGAATAAAGAAACAAAAAGCAGAATCAGACCTGTAAATACCAAGAAGAAACTGATGGTTATCAGAAGTGAGTAGGGTGGGGATATTGGCAAAATGGGTGAAGGGGAGTGAATGATATAATTTTCCATGTATGGAATGAAAAAGTCACAGGAATACAAAGCAGAGCATGGGGAATATAGTCCATGATATTGTAATAGTGCTGTATGGTGACAGATGGTAGCTACACTTGTGGTGAACGTAGCATAAAGTATAGAGAAGTTGCATCACTATGTTGTACACCTGAAGCTAATATAACATAGAGTCAACTACACTCAAAAAAAAATTAAAACATAAGGAGAAAGAAGAAAACCCATATTATTGATTTCAGTTTTCAAAATGTTTCAACGCTTTTTTTTTAATAGGCTCCACGCCCAATATGGGGCTTGAATTCAGAACCCCGAGGTCAAGAGTCACATCCTCCGCTGATTGAGCCTGACAGGTGCCCCTCAGCAATGTTTTTAATAAAAAATAAATAAATAATAAGAATATGTAACTGGTCAAGTTAACCCAAATGACAGAACTTTTAAACTTACAAAGTTATCTCTTTAAGTAACATTACTGTCGAATCAAAGATAATTAGACATTCAACCTTCTGACTGCATCTTCATAAAATTAACTCATTAGAAATTAACTTTCTGGGGCACCTGGGTGGCTCATTCAGTTAAGGGTCTGCTTTTGACTTAGGTCACGGACTCAGGGTCCTGGGATCCAGCCCCAAATCGAGCTCCCTGCCCTGCGGGGAGTCTGCTTCTCCCTCTCTCTCTGCCCCTCCCCCTTACTCATGTTCTCTCTTACTCTCTCTTAAATAAAATCTTAAAAAAAAAAAAAGAAATTAACTTTCTACTGCTGATGGGGCATCAGTGCCCATGGGGGTGCAACTTCTGCCACCACTCAGGAATAAGCTTGGCTTAGTACATCATTGGCACTACCTTGAAGTTTGTAACGATTGATTTTTAGACAAGCAGCCCCGCATTTTCACTTTCCATCAGACCCTGCACATTTATATAGTCAGTCCTAAGGGTCACTCTGGGAGACAGGAACCAGGGAAGAGCTGGCTTTGCTGTAAAGGACACTAGCAGAGAAGCATCCATAAGGAGAGCTCCGCATCCTGGTGGCAGAGAGGGACTACCTTAGATAGTGTAACATTCATACCTTTAAAACATAACCTCCACACTACTGACAATTTAGGTCAGAAAATTCCCTGTTGAGGGAACTGTCCTGAACCCTGAAGGACGTTTAGAAACATTCATGGCCAGGGCACCTGAGTGGCTCAGTCAGTTAAGCATCTGCCTTCAGCTTAAGTCATGATCTTGTCCTGGGATCAAGCCCTGTGTGGGGATCCCTGTTCAGTGGGGAGTCAGCCTGTTCCTCTTCCTCTGGTCCTCTCCACTCTCATGCTCTCTCTCAAATAAATTAATAAAATATTTTTTAAAAAAATTCATGTCCCTTTCTGATTGATTCAAGTAACAATAGCCTCCTTTCCTACTCTTAATTTGTAACAACCAAAAAAAATCTATCTATCTTCAGGCATTGCTAAATGTCCCTTGGGAAGCAAAATGCTGCTGATTGTGAAGTAGTGCCATCTCTGATACAAGACGCTTTTATTCCTCATCCTATCCCCAGACAGGAGCGAAAGCCAGATACACAGCAGACTCCTTATACACTTTTTTTTTAAATTTTTTTTAATTTTTTTTTTAAGATTTTATTTATTTGACAGAGAGAGAGAGATCACAAGTAGGCAGAGAGGCAGGCAGAGAGAAAGGGGGAAGCAGGCTCCCTGCTGAGCAGAGAGCCCGATGTGGGGCTCGATCCCAGGACCCTGAGATCATGACCTGAGCCAAAGGCAGAGGCTTTAACCCTCTGAGCCACCCAGGCGCCCCTCCTTATACACTTTCAATTTATTATTCAAACCAAACCAATTCCTGAGTTAGAAGGGATGCTATTAGTAATTACATGGGGAAAGCATGTTTAAACCAACACTGTGTTGGTCAGTGGGGAAAATTGGTCACATGACCTATAAGCTACACACAAGGAAAGATGACCCAGGAAAGCCTTTGACCTGAGCTGAGTGCTAAAGCATTGACTGAGTGAAAAGGGCAATGTACAACTTTTTTCTCTTTTTATGCCCATACATTCAGCAACTGGATCTGCTTTCAATTTCAAAGTGTTAGAGCGCTTACTTGAACTGTAGTGTGTAAGAGAGTCGGAGAGCATAACTGGAAGTAATCTTCAAATTCTTGGCATTAGCTTGTAGAAGCCAGGCTAGTACAATGGGATCTGAGGTTGTCCCAAGACATAACCAGGAGTCATTCGATTCCCAGGTTCACACACAAGAGCAACATGCTTTTCTGGCAACACATCTGCCTTAACTTACCTCAAACCATCTGGAAGTTGGTAGCAACTTTGGACGAAGTATTTTCTTGTAATTCTCTTTACCTCTTCATATTGGCAAATATATTTACTGTTCTTTGTTTTGTTTTCCTGAAGACTCATTTCAAGGGCTTAATTATCACTTTTCCCACTTCCCCTCTCTTTAGGGCTAAATAGTATTGCCAGCAGAAGGTGAAATACATGTTGCAGGAAAGTGTTATTGATTTCCGTAATATCCAATGGATAAAAAAATAGTACTTGACAAAGCAGATGTCTGCAGAAAGTTAGAGCAGTGACAAAGCAATGAAAATTTTATTAAAAATACGATACTAGGGGCGCCTGGGTGGCTTAGTTGGTTGGGCATCTGCCTTCAGCTCAGATCATGATCTGAGTCCTGGGATCAAACCCAACATTCAGCTCCCTGTTCAGTGGGGAGTCTGCTTCTTCCTCTGCCCCTCACCCCTCCAGTGCTCTCTCTCTCTCTAGCTCTCTCTCAAATAAATAAATAAAATCTTAAAAAATATATATGAAGGGTGCCTGGGTGGCTCAGTGGGTTAAAGCCTCTGCCTTCAGCTCAGGTCATGATCTCGGGATCCTGGGATAGAGCCCTACATCAGACTCTCTGCTCAGCAGGGAGCCTGCTTCCCCCTCTCTCTCTGTCTGCCTATCTGCCTACTTGTGATCTCTCTGTCTGTGTCAAATAAATAAATAAAAACCTTTAAAAATATATATATATGCTACTAGACATCTATTTTCCCTTATTTGTATATCTTTTTTTTTGCCTCAATCATTTAAAGCATGAGTAAAATTCTTTTCTACTCAACCAATTCTTTATCCTGGTCAGCAGAGAGTGATGCCAGGAGTTCAGTAGTAAGAAAATAATACTGTGACATTGTTCTTTTGCATAAAGTTATCTTGATAATTTATATTTCAAGCAATGAAAAAATGTCTTAAAAGATAGTGATTTTCATGTAAATAGAATTCTTTGTGTTTATCACAGTAATAAAATTATTTTTAGTTTACTATAATTTTAACTTATTTTTTCTGTTTTATTTACTATAGCTTATACTAAAAATATAACTCATTCTAATTACTATTATGTTTGTTTTTTAGGGGTTTTTACATTTTGAACTCTTGATAATAAAATTAAATCTTGACAATATTAATTTTTACTTTGTTTTTCTTTATCTAATTATAAATGGTAACTATCAAATGGCTTAAAATTTTAGGCTGTGTTTGATTTTATAAAGCAAACTTGATTCCTTTAATAGGAGAGGTTACAGGAAGTAATGTGCAATATTTTGAATCAATCACTAGACTTGAAAAAAACATATTTTTAGCCCAAACCAGATGACTGAGCTCATTTCCAGTTATAGGTATCCCCTGTTTTCTGAAAGTTTGCTTTATGCCATTTGCCTTTTAGGAAGTACCCACATTAGTATAATAATGGCTTTTTCTTTTTTTTTCAAAAGCGGAAGTCCTTTTTGGATTTCTTTTGATTAGTGAAAAATAGTTATTTGTAAAAATGAAGTGGCATTATGTGAACTTCCGGAAAGTGGGGGGTCATCTTTCAGTTCAGGAAAATTTCATAGGAACACTCTACTTTGCTCTACTTTCAGATAGCAGGGGAAACCTGTTAGTGCCATGAAGCTCAAGTGGGCTTTTCCAAATCCCCAGAAACTATTTTATTTACTCCTCATCCATTTCTATTCTTACTCCTCCAGTGACAATTTCATAACCCTCCCAAGTTCCATTTCAATATGTTCAAACTGTAACTATGCCCAAACCTACCTTTCCTTCTTCTTCCTCTTCTTCTTCTTCTTTTTTAGTTTTGTTGTTATTGTTTCTCTTGTGGACAAATTTGGCAGTCCCTACCCTCAAACTTTTTATAGTACTTTTATATGGTAGATTTGACAATTCCTTTTAAAACTTTCATGCCTAGTTGGATTTTACCTGTCCTTGTTGCAGGATGTTTGGAGAAGGGGACATTGGAAGGGGTCAGGTAGACCTCAGGATTTTCACATTAATTCCTCCTTCTCCGTTGGTACGCTAATGCACCGTTTCGGTAAATCATGATGCGTCCATGTAGTCCTCCTTTCCCTCCTCATACCTCCCCTGGTTAAGGATGGCTTCTTGTCCAGCCCTGAGTTACCCATGATTCCACCTGCTCCTGACTCCAAGACACAGACCATGCCTATGTTTTAGGGTGGATAGATGTGCTGCTGGTACATGCTGGGATTTTCCACCTCCAGGCTACATGTGTCCTTTATGAGCCTTCTCACTCTACCTTGTCCAGTGTTCTTACTCTGGTTGACCTTGGCCCCATTCAAAATGATTTCCACTTTGGGTGAGATTTTTCCCTTCTGGGAATATGTTTTTACTAACTTTGTCTGAGATCTGCCCCTTCTAAGCCCTCCTGACCATTCCTATTACTCCTTGCTGCTTTTGTCGCAGTTCTGAATGTCTTCCCACAAGGGCTCTACTAGTCTGAGTGGATATGTGATGACTCAAAATTAAAGTGAGTTGTGAGGATATTCTCGGTCTTCTAGTTTTGCTGAAAGGTAGCTTAGCTTATAAGCCTTTGATTTTCTGGTTTTTAAAATTATTCTGTTCACATTGAAAGGAAGAAAAATAAGAAGCATCAGAAACAAATTGTCTCTGTGCTTACATCCTTAATGACTTTTTTAAGTCAATCACATAATAATTCAATATTTATGTCAATAAGTGTAAAGATCATGTTCACTATGAGAGTGAATGTAATCTCTCTCTTTCTCTCTTTCCCTCTCTCTCTCTCTCTTTCTCTCACTACCTCTCTCTGTTTCTCAAGGATGGCATGTAGATTGCAAAGAATACTAAATAATGAGATAATAAATATTGAAGATTTGGATATACCAACAAAAAAATCGAGTATGTTAAAAATGCAATAGATTTAAATGTCATTGAGAGTTATTAAACCAGAAAAATCTAAACATTCATATAAACATTCATATTTTAGCTATGGAAAAAGGAATATTTTTCAATATTCTCTTTTTAATAGGTATTATAAAACAATTTTTATTTTGTGTACCTTTTAAAATGTTTTTTAATTTGGTATAATTTAAAATGTCACTTAAATTTACTTCTCAAACATATTTTCAAGTCAATGTGCAAAGCACTGAGTTAGATGCACTAAATATTAATAAACTGTGCCAAACCTCAAAATGAATTACCAATATGAGAACATATACAGGATGTAGGAAATAGTATATGGATTATTTTCTCACTGTATATTTTCTCTGCTCCACAAAAACAGACTCTACATAATCTGAATTATTTAGAAGAACATTTTTATTGTTAGATTTCTTATTAAACTACTGAATCTGAAAAATTCTTTTCTGTTTTCTAAAAAGGAGGTTCAGATTCAGCATGCTAGGAATTATTTTGGTCCAATTTACTGCAGATTTTATTTGCTTTTTTTTATCAATTGCTTGCATATGCACTTTTGAGAAAGCATGGCTTACTGTACGTGGTCAATAAATAGTACAGATTTGCAATCCCTTATTCAAAATCTTTGAGGCCAAATGTGTTTCAAAACTCAAAGTTTCTGTATTTTGGTAAGATAGATTGTCACGGATATGATATTTACCGCTTGGCACATCAGTAGGGTCTTGGCAGTACACAGTAATGTTTCTGAAAGAAAGTGGGTGAAATATACATTAATTGGAATTAAAAATAGCAACATAACACAAAGAAATCCTTCTAATAGCTTCATTATAATTCCGACCATACTTTGTCATTCAAATGAGTTATTAAGAAAGTTCTGATTACAAAGATTTTGGATTTCAGAGTGGCAAATGAAAGTTAAGACCTGAGGTGGGAGACCATCTTTGCGATTCAAAACACCTTTTGACACTTAAAGACACTTAAAGAGTTTTAAGTGCCACCCACATGTCAGGAGACAGTACTTAGCTACAGATGTGATAAGAATCTTATAATTCTATATAGGAGATTTGGGCTATTCTGCCTTTGACTTAGGAATTTGCTTGTGTTGCAACTGCAAGTGTTCTAAGCAATCAAAACTGTGTACCCACTAAATGTAAGGTGGTGTTTCATCCCTTGCAATTAGGTTTATTTTTTGCAAAGGAAGTATGGTTAATAGAAATAAAACAACTTATACCAGCATGAGGCTGTATATATTTGAATTGTCAAATGAGTGGTAAGGGTGATGCATTCTAGAAGAGTTTAGAGATTTAGAAATCAGAGTGACACTACACCTGCTCCCTCATAGCCCCGAAGAAATGTTTGAGTCTGAGGGAGGGAGGCATTTGGTTGTGATAATAGTTTTCAAATATTTGTCTTCACTGAAGATTTTATAAGGTTGTTTATGGGGCGACTGGGTTTCACACAAATATATGTGAGAGAAAGAGAAAGAAAGAGAGACAGAGAGAGAGAAGGTAATGAGTCTTTTGTACACATCTTAGGAGATTTAAGAAAAAATGCTATGTCAAATGATTGTGATATACATTATGGACATATGGAACATTTTTCTTTTTTCCATTCCGTTTTTTCCAAATTCATTAACGCATTTATTCATTTATCATTTAATTGCTAATTGTGTGTCAGATAGGGTGCTAGGCACACAATAAATGCCGGAAAAATATGCTGACATTTTTTGGAATATCCCACATGCCTTTTAGATCAAATTGCTATGTAACAGCAAATAGCATTTGAGTAGTATATCCAGAAAGAGTCAAATTAAGTTCAATTTATGGCAGAAGGAATATTCAATACAAGACAGTTATTTGTCATTTTTATGCTTTCCAATTTTCTCATAAGACATAAGTTCAAGAAGTCTGTGTCCATTAATATTGCAATTCCTAATTATCTATTCTTTTCTTGCCAGAAAAACAACTAACTTTTCCTTATGGAATGTACTTGACAGCAAGTTAGGTGTTTATACTGAAAAACAGCATCTGTTCATTTTTCCAAAAGAAAGCTATAGATAAATTTCCTTTAGTTATAGACATCCATGCTAATTTCTTTTATACACTATTTCCTGTGTGATATCTTTCATGCTGTGATTATATGTTACATGTTTTGTTTATTATATACATTCTGATTCACACAATAAAGTTAGCTTAAAAAGCTCTGCTTAAAATTAAAATACTGAAATATTTAAGTATTTAAATACTTAAATACTGATATACTTAAAATTAAAACACTGAAACAAATATTATGTTTCAAAAATACCTATATCTCATACTTTGGGACTTTCCATATTTTGAGCCCCAAATCAACGACATACTTAAGAAGGTTTAATGAAGGACAATGCTGGTGCTAAATTACTCACACGCCTATAATTTTCAACAAATGATTTGCAGGAGCCCAGAGGTCCCCTCAATACTCCTCCAGGGCTTAAATTGAATAGAGGGCTCTCTTAGCTGGGCTTCCTTACAAAAGTTTTCAAACATTCTTAATACAATAGTGTAATCCTCTGAAAACAACTGTATCTGCATATTTTTACATATTTTTTACTTTCTCTACTTAGTGTTTTGACTGAGGATGATATACCATGAATATGTATTGCTTTTCTGAAGATACCTGTGATTTGCTATTTCTACTGGCCCAGTAATCCTTCAGCAGTATCATTGGAGCAAGATTAGAATTCCTGTAGAAAATGAAATAGCTAGCTCTGTATTCTCCATTCTGAGCTTTCAACTTGCTTCATTTCAAAATTATAAGTAGGTACACATGCATGTATGTATGCAAGTATACAAATATTCTATATTTTGCATAAAAATAAATAAGAAAATGATTACAATGCTAATAAATGTTTGAATATATACTACAATGTAATTTCAAACTGAGTCTTTATATGATTATTTTAAATTAGTTTTTCGAATCAATCCAAAATCACTGAAGATTTAGTTGGTTTTCCACCCAATGCTATAATAAATAAAGCTGCTATGAATTGAAGACCTTGACTGTACACATGATAACCTTGAAGTAGAATTAGCAAATATTAAGCATTTATATACAATGCTGAATAATCTTCCTGTAACATTGTGCAAGAATCACAATTATGGATACATTTTTTAAAAAATAAAATGTACAGTAACTGAGTTGAATTCTAAACAATGGACTTTGGGAGATAATGATGGTTAATGGAGCTTCATCAACAGTCACAAATGGTGGGTAATGTTCTTAATGGAGGAGGCTATTTGTATATCGGGGCAGGAGGTATATGAGACACCACTGCATCTTCTGCTCAATTTTGTTATGAACCTAAAATTGTTCTAAAAATAAAATCTATTAAAAGATAGCAAAAGTGAAAATATTACTAATAAAAAATTAAGAGTGTAACCAAATCTATGTCAAAATAAGAATCATTACACTTAAAATATCTTATTTTTTTTTAAAAAAAGGAATACTGAAAGCATTTATCTAGCTAAAGAAAGTAAAACAAACAATAAAATTAATAGTAGAAAGTTAGGATACAATTTTAAAAATGTGTAATTTAATAAGTTGCAAACTGAAAAATTGAAGAATGACACTATCCTTAATTTCCTGAATTCTTCTCAGTGTCAGTCCTTGTGTTCAATGTTCTCAAAACCTTAATGCTTTGAATCCTCAAAACAGCTCTGTGAAGCTGACACTTATTTCCATTTTACATGAAGAACTAAGACTTAGAGAAAGGAAGGAAGGGCCAAGGTCAAACAGAAAGTAAATAGTGAGTGTGGAATTTCAACCAGTTCTACTTGAGCACATGCTTGTAATAACTAAATCATAATGTCTATAATATACAAATCTAATGCCAATTTCTTAAAGACATCAGTGAAATAGAATAGTTTCTGGGTAGGTAGATGAGATAAGGATATAAAATTTTTCTGTGAAGGATCACTTAACTCCAAATATACATAAGAAAATTTAACATAATGTGAAAGGAAAAATGGATAAAAGAGCTACAATACATTTGATAACAATCAAATGGAACAAATATCACTGAGGTATGGTTTTCCATTGGTCACATGGGCCAAGATGCTAATGTTGGGTAATATGGCTCAGCAGGATGGGAAATAAAAAACAACCTCCATGTTGCTGGGGGGATTGCAAAGCATCAAAACTTCATTTGGGCAAATTATCTTTCCAAATAACAAATATATGCTTTTAATCAGTAAGATCCAATTGTGGAGTGTTTAGTGCCAATATATTTACACATTTTGAAGTGATAAATAAGCATATAAACAAAAGTCAAGACAAAGTGTTAAGGATTTAGGGATATGCTGCACATACTCCCCGAAAAGATAGAGGAAAGTGAAGAGAAAATTGGAAGAAAGGAGCTCTAGAAATATCACTAAAGAAAATAATAAAGTGAAAACTCCTCTGTTATGCCCCTTTTTAAAAAAAAGAAAGAAAGAAAAGAAAAATATCTAGCTAGGTTGTTAGTTCTTCTTGCATGCACATAAAATATCTCTGAAAAAAATGTGAAAGAATAATAGGATGGGTTTGGTAGTTAGTGTGGGGAAAACTGAATGTCTAGGGTCTGAGATGGGACTACCCCATCTGAGGTAGGAAGAAGAGTCGCTGTGATAGATCTTTTTTTAAGATAGATTTCTGTGATAGATCTTTGAATTTCAAAGTGTTACCTCATTAAAATCAGGGGAAAAAAACCCAAGAAATTGTCAAAAGATTTTATTTATCATCAGTTCTTTATTTTTCTAGATTGCTAATGAAATGTAATAGAGAGGATCTCTATTTCGGTGACATTAAAGATTATTGTTTGATGATACATTATACATTCATTTTAATAAGAATGTGTTCCTAGTAATCCATCAAAATCCTTGAGGAGACCACAGGCAACAACTTGTTCCACCTCAACCCGCAGCAACTTCTTCCTAGAAACCAAAAGCAAGAGAAGCAAGGGCAAAAATGAACTATTGGGATTTCATCCAGATCAAAAGCTTTTGCACAACAAAGGAAACAGTCAACAAAACCAAAAGATAATCTACAGAATGGGAGAAGATATTTGCAAATGACATCAGATGAAGGGCTAGTATCCAAAAATCTATAAAGAACTTATCATACTCAACACCCAAAGAACAAATAATCCAATCAAGAAATGGGCAGAAGACAGGAACAGACATTTCTAAAAAAAGACTTCCAAATGGCCAACAGACACATGAAAAAGTGCTCAACATCACTTGGAATTAGGGAAATACAAATCAAAACCACAATGAGATACCACCTCACATCAGTCAGAATGGCTAAAATTAACAAGTCAGGAAACAACAAGTGTTGGCAAGGATGTAGAGAAAGGAGAACCCTCCTACAGTATTGGTGGGAATGCAAGCTGGTGCAGCCATTCTGGAAAATAGTATGGAGGTTCCTCAAAAAGTTGAAAATAGAACTACCTTAAGACCCAGCAGTTACACTACTGGGTATTTACCCTAAAGATACAAATGTAGTGATCCGAAGGGGAATATGCACCTGAATGTATATAGCAGCAATGTCCACAATAGCCAAACTATGGAAAGAACTTAGATGTCCATCAACAGATGAATGGATAAAGATGTGGTATATATATACAATGGAATACCATGGAGCCATCAAGAGAAACGAAATTTTGCCTTTTGCAGTGATGTGGATGGAACTAGAGGGTATTATGCTAGGCGAAATAAGTCAGAGGAAGACAACTATCATGTGATGTCTTTGATATGAGGAATTTGAGAGGCAGAGCTGAGGGTTGTGGAGGGCAGGGATAGAAAAAAATGAAACAAGATGGGATCAGGGAGGAAGACAAACCATAAGAGACTCTTAATCTCAGGAAACAAACTGAGGGTTGCTGGGGGGTAGGGGGCATGGATAGGGTGGCTGGGTTATGGACATTGCGGAGGGTTTGTGCTATCATGAGTGCTGTGAATTGTGTAAGACTGATGACTCGCAGACCTGTACCCCTGAAGCAAATAATGCATTTTATGTTAAAAAAAATAATAATATGTTCCTAGTATTTCACTTGCTTTATTTTGAAAAAAATAACATGCAGATTGGAAAGAGGGGAAAACAGCAACTGCAGATGTTGCATCCACTTAAGAAGACCGAGAATCACTTGGAGACTTGTGGGCCCAAGGGTAGGGATGCTGACCTCCTGGTCTGAAACCCAACTCATCACATGGAGGAGGCACCCAAGCTGGCTGAGCTGTACCTCCATGAATTGCAGCTGCCAGAGGTCCTAAAACAGGAGGCAGAGAAGAGGAGAGCAGATCTGACTCTGAACGCTAGGAACCCTTTGGGCAGTAGAAGCTTAAGAAATTTAGAGCCAGAGTTGGAAAACCAATCTGAAACTCTTGATCAACTGGCAGACAATAATATTCAGATCTAAAAGCCATATTCCTTAAGGAATGATGTTTGTAGTGACCAACCATCCCTTCATTCATCCTTTTGAGGAAACACTTGCCTGCCAATCCTGGCTAATTCGGTAAAAAAATGACTTTTAAAAAATGTTTTTAAAACCCTTTTTAATAGCTTAATATTTCATATCTTTTCAAAGTTGGCCCTTAATATAGATCTCCCTGTGATTTTAGCTATAACTTCCCTAAGTTGATGTTATTTTTTAATACTGAAGTGGAAGAAAAATCACTAAATCTTTCTTCTATCACATGACTTTTTTTTTTCAATGCATGTATTTTTTTCACTGTTTGTTTTTTGTTTTTGATATAAATATACTGTTTTATAGTAAGCTGTTAGTTGTTTCGGGGGATATTTGAAGGCTAGGTTCTTTGTTTTCTATACCATGTGAATTAACATGACATATGACATGTAACAATCTGGGGTATAATTTGTTAAGAGAATTACATTTATTACTCACCTAAGAAATGTTTTATAAACATGTGCATGTGTGAGTTCAGTATTTTTGTATATTGAGAAGTAAGTGTTAATTACTGAAAGGCAGACAGCTGTGAAAACATTGCCTTCTTATGATCAAGTTCTCTTCACACCACTGATTTATCTGTAAAGATAAAAAGGAATTCCAAATCCATAGCAGATAGAAATCAAATGGATATGGTTAAAGCTAAAAATAAAAAAATGCTCCATAAATACATTGTTTCATGTTTCACATTTCACTTGAAAGAAACAGAAGTAACTTCCCTAAGACTTCCTCCTCTGCTTCATTTGATACACTGCTTCTCAGCATATCCTCTCCTCAGAAAAGAGCAGTTTGGTTTTTCCAAGTTGCCTTTATTTGTCCCAAGTTGCTGCTTGCTTTTTTTTTTTATTTTTATGAAATGCTCTTTATCATAAGCAGTTGATAGTTGATTAAGTGTCCACGGCCTTATTCGCAATGTAACAAAGTTTCTGTTCTCTTCTGGAGAACCTATCCCAAAAGAAAGGAAGTTTTGTTTGTTTTTGTTTTTTTAATACAAACTTTTCCAGCCTGTTTATTTTATTTTTTTTAAGATTTTATTTATTTATTTGACAGAGAGAGAGATCACAAGTAGGCAGAGAGCCAGGCAGAGAGAGAGAGGAAAACAGGCTGCCTGCTGAGCAGAAAGCCTGATGCAGGGCTCGAGCCCAGGACCCTGAGACCATGACTGAGCCAAGAAGAGGCTTTAACCCACTGAGCCACCCAGGTGCCCCATAACCTGTTTAATGGTAATAATAAAACAAGCCATTGTGAAATAACATTTCTTACTCACCCATAGTTTTGGTTATAAAAATTATGACATTATAATAGCCTAGCGTCCACTTTGAATTGCTATTCAATTTAGAAATAAACTTGTCTTTCCCAGTTTTCTTAATACCTCTTTTTTGAGCTAAAATATCCCCTAAAATCTGTGGTTCAAAGATGCTGAGTATTAAATTTTAGTTGAAAGACTATTTATGAAAATCCCCTTAAAGAGATTTAATAAATTCAACAGCCAAAATGAATATGACTGCAAAACATAGAATTTAAATGTTTAATGGCTAATTTTAGCTTTGTTATATTTTAAGCATCATTTTGTGATACTCAGCAACTCATTTTGGTGTAATTTTTATCAGTAATTATTTATTGATTTAGCAAAGTGGAAATCCAGGTTGGGTCTTCACTTATGAAGAATTTGGCAAAGTCACAAAATAGTATACTTATGATATAATGATTATCAACCATATTAGCCTGATATGTTTACGGAAAACTCTGCCTCATACCTGAAGTTTTACGGATGATCATACTCCCATGGTAAATTCTGTGAAATATTCAGTGGTTGAGCATAGTATAAGGGTACTACTTCAGGAGCCTGGGTGGCTCAGTTGGTTGGGTAACTGCCTTCGGCTTGGGTCGTGATCCCAGAGTCCTGGGATCAAGTCCCGCATTGGACTCCCATCTCCACGGGGAGTCTGCGTCTCCCTCTGACACTCTCCCCTCTGATGCTTTCTCTCACACTCTCTCTCTCAAATAAATAAATAAAATCTTTAAAAAAAAAGTACTACTTCGATTATGGGAACAAGTATATGGATACTAGCTATTTTAATGAGTCATCACACATTATCTGGTGTATTTCAACATGTTTTACTGACAAATCTTTACATATGGAATGAAATAACAACCCAATATACATTTCTGATTTTGTTTTATGATTTAGTTATTTGAGAGAGAGAGAGAGAGAGTGTTGAGGGAAGGGCAGAGGGAGAAGGAGAAACTCAAGCAGACTTTACACTGAGCAGGGAGCCCAACATAGATGGAGATTGATCCCACAATCACAAGATCATGACCTGGTTTGAATAACATAATTTTGGGATTACTAAAAAAATATGTAGTAATATAAAATAAGAAGTACAACATTGTCAAAGACTTCCCAAAATGATTTTTTTCCCAAATGTGATATATTCAGGAAAATATTGTCTCCCTAAAATCCAGCATAAGGTATATTGAATTTCCTCACACACTCACCATTTGTGAGTATCTCTTCATCCTAACTCACTTCCAAAGATCATATTTGTGAAGAAAACTGGAACATCAATATATTCGTGCTAACAAAACTCATCCCTTTGAACAAACTAGGAATCTATGAGTCTACACTGATGTAAATATACAAGTTAATTATAAATGGAAAGAGAGGAAAGTTATTTCTCAAGATAAAATAAGTAATAAATGTAGAAGGAATGACTGAAATAGCAAATCTCCATTTGGCAATTGTCATAGTAATAATTAGCTACTATGTGAAAGTTTGATGAGCATTGGGATATTTGTATAGTCTCAAAGTAATTTCTAACAGAATTCTTATTAATTATAAGAAGGAAAGAGGAAATAAAGCTAACACACAAACTTAATGTAGTGATAACAGTTAATATTCCCAGAAATATTAGAGATTGACATGCAATGAGAGTAACACATCATCAGTTCCATGTTATTCCTGCCAAAAATGTATAACCTGCATCTAATCATGAGGAAATATCAGACAAACTCAAATTCAGGAACATTTTACAAAATGATTGTCCTATATTCTTGAAGAATTTAAGGCTGTGATGATCAAAGAAGCCCTGAGGACATCTTTTAGGTTGAGGGAAACTAAAGAAACATGGTGATTAATGCAAGGAATCAAGGATTAGATTTTTTCCCCAAACAGCATTGTTGAGAAGGTTGGTGAACTTGAATGGGATGTCTTGGTGAAGGATTTATGGGACTATTTTCATACTATACTTGCAATGTCTTATTTACATACACACACATACACATTTATTTGTTTGTTTGTTTATTTATTTTAGAGAGAGAGTTAGGGGAGGGAGAGAATCTCAAGCAGACTCCCTGCTAAGCACAGACCCTCATGCAGGGCTTCATTTCATGGCTCATGAGATCATGACCTGAGCCAAAATCACTAGTCAGACACTCAACTGACTGAGCCTCCTGGGCAACCCCCAGTATTTTATTAAGTTTGCAATTTCACCAAGACAAGAAGAAAAATATTGTACTGATACTGCTATTAATAAAAAATATTACTCCTAGCCTTTTGGAAAATATATTATTAAGATAAAATTAGAAGATTAGGGAGCGATTGTTATTTATCTATCAATCCTTTGTCATATATACTTATGTTCTAAATAAAGTATGTAAGGTGCCTGGGTGGCTCAGTGGGTTAAAGCCTCTGCCTTCAGCTCAGGTCATGATCTCAGGGTCCTGGGATTGAGCCCCACATCAGGTTCTCTGCTCAGCAGGGAGCCTGCTTCCCCCTCTCTCTCTGCCTGCCTCTCTGCCTACTTGTGATCATTCTCTGTCAAATAAATAAATAAAATCTTTTTTAAAAATAAAATAAAAAATTAATAAGGTATGTATTCTAATTTCTTGACTAGATTAACAGACACTCTAATTAGGGAAAATTAGAAGTTTTCTGTGATTAACCACAAAGCCAACAGTCCAAAGGAAAATTTATTAAATTCATTTCTGCCAAGTACTTTTTAATGAACTTGTCATCTATATCACAGTGCTATCAGACTATATGTCTATTATACATGAAACATACTTAATTATTTTTTATATAAAATTATGAAAGATTCAAGCATCATTGGCCAAATAATTATCTATCATGACAACTTTCTTTTAAAAAGCATGAAGTATATTTTTTGCATCACACACAAAATAGAGTTTCAGACAGATAATACAATACATAGTGTTGTTGCTCTAATTTTGATGGTGAGATAAGAGAGGTTATCTAACACAAACTTAAATTGTTTCTTATGACAAATAAATAACCCTTACATTTCCAACAGTTCATCAGTTATTAACTTTAAGATAAATGTGAAATTATAGGAGATTTGCCATATTACTTTTTTATGGGCTATCTCAAGTATAGAAACCTATAACAATTTGAAAAGGACATTTTAAGTGTGTGTGTTTATTGTATGATAAGCTTTACCCCATGAAATTTTACTCAGAATGACAATGAAATGTATTTTATTCACCATGTCAGGAAAAGAAATCACCACTAAACAGCTTGAATGCTATGTTCATTCGAATTTGTTATGGCTGAAAAGAAAAGGAAAGAGGTTTCCTATACAGTTGTATTTTTTCAATTGCAGTAAAACAAAATGAGATTATATTAGTTTTATGAAAACACCTGAGTTCTGGGGTACAGGTCTTGTTTTTCAAGCTAAAGTATAGGTGGGAAGTCATTTAGAGAATATCATTATCTTATGCACTCTACCAAAAATTGTGAATAAAAGGCTATGCAGCAATTTAGCTTTAGTAATCTGAACTCTCCACTTCTTGCTAAAGCTTAAGATGAACATCTGGCAAAGGATTACAAGTCAAACATTCTAGTGATTTCTTCCATTAATTTGTAAATATATAGCAATCAAATGGAAGATTTATCTAGAGAACTTATCTAGAGAATTTATCTAGAGAACATTTCAGTTATTGATAATGATAAGTAGTATGTACTTTTCTAAAAATCCATATATAGTCATAGTAATGAACTTCCATGATAAAGGCAAAGCTATAACTTGTTTGGACTATTTCAGTTTCCTCCTGTGTACATGTGAAGACTCCATTTAATCACTTGCCTATTAACGAGATGGGGCCTAATGGCAAGTTCTGGGCAATGTAATATGGGCAGACGTGCTGTAGCAAACTTTCATTCTTGGCCCTAAAATATCACATATTCTTATACTTTATCTCTTTGTTTTAAGTGGCAGGATGGCAAGAGTCACAGTTACATAGACCCAAAAAGTGGAAGAAATTTCCTTCCCTAAATTATCCCTTAAAGAAGAGTGGCCCAGGAGAGTTGTCTGACCAAGAACATCTATATTGGACTATGATATAAACTTAAATAATATTAATCCTTTGATGTTTGGGGTTATTTTTTATAGCAACTCATCTAACTAATACAGCTTTCTATTTTAATCATAAGGTAATCTTGAAACAAATAGTATATAAGTATGTATGTATTTCTGTGTGTGTGTGTCTACACGAGTGTGCAAAAGTAAGTCAAATTGCATAAATTTCCCATTGTCAAACAGAGTAAATGGATTTTCTCTTCCATTTTTGCAGTTAATTTTTATAAGAAAGATATGCAGTCTATGCAAAACATCCTGATTGTGATTTTTTTAAAATCTGAATTCAACACAGATTTGGCTCAGCTTTCTGACCATCTGTATCACTAGTGCCAGGTAGTCAGTCCTCACTAATGTCCATAACAATGGCTCTGAGAAGATACAAGGTGCTTTACAGGGCCAAGATTTTATCCCAGGGACAAATTATGAAAATCATGAATCCAGTGGACCAAATATTATTTTTCGATATTAATGCCCATTTGAAGAATATAGAATTTCATCCATAGTGAGTGAGAGTTGGCACATTGATCTTTTACAGGACAACTTGAGGTCTGTTGCCACACTAAAAGAACAGACACCTAGTATGTAGAGAGCTTGGCAGTACAGAAAATACCTTACACAGACCATCTGACTGAACCCTCATAACCAATCCAGGACTGAGAATTCTGATGATTATCTCTGGTTTATAGGTCAGGAAACAAGCCAAAAGGCCACTATTCTTAGACTGCCCTAGAGGGAGCAGTTGGACTGACGGTATCCTCAATACTTCATTTGTGTCTGATAAACAGTAGACACCTGGAAGGTCTTCTTTGCAGAGCAAAGTAAGCGAGGTTTTCTCACATGTCCTCTGATTCCAAGCTTGTCCTATTTGCCAATAGCACTGATGTCTCCAACTGGGGGACTCCCAATGTATTTAAGTAGTATCCCTTTCCTGGGGCTCTCGCCGTGCTCCTTCCTTGCACCTCCAAAAATTAAACCAAAGATATGTCCTATAATGAATAACTATCCTACTTCTGAAGTGAGGAAATTGAGACCCAAATGCACTCGTATTAACTTGTTTTAAGTACATAGTGGAAGAACCCCAAACTCACAGACAAAATGAGCCAGTGCTTTGCACTTTAGAAGATGTATCTTGGCTTTCAAACCTTCCTACTCTATCCCAACCCCACGGGCATATGGATTATATTCTAATAGTAAAAGATCAAAGTAAGAAAAATTAAGAGCTGACCTCAGCTGCCAGTTCCAAAAATCAATGTTCACACCCACCCATTCTCAAAATGCTGCTTCAGCCTGATGAGAAGAAATGGTGATCTCAGTGGAAACTTCAAGATAAAAAGAACACTATGTTGTGGGAGTTAATCAATAGCTTTCTGAGGAGGAGTAAGTCATTCCACTGAGCTTTAAGCAGGATCCGTCTTCCTGTCAAAGTTTGAAGAAAGGGGTTTGAGGATTATAAGTAAAAGTTGTACCTTAAATGCAGCATCTCAAGGCTTTGGGAAATTTAGTAGCTTCCTTTGGTTTGATATTTAGGGAAAAAAAAAAAACAGCAGGACGCAATTCTTTTTCAGCTCTATTTGTTTATGGAGATAAAGAAAAGAAGGTTGTATCATCAGTAATTAGGGACACCAAAAAGAATTGATATTGATATAAACCTAGAGGCTGTATCAATATGACTTACACATGGGGGATTTTGACTTACGTATTATACATATTATATTTCTTTTGACACACTCTAAGTATTAATTTGTATTCATTAGTTTGGACGATAACTTTATTTTTATATTACCATCCTTTCTACAATATAGAAAATGGTCTGCAGCCCGATTCTCATCCAATGAATTCAATATCCAACTACTTACAGTGTCTTCTTTTCCTTGTGTTAGAGATGGATGAGGATATATTTCTACATCAACATTAAATTGCATCGGAAGGTGAGGTGTTCAATTCAAATTGAAAGGATTTCCATTATATATTTCTATTTGAAGGGTGGATAGAAGTTGGAAAGAAGTTAAAATTTATTTTGATTTTGAGAATTTTATAAATGTTACCTAATTTAATTCCCATGATAACAACATATGAGATAGATATTGGTGTCTTCTCTCTCTTTTTCCTCCTTACCTCCAATTTTTAGTTTAACTTTAGGAAAATTAAAACTTTAAGAATTTAATTATTATGTCCATCATGACTCAGAACTCTGATTCCAAAGCTACTGCTTTGTTTTCTTTATTTAAAAATAATAAGAGGATTCATCTAGCAGCTACTTTTTACAGGATAATATTGAGAGAAATTGTCCAATCTGCTTAGAGGGGGTAACTTTTCTTAAATGTAACTAATGAAATGCTCTTCTTATGAATACAAAGCAAATAAGCTCAATCAATAAGGGGAACCTGAGCGGCTCAGTCTTTAAGCCTTTGCCTTAGGCTCAGGTCATGTTCTCAGGGTCCTGGGATCCAGCCCTGCATCAAGGCGTCAGTTCCCTGCTTCTCCCTCTCCCACTGCTTGTGTTCCCTCTCTTCACTGTGTCTCCCTCTGTCAAATAAACTACTTTAAAAAAAATCTTTAAAAAAAGGTGCAACAGGGGATTTTGATAATTATTTAGATTTTTTTGCTTGTCCAATTTTTGTCAATATGCCCCTATTTGCCACTATGGATATACAATATGTAATTAAGTTGTACCTACATAACATGGGTGACCTGAATTCTGACCACAATTCTATGAATTGTGACCCAAATTCTAACTCAGCCTTGTTTCCCATTATCTCTTTAAGCAATGTTCCAGGGGGTGTAATCTGATTTGTAATCTGAAAAATTATAGATTCCAGGGCTTTTCTGCTCTCCCAGAGGAAATAGTTAAATATATGGTTTCTCATTGTCTTAACACATCTTAGTTCAGGAAGTGGAATGTCCAATCCAAGACATTAACTGATACTATGAACCTGATTTAGTTTCAAATTTTCCTCCCTTTGAGATTAGGGTCTGGTGGAGAGTGAGAGACTGCTGAGTGATGTAGGTAGACCCAACAGCTTTTTGTGCTTCATCTTCCATGTGCTGATCTTCCTCAGTGACCTCTCCTCCACAAAAGCTAACTAGTTAGTTTACCTGTGCATCGGTCTTGGGTGAGTGGGGGCAAGGACTGGCCAGAGGACAGGAAAGATCTTATTTGAACAGATGCTGTTATGAATTGGTTTCTCATTCTCTGGGTCTCGCAAAGGTTTCTTCAGAAGTTGCCTACCCATGCTCCTTTCTTTTGCAATTTCTCCTAGCTTTAGGTGGAGACATCTCTGCACATTAATAAAGGTAGCCACTTGTGACAGTTTCCTTGGAAACTGGTGGCTACCTGTCATTTCTTTTGGCTGAGATTTCCCCACCCACCTGGACAGCCATCTTGAACAGGACACAAAGCAACTGTTTACCAGATTGCTCTCGCCAACATGGGATGCATCTGAATCATAGGAAAAGCGTACCCTTTGCTTCAATACTCTGGAGTATCAGGCCAGTCTTGGCTACTAGTACTCTCTTGGCTCTGCCCTACAGAAGGCCAACATGCTGAAGTCAGCCCAGGAAAAGAGACAGGAGTTCAGATGAAGCCCCTCCACTCTTGAACTTTGAGCCAAAGAAAGGAGTAGCAATCACTTCTCTTTCATGTGAGATTGAAATGGGACTAACAGCATATCTTTCCACAAAATATCCTCCTCAAAAGACCCTGGTGAACCCTAAGATGTTATTTGAACAAAAAAAGGGTGTTCAGCGGTCATGAAATAAATTCTTAGACATTTCCTTTAAAATTCTATGCATGTCGATCTACTAATTTTGGACTCTTCTAACTGATGTTAGCTCCTCAGTTTTAAATTCAGCCTGGAAGGATTGAATTTAGGGACTATGTTACCAGCAATTGAAGATTTTCCCATTTGCCAAGATAACAGAGCTAGTCATAAAAATTTGGGTCATAAATAGGAAAAGCAGAGAGTAAACATATCTGATACCTGCTTTATATTAATGTGAAAGGTAATTAGATATTAGATCTCCATGGTGCATGTAAATATTAAAGCAGTGAGCAGGTCAGAAAAACAAAGAACACTCCGGGCACACTTAACAGGAGGGAATATAATGTAGGGAATTTTACACTTACACTTTATTTTGGAAGAGCTTAGGGTCCCAAGATCTGAAAAATACTCTGGCATATTATCTCAACTTCCTATGGAATTAAAATGAGTAGTTTACCCGGAAACAAGTAGGAAAACCTCAGATTTCCATTCACTTACCTATAGAACCCACTGAAGAATAATGGCTTTTCATTCAACGCTACTCATCAACAGGGTCTAACTTAGACTCCTCCTGAAATCATTAGCCTGTGTTTGCAGGGAAAAGTATAGAAAGGGATGGGGAAGGTGTAAGTTAAGAGCCGACATCCCTGCACAGAGATACACATGTGGTTTCAGTTGCTAGAACATACCAAAGATGAAGTAGAAAATATTCTTAAATGCAAAATGACAGTTGTAAAAAATCATAAGCCATCTTAGAAATATATGTGACCTCAAATAAATGTACTACAATGCCTATAAAATAATGTCATGTAATATGAAAGAATAAAATTGAGTTCAAAGAAACTAAATACGTTTGGTTTTTCTGAAGAACTGATGATGACTTAAAGCCGTTCTTTCCAAAAAACATGCACACTGATAAACCTATTGTAAAAAGCACTTATTTATTCTCTAGTAAAAGTGACCTTCAGAGAAAACACATTTTCAAACTGAAGTTTTACCCATCTAAGATACGATAAAGATGGAGGCTTTGTAACAGACTTAAACTCATCTTCTTTTGACATTTTTTCTACTCACCAAATACATCAGGAAGGCTCTCAAATAAGAGGCAAATCTCTTAGCAGAAAATGACATGAAACTTCTCCCTGTGTGTGTAGCTGAGTGATTCTGTAGACTAGCCACACTTAGCAGATATTCTTCAAGGAGCTCCAAAGTGAAAGGTAGCAAAGGGAGGTCTTACAAGTTAGCCCAGTGCACGCTTCATTAACTGGATCACTAGGGGTATGCAAAGGAGCTCCCGATGTACAACAGAGTATAATTCCAAAGAGTTTATTTCACACACACACACACACACACACACACACACACACACCCCATATGGCATTTTAGAATTAAGAAATCCAGATTTTTTTAAGTTATTGCCCTGAAAGCTAGAACATTTTGTATCCTGTTATTCATAATATTAAACTGAGAAACTGGAATTAGCAAGTACAAAGCCAAGTGTAGCATATTATTTATTGCTCTCTTTGAATAGTATAAGGACTTAGATTTCACCCAAGATTCTAAAAGTATCATTTCTCCGAAGGATGTGAAATGAGCTTTCAAATACAAAAATGTGTTTTTTCTCGGGCTACTGTTATCTTTTTCCCCCCCCCACCATGGAAATATAACTGAGATTGAAAAAAAAAAAGCATTGATTCTGACAGATTTTAGACATTTTTGCCAAGAGCTATATTTTATAACAACACTTATGCAGAATAACAAATATTATAAGAGTATTCTTTGCAGCTGTGCTTTTAACCAATGGCAATTTCAAAGTAGAGTGAATGACCACATAAAAAGTTTTCAAGTACAGGGTGCTCTCTTGTTCTATCCTCTCCCTTACCGGTTTCTTATGTTTGTTACTAGTTTCCATACCTTATTTTCAGTTAGTTGTTTCTTTTTTCCTCCGTTTCTTCCTTTCTTTCTCCCTTCTTCCCTCCCTTCTTTCCTTCCTTCCTTCCCTCCATCCTTTCTTTCTTTGTTGTAAGCTAGATCTTTGTGAAAGTGCTGGGATTTATCTAGGGTTGCTCACATAAAGAGGCTTGCATTTGCCTGGAAGAACACTGAATATTAAAATTCAGGTTGTCAAGAAAGCCTGCCTGCCTGGCAGCTGATTAAATGTTATTTGTGAACTCAGGCACCTTGTTCTCCTTCTGGTGGGTAAATTGAGAGTCAGCATCATTTATGGTGAGATCAACTGTGATATTACCACTGCGCAACTGAACACTGCGGGTCTTAGGAATTCTGTACATTTAAATTCCCTATGTTCTCTGAACATCCGGGAGATAATAAACTTAATAATTTTATTAGAAAGACCTGTCTGAAGCTGATATACAGTCCATAATAATAACACCTAAGGACATATTATTCAATAAATATTCAGTGAGGTCCTGGTCAGCTCCAGACACAATACTGCGACCTAGATAATACGATGGCCTAGAATAAGAGATGGTTTTGAGAAGATTAGCATCCTGACACAAATTCCCTCTACTGAAACAAATTTAACTGGCTTGACAAAGACCGCAACCATCACATATTCTCCTGAGTTGGCAATTCTGCAGTAGACACTCATTTATTCATTGCTTTGACCAATACTCTCTTATCAATGTCAGGTTTTAGGATAATCCTAATTCAAACAGTCTTCTCTTTTATATTGTGGGAGGGGCAATAAATTGCATGTCCTTTCTAGACATTTGAATTCGATCACTATACTTTCGTCCACTACTTAAAAGTTACTTAATTTTAAACACGAAGGGCCTTTTCTGTCACAAACGCATCACCCAAACCCCAGTATGGGGATTTCAGTATCCATCATCTTTCCATCTGGTGACTCAAACCTATTTAATGATACATGAGAATGTTTGGCCCTGTGCTAAATCAACACTTCCTGACAAGGGGATAAATAAAGCTTAGGGTTGGAAAGCTTTGTCAGCTCGTGCACAACGCCGACTGCAGTAGGGACACAAAGAGCCTTGTCAGCAATTTGACTGACCTAGCCCATCAGATGTGACTCTACTTCCTCAACTTATCTATAAGAAGGGAACATTTAGACCAGGTAAAGCTATATTTACAACCAGAAATTAAATCACCAGATATTGGAGAGGACCCAGGCAGGAAGAAATGGCACTTTTGTTGGTGTGAAATAAAGAGCAGGTCAGCAAGGGCTCCGGGTGACAAGGCACTCTCTTAATACATTGAAGAGGTGATGGCAGGGCACTTGAAGTTATAGGGATGGAAAATAAGCCCGGCTCTGGAATATTTATTTCAGCAGCACAGAGATGATTAAAACCAGTTGCTTCTTTTCACAGGAAGAGATCCAGCTGGCATAGATATCTGCTTAAAGTGATTTTTGGTTGGTGAGCTTGGGTGGTGCGGTTAGTTAAGCATCCCACGCTTGCTTTCGGCTCAGGTCTGATCTCAGTGTCCTGGGATCAGTCCCCACATCGGGCTCCTCACTCCGTGCGGAGTCTGCTTGTGATTCTCTCTCTCCTTCTTCCTCTGCCCCTCCCCCCTGCTCTCGCTCTCCCTCTAAAATAAATAAATAAATATTTAAAACAAAATATAGTGATTTTAAGTTCTGTATACCAGTGATTGAAGAACGAACTTAGTTCTATCCTTAAACCTCAAGGCTAATATGTTGACAGCCCTTTCCGTTATATAAATTATGTTCCAAATTCAGATGAAATGTTACTCTTGCCTTTAATTTTTATACATAAACACACACACATACATATATATTCACTCATATATACATACATTCATAAGCAGCAATTCACATATTCAAAATATAACGTTATCTGCACCGATATCCCAGAATGCCAAAAAATGAATTATAATTTACTTAATTCTACATGAATAATTATAGTTGGATTTTAAATATTATGGCATTATTTTCACAGCAGATGGCATTTTCATTGTATTAGTGGCCCACTTCAGACTGTTAGGAATCTGCGCAATGTATCTGCAGTTAAAAATCAAGTTATTTCAGATTTTTTCAAATATATTTCAGGACTTCTCCCTTGTTCCCTTACTGTTTATGAGGTTTTTGCGTTGTTTAGTTCTGTTTTGTCTTTGTGGTCGACTGACTTATCCAGCTTCATGAAGCAGGTATCTATGTGTTTACTCTATATTGACCTACAGCTGAGCAATTGCAAAGAGAGGGTAGAAAAAAAGCATGTTTTCGTATACTGATGAGGATATGGACTGGAGAAATAATAATGCACAGATCAATTTGTGGCTCAGAAATATGAAATTGTGTTTCTATTGTTAAGCAGGCAAAGAATAGAGAGCTTTTCAGAACGTTTTGTCAATAAAAAGGGATCACGAAACAAATCAAGCAATGCTTCATATTTTCAACTAAAGCTGTTTGGCTTTTGAAATATTAGCATTAACTACATCTGTTGGTATTGTCCAGTTGTTATTATTTTTTGGGCCATGTGCACTTAGGGTTAAAAATACTAGAATGTATGCATTTTCAAAAAACATGGGGGCCTTGACTGTATGGTTCATCCATATTTCACAGACTGATGTAATTGGCCTGGGTGTGCGTCCCAGGCAGGGCTACTTTTTCAAAATCCTCGGAATCTAAAAAAAAAAAAAAAAAAGATCCTCAGAATCTTACAACGTGGTGGAGTCAGCGTTGAGAAGTACTAGAGCAGTGCTTCCAAAATTTTAATTTTAATGTGCCTCCGAATTTCCTGGCTATCTTGCTATAATGTCGATTCTGATGTAGTAGGTATTGCGTGGGTCCTGAAAGGATGTCTTTCCACAAAGTCCCTATAGGATGTGGATGC
This sequence comes from Nasua narica, assembly GCA_028533885.1. Lineage (NCBI taxonomy): Eukaryota > Metazoa > Chordata > Mammalia > Carnivora > Procyonidae > Nasua > Nasua narica. The sequence goes on from CM052799.1 coordinate 175,848,508, forward strand.
CAGTGTTGCAGGAACTATGTGTTGTGTAGCCAGAGGTGAGAAGATATGGTGGCTGTGATCGCAAAGTCACCAAAATGCCAGTTTTAACAGTGACTATAATGCCGAATGTCTCTCTCTCTCTCCCTCTCTCTTTCTCTCTCTTTTAAGATTGAGAGAAAGAGGTGGGGAGGGGCAGAGGGAGAAGGAAAATTAAGCAGACTAGGTGCTCCACTGAGTGCAGTGGGCTCAATCTCACAACCCTGAGATCACGAACTGAGATGAAACCAAGAGTTGGTGGCTGAACTGACTCCACCATCCAGGCTCCCACTCAATCTTTTTTAACGGGGTTAGACAGAAGTCTCAAAAGTTCCAATTGCAATTTTTTGTTTGTTTTTCAAATGGACATTTATATTGTTTTGCCACATTGGTCCACAATTGGTTATGTGATCTACACTCATGTTTCTAGGATCCAATGATGAACAAATAACGTTTTCTGAATAAAGTCACATGTCTCCTTATATATTTTGGAAGATATTATAAGGCCCAGTATGCTGACTATACTGTCAGGTAATCATGGAGTGAAAATTGATTGGTACATCTTAACGCAAGCCAGATTGTCGGGACATTGTTGGGGAGTAGACTCCCTGAATAATCATTACATGGAACAGCAAAAACATGACTAGTCAGGATATTTATTATTTTCTCTTTTAAAAATATTTTCTAAAATGTACAACTCGAATACAAATCTAATTAAATTCTGAAAGATTCCAAACCCTTTATGAATGAGCAAATACTGGTCATCATATTATTTAGAATTTGTTCAGAATTTTGTTTGATAATTTCATAGTCATATCCTTTCAAATATATCAGAGAATTTACTTTGGATACATATTGTGAGACTATCTATTTGGTTTAATATAGGAAATAACAAATATGGTAGTTCTTCTTCATCCATCTCTTAAAACATTTTCTAACCTATGTTATGTTTTTCTAGGAGCAAGACCAAGGTTCATATTTGTTGTACTCTGGCAAGTTGCAACTTGGCAAGTTCTTTTTATTACTTGGTTCAAACAAGATGTGTTCAGAAAAGTAGTGAAGTTTCATGCTATCTGTGCAGAATTCCTTCTTTGTTAGTGGTGTGTACAAAGCCATCTGTTCTCTTTAGAGCAGCAGTGATGACTTGTGTGGGACAGTGAGTGCTTGTCAGCGCCTGGAAGATGGTCCTCTGCATAAATCATTATCCTGTCTTATGTCTCACAAACAGTGAACCCTTTTTAGGCTGCATTTCTGGCTGAGGTTGGCATACACTGGGGGGAGAGTATCAGAGTCAAGGAGAGTTGCTTATTAAATTACTCATCTCACTTTTACAGAACAGCTGCTAAACCAAACTGGCTAAAATATCTTAGTAGTTATCCATGGCATATGTTTGAATACAGATGCTCACTCTACGCGATTCAAAGAGCCAAGTCTGTGGAGGTTGATAAATGTTCAGCTTTTAGATACAAAGCAGAGGTTAAATGGATATGTCAAGATGCTTAGCTTGCCTGCTACTTTTTGCTGAAAAGTAAATGGTGGCAAGATTGCCACTAAGCTATCTTCCAATCTTAGTATGCGAAAAAAAAATTAATGAAAACATTGATCTATTGTTTTTAATAATGCATTGGCCCTATTTTATTTTATTAGTTTTTTAAAAAATTAAAGAAAAACTCTTTAAATTCTATTCAAATCAAGGCAAATCATAGAATGCTATGTTTATCCATACAATAAGATGTGCAAATGCGTAAATCCCTAATATTTCCTGTGGTATTTACCTTATTGGAGACAGATAGTTCACTCCAAAGAACTATTTATTAAAGGTTGATGCATTAAATTATGACTGTCCTGTGCATGGCCTTGAGATATGACAGTTTGCCTTCCAGTACTTTAAATCAGACCAGTAGCCAATTCTCATGGGTCACTTAGCATCCATTAAATTACAGCAACTTGTAGTCACAACTAATCTTGAGGTGTTTGAACTAGTAACCTAGACATGAAATATTTCATAACTCATTATAAGTCTCTTTTTTTATTTTTTAAAAGATTTATTTATTTGGGTTTTTTTTGTTTTTTTTTTCTCCCCAAATTTGTTTATTTTAATTTTTCAGTATTACAAGGTTGATTGTTCATGCACCACACCCAGTGCTCTAATCAATGAAGTGACTCTGATTTGAGGAAGGAAGCGTTGTTTTTTGGTGACTTCCTATGTAATTCTTTTTTTTTTTTTTTAAAGATTTTATTTATTTATTTATTAGAGAGAGAGAGACTGAGAATGAGAGGGGAGAAGGTCAGAGGGAGAAGCAGACCTCCCGCAGAGCCCAGAGTCCGACATGGGACTCGATCCCGGGACTCCGGCATCACGACCCGAGCCGAAGGCAGTCGCTCAACCAACTGAGCCACCCAGGCGCCCTCCTATGTAATTCTTAAGTTGATTTTAGCTACAAAATATAGAGTAAAGAAAATCTAGTTTTCTCTTTGAGCTCTTCCTTCCTGCATAAAGAACTGGCTCCATTAAAGTCATTATTATTTTTAGCAAATTAACAAAATATCGATGATGATGCTGGCATAGATTGTCTCAGTTTGAGTTTGAATTCGATTTCCTGATGGGTCTTTATTAGGAATTCTATTTCCTGATGCCTACTAGATGATAGGCATTTGATGGAAAGTCCTTATTTTTAATACTTAACACATACAAAAGTGTTCAAAACTGCAGCAATTCCCTAGGCAGATATAAGCCCATGAAGCCTTTAATATATTCTTTGATTAGCTAGATAATTAATCACTTTTATTCATATGCTCAGTGCCACATTCACCACTCAATCCACAATACCACTACTAATTTAAACAAAATTCTGCATCTGACATCTTTTTCATATGCAGATTCAGTTCATCCGCAATACTTTCTATCAAGAAGGAGAATAAAATAAAGCTCAGGAAAAGTTAAAATAATCCATGACTGCATTATTCTTCAAAGGAATTCTTAAGCCATCCTTTGAAACATTGTGAGAAATCCCTTTGTGGAGAGTGGATTCATCATATCTGCAGGTTACTGAGATAACAGAATGTGTGGAAATGTGACCCTAATATTAGCAAGAAAGATCAAAGTAGAAAATTAGAGTCACAGTGGTCCACTCTTCTCTTAAAATATTAAAAACATGATCACTTTCAATCACTAGCATTAAAATCTAAATTGTTACAAAGCAGGCAACACATAAGGCATGAAAAAGTATAAAGCCTTATCAAAGTTTGTTTTTTTAATTAACCTATGCAATTTGGAAAATGTCACCTAAAAACATATGATATCCAAGACTGCCTCATCTTTTCCATTTGTTAGGGATGTTGAATGAAGGAGAACAGATATTTGTGAAGGAAGCACTTTCAAGTTTAAAATTATCTATGAATTAAATTTTTCCCTACTCTACACCTAACTCTATTTCTTAATGTTATGTAGACATAAGCTCAATGGCTAAGTGATGGACTTGGCCATCTCATCCCTTATTCTTTTCTCAAGACCAGAGAAATGTCCTTGCCAGCTATTAACAATGTCTATTTAGCCTATTCTCTGAATTTCTTTTAGTTCTAACTCTTCTCTCAATTCCTAAGACCTCTACAATCTATCCTCTGATGTTTGTAGTTTTATGCTTTACACAGAGCTATTTATTTCTCCCTTAACTTACATGCACTTACTATGTAAAGCAATTTTAAAAGTAAAAATATTTCCTTTACATTTTGTGCAACTTATTATTTTTATTTATTATTAAAATTCATAAGTCTATGGAATATATCCACTCTGTTTCCATGAAAAATATTATATGATTGCAAAATAACCTTTCTAAAATTTACTATATAATACATTCTACAGATGTACCATACTTTAAAGTATCACTTTTCTGTTGTTGAGGTTTTATTTTTCATTTTCTTTTAATTTTCATACTTTGAAATGGTGGAATTATGAACTACTATGTGTTTCGATCTTCATCTACCTCTCCAAACATTATCTATAGAATTTCTTTTAAATTAGTTTATGCTTTCATTACTTCTTTGAATCTTCCGTTGCCAAGATGACCAATAAATTATTTCAGATCAATTAAACATCCTTACTTGAAACCCTGATTTAACTGACTTTTCTGAAGAGGATTCCATTCACTTAATTTTACTTCTTGAATCTCCCTACTCTTCTAAATATTCAATGATTAATATTTGCTGTAAGTGTGGATAGTTCATTTAAAAACATATATGCAACCACAGACTTCTTTTCTTCTCAGCTCTTGAGATTGCTTTCCATTTAGAAGAAAGCAAAAGATTCTGACTGTAATAAATATCACCTCAAGATGTTATCACTCTAGAACTGCTTCTTTCCTAATAATCCCCTCCCTCTGGTTCTCCACATTCTAGTATCTCCTGTTATCAAGTATCTCTTGTTCAATCTTATATCTACTCATAGTTATCCTATGGCATCTGATTTAGTCTTTATCTTCTGGCTTGCTTTACTAGTTTCTTTTCCTCTTTAAGGTAAAACATACAGAACATATAGAAATGTGTGTGTATCATAAACATACAGCTTGATGAATTTTCATGGTGAACACAACTGTGGAAGGCAGAATGTCAATTTCTCCCTGAGATTCCTGTCTCTAGTCAACAGGCCTATATAATTCCCTCACCTTGAGAGTGAACAAAATTCAAGCAAGTGAATTTGATGGGATTCACTACTATGATTAGGTTCCTTAGTTGATGTGATTAAGGTCCAAAATCAGTTGAGTTAATCCATAAGGAGATTATCTGGGTAAATCATGGGTAAATGCCGATTCAGATGGACATCTAAAGAGGATCCAAGTCTTCTCTGAAGGAAGAGATTTAAAGTCAGACATATTTTCCTACTGCCTTAAAGAATCAAATCAAGTCACTATATTGTAACAAGGCCAAGGGCAACCTCTAAAAGGCCCCAGCTGACAGCCAAGGAAGTAGAGACTCCATGCTGTATCCCCAGGGAATTGAATGCTGCTGACATCAATGTTACCTGAGAAGAGCACCTTGAGCTCCAGAAAGGAACACAGGCCTGCCAACACCTTGACTGCATCCTGAGCCCCTGTGTGTGGACCCTGTTAAGCCCTACTCTACCCACAGAAATGGTGTAATAAGAAAAGATACTCAGTTTGTAAGAATTTATTACATCAAAATCGAAGACTAATACAACACCCATATGAAAAACAATCTCATCAAACACAATAGTTTACAGGAGCTCTCAACATGCCCCCATTTAGCCACCACACCCTGAAACAGTATAATGATAATCCTGATTAACACTATGGAGGAATGTTGCCTATTTCTGAACTTTCAGTAATCACAGTTACTCACTGTCAGCTATTTATACCAAACTTCTTTTACTCAGCATCATACTGATAAAATTCACATTTTCCTTGTAGTAGTAGTTCATGTAGTCTTACTTTTTATGGTATTTCATTTTATGAATATACCATAATTTATCCATTTGACAACTGACAGGAATTTGGGTTGATTCCAGTTTTGGGCTGTTAGGCATTGAATTCTTTTATATGTCTTTTTGTGAATATGTGTGCCTTTTGGGTGTACATCTAGGAGTGAAATGTTGGTCATAGAATTTACATATTTTTAGCTTAATAGTTGATGATTTAATTATCACTGTCCAAAGCCAATTATCATCAGGGACCAGAGATCAAAACTTGCCTCTGAAACTTCTGAAAGCATGGAAGAGAAATAATTATTTACTGGGAAATAATTGTCAGACAAAGAGTATGGAAAGAAGGGCTAAATATGACAAAGAATAATGCCCAAGAGATGTATTTATGTTGAAATTAAATTGAAGAGCTGTATTCATGTTGAAATTCCCCTATTTTTACAATAAAAGTAACTAGGATAATATTCTGCATCTGACTCTTGATTTTGGCTCAGGTAATGATCTCCAGGTCCTGAGACCCATTAGAGCTAATGCCCATTTAGTTTCTGGGAACTTAAAGTCATCTCAACAAGGAGGTCCAGCAAAATAAATCATAAATACTTTAAAATTTCATCTTAATTCTTCTTATTTTTGATAAATTCAGAGCTCCCCAAGATAGTTTCTTATGTTTCCTATTCGTGTTACCCCCTCAACACCACTCAAAAATTGAAAATTGTTCTTTCAATGACCTAGCTGACATTTCTACTGATTTAAAATTTCAACAGTAACTGTTTCCATATTCCCCTAAAAATAAATTCATATGCAGTATCTATTCCAGTCAAATATTATAAAGTTCTAAATGCAAGTGTCTTAGTTATCAGCAATATTAATTATTGCATTTATTTATTTATTTATTTAAGATTTTTAGGCAGAGTGGCAGGCAGAGGCAGAGGTGAAGCAGACCCCCTGCTGAGCAAGGAGCCCAATATGGGACTCGATCCAAGGACCCTGGGATCATGACCCGAGCCAAAGGCAGCTGCTTAACCAACTGAGCCACCCAGGCATCCCTAATTATCGCATTTAAATTACTTCAGTGATCATCCTGAACTTATCTATAATGGAAATTCCAATATTTTGCAATACAGAATAGTAGCTAAGGGGATACACTCTGTAATAGTTGTGGTGGTAAATGTTTGATTTCCATAATTTATTACAAAAATCTGACTTCTTATATTTTGAAGGTTCACTTATATTTAAAAATTTACTTGTATTTAGTTTATTTAAAAATCCTAAGCTTCTCCTATTAAAGTAAAAATATGGTTGGAGACCAAGAATAGATTACTAATATTTAGTTAATCTCACAAAATCAGCCACATTAAGCTTTCAAACTCACTTTTCTAACAAGTTGAGGAAAAATAGATTCAACATTCTAAATGCTATCTTAGTTTAAACCCTGAGTATATTTGAATTTGTGTCAGTTACTAATTTTATCTCTCAACTCTTGTCCCTCACTATGAACTGAAAATGGCTTCTCATGGCAAAATAACCGTATCTTATAGCAAAAGAATTGAAGATTGCATTGACTGTGAAAGAGAATTCAATTTGCTTTCATATGACATTTATACATTTATTATATTAAAATTGAAAAAAATCACAAAGATTATAAATATAACAAAACATTTGCCAAGATATTATATGTAAAATCTCAGCCTCTGTCAATTGTAGTAAATTATCATGCACTTCATAAGTTCAAATTTCTCCTCTCTGCAGGAATTCTTTTAAGGTTTTCATAACCCTTCTAAGATAAAAGCATTAACTGTTAGTCAAAATGGCAATTAAAATCCATAACATATCATTGACATGGCTCAATATACATCGTGGGATGAAAACTTACCCCTATTTTTACAATAAAAGTAACTAGGATAATATCCTGCATCTGACTCTTGATTTTGGCTCAGGTCATGATCTCCAGGCCCTGAGACCCAGCCTGCATCAGGCTTCATGTTGGGCTGAGCATTGAGCCTGCCTAAAAGTCTCTTTCACCCTTTGGCCCTTCCCACACTGCCCCCTCACACTCTCTGTCTCTCTCACTCTTGAAAGAAAGAGGAGAAAGGAAGAAAGGAAGAAAGGAAGAAAGGAAGAAAGGAAGAAAGGAAGAAAGAAAGAAAGAAGGAAAGAAGGAAAGAAGGAAAAAGAAGAAGAAGAAGAAGAAGAAGAAGAAGAAGAAGAAGAAGAAGAAGAAGAAGAAGAGGAAGGAAGGAAGGAAGGAAGGAAGGAAGGAAGGAAGGAAGGAAGGAAGGAGAGAAGGGGAAATTCTGTGAATGTATACTAACTTTTACACATAGGGCTCAAGTCACTAATCTCCCCACTTTGACCTAGATCAATTTTCCTTATTTGTTCTAAATTTCATTTAATTTGGAGAGGAAATCTTGATCCTTTCCAGCAAAATGAAACACTGAAAAAATAACAGAATATTCTCTCATAGTACAGGTCTAATTTCATCAGTTTCGATGACTCTTTCATTGGATCTCAAGATAGGACTTGCATTTGATTCTGCATAAGTTTGTTCTTTTGACAAGCTATAGAATTATTTATTTTGCGCTATTCTGGAGAAACAAACAAAAAAATCCTAGTTGCCTAAACTTTTACAAACAATAAAATGTGTGAGTTAGCATATATGGCACAAAGGGTTTCCCTTTACTTAAGCTTTTAGAGACATTTGAATTTGTCAGGGAGAAACTGTTCAATAATAGATAAAGGGGTAGGATGTTCCCCCTGTTAGTTTAAGTGTTCACAACAAAATAAGATTCCCCTTATGTTTTAAAATGCAAAGCTGCCCAAGGAAATGTATGCATTTTCTATATTTCTACCTTCATCTTAATAGGATAAAGAAGGAAGGCGTGATGTTTATTATTGAAGACATTACACTTATCATTTTTTTAAAAACCTTGAAGGGTCCAGTGTTGTAGCAAATGCTGCTGTTCTTTACTTGTTTTCCTGCTTGTTTGTTTATTTTGCAAGGGAATAATCAAAGAAGGATGGGTACTTGGCTATTTTCTGTTTATTGCATAACGTATTTTGTAATTTAGGACTTTTATAATCTTGATTTAGAGAAATATAATATATGGAACCATGACTTGAGAGCCACTAAGGTGCTACTTTTGAGGTGCTTCTTTTATTTTATGAAGTGATACAGAAATTCAGGCTGGATCTGGGCACTGGGTCTTCACTTCTCCAACCTAGGGTTATCATTTGCATCCCTTCTGGGATGTCTTATTCCAAAAGAAAATCGTTTTATTAAGAATGTCTTTCTGATGTCACTCCTGGAAGGAGCCACCCACCTTATGTGTGTTCAAACCTTCTCTCTCTCTCTCAGCAAACACTTATCCCCTTTTCTTATTCATCTCTGCTTGTTCTTGTTTTCTAATGTAGTACAAAACTCTTCATTTAAACTATGTTGACTCTGGAAGATGTTGTTTGAATCCTGGTTCTCCAAATTATTAGACAAGTGTTCTTTAACAATATCTGACATTTGTTTTCTGATCTGTTAAAGCATGATACAAAATATAACCTATAAGGTTGTTTCAAAGGACAGATGTCCAAATATTCAGTGTATTGTCCCTAGCATGTGGCCTAAATTGAAGGAATGCTTAACAAATGGTACATTCATCCCTTACTACTTCTCTATCTTATATTTCAATTACCTGAACTTTTGTTATTACCTCCTTCATCTCATATATGCTATATGGTGTAAAAATTGTAACAAATGGTATAAAATATAGTAGAGGGATTTTTTTGCTTTGTTTTTACATTTGTTATGTTTTGTTTTATTTTTGGACAACTGTTTTGTTCTACATTCAGAGACTTAGCCCTTAGGATTGCTCTAGAATGACTGACAGAGTTTTCAGTTAATTTCAAGAGACAGCAATTTAAGCCTCTTAGCTACAAGCTATTCTTTAACTCTTTGGAACAGCCCTTTGAAATTAAAGATCAGATTGATGCCAGAATATGATTTTTTCAATTTTGAAAGAGGGATATAAGAAGAATTTAAAGGATTCAGTTACCTTTATTCTACTCTGCTAGGGTGTAGAAAGTTATGTGAAAAACTAGACAAGTAAGTAAGAAGTAAGGGAAGTTAATATAAACATTTTTCAAAGTAATATTGGGGTATTTTAAAAGTAAGCAAGAGAGACTCAGTAGCCCCTGAAGGAAATAAATTTGCTATCAATGGATTTCACCTTGTATTTTACAGATGATCAAACTGAAGATTAGAGAATTTAAATTGTTTGCACGGGGTAATTACAGTAGATAATATCAGAGCTAGATCTGTAACTCAAGTTTCTTAATAAATTATTATTTGTCTTTCTTATCCCTCCATTACAGGAACAGCAAAAGCCATAAGCCCGTCAGTTATTACCCTTAGTGCTAAAACTAGAGAACACAAGACTATGAAATACAGACTGAAATGATGCCCTATCATTAATTTCTCAAAGTCTGTTCCAAGTGATAGCAGGTACAATGAGAGTTTTAATGGAAAACAACAGTATCTTTGGTATTTAAAACATTCAGAAACACAGTCCTTGGCAAGATTCTCTCCTTGACCAAATTTTTGGACAAGCTCTTCTGAGCTCTCTTTTTGATGAGGCCTTCTATGCCTCCATTCTTTGTAGAGCACAGTTCTACCAAGAATCCTGCTGAGTCAGTTTTGTAAAAATATCAACCCCTGATATCTGATCAACTTCCTCAGCCCCCATCCTTGGTATGTGATCTCCCAGCAGGCCTTGAGGATGAATCCTGTGAGGTCACTATAGCCAGAATCCCTCCATAACTCTCATGTTTCCTGTCAGTAATTTTCCATCCAACATCCCCGCCATGCGCCTTGGCTGTCCATTCCCACTTGTTCATGCTGTATTCAGAATGGAATCCAGTTCAATACTAAAGTCTCTTTCTCCCAGTTACTATAGTGTTTATAAATAATATCTGCTTTTACAACTAGAACATCTATCCTCCTCTGGTTTTCTTTGGCATCCCTGTCCATATTTATGTTAGTGTGTTAAAGGATCAGAAATACACTGATGTAAATAAACCATTCAAATTGATACAACCCCTTGACTATTATAATTAACACATATTTTTGCATATTTTATGCAAATATTTAATTGACGACCTAGACATTATTGTATTACAGTACATGTTTTGAGAATTGCAGTTCTGTGTCCATTCCTCGTGATTTGTGAGTGTCAAACAGGAGCTCAGATTCAGAGAAAGTTACCATTTGTCTGACTTTCGGTCCTGGTAATGTTTTCCTTCACATATTTGGAGTTTTCCTTGAACCCATAAACTAGAGGATTAGGGTCTTAGATTTTAAATTTTATTTACTGAAATACTTTTATTGCAAATATTCATATAATTTATTATGAATAAAATACATCCTCTCAAAATCATTTAACAAGTCAACCCCAAAGTACATGGATAGTGATTTGTATATTACAGTTAGAGGCAACATTTTAAAGCAAGTCTATGGGGAGTTATAAATGTGTAGAACCTCCAGGCTGACCCATAAAGCTAATCTTCACTGATTTTAAAAATATATTTTCCATTTGAGCCATTAATATTTAAGGTTTATTTTCAAATGGCACCATTTATCTGAGTATTTTCAAGTGTCTCTGAGATCACTCTGTAATAATTCAAAATCATTCAAATACAGGCCCTCTAGTGTAGAAATAGTGACATTACTTCTGGCTTAACCTTGTATTGGTGAAGTGGAAGGAATCCTAGATTTAAATTTAAATTTAAAATCAGGACATGGTCCAAGTTCTTGCTTCCTCTGTCATCAATTAATGACTTGGAGTCTCAATTTCCTCACTGGTTAATGCTTTTCTTCACTCACTAAATTATGGATTTCAAAACCAGCCAAATATGTAAAAGTTCTTTTTAAATCCCACAATATTCTATAAACTGGTTGGCATTTTCATCTTAGTGCTACATGTACGCACTCCTTCTATACTTTGTGAATACTTTGAGAGAAGTCCTAACTGTTTTGAGCAATGACTATGCCACATTTTATCCCCAGGATCTGAAGGGATATTGAAAATACCAACAAAAAAATGAGTTATACGTGAAACAAAAGTGATTAGGATACATTTCCCAGGACACACACACTAGAAAAGAAGTCTCTCCCATTAATATCTGTATCTCCACTGAGATTCAAACAAAATGACATCCATTAGAATATACTCAATGAATTCAAGTTGAACTGAACTGTGAAAGGAACACAGACAAGAGGCTTTGCAAATGATGTGGTATTAACAATTGCAGTGACTTTTTGATATTTCTTACATTCTTTAAAACTCAGGTCACCTATCTTTTATTTCCATTTGTACAGGTCTTACCAAAGGAACTAATAAACACTCATAGATGCTTTGTCCTTTTAAAGTTATTAAAATAGGTACAAATGTCAGAATTCATATAGGGAGTGAGACCGTTTTTGAGAACATAAATATTAAGGGTCTGATCACTCCTGGGTGTCATAAAAGTATCCAGGGGCTGGTTATCTCATTTCCATGTGGACAGCTTTATGAAAACACAAATAATATATATTCTTTTTTTATATATTCTTAACTAGAGGAAAAATGCAGCTGTCTAGACATGTATTTTCCAATATGAGAGCCAATAGTTACATGTGGCTCTTTAAATTTAAAATATAATAAAATGTAAAAATCAGTCCTTTAAGTACTCAATAGCCACATGTGGCTAGTGGCTACTGTATTGGATGGTAGCAATTCTAGAATATTTCTATCATTGAAGAAAGCTCTGGAAGAGAGTTCTGGTCTATTTTTTTTAAAAAAGAGGTAAACAAACACATACTGCACATCATTTCCATTGAATAATCAGGTTGTAAAATTTTAATATTCTCACCCAGAATTTTAGTCTTAAAAATCTTAGTCATTTAAATTTCTAGTCATTTATTGATCCTATATATTGTTCATTGTATTGTGGAAAAAATGAGAAATGTGAGATGTCTTTATATTATTACATACAAAAATCATAGGCTCCATTCTTATTTATGTATTTTATATCTGAGTATTCAAAGTCTTTTTCTAAAAACAGATAATTTTTGTTAAAAAAATGCCCGGAGGAGTCATTAGTACAATATTGTAATTCAATAAACATTTTCTTCCCTTTAATCTCAAAGGAAACCAGCACCACCACCACCAACCAATGAAACTAACATAATATACGTGCAGGTTAAATATCAAATATCCATTCTATAGAAGTCTTCTCTTTGATAAACGTTGCTATATTTTCATAATTTTGATGTCTTGAATGTATACCTAGGAAAACAAAACCATCTAAGTTAATTTGAAAGGATTATATAATATCCTCCCTACAGTTTGTTTCCTGTCCTACCACCTGCCCTTACTGAATATAGATCTTTTCTTTATTAGCTTTAGTATTGTCTGCAACCAGTATCTCTCAATTGTCAAATTGTTTAAAGTATCACGACAATCAGCTAACTAAAGACCTTTTCATACTCAGAAATTATCTCTCAAAAACATTGAGGATATATAGCAATTTCAGTTTGGTTGCTCATCGCCACATTCATGATTTCAGCACTACTTTTTATTACTATGTCCTCCTCTGCTAAAATAAATGGGCAACTTTCTATTGGGATTTGAAATGATGACACCAGCTCATCTGGTTCTGGTAAAAAGGTAAAGGACACTATCAAATATTATTCTATTACATGTCTGCATGAGAATGCACACACACATACGCACGCACTACAGACCCAACATATTGTTTCTTTTTTCAATATATTGAAATCTTGAAGAATTGGATGTTATCTTTTTTTTTAAAGATTTTATTTATTTATTTGACAGAGAAAGAGAGATCACAAGCAGGCAGAGAGGCAGGCAGAGATAGAGGGGGAAGCAGACTCCCCGCTGAGCAGAGAGCCTGATGTGGGGCTCGATCCCAGGACCCTGAGATCATGACCTGAGCCGAAGGCAGAGGCTTTAACCCACTGAGCCACCCAGGTGCCCCTGGACGTTATCTTTTCTTTCCTTGTCAGTGGTTTAATTGTCCCAGTCTTACTACAATGAATAACATGCAAGTCATTGCTCTATTAAAATCATTGTTCAACATAGTCTTGCAAAACCTTTGAAAAGTTAGTGACCTTAATCCTTGAATAAATTGCTGACTTTAGACTCAAAGATTTTTCAAAGGAACGTTTGTTTATCTTGGTGAGTATTCTGCCTTTCACATCACTGGTATCTAACTTTCTACAATTGGAACTAATGTGGGTCTTTGATACATCGCACTTGTCACTCCTATCCATGCGAAGGTTTTTCTTCTTTTGTTATCATTTGTCTTCATTCTTCAAGACAGTTCTTTATCCAAGTAGCTGTCTTCCACATCCCTCCATAATGGTTGACCTTGTAGATTTAGTTTTCTATCTGGTCATTTAGGGAACGATTTGTACTGTAGGAAAATTATGTCCCCAATTTTCTCTGACAACTGTATTATTTTATCAAGCAAAATACTATCAGGTTTGTCAGGTGTGGTTGTCTTCCTGTGATCCAAGCTGATTTTCTTTAAACAATTCATCACTCTCTGAATGCTGCCTTCTCAGCTCTGATCAGCATTTCCTGTTATTTTCGGTGCACCTGAATTTATTCTGACAGAGAAATAAAACTTGCAATTCCCTTTCTACTGAAAATACTAGATTTTTCTCCAATAAGATATTTCTTATATCCCTTTAATTTGTTATTGTAGTAACTCTATGTTTTGTTTGCAAAGGGTTTCAGAACTGGCAGAGCATTTTTGCAATACATTATCTCATTTAAATTTACATTTTTTGTACGGGTTACAAGATAATAGTAAATGAGTCAATTGCATTAAGAAATCATTTTCAGAAAAAAATAAACAACTGTTACATTTTATTTAATTTATTTAATGAAGGGCCTGGGCAGATGTTACATTTGCTTCAAAAAAGAATGCAAAAAGTAAACACATCTATAGATCAGGAATATTCAAATTATTATGTACTTGGAGGCAAAGTTTAATCTCCCTAGGGTGAGAGAGAAAAGTCATTTGAACCTCTGCTAGCTAGGGTGGAATTTGCATGCTAAACAGTGACCTACAAATTATGATAGTAAAATAGCTTGAAGGTAATAAAACACTAGAATCAAATAACTCAGAAGGGTATGCTGTAGACAGTGCATAGTTTTCCACTGGAGTACAAATTTTTTCTATAGTTTTCATAAATTAAATAACAGTGCTTGGTAATAATAGTAACTTCCAATTGAACACACATAGGTGTAAATCAAAATAACTGCTAATATGACATAAACTAAATTTTATCGTAAGTTTCAGGTACAAAGCAAATATTCATTAACCTGTGTTTTTAATTTAATTTATTGTTTTCATTAACAGAGGTCAGAATAACAATGGGATTCCAGAAAACGCTCAAGGGAAGAGCTTTCTGGATGATATACTATGGTATCCTTATGGGTCCCAAATGAGTAACAGATGGCACATGAAGAAATTGATAACTTTAGCTAATAGGGCATCATGGTAGAGACTGGGCAACAGGGATTGTGGACTGCTGCTCATAAGCAGCTCCATTTGTATCTCAAAGTGTGATCCCAAGGAGCAAGATCTGAGGTTTCACTCTTCCAGATCATGAAGGCAGTGTGTACATTAGGACGATCCAAAATTTGACATTCCGTGCATTTGTAGCTAAAAATGCGCTCAATTGTGACATCTTTTTCAGCAGCTACTTGCCACACTTAGTGCTACCCTTTCTAAACAAGAAGACCATGGAGCTATAAGGAGATTCTGGGGTCCCGGTACTTAAGTAGCACAGTGTACAATTGAAGCAGCAAGAGTCCACTGGGGAGAGAGGTGGGGAAACAGCAGAGGCAAAGCCAGTGGTGATCTTGACTCTGTGCCCTCATGTATGTAATACTTCTCTTTATTTGCAGCTCTTCTATTTTTAAACCATACATAACTCAACCCCATGATGACTTCTTTAATTCCATATGCATATTTTTCTTTATTTATTTAAAATTTTTGACTTGTAAAAGTTTCATTTGATCTGAAAATAATTCATATTATCGTAAAAAATTTTAGCATGTCCTTGGTGTGTGAGAGAAAAGCAAAAGCTAGAGATTGTATAAATATAATGTCAACTAATTTACACTGTTCAAATAAAGTTTCTTATCAGTGGGTATTACCAAGTCACCTCAGTAAATGATGTCCACCTGGCGTGAAACTCTCAGACCGATAGAGTCAAATACGGTCATTCACCTATCATGAAAACCATCTGTTAATTTTATTATTATATAATATGGAATTGTAGTGAAGAATACAGTTCATAGAATCCTGCTACTACAATTTAATATCTATATGACTCTGGGCAAGGCATTTAAAGTTTATAAGACTTAGATTTCTCATATATGAATCGGGAATAAAAATAGTATCTACTTTAGAGATTTGTTATGACAATTGAATGAGTAACCCATGCAAACCACAATAGCTATCACAAAGTTAAATTAAAAAAAAAAACTTTGCTCTGTAAATTAAGTATAATTTCATTTACTTGTTTCCTAAGTCTAGTCAGCTCCAGGCACTTAAAAAGAGGCTGGCATTTTAAAGACTTTTGTGAAAGGGCACTGTGTTTAATCTCTCTCTTAATGGGCACCCTGTTACACTTAGATGAATAGTTAATATGTAGTTTGACAAAATTAAGATTCAAAAATCTCTAGGCAGTTATTTGATGATCATAGATATGCAGTGCACTCACAATGAGCAAAAAGAAAAGACACTCTTGGAATAAAGGCCAAATGTTTCTTATAAATAAAAAAGAAATGATGGAGTGATCAATTCCTATTGCTACCAAGCCTTTATGAACAGGGAATTGACAAATTTCTAAAATCCCTTCACTTCTAGTCTTTTAAAACTGGGCTTTGAAAGCATAAATTCTTCATGCCAAAACAACGATGGAATGGTGAAACCTCTAAAGCACCTAAGAGGAGTTCAGGCCAATCCTCATCCTCCATTCTTTTTATGAGGTGGTGAATAGGGACCTGCTTGATTGTCAGGTATAGAGCATTTTCAGAAGCTTTTGATACACTGAAGGGTCCCCAAGGTCTTCGCCAAAGGATGGGATAGAAAGGGAGGTTACACTGTGTTACCTGGTGTGAAATAGTTATCCAAACAAACAATTAAGTGCTTAGGTGTTACCACTGATTAATTGTTAATGGAATTTCTGAACTCTGTGATGACCTGAATGAAAGTGTAGTAATATGTCCTAGAAATCCCACAGACATAGGACCTTTGAGGTCCACGCAAAGTTAATGACCAGAGGATGACTACACAGTCTACAGAGACACTGTTCCAGTGAGTAAGATTTGGTACCCAGTGTAAAACTGCATCTTTGACAGATCTAATTCAGTATATGTCATGTTTCCCATAAGATCAAGGTCCACATTTTTAGAAAGTAGACTTTAGAATCACAGAACAAAACAGTCTTTAAGTTTACAATCCTATTTTCCATTTGAAACTCACACAGACTCTCTCACACACAGGAGAAATATACTCTGCATGATCTTTTAATCTTGGTTGACTTTTATTGCAAATGTTTTCATTTCTGCCATTACATTTTTTTATCATTCTATGCACTTTCTTTTGTGTTTCCACATTTTATACTTTAATGAATCTTAACTGTTCTTTAAAATAGTCTGAGTCATCGTTTAAAAATTTGGCCCTTCTGTTTAGTGATATGCTGCTGCTCTTTCACATTTAGTCTGTTTTCTAAATGGTAGTCATAACTCATAACCACATACCTACTTCTTAATAAAAATGTTCTTAGTTTTGCATTATTTCTTGCAACCCACATGCTTTTTTCTTTCCAGCAAATTGTTTTCACTTTTTCCTATGATTTGCTATGTGTTTTTGATAAAGTTCAAATTCTTTATTTTCTTAGTTTTGCTGTTAATTTATCCCTTAATCCAAACATGTAATAAAAGATCATATACTTAAATATGTTCCACAATTATTTTCTTTTGGAGTCTCTGCAGCTTAGAAACAAGCTGATTTCTTCATTTCCATGAGAACCAAGCATTAAAGAAACATGTATAATTATGTCCATATTTGATTGTAAGCTGAAGAAGCTAGAGTTCTTGGTATGCTAGCTATAATCATAAAAAGAGAGAAATTCTATATTAAGAAATATGTGGGGTGCCTGGGTGGTTCAGTTGGTTGTCTGCCTTCAGCTCAGGTCATGATCCCAGGGTCCTGGAATCAAGCCCTGCATGGGACTTCCTGCTCAGTGA